>CM060913.1:657324548-658574548 GCA_030737875.1 Allium sativum
CAAACATAAACACGGATGGTTTTTACCTTACGATAACCAAAATTATTTTTGATATCAAATCTAGTGATATTATAATAATATCTACATCAGATAAATAGAATCTAGCGGAACGCTTGCATCTCACGCTCCATATATAATATAAAATCGAAAATCGCAGGGCGCTTATTGGAGATTGGATTTCCAACATGACATGGTATGGGACCACCTTCCGATAGTGTATCTCTAGAGACGAATACACTGGGTTCAACAAGAACGTCTTGCAACCTGGCCCACACATGATCGACCACTCATTTCGCTTGAGTGTATCGAATGTATATCACCAACGGTTGGGATCGGCAACCGTTTCCTGAAAGGCACAACATCGATAGATTGAAGAACAAATGGAATTTCTCTAGATGGGTGATTATGCATCCTAATGGGTGCGACCCACATAGCCATGCTGCCTGCCCGATTTTTGTCAAATTCCGGATTGTGAGGCTTGAGGTTTGATTCCAGAACATCTGGCCACCATTCACTTTGAATGCCACATCGTCAGATCCATCGGAAATCACTAATTGATTCCCACAAAAATACTCAGATTGTTAGGCTAAAGAAGTTTCCCTTCTTTGCCACCAACTTCATACGTTTGAAGGAATCAACCTACGTAATCCCTTTGGAAATACTTTGTTAGACACTCATCCATACAAGTTGTCCTGGGTCTGGACAAACTGAAGGCACTATTCTATTAATCCATCTTAGGCAATTTCTACCTAGGGTTAACAGAACAGCCCTTGCACTTACTCCATCTTCAATTATCTTCAGCAAAAGTTGATTCATAACGCTTATGCCAATACGAAGTGGTTTTCAGATATTAAATCTGATCCCAGTCTCTCCGCATTGACAACAGAGGTACAAAATAAATCAAAACTTTGATAGTCGGTGATTTAACTATCAAAGAAACATACATTCAACCAACGACCCTATTTCCAAATAGAAATTCTATCGATCAAGCATCAAACAACATTGGGCCCCTTTAAATCAATTCCTGATTATATTATTATTATAGTCAACACAATTTAATCATTCATTATTAACCGTATTACTCACCTTCACTATCGAACCTTAACTATTCGTTCGTCAATCATGAAGTCAATCAAGTTGGGGTATAATTACCTCTCAGACCTTAACTGAACAACATTCTCAACTTTGAAATAGTCAAAGCTCACAACTTTAAACCAATCATCGCTTACGCGACCTCGGATCCGATCTAAGAACAAACTTCTTTCATGGAAAAAATCTGATTATAACGGTAGCGTTATAATCACTGTTTCCAAATATTTGATTTATAAAAACATTACTTTTAACAACAGCATTACAATCACTATTTAGAATTATAGAACACCTATTATAGTGTTGCTACAAAACAGTTATTATAACGGCAGCGTTAGAATTTGCTATTTAGATTTACCAAAACATTTATTATAACAACAGCGTTAAAATCATTGTTTAGATTTACAACACATTTAATGTAACAATAGCATTAGAATCGTTGTCTCCAAGTATTTGGTATATAGACATTTATTTAAAACCTTTTCATCAATTCTATATTCTTATTTCAACAAAATTCGTTTTGTTTTCCATTACTTCGAAACATAACAATAAACTTAACTTAAATTAATATTAAATTATCTCAACACTTACATAGCTTTAAATTTTAAAATATTAGTTTCTTAACGTATTTTATCTATAGATTCACAATAGATAGAGTTTAAATCTCTTTCCTAAAATAAACCTTGACATGGCCAAATCCTAAACATAAATCCCTTGGATTTATCTTGGTTTATTTTATATTCTAACCTTGGGTTAAAAAACCACTCATGTCTCCTTTGAAAACGATTTTCCTTTTTCCCTTCCGTTTAAATTTCTATTTGAATTTATTTTTCCAAATTCAAATCCCCTTTTTGAATAGTTTCACTTAAAATCATTATTCACTTTAGTCGTGAATAATATTTCCTTTTATATAATCAAATCCATTTGACTTCATTCCTTTGAATAATATTTTAAAAATCCAATTTTTCTGTTATTAATTCCTAATGATAGAATCATTCACAAAATTGTTTTTATTATATCCATTTGTAATCTCGTTTAGAATTTTAGTTATAATCGCTAAGTGCTAAACAGTTTAAAAATATCAGTTTCAAAATCCATTTCCACTTTCTATATAAATTCAAACTTGAATTTATATTTCAATTTATCCCAAGACAAATAATTCACAAAGTTTATAAACGCCGTTATAATCACTTCTTGTTTTATTCAATCAAAACAAGTTTCTTATTTTTCAAGACTATTCGAAATTAAATTCCTATTTCCGAAATGGATTTCCTTTTTTAAAATCTTGGATTTCTTTTTCACATTCGAAACTATTTTACGGTATCTAAAATACCAAGTTTCTAGGGCTAGGGTAAATCAAACACACATATCCAACCATGGATTATATAACACATCATATATCACAATCGAATAAAACAGTAATATAAAGTTGAGGAATCCAGCTTGATTCCTCCAACCTATTTCCCTGCATCCACAGATGTTAATCAACATCAATAATATTATTTCACATCAGTATGAAATATCAGAACTAATAATCCATCAACGATGTAATCATATCAACCAATTTTATCAACTATTCAACCAAGCAACCATCACACAGTATAAAATAAATTAAAAAACTTGTTTATATAAAAATATAAACGAGTCAGAGTTAGTGAGTTGTAAAAACCCGTAACTTCCCCGTAAAGGAAAGAGCGGATAGTTCGAGAACAAGCCACAACAAAACACATACAGAAGAACATTTCATTGTATATTACAACAATGCATCAGATTACAAGAATATACAGAGTATAAACGAATAAATATTACACAGAAATATCAGAGATTTAAATTACATTTAAATACAACGCAGCGGAAAATAATACAATACACAACTAGAAGGAGATATACGGACACAAAGCTTTCCGGATATCGTTCCAGCTGTAAACCAAGATCCTGTGAATATAAATCTGCAAAACCAAAACTACTAGCTGCCCGTGCCAAAATAGGGGCACCCAGAGTTTAGGTTAAAACAATAAACTCCAGGTCAGTCATGTGACTGGTGTGAGAACTAAAACAGTTATTAATCTTTATTTTAAAGTTCGGTAAATCAAGGGACCACGCCGTATAACACGGAACGGGTTTCCTCCCAAGAATACCAGTGCATAAAACAAACAGCGCAATGCTAAATAAAGAAAAATGAAGCTGTTATAAGACCCATGTCCTATCACACAATGCAACGCAAGCCGGGGGATAGGGTTTTCCCTTATAACAGCCAAAGAATGCTTGATACGTTTAAAAAAAATCATTTGATACTATTATAAGTGCATAGTGTATAAAACAACTTCAAATCATAAGTATCAATCATAGACGACATGAGCGTCCCATGCCACTATGTCGCCACATATAGGTTTACAATCAAAACCGCAATGTCGTATTGGAAGTTGGGTTATCATTTATGGTATGAACCGAGGCTAGGGGCAAGATCCTCACCGATTTTAGACAATCTAGCCCATGTCTAGGAACAGCCGCAACTGCCCCTTGGATCGTCAGGGTCGTTCCACCGATGTGGATTATTATGCCTGAACACTGCGTTTCCCCGCCCTTTGGGGCGTAAGCCTGGCCCATCAGCCGACCAGAAGCATCGGCCGAAACCGATATCACGAGGCGCCTCGCTTTTCAGCAAGTAATAACAAGCAACAACCACATGAGTCAAACTTGTCAGCCAGTTCAAGCACTGACGCCACTCCTAACTAGAAAGAAACGCATGTCCTCCCTGATGTCCGTCTCCCGTTTTTGGTTCATACCGGGTGTGAAACTCGCGAAGTAAACGTTACACAAAGCTACGCCACAAAGGCCTTGCTTCGATCGTCAACCACAAGACTTTGCTTTTCAACAGAAGCCTTGATCATTTGCCACTTAGGCATGCCACACAGGCAATTCACTCCATGCGATTGATATCCATCAATATATAACCCCTGAGCTCGTACGTCTCAGAGAAGGGCGTTAAGCAAGAGAATAAATTTTCCGCCGCTAAACAGATATATATTTAATAGAGATCAATCACACAGACTAAAATCCAATGTCAGACACACAGTCCATTTACAAGTCCGTTCTGGGTCTGAGCGAAACCGGAGGCACCTAGTACCTCGCATATCCATCGATCTCCAAGTACGTTTGGACGATCACCAACTGTTTCCATCTTCTTGGGCGTACAGCCCAATCAAGATCATCAGTAATCACCCAAACGACGTGAAGACTTCCGGTCTTCGACCACCGTCTTCATCTTCGACTTATCGTCGTATCAGTTATTCAGAATGGGATAAACCCGGTCTTTCCGAATAACTCGCGTATATTTTAAATAAGTGTTACAAAACACAACATACGCCTCATTCCAATTCAACAGTCACTAACCGTAAATTAATCAAGAGAATAATTCCCCAAATATTAACCCCGAAGGCCGAAACCAACATCAGATCAATATTCAGAAAACCATTCTACTTGGCTAACCGACAGTTAGTTTCTAAATTTCACATTCATAGGGAAACGTTCCCATTAATTTTATCCAAGATAAATTCTTTGAATTTATTCTTTAATCTTCTTTTGAATTTCGATTCAACTAGTCGAGATTAACGAACCTTACCGAAGTAATCATTGGTTTTAATTTCCCAATCCCAACCTATTCATCCCATGAAGTAAAACTGGTAATACTTTATATCTAACACCACGGTGTTATTGGTAAATTCAATTACCATTTCAAGTTTAAATCCAATTAAAGATTTAACTATCGCCTGGAGCAAAACTGGTGCTACTCCATTCTCGGTCATTTCAATCTAATTAAAGATTCATTAAAACTCCACTTAGTTTTAATCTTTGACTGGGTTAAAGAATCAGTGTCATTTAAAACACGGTTCACGGTAAACCCAAAATCACCTTCCATTAATTATCGGGTTAAAGAACGAGTGTTATTTAAAACACCGTCCACGATAAACCCAAAAATCAATATCGATTCAATTCCAATTAAATATTATTTAATTGGTACACTTCATTAAATCTAAATAAAAAGATTTAATCTTTTCTCAACTGGGTTCAAGAACAGTGTTAATGAAGACACCATTCACGACAAACCCAAATCACATTTGATATTAAACACAAGGTTCTGAATAGAAAATATATCGGCTTATATTCAATATCAAATTCTACGACCAACAGATATCGTATTGGAAATAACGATATATATATATATATATCTATATCTTTCAAATTTCCATAACAACATCTGTATAATCACGAAATCCAACATCGAAATATCTCGAAGACAATTTCGATTCAAATCCATTCCCATATAATTATTGGAAATTTTGGTTATTTTCAAACCACTTCAAATCCAATTTATTTATTTAAAAATAAATAAAATTATAATTCTAGTTCAAAACTAGTTCATTTCGATAAAAATCTATTTTTATCTTTTCAAATATGGAGTTTTTCATCCCAAATCTTCACAAATCATTTCTTATGATTTTACACAAATATTTACTATTTTTAATAATTTTATCAAGGCCCGTACAGTCGATTTCCATCAATGGCCATCGAACTGCACTTACAACGACCTTTTTCAAATTTGATTTGGACATAATTCCAAATCCAACCGTTAGATTTCTAATTTCTAATATTCGTTAGAAAGCTCTTTTCGATACGAACCCAACGGTTCCGGTTTTAGGAGAATTCGACGGTCGGATCTGCCGTAATATTCGTTCGAAGTTAATGGTCGAAATTCGCGAACTGCCGCGGCGCGGCGCGTTCTATTCAGGCCATTATATTATATATATATAATATATATATATATAATATATTTCGTCGATTACTATTTAAAACGAATTTTATAAATAGTTTTGAATTCGTTTCAAAAACGATTTCAACCTTTATTTCAAATTCAAATCGAAATTGAATTTTCTATTATAAATCCTTTTTTACTTTCATTTCTATTTGATTTTAATTCAAATCGATTTTAATTCGATTCGAATTCATTTTCTTTTCAATTCAATTCAATTCGAATTCGTTTTCCTATTCAATTCATTCTCTATTCAATTCAAATTCAATTCATTTTCTAATCAAATCAAATTCAATTCATTTTCTATTCAAATCAAATTCAATTGGTTTTCTAATCAAATCAAATTCAATTCATTTCTAATCAAATCAAATTCGTTATATATTCAATTGAAATCAAATTCGTTATATATTCAATTCGAATCAAATTCGTTATATATTCAATTCGAATCAAATTCGTTATATATTCAATTGAAATCAAATTCGTTATATATTCAATTCGAATTCGTTTTCTTTTCAATTCGATTCAAATTTCATTTCAAAATATTCGATTTCGAAATCATTTTTCAATATTCATTTTAAAATGAATAAAATCGATATAAATATCGTTCACGTCAAAATGGCGTCAATCTAATCAACACGGCTTCATATATTTCTATTTTCAAATATTCTATTTCAAATATTTCTTTTTCAAATATTTCCTTTTCAAATATTTCTATTTCAAATATTTCTATTATTAAAATATTTCGTTCAACACATGACTAATCTCAACGGATGAGTACTGTCAACACATGAACCTTTATTTTATATTGATAAAGATGTAAATTTTATTATTAAAATATTTCGTTCAACACATGACTAATCTCAACGGATGAGTACTGTCAACACATGAACCTTTATTTTATAATATTCTTTATTTTCTAAATTGGAATGAGGCCCAATCAATTACCATATAAAGTTAATCATATGGATTTTCACACATCACACGTACATAATAGCATTGAAAAATAATCAACCATCAACCAAAGTGCACTACACTGTATAAGCATCAAATATAGATATCTAACGCTTATAACAGCCTGTCAATCAATCGATCGACACATTTAATCAATCAGGATGAGTGAACTTCAAATTTCATCCCAACACCCGTGTGGGGTTTCAAACAATCAAACACAGATTTTAGTTGTGCAGTTGGGCGATGTGTAAAATTTATCGACCCAATCAATATCAGTCAAAACAGTGTATATAAACAAATCGGCTGATTTGTTTATAAATCTATTTATTCACTTTCACGTTAAAAATTATATTTTTAACGATAAAACATTTTATTTTAACATATGAATTTCTATTCAGTTCATTCTTTAAATAAAATGATATTTTTATTTTACTAACATATTTTAGAAAATTTCGGCGGCATAACGGCACGATACTAGAAACGGGACGAGGCCTAGCCTTATCCCCGGTCTAGTGAAGGCCCACGCCATTCACACATCAATCAAAATCACCAAACAACCAAATTCAAATCAAATCATCTAACTAATTTATGCAACCAAACAAACAAGTCCATGGTCTGTGGACGGTTGTGTCGGGTGCTACTAAACACCGTCTGCATCCTAGTATATATATATAATTAGAAAAGAAATGGAAGAGTGAGAAATTCTCACCGATAGCTATCCAATACCATGACTCTATCTCTTTGTAGAAGTCTTCGTCGTTCTCGCCTCTTATCACTTTCGTCGCCCGTAGTCACTACATATGTAAAAATCGAATTTTTACTTCGCTATTCAATATATAAAAATCGAATTTTTACTTCGCTATTCAATATATAAAAATCGAATTTTTACTTCGCTATTCAATATATAAAAATCGAATTTTTACTTCGATGTTCAATATATAAAAATCGAATTTTTACTTCGATGTTCAATATATAAAAATCGAATTTTTACTTCGATGTTCAATATATAAAAATCATATTTTTACTTCGATGTTCAATATATAAAAATCATATTTTTACTTCGATGTTCAATATATAAAAATCATATTTTTACTTCGATGTTCAATATATAAAAATCATATTTTTAGTTCGATGTTCAATATATAAAAATCATATTTTTACTTCGATGTTCAATATATAAAAATCATTTTTACTTCGATATTACTTTCATACAACATGTAAAACTGATTTTAAACTATGTTACTTATATAAATTAAACTGATTTTTAAAATCTATATTTTATATAAATTAAACTGATTTTTAACAAGGGTTTCATGCAAAAGAAAATCACCTTCTCCTATATGCTGCCTTCACCCTCAACGCAGTAGCCACCTTCGAACCTAGGGCACCAGAATGGCCACCAACGTCCAGCCAGACCCCAATCGGATGTGCCCACGTGGAGGACCATGGCGAGCCTCGCCTCCTCCAGCAACTGCGGTGAACTCCCGCTCCTAGGGCGGCGACAAAAGGGCTTCGAACGGCTAGGGTTTTGAAGACGGAGGGGCTCGACGGGGTTGCTGACGATCGAGGGAAGGGTGCGGCGGCCAGCGGTGGTTCTGGCGATGGAGCGGTGGGGCGGGCGGAGGTCTGGAAGGGGAGGGCGACGATAATTTGAGGAGTAGCGTTTTTTTTTTTATTTCTCTTTTTCTCTGAAATGAAATTGAAACGGGGGGGGGGGGGGGGGGGGGGGGCAGAAGCTAAAAGGAGGGAGATATTTATTTTTTTATTATTATTTTAATTGCATAAAGTTGACTTTTCCATACGACCTCTAAACGAGGCCCACCGCCTGTCGTCTATAGCGTTTTACCCCCATTTCGAACATAATGAGATATGTATCGTAGGCTGATTCGGCTGTTACAATCAGTTTCCGTTAAATTTTCATTTAAATCACTATATTGAATTTTAAACGTACATTTCAAATTACCGGGGTCACATACTAACTAGAAAAATTCCAGAAAAATATTTTCTAGCTTCGTATTGACGATACGGTCCTAACAAAACTAGTTTCGTCGAATTCTGAGACCGTTAGAAAAATGGCCATTTTCCAGTCGATTAAAATCAACAGAAACTGGTCAAACGCGTTTTCCTTTGCCACGCTCACGTATTGAATCGAAAAATTATGAAATTTGAAACCTAGCAATAATATGACATCACGGATCCAACAAAAGTGGTTTCGTCGAAATCCGAGGTCATTTGCAAAATGCCTATTTTCAAGGGCCTGAATTCCATAGCGACTATTCAGAATTTTCAACTGGACATATCTTTTGATTCCCGCTATGAAATATTGATTTTTCGGATTCGTTGGAAAGATACTATCAATTAGATCCTAATGTTTTTGGTTTCACTAAAATCCGGATTGTTTTGCACCCGGTACATTCAATTGAAGTTTGAAATCGAATTATCGAACTACCGCGCCATTTTCAATTCTATTTATAATTATATAAATATTTATATTCTAACGACGACGTATATAATATATACGTTTGAATTATATTCAAAATAAATTTCTCGTCGATGTTATTTAAAATAATTCATTTTAAATGTTCCAACTTCGCTAAAATTGCAAAAATAAAAATTTTAAACTGGCCCAGATTTTCGGGTTGTTACAATCTCCCCCACTTAAAACTTTTCGTCCCCGAAAAGGAACTAAGTCGAAAGTGGTTTGATTAATTAGCTCCACGTTCGATCTGGCTTCCATTCTCCAACTCTTTAGTTTCTGAGAATTTTCAAAATTTCAAAAATTTGGCAAACACCCTAAATTTTCGAAAAATTTCGCCATAACCTCCCCTGCACCGGGGGCCACTGGAAAATCCCGAAATTGCCATACAGGCCTTCTGATCTCAAAAAGAAAAAGAAAAAGCCAAGCGGCTAGCCAATAGGCTCATAAAATCATCATCACCCAAACAAAACAGTAAATTATGTAGTAAACATGTACCTATTTGTCGGGCAAACAAATTTTATTCTCTGCTCTAGCCTCCTTGCTATGACCTGTTCAAGGTAAGTACAAGTATATGCAAGCAAACGCAACCAATTTTCAATATAATTCAATATTTGGTTCAATTAGGCTAAATGGTTCAAAATTATCAACCAAATAAACAAACAACTCAAACATCAATCAATTAGTGAATTAGAGTTTCAAACACATAATTTTGCTATATAGTCAAAAAATCACATTTTTGATGCCAAATCACAACAATAAGCCCTATCTGATTTCGGTTCTCACACCAGTCTAATGGAAATATAGAAATCTCACTTTCGTTACTCGAAAATAAATACTGGCGACAGTGCCCCATCACCAGAATTATCCCCGGGCAACCAGAGTATGATCCTATAACCATCCAGTATATTAAAACTTCGAATACACGTTTGCAAGACGCATATGCAAAATCTTTATATATCGGATTGTCCAAATCTTTACAGATAAATAATCAAATACGAATAGTTGATTTAAATTTTTCAAAACAAATATTGTTTTCATTTTCAAAAATATACTCTTCACACTCGTTCTAGGATACTACTGATCCTATCTCTAACGAGTCATTCTAATTGGATATTACTAATCCAATATCTGATGAATTCTTTCGTATGGTTCTAATGTGTCTTGTTCTCGAGCTCTGTAAACCAAAGCTCTGATACCAACTGTAAAAACCCGTAACTTCCCCGTAAAGGAAAGAGCGGATAGTTCGAGAACAAGCCACAACAAAACACATACAGAAGAACATTTCATTGTATATTACAACAATGCATCAGATTACAAGAATATACAGAGTATAAACAAATAAATATTACACAGAAATATCAGAGATTTAAATTACATTTAAATACAACGCAGCGGAAAATAATACAATACACAACTAGAAGGAGATATACGGATACAAAGCTTTTCGGATATCGTTCCAGCTGTAAACCAGGATCCTGTGAATATAAATCTGCAAAACCAAAACTATTAGCTGCCCGTGCCAAAATAGGGGCACCCAGAGTTTAGGTTAAAATAATAAACTCCAGGTCAGTCATGTGACTGGTGTGAGAACTAAAACAGTTATTAATCTTTATTTTAAAGTTCGGTAAATCAAGGGACCACGCCGTCTAACACGGAACGGGTTTCCTCCCAAGAATACCAGTGCATAAAACAAATAGCGCAATGCTAAATAAAGAAAAATGAAGCTGTTATAAGACCCAGGTCCTATCACACAATGCAACGCAAGCCGGGGGATGGGTTTTCCCTTATAACAGTCAAAGAATGCTTGATACGTTTAAAACAAATCATTTGATACTATTATAAGTGCATAGTGTATAAAACAACTTCAAATCATAAGTATCAATCATAGACGACATGAGCGTCCCATGCCACTATGTCGCCACATATAGGTTTACAATCAAAACCGCAATGTCGTATTGGAAGTTGGGTTATCATTTATGGTATGAACCGAGGCTAGGGGCAAGATCCTCACCGATTTTAGACAATCTAGCCCATGTCTAGGAACAGCCGCAACTGCCCCTTGGATCGTCAGGGTCGGTCCACCGATGTGGATTATTATGCCTGAACACTGCGTTTCCCCGCCCTTTGGGGCGTAAGCCTGGCCCGTCAGCCGACCAGAAGCATCGGCCGAAACCGATATCACGAGGCGCCTCGCTTTTCAGCAAGTAATAATAAGCAACAACCACATGAGTCAAACTCGTCAGCCAGTTCAAGCACTGACGTCACTCCTAACTAGAAAGAAACGCATGTCCTCCCTGATGTCCGTCTCCCGTTTTTGGTTCATACCGGGTGTGAAACTCGCGAAGTAAACGTTACACAAAGCTACGCCACAAAGGCCTTGCTTCGATCGTCAACCACAAGACTTTGCTCTTCAATAGAAGCCTTGATCATTTGCCACTTAGGCATGCCACACAGGCAATTCACTCCATGCGATTGATATCCATCAATATATAACCCCTGAGTTCGTACGTCTCAGAGATGGGCGTTAAGCAAGAGAATAAATTCTCCGCCGCCAAACAGATATATATTTAATAGAGATCAATCACACGGACTAAAATCCAATGTCAGACACACAGTCCATTTACAAGTCCGTTCTGGGTCTGAACGAAACCGGAGGCACCTAGTACCTCGCATATCCATCGATCTCCAAGTACGTCTGGACGATCACCAACTGTTTCCATCTTCTTGGGTGTACAGCCCAATCAAGATCATCAGTAATCACCCAAACGACGTGAAGACTTCCGGTCTTCGACCACCGTCTTCATCTTCGACTTATCGTCGTATCAGTTATTCAGAATGGGATAAACCCGGTCTTTCCGAATAACTCGCGTATATTTTAAATAAGTGTTACACAAACACAACATACGCCTCATTCCAATTCATCAGTCACTAACCGTAAATTAATCAAGAGAATAATTCCCCAAATATTAACCCCGAAGGCCGAAACCAACATCAGATCAATATTCAGAAAACCATTCTACTTGGCTAACCGACAGTTAGTTTCTAAATTTCACATTCATAGGGAAACGTTCCCATTAATTTTATCCAAGATAAATTCCTTGAATTTATTCTTTAATCTTCTTTTGAATTTCGATTCAACTAGTCGAGATTAACGAACCTTACCGAAGTAATCATTGGTTTTAATTTCCCAATCCCAACCTATTCATCCCATGAAGTAAAACTGGTAATACTTCATATCTAACACCACGGTGTTATCGGTAAATTCAATTACCATTTCACGTTTAAATCCAATTAAAGATTTAACTATCGCCTGGAGAAAAACTGGTGCTACTCCATTCTCGGTCATTTCAATCTAATTAAAGATTCATTAAAACTCCACTTAGTTTTAATCTTTGACTGGGTTAAAGAATCAGTGTCATTTAAAACACGGTTCACGGTAAACCCAAAATCACCTTCCATTAATTATCGGGTTAAAGAACGAGTGTTATTTAAACACCGTCCACGATAAACCCAAAAATCAATATCGATTCAATTCCAATTAAATATTATTTAATTGGTACACTTCATTAAATCTAAATAAAAAGATTTAATCTTTTCTCAACTGGGTTCAAGAACAGTGTTAATGAAGACACCATTCACGACAAACCCAAATCACATTTGATATTAAACACAAGGTTCTGAATAGAAAATATATCGGCTTATATTCAATATCAAATTCTATGACCAACAGATATCGTATTGGAAATAATGATATTTATATATATATCTATATCTTTCAAATTTCCATAACAACATCTGTATAATCACGAAATACAACATCGAAATATCCCGAAGACAATTTTGATTCAAATCCATTCCCATATAATTATTGGAAATTTTGGTTATTTTCAAACCACTTCAAATCCAATTTATTTATTTAAAAATAAATAAAATTATAATTCTAGTTCAAAACTAGTTCATTTCGATAAAAATCTATTTTTATCTTTTCAAATATGGAGTTTTTCATCCCAAATCTTCACAAATCATTTCTTATGATTTTACACAAATATTTACTATTTTTAATAATTTTATCAAGGCCCGTACAGTCGATTTCCATCAATGGCCATCGAAATGCACTTACAGCGACCTTTTTCAAATTTGATTTGGACATAATTCCAAATCCAACCGTTAGATTTCTAATTTCTAATATTCGTTAGAAATCTCTTTTCGATACGAACCCAACGGTTCCGGTTTTAGGAGAATTCGACGGTCGGATCTGCCGTGATATTCGTTCGAAGTTAATGGTCGAAATTCGCGAACTGCCGCGGCGCGGCGCGTTCTATTCAGGCCATTATATTATATATATAATATATATATATATAATATATTTCGTCGATTACTATTTAAAACGAATTTTATAAATAGTTTTGAATTCGTTTCAAAAACGATTTCAACCTTTATTTCAAATTCAAATCGAAATTGAATTTTCTATTATAAATCCTTTTTTACTTTCATTTCTATTTGATTTTAATTCAAATCGATTTTAATTCGATTCGAATTCATTTTCTTTTCAATTCAATTCAATTCGAATTCGTTTTCCTATTCAATTCATTCTCTATTCAATTCAAATTCAATTCATTTTCTAATCAAATCAAATTCAATTCATTTTCCATTCAAATCAAATTCAATTGGTTTTCTAATCAAATCAAATTCAATTCATTTTCTAATCAAATCAAATTCGTTATATATTCAATTGAAATCAAATTCGTTATATATTCAATTCGAATCAAATTCGTTATATATTCAATTCGAATCAAATTCGTTATATATTCAATTGAAATCAAATTCGTTATATATTCAATTCGAATCCGTTTTCTTTTCAATTCGATTCAAATTTCATTTCAAAATATTCGATTTCGAAATCATTTTTCAATATTCATTTTAAAATGAATAAAATCGATATAAATATCGTTCACGTCAAAATGGCGTCAATCTAATCAACACGGCTTCATATATTTCTATTTTCAAATATTCTATTTCAAATATTTCTTTTTCAAATATTTCCTTTTCAAATATTTCTATTTCAAATATTTCTATTATTAAAATATTTCGTTCAACACATGACTAATCTCAACGGATGAGTACTGTCAACACATGAACCTTTATTTTATATTGATAAAGATGTAAATTTTATTATTAAAATATTTCGTTCAACACATGACTAATCTCAACGGATGAGTACTGTCAACACATGAACCTTTATTTTATAATATTCTTTATTTTCTAAATTGGAATGAGGCCCAATCAATTACCATATAAAGTTAATCATATGGATTTTCACACATCACACGTACATAATAGCATTGAAAAATAATCAACCACCAATCAAAGTGCACTACACTGTATAAGCATCAAATATAGATATCTAACGCTTATAACAGCCTGTCAATCAATCGATCGGCACATTTAATCAATTAGGATGAGTGAACTTCAAATTTCATCCCAACACCCGTGTGGGGGTTTCAAACAATCAAACACAGATTTTAGTTGTGCAGTTGGGCGATGTGTAAAATTTATCGACCCAATCAATATCAGTCAAAACAGTGTATATAAACAAATCGGCTGATTTGTTTATAAATCTATTTATTCACTTTCACGTTAAAAATTATATTTTTAACGATAAAACATTTTATTTTAACATATGGATTTCTATTCAGTTCATTCTTTAAATAAAATGATATTTTTATTTTACTAACATATTTTAGAAAATTTCGGCGGCATAACGGCACGATACTAGAAACGGGACGAGGCCTAGCCTTATCCCCGGCCTAGTGAAGGCCCACGCCATTCACACATCAATCAAAATCACCAAACAACCAAATTCAACTCAAATCATCTAACTAATTTATGCAACCAAACAAACAAGTCCATGGTCTGTGGACGGTTGTGTCGGGTGCTACTAAACACCGTCTGCATCCTAGTATATATATATAATTAGAAAAGAAATGGAAGAGTGAGAAATTCTCACCGATAGCTATCCAATACCACGACTCTATCTCTTTGTAGAAGTCTTCGTCGTTCTCGCCTCTTATCACTTTCGTCGCCCGTAGTCACTACATATGTAAAAATCGAATTTTTATTTCGCTATTCAATATATAAAAATTGAATTTTTACTTCGCTATTCAATATATAAAAATCGAATTTTTACTTCGCTATTCAATATATAAAAATCGAATTTTTACTTCGCTATTCAATATATAAAAATCGAATTTTTACTTCGATGTTCAATATATAAAAATCGAATTTTTACTTCGATGTTCAATATATAAAAATCATATTTTTACTTCGATGTTCAATATATAAAAATCATATTTTTACTTCGATGTTCAATATATAAAAATCATATTTTTACTTCGATGTTAAATATATAAAAATCATATTTTTACTTCGATGTTCAATATATAAAAATCATATTTTTACTTCGATGTTCAATATATAAAAATCATATTTTTACTTCGATGTTCAATATATAAAAATCATTTTTACTTCGATATTACTTTCATACAACATGTAAAACTGATTTTAAACTATGTTACTTATATAAAGTAAACTGATTTTTAAAATCTATATTTTATATAAATTAAACTGGTTTTTAACAAGGGTTTCATGCAAAAGAAAATCACCTTCTCCTATATGCTGCCTTCACCCTCAACGTAGTAGCCACCTTCGAACCTAGGGCACCAGAATGGCCACCAACGTCCAGCCAGACCCCAATCGGATGTGCCCACGTGGAGGACCATGGCGAGCCTCGCCTCCTCCAGCAACCGCGGTGAACTCGCGCTCCTAGGGCGGCGGCAAAAGGGCTTCGAACGGCTATGGTTTTGAAGAGGGAGGGGCTCGACGGGGTTGCTGACGATCGAGGGAAGGGTGCGGCGGCCAGCGGTGGTTCTGGCGATGGAGCGGTGGGGCGGGCGGAGGTCTGGAAGGGGAGGGCGACGATAATTTGAGGAGTAGCGGGTTTTATTTATTTATTATTATTTCTCTTTTTCTCTGAAATGAAATTGAAACGGGGGGGGGGGGGGGCAGAAGCTAAAAGGAGGGAGATATTTATTTTTTTATTATTATTTTAATTGCATAAAGTTGACTTTTTCATACGACCTCTAAACGAGGCCCACCGCCTGTCGTCTATAGCGTTTTACCCCCATTTCGAACACAATGGGATATGTATCGTAGGCTGATTCGGCTGTTACAATCAGTTTCCGTTAAATTTACATTTAAATCACTATATTGAATTTTAAACGTACATTTCAAATTACCGGGGTCACATACTAACTAGAAAAATTCCAGAAAAATATTTTCTAGCTTCATATTGACGATACGGTCCTAACAAAACTAGTTTCGTCGAATTCTGAGACCGTTAGAAAAATGGCCATTTTCCAGTCGATTAAAATCAACAGAAACTGGTCAAACGTGTTTTCCTTTGCCACGCTCACATATTGAATCGAAAAATTATGAAATTTGAAACCTAGCAATAATATGACATCACGGATCCAACAAAAGTGGTTTCGTCGAAATCCGAGGTCGTTTGCAAAATGCCTGTTTTCAAGGGCCTGAATTCCATAGCGACTATTCAGAATTTTCAACTGGACATATCTTTTGATTCCCGCTATGAAATCTTGATTTTTCGGACTCGTTGGAAAGATACTATCAATTAGATCCTAATGTTTTTGGTTTCACTAAAATCCGGATTGTTTTGCACCCGGTACATTCAATTGAAGTTTGAAATCGAATTATCGAACTACCGCGCCATTTTCAATTCTATTTATAATTATATAAATATTTATATTCTAACGACGACGTATATAATATATACGTTTGAATTATATTCAAAATAAATTTCTCGTCGATATTATTTAAAATAATTCATTTTAAATGTTCCAACTTCGCTAAAATTGCAAAAATAAAAAATTTAAACTGGCCCAGATTTTCGGGTTGTTACATGAGTTTACTCACTTTGGTTCGCAGTTGACGGTTCTGCTTTGTTTCGTTTAAAATCAACGGACGTTTGTTTTTATCATGAAATATTAGTATCTCCGTTCTTATCGAATTGCGTTCCACAATATAGCTCTCGTTGTAATGATCCCAATGGGACTGGTTTTGTTAAGTTCTGTTCAAGTATGCAATATATGCTTGTTATAAGTTTAAATAAATTATAGCAGCTTATAGTTAAACAAACTATTATAATTATAATTAATTACCTTGGTTAATCTCTTGAGCCATGCTTAATTGTCACGGTATATCTCCATCCTTTCTTGCTACAGAACCTTATTTCCCATAACACTGTGGCGTCTCCTATTGCTGCAACGTTTACCACCGACTCAACCTCCTATATTCATATTCAACTTCCATTTCTCCCACAGTTCCTTTCCAATATTTAATTACCCTTTTTTTCACGCTATTATCAACAGTGGCCACACCTTTGAACATCAACAAGCAAACAAGTAAATATTTGTATTTTCCTTTCTAGTTTTAAATCACTCCTTCAGTGAAAACACGGTTCCTTCTATCAATAATCATCTGCAGGTCTCCATGTTCATTTTCAATAACACACACATGTTGCTTCTCGGTGGAACCTGGTTCACAGCCGCATACTTTAAGGCTTCCTCTCAATACTACTTTCCAATTTCAATTTCCACGATCGGTCTACAAACCCAACTCACGAATAAAAATCCTGCTCAAAGCCATCATGGAGTACTCCCAGTAAAACAACACGCAACCTACTGTGTATCCCTCCTTCTTAACTTATGAACCCCGTGCAACCACAACTCAACACCAGACCCACGAGACCCCTACCAGAACTCTCACCACCACATCCTCCACGTCCATAACGCTTCAACCCCGTCACCTCCTCAACGAGCTCACAAATCCACCCTTTCCGACAATAGAGGTCACCGGACCTCAGACCGCCACTGTCTTCGGCCTTGGCCACCTCTGGCGCCCCTTCGCCACTTCTGCTCGATTCATTGGCGGTCACGATTTTGTTTATGAGGGAGGATACTAGTGGCGTCTTCTTTCGGGGTTTTAAGATACGAAGACATGATTTAGGGACTTCGTTGTTTTGATTTTGATTTTAAAAGTGGTTTTTTTTCTTTCGATTTTAACAGAACGATGAAATAGAAAGGCCAAAAATGAAATAGAAAGGTGATTTAGGGATTCCTGAGAGCCGACTTGTTTATATATGTGAATATATAATATTTTATTTCATTATTTTATATTATACGAAACTTCACGGTGAAGTATCAAGAAAAACTAACCATAGTCGTCCTCTGTTTACTGATAAAAAACTAATCTTGGTATAAAAAAGTATTCTGGACCTAATGGGACAAGTTTCGTTGAATTCCAACATCGTTTGAAAAAATTTCCTTTATAAAACCAGAAATAAACACGTGTTTAAAATTTTCACGATCACCAGATAAATCAAATCAACTTGAAACTTTGAAATCCTAAAATAATTAATCAATATGAACCCAACGGCACCAGTTTCGTCGCATTCTGAGACTATTTCCCCGGTAGGCTATTTTTACGCGCACCGCAATGCCATTCGGAACACTAAATTTGTCTGTCTCTAAAAATAACAAACTATATACCTATCCTGGCTCTAATCGACGACACGAACTCAACGGGACTGGTTTTGTGGCCTAATTCGATCGTTTGCTCAAGTTACACTCAAATATCCATTTATTAATTTAATTTAATTTAATTACGCGCTATAGAAAAATAATTGGGCGTTTACGGCTACCGTGGTCACATAAATATATGTTTGCCACGCATTTTAATACCGTACAATAATTTAACATTACGGTCCCAATGAAACTAATTTCGTCGAAAACTGAGTCCGTTTGCAAAACGGCTATTTTAGAGGCCTATATTTTAAATAACGATTTCCACAGCGATTATTTCAGATTTTGTTTTGGCCATAACTAACTATTTATAATACGAAATCTGAATTTTTCTCTTTTATATGAAAATTATCGTCAACACGGTTCCAACGTTTCTTGTTTCACAGAAATCCGACTTATAACGAATTCTGTATATTCATTTAAAGTTCGAATCGCCAAATTACAAATTACCGCGTCGTTACGAGCTCATTTTAAATTATATTATAAATTATACGTTTAAATATCATTTTATAATTAAATTCGTTATAAATTCCTATATATAATTCAAATAAAATATTTAAACCAATTTAAATATTCAGAATTCAACGGCTAAAAATCCAGGTCGTTACATTCCTTCCCCCTTAAAATAATTTCGTCCACGAAATTGCTAGGGTCGGAAAAGATGCTACATACCCTATTAACTAGGTCCAAAATTCCTTTTTGTTTACTTCTTAACTTCAGTCTAACTGGACCAATTTATTTCAATTAAAATATTAATTTATTCTTACTAACGAAAATTTTCAAAAATTCTGAAAATTTTCTAACACTTTAAATTATGAAAATTTTCGGCAACGTCTCCTCTACACGGCTCAATCGGTTCAAACACAACTCGCCTTTCTAGGCATCACCACTCCAAAAGAAAATCAAAAAGCCAAGCGGCATGCCCCCATAGGCTCATAAAATCATCAAACCCAAGTAACATTGTAAACATGTACCTTTTGTCAGGCATAATTCTATCTCTTGCATTTGCTTCCACTCAATATCTGCTCAGCATACATATATCCATTTCCAATTGGTTTCAAATCAATACAACTTCCAGTTTTGAAATCTCTAATCAACTTCTAATTAGTTCACTTCCATTCTATCAATTCAAATTTGATTTCTATTCCAGTCAATCCACTTATTATACTTGAATCCAAATCAATCCCAATTAACAACATCTAATATATATTCTGCTTGCTTATTCATAAGTCGAATTCATATTAATAATTCGAATCTCGAGATTTCTTTTTTATTTAATTTCATTCAGGGTTATTTTTAATCCAATCCAATTTTGTTTAACTTAAGTTAAATTTCAATTCATTTGATACAATTTTACCATTTCAATTTATTCAACTTATACAAGTTAAATTTTAATTTTAGAATTCAAATTCCCGGGCTTTATTTCAAACTGGTTTGAAATCATATATATATATATATATACATATATTTATAACCAACTCAATTCAAAACATTTGAATTTCTAAAACATCTTGCCCTTTTCAAACAAATTTTCATTCCCAAATTATACGGTAGCAATCCGTCACTCAGAAACTCGAAAATGAATACCGATAACGTCGCGACCCATTATCAGTACTATTTTCTCGCCCCCTGAAGTGATTTCAGTGCTTAATCACTTTTAAAATCCATTTAAAACCATTCTTGTTCAATAATCCCTCAAAACAATACTATATTCATAATATTTGAGAAAATATTTCCTAAACACCCGGGATTTAAATTCAAATTATGGTTTGAATTTAATTCTAGTTTATCTTGGTTATATAACCATTTCAATATTTTATAATTCCATTTGATTGTAATAACAATCAACACATTCATATATAATAATTCAAAAATTATTCCTTTTATATCAAAATAACTTTTGGGCAAAATTATATCATTTACCCATTTTTAAAACAATACTGTATCGAGCTACTTTGTTCGAGAGTTTAGAAACACCTATCGATACAGTTGTACATCCTGTATCGACCAAAATTCATAAACCACTCAACAAACTAGTCAACACAATATAAAACAATTTCATATCAAATCTACAAATACGTGCTCATATATATACACTCAAACTCAATCCAGGATATTACTAACCCCAACTCTATTGAGTCACGCCACAGAGCCAAGGTAATTACTTAACCTTCAACTCTGATACCAAATGTAATGGCCCGAATTTCCGTATCCTTTGGGTCGACTAATAACACAGCATGTCCAACCCAAATCGTACAGAAACACGAATCATTGTTAGAAAAAAGTTAGAGGATGAGAAATAGAAGGAAACAAATATTAGAATAGAAGAAAACGAAGATCATAAACTCACAGCGGAACGAATAAAATATATTAAATAACATAAACATTGAAATACAAATCAGTAACTTTATATACATACCATCATTAGAGCACAACGGTTATCTCTGGAACAGTTATAAACACATGTTTCCAGATACAAAAACAGTACACAGTGGAAAATATAATGGTCTATAGCTAACTGGAGAAGCCTCCTGCTTCCAGCTCCTCCAGGTGAATCTGAAAAATCCCGACTACTTGACTGCCCGTGTAATGGCCCGAATTTCCTTTCTCTTTGAGTCGACTAATAACACAACATGTCCAACCCAAATTGTACAGAAACACGAATCATTATTAGAAAGAAGTTAGAGGATGAGAAATAGATAGAAAGAAATATTAGAATAGAAGAAAACAAAGATCACAAACTCACAGCGGAACGAATAAAGTATAGTATATAACATAACTTTTGAAATACAAATCAGTAACTGTATATATATATATATATATATATATATACATACCATCATCAGATCACAACGGTTATCCCTGGAACAGTTATAAACACTTGTTTCCAGATACAACACTATACACAGTGGAAAATAGGACAGTCTATAGCTGACTGGTGAAGCCTCCTGCTTCGAGCTCCTCCAAGTCAATCTGAAAAATCCCGACTGCTTGACTGCCCGTATAAATTTGGGCACCCAAGAGTTTAGGGAAAACATAACAAAATAAACTCTGGGTCAGTCATGGGACTGGTGTGAGTAAACTCACTAACTCTGCCTCATTTATATTTTTATATAAATGAGTTTTAAATTTATTTATAGTTATTTTATTCTGTGTGATGGTTGTTTGGATGAATTGGTTGAAATGGTTGATCGTTGATCGATTTATAAATACAGTTTACTATGATATTTCACATTTTATGTGAAATTAAAATTATTGATGTTATTAACATCTGTGGATGCAGGGAAACAGGTTGGAGGGATCCAACTGGATTCCTCAACATTTATATTATTGTTTGCATTGATTGTGATATTTAATGATATATATGATTGGTGATTCATTATGTGTGGTTAAATTACACTAGCCTTGAGATTTACATATCGTAAATATTTTCGAATATAGAAATGGGAATTTGAGTTTTAAAAAGCAAATTAATTTCCAAAAATAGAAATCTAATTTCGAATAGAGTTGGAAATAGAAACATGTTCAAATGTATGAATCAGGAGGTTGTTATAATTGAGAATTTAAATTAGTTGAATTATTTATCATTGGTTACATTGAAATAGAAATTCAAATTTGAATTTTTATAGAAATGTGAAAGTCGGTTTTTAAACCAATATTGGAAAGGAGATTTAAACTTAACAAATTGTGAGCTTTGACTATTTCAAAGTTGAGAATGTGGTTCAATTAAGGTCTGAGAGGTAATTATACCCCAACTTGATTGACTTCATGATCAATGGAGGAATGGTTAAGGTTCGATAGTGAAACTTGGTTAGCAATATGGTTAACTAATAAATGATTAGTGGTTGGAGTTATTATAACAATGTTTTATAACATCGCGTTAATTTAAAGAATTTGAAATGTCTTTCCCTAAATAAAATGAGGAATTAAGAAAAGGTAATTGGAAATAATAATTAAATAAGAAATTAAATTAAAAGGAGCCCAGTGTTGTTTGATGCTTGATCCGTAGAAATTTCCAATTGGAAATAGGACCGTTGATTGTATGGATGTTTCTTTGATAGTTAAATCACCGACTATCAAGGTTTTGATTTATTTTATACCTTCGTTATCAATATAGAGAGACCGGGATCAGATTTAATATCTGAAAACCACTCTGTATTGGTATAAGCGTTATGAATCAACTTATGCTGAAGATAATTGAAGACGGAGTAAAATGCAAGGGTTGTTCTGTTAATCCTAGGTAGAAATTGCCTAATATGGATTAATAGAACGGTGCCTTTGGTTTGTCCAGACCCAGGACAACTTGAATGGACGAGCGTCTGACAGAGTATTTCCAAAGGGATTACGTACGTTGATTCCTTCAACGTACGAAGTTGATGGCATAGAAGGGAAACTTCTTTAGCCTAACAATCTGAGTACTTGTATGGGAACCAATTAGTGATTTCCAATGGATCTGACGATGTGGCACTCAAAGTGAATTATAGCTAGATGTTCTGGAAGATAAATCAAATCTCAAGCCTCACAATCCGAAATTTGACAAAAATCGGGCAGGTAGCATGGCTATGTGGGTCGCCCCCATTAGGATGTATAATCACCTATCTAGAGAAATTCCATTTTGTTCTTTAATCTATCAATGTTGTCCCTTTTGGGAAACGGTTGTTGATCCTAACCATTGGTGATATATATTCGATACACTCAAGCGAAATGAGTGGTCGGTCATGTGTGGGCCGTTGCATGACATTCTTGTTGAACCCAGTGTATTCGTCTCTAGAGATACACTATCGGAAGGTGGTCCCATACCTTGTCATGTTGGAAATCCAATCTCCAATAAGCGCCCTGCGGTTTTCGATTTTATATTATATATGGAGAGTGAGATGCAAGCGTTCCGCTAGATTCTATTTATTTGATGTAGACACTATTATAATATCACTGAATTTGATATCAAAAATGTTTTGGGTTATCGTAAGATAAAAACCTTCTGTGTTTATGTATGGATCGGTCTTACGATTATCTTGGGTACTCATAATATTTATTATGAGTAGAAAAGTAATTCAGGTAGGCAAGTGGAACCTATGAAGTCATGTTCAAGACCAATCTAGTAGCATATCTATTTCTACGTATCCAGTTTAAGTATATGTATTATCCTATTCATGATGTATAATTATGTTGTTGTAATAGGGTAATGTATTATGATGATATACTCTGATGTAACAAACTCTGTTATGTAATATATTATGTATTTTGTGAAATTCCGCTGTGAGATTAATTCCGCTGTGTAATTCTGATGTTCTTCTTATTCTTCTATTCTATAAGTTCTGTCTTTTCTATCTCATCTTCTAAATTCTTTCAATAATGACACGACTTTCGAGGCATCGAAAATCGGGTCGTTACAGTATTTATTATGAGTACCCAAGTAGTCTAGGTAGGCAAGTGGAACCTATGAAGTTCAAGTCAAGACCAGTGGTATATCTATACCTATATATCCATTTCAGTTATCTGTATTATCTTAGTTATGATGTATAATTGTGCTATTGTACTATGGTAATGTATTATGATGATGTACTATGATGTAGCAGACCCAATATTGTAATATATTATGTAGTTTGTGAAATTCCGCTGTGAGATTAATTCCGATGTGTAATTCTGATGTTCTTCTTATTCTTCTATTCCATAAGTTCTATCTTTCTACCACATCTTCTAAATTCTTTCAATAATGACACGATTTTTGAGGCATCGAAAATCGCGCCGTTACAGCCCGTACAAATTTGGGCACCCAAGAGTTTAGGGAAAACAAAACAAAATAAACTCTGGGTCAGTCATGGGACTGGTGTAAGTAAACTCCAACCAATGGTTTAACTTTTAAAAATCCTTTCGAAAGAAATGATAATCGTAAGACCGATCCACACATAAACACGGATGGTTTTTACCTTACGATAACCAAAATTAATTTTGATATCAAATCCAGTGATATTATAATAATGTCTACATCAAATAAATAGGATCTAGCGGAAGGCTTGCATCTCACGCTCCATATATAATATAAAATCGAAAATCGCAGGGCGCTTATTGGAGATTGGATTTCCAACATGACATGATATGGGACCATCTTCCGATAGCGTATCTCTAGAGACGAATACACTGGGTTCAACAAGAACGTCTTGCAACCCGGCCATGACCGACCACTCATTTCACTTGAGTGTATCGAATGTATATCACCAACGGTTGGGATTAGCAACCGTTTCCCGAAAGGGACAACATCGATAGATTAAAGAACAAATGGAATTTCTCTAGATAGGTGATTATACATCCTAATAGGTGCAACCCACATAGCCATGATGCCTGCCCGATTTTTGTCAAATTCCGGGTTGTGAGGCTTGAGGTTTGATTCCAGAACATCTGGCCACCATTCACTTTGAATGCCACATCATCAGATCCATCGGAAATCACTAATTGATTCCCACAAAAATACTCAGATTGTTAGGCTAAAGAAGTTTCCCTTCTTTGCCACCAACTTCGTACGTTTGAAGGAATCAACGTACGAAATCCCTTTGGAAATACTCTGTTAGACACTCATCCATACAAGTTGTCCTGGGTCTGGACAACCCGAAGGCACTGTTCTATTAATCCATCTTGGGCACGTAGGGTTAACAGAACAGCCCTTGCACTTACTCTGTCTTCAAATATCTTCATCATAAGTTGATTCATAACGCTTATGCCAATACAAAGTTGTTTCAGATATTAAATCTGATCCCGGTCTCTCCGCATTGACAACAGAGGTATAAAATAAATCAAAACTTTTATAGTCGATGATTTAACTATCAAAGAAACATCCATTCAACCAACGACCCTATTTCCAAATGGAAATTTTATTGATCAAGCATCAAACAACACCAGGCCCCTTTAAATAAATTCTTGATTATATTATTATTATTATAGTCAACACAATTTAATCATTCATTATTAACCTTATTACTCACCTTCACTATCGAACCTTAACTATTCGTTCGTTAATCATGAAGTCAATCAAGTTGGGGTATAATTACCTCTCAGACCTTAACTGAACAACATTCTCAACTTTGAAATAGTCAAAGCTCACAACTTTAAACCAATCATCGCTTACGCGACCTCGGATCCGATCTAAGAACATACTTCTTTCATGGAAAAAATCTGATTATAACGATAGCGTTATAATCACTGTTTCCAAATATTTGATTTATAAAACATTACTTTTAACAACAGCGTTACAATCGCTGTTTAGAATTATAGAACACCTATTATAGTGTTGCTACAAAATAGTTATTATAACGGTAGCGTTAGAATTTTCTATTTAGATTTACCAAAATATTTATTATAACAACAGCGTTAAAATCGTTGTTTCGATTTACAACAAAGTTAACGTAACAGTAGCATTAGAATCGTTGTCTCCAAATATTTGGTATATAGACATTTATTTAAAACCTCTTCATCAATTCTATATTCTTATTTCAACAAAATTCATTTTGTTTTCCATTACTTCGAAACATAACTATAAACTTAACTTAAATTAATATTAAATTATCTCAAAACTTACATAGCTTTAAAATTTAAAATATTAGTTTCTTAACGTATTTTATCTATAGATTCAGAATAGATAGAGTTTAAATCTCTTTCCTAAAATAAACCTTGACATGGCCAAATCCTAAACATAAATCCATTGGATTTATCTTGGTTTATTTTATATTCTTACCTTGGGTTTAAAACCCACTCATGTCTCCTTTGAAAACGATTTTCCTTTTTCCCTTCCATTTAAATTTCTATTTGAATTTATGTTTCCAAATTCAAATCCCCTTTTTGAATAGTTTCACTTAAAATCATTATTCACTTTAGTCGTGAATAATATTTTCTTTTATATAATCAAATCCATTTGACTTCATTCCTTTGAATAATATTTTAAAAATCCAATTTTTCCGTTATTAATTCCTAATGATAGAATCATTCACAAAATTGTTTTTATTATATCCATTTGTAATCTCGTTCAGAATTTTAGTTATGATCGCTAAGTGCTAAACAGTTTAAAATATCAATTTCAAAATCCATTTCCACTTTCTATATAAATTCAAACTTGAATTTGTATTTCAATTTATCCCAAGATAAATAATTCACAAGGTTTATAAACGCCGTTATAATCACTTCTTGCTTTATTCATTCAAAACAAGTTTCTTATTTTTCAAGACTATTCGAAATTAGATTCCTATTTCCGAAATTGATTTCCTTTTTTAAAATCTTGGATTTCTTTTTCACATTCGAAACTATTTTATGGTATCTAAAATACCAAGTTTCTAGGGCTAGGGTAAATCAAACACACATATCCAACCATGGATTATATAACACATCATATATCACAATCGAATAAAACAGTAATATAAAGTTGAGGAATCCAGTCAGATTCCTCCAACCTGTTTCCCTGCATCCACAGATGTTAATCAACATCAATAATATTATTTCACATCAGTATGAAATATCAGAACTAATAATCCATCAACGATGTAATCATATCAACCAATTTTATCAACTATTCAACCAAGCAACCATCACACAGTATAAAATAAATTTAAAAACTCGTTTATATAAAAATATAAACGAGTCAGAGTTAGTGAGTTTACTCACTTTGGTTCGCAGTTGACGGTTCTGCTTTGTTTCGTTTAAAATCAACGGACGTTTGATTTTATCGTGAAATATTAGTATCTCCGTTCTTATCGAATTGGGTTCCACAATATAGCTCTCGTTGCTATGATCCCAACGGGACTGGTTTTGTCAAGTTCTGTTCAAGTATGCAATATATGCTTGTTATAAGTTTAAATAAATTATAGTAGCTTATAGTTAAACAAACTATTTTAATTATAATTAATTACCTTGGTTAATCTCCTTATCCATGCTTAATTGTCACGGTATATCTCCATCCTTTCTTGCTACAACACCTTATTTCCCTTAACACTGTGGCGTCTCCCATTGCTGCAACGTTTACCACCGACTCAACCTCCCATATTCATATTCAACTTCCATTTCTCCCACGGTTCCTTTCCAATATTTAATTACCCTTTTTTTCATGATGTTATCAACAGTGGCCACACCTTTGAACATCAACAAGCAAACAAGTAAATATTTGTATTTTCCTTTCTAGTTTTAAATCCCTCCTTCAGTGAAACCATGGTTCCTTCTACCAGTAATCATCTGCAAGTCTCCATGTTCATTTTCAATAACACACACATGTTGCTTCTCGGTGGAACTTGGTTCACAGCCACTTACTTTAACGCTTCCTCTCAATACTACTTTCCAATTTCAATTTCCACGATCTGTCTACAAACCCAACTCATGAATAAAAATTCTGCTCAAAGCCATCATGGAGTACTCACAGTAAAACAACACGCAACCTACTGGGTATCCCTCCTTTTTAACTTTCGAACCCCGTGCAACCACATCTCAACACCAGACCCACGAGACCCCTACCAGAACTCTCACCACCACATCCTCCACGTCCATAATGCTTTAACCCCGTCACCTCCTCAATGAGCTCACAAATCCAACACCGACAGAAAGAGAGACTCCACCCTTTCCTACAATAGAGGTCACCGGACCTTAGACCGCCACTGTCTTCGGCCTTGGCCACCTCTGGCGCCCCTTCGCCACTTCTGCTCGACTCATTGGCAGTCGCGATTTTGTTTGTGAGGGAGGATACTGGTGGCGTCTTCTTTCGGGTTTTAAGATACGAAGAAATGATTAGGGACTTCGTTGTTTTGATTTTAAAAGTGGGTTTTTTTCTTTCGATTTTAACAGAACGATGAAATAGAAAGGCCAAAAATGAAATAGAAAGGGGATTTAGGGATTCCTGAGAGCCAACTTATTTATATAAGTGAATATATAATATTTTATTTCATTATTTTATATTATACGAAACTTCGCGGTGAAGTATCAAGTAAAACTAACCATAGTCGACCTCTGTTTACTGATAAAAAAAACTAATCTTGGTATAAAAAAGTATTTTGGACCCAATGGGACAAGTTTCGTCGAATTCTAACATCGTTTGAATAAAAATTCTTTATAAAACCAGAAATAAACAGGCGTTTAAAATTTTCACGATCACCAGATAAATCAAATCAACTTGAAACTTTGAAATCCCGGCACCAGTTTCGTCGCATTCTGAGACTGTTCCCCGGTAGGCTATTTTTACGCGTACCGCAATGCCATTTGGAACACCAAATTTGTCGGTCTCTAAAAATAACAAACTATATACCTATCCTGACTCTAATCGACGACACGAACACAACTGGACTGGTTTTGTGGCCTAATTCGATCGTCTGCTCAAGTTACACTCAAATATCCATTTATTAAATTAATTTAATTTAATTTAATTACGCGCTATCATTATACCACATTGATGAGAATAAGGATTTTACTAGTTGGGGTATGGACAAAGGTCAAGTTTATTCGGTTAATTCAATGTATAATTTCATTAACTTTTCGGGTATCTCATTTCGACCATTTGAATTTATTTGGAAAGCTAATTCTCCCCCTAAAACGAAATTTCTAATGTGGCTAATCGTGCATAAGAGACTTAATACTGTGGAATTATTTAAGAGGAAGAATATCATTTTTGACGCTAAGTGCTACTTTTGTAAAACCATGAATGAGGATGTGGATCATTTATTTTTCTCTTGTAGTATCACAAGCTATATACTTAGTATGGTATTAAGGTTATTTGTCTTTGATTATCATTATTCATTCTGTTGTTGTGCTACTTACTGGGATTCTTACAGATTTGATTTTAATGTTAGCAAAAGATACACTTTAGATACTTTAGTCACGATTGTATGTTGGTTCATTTGGTCTGAGAGAAACCAAAGATCTTTTCATTCTACTTCAGTTTCCACGGATAATTTAATCATTAAAATAGTTTGTTATTGTTTGAATTGGATGTCTAATTCACATTACAAGCTTTTTGGGAAATCGGGCTTTGAGAACTTCTTGATTAAGGTTAGACTGAATTTGTTTCTATTTATTAGAATTAACAGTTTCTTTTGTAATAGATATCGTATTGTTTATTAAGTTCTTTTACTAGTCATTTATTGTTTATCTCTTACACATATATGTGTGGTAAATAAAATGTATGAATGTATATATATATAGGTATATATATATATATATATTTAGACATTTTATCTTCACAGATATATGTGTAGCAATTTACTAATTGTTTTGTTGAGTTTTTATGCAGACACAGGTGGTTGATTTGGTAAAGGGGCTTTGTGGATGGCTGGGAGGATTGGTACCAGATTGATACCTGTGAGGATTGCTGTCTGGATTGATGTTTTGTTGGTTTCTCATTTTGGCTTATTGTGTTTTAGAGTTTAGTGGAGTTGTATCTCATTTTTTATGCTTTATTGTGTGTATGAATTACTGTATTGGTGTAGATATACTTCAATATCGGGTGGTGGCCTTGCCGGAATTCGATATTGGAGTAGATGGGCGGTGGTTTATCCGGAGCTCATCTATCTATGACCATTACTACCCTAGAGCATTGTTAGGCTCTATTTTGTTTTTTATGTTATATAGCCTGACTCTGTATCATGGTTTTTATTTTATATATATGTGTGCTCTCTTCATTTCTGAAGATCACACATTTTTGTTTCAAAAAAAAAAATTAATTACGCGCTATAGAAAAATAACTGGGCGTTTACGGCTACCATTGTCACATACGACATCAGTTTGCCACGCATTTTAATACCGTATAATAATTTAACGTTACGGTCCCAATGAAACTAATTTCGTCGAAAACTGAGTCCGTTTGCAAAACGGCTATTTTAAAGGCCTATATTTTAAATAACGATTTCCATAGCGATTATTTCAAATTTTGTTTTGGCCATAACTTACTATTTATAATACGAAATCTGAATTTTTCTCTTTCATATAAAAATTATCGTCAACACGGTTCCAACGTTTCTTGTTTCACAGAAATCCGACTTATAACGAATTCTGTATATTCATTTAAAGTTCGATTCGCCAAATTACAAACTACCGCGCCGTTACGAGCTCATTTTAAATTATATTATAAATTATACGTTTAAATATCGTTTTATAAATAAATTCGTTACAAATTCCTATATATAATTCAAATAAAATATTTAAACCAATTTAAATATTCAGAATTCAACGGCTAAAAATCCAGGTCGTTACATCCATTAACTTTAAAACCATGTGAAAAGATAAAGTTATCAATTTTTTTTTCGTGCCATAATTTTGGTGCTTGTTTTAAACCATATAATGATTCATCTAATTTGCATACTTTATGTTCTTGACTGTGTACTACAAATCTTTCAGGCTGGACCATATAAATTTCTTCTTCTAATTCACTGTTCAAAAATGTAGTTTTTACATCCATTTGGTGTATTAACAAATTATGAATAGAGGCAAGTGAGACTAATACCCGAATGGATGTGATTCTAGTAACAGGTGAAAAAGTGTCGAAGAAATCTATGTTTTCTTTTTGTTTAAAACCTTTGGCTACTAGTCGTGCTTTATATTTATCAATAGTACCATCAGGTTTTAATTTCTTTTTAAGTACCCATTTACAGCCTATAGATTTACAACCAGGGGGTAAATCTGCCAAATGCCAAGTCTTATTGGATTCTAAAGAATCCATTTCATCATTTATAGCCACTTGCCAAAAATTGGCATCTAAAGAAGATAAGGCCTCTTGAAGGTTTAAGGGATCCTCTTCTATAGTAAAAGCACAAAAATTCGAACCAAAGTCTTTTACAGTTCTTGTTCTTTTACTTCTTCTAGGTTCAACTTCAGAATTTTCATTAAATTCTGTTCTAATAGGTATACTTGAAGTGCCCCACTATTCCTTAATTTAAAAGAAAATTTTGTTTCATAGCAATCGACATCATTTGTTTCAATTATATTATGTGTATTTAGGTCATAAAATCTGTACGCTTTGCTATTTATAGCATAGCCTATAAATACACATTCATATGCCCTACTTGCCAATTTTATTCTCTTAGGGTTTGGAACACAAACATTTGTTAAACAACCCCAAGTTCTAAAGTATGATACATTGGCTTTATAATCCTTCAAAATTTCATAAGGTGAAATTTTATTCTTAGATTTAGGGTTCCTATTCAAAATATAGCATACGGTTAATAATATATCCTCCAACCAATGTTTTACTGCACCAGAATTTAATAAAATGACAACTACTAATTCAGTAAAGGTCCTTTTTTTCAACTTTACCGTTCATTTCAAGTGAATAAGGTGCAGTTCTATCATGTACAATATCATGTCGCCTATAGAAATTCAGAATAAAACTAGATTCATATTTTGTTCGTCTATCACTAAGATGTCTCTTAATCTTTTTATTTGCTTGATTCTCTAATTCAACTTCGAATTTAAACATGTCAAATGCATCACATATTTCAGAATCACAGTTTTTCCAATTGTAAGCTTTATTTCCACCTTACCAATCTCTACAGCTTTAGCGGTGTGAGTATCTCCCAACAACACTTTCTGATCATAATCAGCCGTGTATATTGTGAATATATCACGATCATAGCAGACATGGCGAGAAACACCAGTGTCTACCCACCAACCCTCTGATCCACCAACAAGGTGAATCTCAGTAATCGCAGCCGTAAGAGGCTCTTCAATCAGGTTAGCCTGCAGTGCATGGCCTAGCCTGTTTTGACACTTTCGTGCCATATGACCTGTTTTTTACAATTGTAACATAGAAACAACTGTCCAGAATCATTCTTTTTGGTTGATTGTTGCTGTCCTTTATGGTTTCCTTGTGGATTCCCATTCATATCTCAACTGACCGGCTGTGGAGGCTTACTATTGTTAAAGATGTTAATGTGTTTGAAAATCATTCAACAAAGAAAGAAAAAAATGATTTTGGTAATGGATTGTACTCTGTTGTTATGTTCCATTACCTCCCTTGTCTAAATAGTAGTCCAGGTAATAATTCATCTTGATAGAATAGTTCATTTTTCAACATCTATTTTATCAGAAGTTCTGAATCTAACTTTGCCAATGTACTCCATTACCAAGTGTTTCTAGTAAGGCTTGGATGACCATTCCACAGTAACCACTTGTGCCAGTGTTTTAACATCAGGACATCTAATGTGGAAATTCATTAAAAAAATACTGGCTTAAATTATAAGACTTAGATCATGTCATACTATTTTTATTTCCAAAACTAGAAGGAACGTTATTTGCTGCATACTTAAAAAGAGAGTGGTCTGCTACTGCTACTACAAATGTTTGGACTCAAATTGTATAAGTATTAGCACTTCCAGATTCTGTCAGGTAGTTCCTGAGTTATTAGGAAGTAGGAACAACTTACAAGCATGCAGCTCTTGAGTCATACCACAAAAATTATACAAATACCAACCAAATTTTATTCATGTATAATCAGTGCAGATCCTTGATCTATTGTTTAACCCACTATGATCGTGAAAATTAGCTCAATTTTATACTAGTACCAATATTACAACATTAGTTAGATAACAGAAATTATACCTTTTTGGTGATCCCTTAAAATTGTACTAGTCCAGTTAAATTATATATTCTTATGGGAAATCGTTTAACACGAAAGCCCCAAATCGAATACATCAAGTTGAGTAAAAGGTAAATTCTGTTTTAATTAACGCTAGAAAAATCTGAAGTGTAAAAAGTAAAACAGAAATACTAACTTGGGCCAATTTCAGCAGCCAAGCTCTGCAATTTTAGGATTCAGGTAGATTCTATTCAATGCTGATTCCAAGCTTTTCAGTCACTATTGATTTTGCTTTGATTCTCAAACTTGGCAAACATTGCAACATCCATGAATCATCCTTTGTTCACATCTTGCTGCACCATTGTCGACCTCTTATCCGACATCGCCAGAAACATCATTCAATTCTCCGCCGCGTTTGTCCCGTTCAGATCCCTCCCCTTTGAAGCTTCGAGAATGCTCTGCGACTTCACTTCCGCTGCCTTCAAATCCGTCTGAGAGAAGTCCATCGTCGCGCGGATGAAGTCGATCGTGGTTGGATTAGCCGGAAGCGTCTTGCCCTCAGACAGCATCGCTACGCAAATGGATGTGAAGCGTGTAGCTTTAAGACGAGGAGGAAGTTAAAATTTTGGGTGATTTTTAATCTGAAGTTTTTCATCAATCAACTGTGGTAAACGAAGCCATTGTTTGATAGATCGTCTTCAAATTGTTGGGAAACAATGGCTGAGTCGCGGACTAGGTCGCTCTGTTGAAGACGATTCGACGATCTGGTCAGAGGTGCAAACCAGTCATTCTCTATCACCGACGCCTCTAGGATAAAACAGCCTCGAATAATAATTGATTTGTTTGCACAACAAATCAATTCAGATGTGCACTGTCACATAGAATGTAACTACTCGTTCTGATTTATGTTTTTTTTAAGAATTTTTAATGGCGGAGGAAGAAGAAGAGCTAGAGATAAAAAAATCTTATTTTTTTTGAGTAGTTCAACAAAAAAAAGTAAACGTGGTAATACTTGTAGAGGAAGTTGGTTCAGATTCAAAAAAATGGATCTCAATTTTTACCAAGTCAAATAAGAACTTGTTCTTTCATATAGTCTCATGATGTGGGACTATTCATATATGAGTCACCTCACACTTATCCAATTTTTAAATAATTCATCTTTAAAAAATGAACCATTTTTCCAACACAACTTATCACAATTGTTTATGCTCCCATATGTGTCTATTCTCAAAGACAACATTCCAATTTTTAGTAGGCAGCGTCATTGGTGGAATATCCAATATACTTTTTCCAGATTCTTCCAGCTGTTCGTTTAGAATGATTTTTTTTAGGAAGTTACGAATATTGGGAAATTTCAAAGATGCGAAAATGACTCTTTAAACATAAACACGTATGTTGAACCAAAATAGTACGTAGAAGGGTATATATGAAAACGAAAGTTACAACTACTAGAAAGAAAATGAGGAAAACAAAGTAAAATAGGGACTACTTTGTGAAAACAAAGAAGCAAATGTAACGATCTTCACCCAAACATGAGAAAATCAAACATTCATCGGTTGCCCATTTTTTAGCCCATTTGACATCCAAATGCCCAAAAAAAAAGATACCCATTAGAATTATTGTCACACTGTCAATTTAATGAAAGAAATATGTATTACCAATGCTTTAATGAACTCATCATCTGAACTGATCTGAACATAAAACATGGTTGTTTTTTGCTTTGTTAGAGTGATCTCTTCTGAACCATAAAGCTAACACACCATGGTGCCCTGTTGGTCCTGTGCAACAACCAACAATATCAACTGAACAATTGATGGCATTTATCTCATTGGAAGACTCCCGTGGTTTACCACATACTAATGAACTCATCAAAATATGTTACTTTGTGGAAGTAGGAGAACTGAAGAGCAGTAAAATACTTATAGTTCAGACTCCTAGAATAAGACAATAGAATAGGTGGGCTGGTGACATGAATCAATCAAATATGTTTTGAACTTCTAGTCATTACTGTGAGCATAATATGTGGGCTGATGATAATTTTAGCTATAAAGAAATTCCACTAAAATAAGAAGTTACGGCCTAATTCAACAAAATCATAAGTTTGCACTGGTGGGCTATCTACAAAAGCAGGAAAAAAAGTAGAAAATGTTAATGTCATATCATTATTATAAGATCGTATGAACATTAATACATAATTTTTATATCCATTTCTCTGGTTTGCGGTTTGCTCTATTGCTTGCTCCAGCATCAAATAACCGTATGTAGGTAGAAAAAATATTTACCTAGGGAGAACGAAATGAAATTTATGACCAATTTTACTTTCTATATAGAAACAAATTTCTACTTTCATAAAAGGAGGAGTCCGTAATTATAATCCACAAAAATAAGGATAACCAAATTGAATTACAACTAAGTATTTCAATCACTAAATTATAATACGACCCCGTGATTCATTTCAGAATTAATACATAAAAACTTACTGGTTGTTGAGGTAAGATGCACAACTGTCTATGATCAGCCAATTGTGTTAAAATTTGAAGAAATGTTTATCCTCTAGGTAGAAGGCACATAACTAAGATGAAAACGGAACCTATATATTAGATAACAAGCTTTGCAGGTTAATCGGAGCACTATATATAAAGTAAAAATGTCACAATAAACAAAAACTCAAGTGGTATGAACATACCGTACAATAGGAGTGTTTGTTTGATATCCCTTCTAAAATTTGTAAAGAAATCAGCAAATATATAAACATCCCTTCTAACTTTTACCCATTTCCAAGGAGTGTTTTTTTGATATATAGTGTACATTATGTCTTTATTAGTCGATTAACTATGTAAATGAGCATAGAAACATTCGAGTGAAAAAACTCATAATCATAAGATCTATAGAATGTGACAGTCTCTTGTACTTCTCGACCATATGGCCCCATATAAGCCATTTTCTTAGGCAACTCCTCTTTTTGCCCATAAATCAGTAAACAGATGTGCCAAATCATAATTGATCCACCCTATTGAAATACTCACATGATAATTGGTTAATAATATAAGAGAAGATGACCCAAAAAAAAAGTTCTTATGGGATGAAAATATTCATCGCTTGTAATATTTTTTAGAGCAAGCAAGTCACATTTATTTATAATTAAGAAGTGATGATCCAAAGTATATTTCCAGAGAAAAGAGTCCCAAATTATAGAATATGATCCAAAAGCCTTGATTCGGTTACTTTTCCTTATATAATACAGTTTTGTTGTAATAAAAAATTGGCAACAACCAAGTTCACATGAAACAGTCTCATGTAGTATGAATTCAAACCCAAATGATTATCTATCCTATAATTGGTTATTCTAATCTCCAAATTGGTATATATATTTTTTAAAACCTAGCAGCTGTAATCAAATTACAAACTATTTAAATGTAACCCTCAGAGCTTGTATCTCAGGCTGACAATGCTATAATAAACTTTCATTGCATATAGGCATCTAAATCCAAATCATAAGAATACCATGCATATTCTCCACATGCAGCTTCATAATTGGTTTTATCTTTTCACTTTTAAACTAAAAACAATTAAAATATAGTTGCAGGAATGCAAAATTATAATAAACTCTAAATTTATCAACAAATGCATATGCTGATGAAACAACTGCTAAAGTGAATAGAACTAAGTAGATATTTGAACTCTTATTCGGTAAATTGATACATGCTTGCCCCACACCCAATGTGGCCCAACCGAACAAAGATTAACATAATCGGTACAAAGAAGAAACTGAAATCAACACAGATATGGAAACCAAAGCTAATCATAATGAAGAAATTAGACAACTGTTAAACTCTATTGTAATTTAATTATCTATTTAGTAATCATGCGCATGGACATAAGTTGGTCCACTCACGCGCCTCTTCCTACGCTTTCCCTCTTCGTTCAGTTAACAAAGAGAATGGGTGCAGAAGATTAAACAACCATGTTGATATTTTTCTCAATTCAAGCAGACTTCCTATAATCATACAAATGCAAAATTTTGAAATGAAGTTCAGTTCGATTGAATTCCTTTACATCAACATCTCACCTCAGTGATTCATAGGGTTGCATACAGTTAGTGGAACAATGGTATCTCCAGAACAACGGCCTTTATGGAGGATACTGATATCATCAGAACAACGTCCACTATCGAGGAAACATGAAATGATTCAGTTTGAGTTAATTCGATACTGATATCTTCAGAACAACATCCACTATCGAGGAAACATGAAACGATTTCGTCTGAGTTGATTATTTATTGGATACTGATATCTTCAGAACAACGTCCACAATCGAGGAAACATGAAATGATTCTGTTTGAGTTGATTATAGGTAATAAAACTTCAATCGAAGTGAACTAAGAAGTAGCATCAGTGGTATTAGATACAATTAAATGGACAACATCAATTTCCAAACAAAAAAAGAAACTAGATGAAATAGAATCAGATCTACCTTTCAAAACTTGCATTTAGTGAACATCTAACAAAGGAGAAACACCTAGTTGCAGTAGGATTCATCGTTTCTTTCGTGGTTTGTAATTAACCTACGCAGCATTTCAGGGTTTTCAAAAGCCTCTACTTTTTCCTCATTAAAAAAGATGATGGGTAGTGGAACTGTAATGGAATGAACGTGGGGAGAAGCAGCGGCCGAGGTATCAGATACAACTAAATGGACAAAATCAATTTCCGAAAAGAAAAAAAACTGGATAGAATAAAATCTGATCTACCTTTCAAAATTTGAAATTAGTGAACATCTAACAAAGGAGAAACACCCAGTCACAGTAGATTCAGCGTTTCTTTTCGTGGTTTTTAACCAACCTACGCAGCATTTCAGGGTTTTCAAAGGCCTTTACTTTTTCCTTATTATACAAGATGATGGATAGTGGAACTGTAATGGGATGAACGTGAGGAAGTTAGTATGAATAAAATGTGGTAGAAACCAACTGGATGAATGCAGAAGACGGAAGTGGGAGACATGAGAAAAGGGAATGGTTGAAGGTAAGTGAGATAGGTAATGGGGCTAATGCGCTGAAGTACCACTCTGAGATCGTGCAAATAAAACAACGATGTAAAATCATAGCGATTTTTTATCCATGCTGAGACTAAATCCTAGCCCCTCTTTGTCTCCTTATTTGTCTAACCAAGGAATTTTATTATAAGATCGTATAAACATTAATACATAATTTTTATATCCATTTCTCGTGTTTGTGGTTTGCTCTGTTGCTTGCTCCGGCATCAAATAACCGTATGTAGGTAGAAAAAATATTTACCTAGGGAGAATGAAATGAAATCTATGACAAATTTTACTTTCTATATAGAAACAAATTTCTACTTTCATAAAGGAGGAGTCCGTAATTATAATCCACAAAAATAAGGATAAACAAATTGAATTACTGCTAAGTATTTCAATCACTAAATTATAGTACGACCCTTTGATTCATTTCAGAATTAATACATAAAAACTTTCTGGTTGTTGAGGTAAGATGTACAACTGTCTATGATCAGCCAATTGTGTTAAAATTTGAAGAATTGTTTATCCTGTAGGTAGAAGGCACATAATTAAGACGAAAACGGAACTTATATGTTAGATAGCAAGCTTTGCAGGTTAATTGGAGCACTATATATAAATTAAAAATGTCACAATAAACAAAAACTCAAGTGGTATGAACAGACCGTACAATAGGAGTGTTTGTTTGATATCCCTTCTAAAATTTGTAAAGAAATCAGCTAATATATAAATATCCCTTCTAACATCTACCCATTTCCAAGGAGTGTTTTATAGATATATAGTGTACATTATTTCTTTATTAGTCGATTAACTATGTAAATGAGCATAGAAACATTCGAGTGAAAAAACTCATAATTATAAGATCTATAGAATGTGGCAGTCTCTTGTACTTCTCGACCATGTGGCCCCATATAAGCCATTTTCTTAGGCAACTCCTCTTTCTGCCCATAAATCAGTAAACAGATGTGCCAAATCATAGTTGATCCACGCTATTGAAATACTTACATGATAATTGGTTAATAATATAAGAGAAGATGACCCAAAAAAAAAGTTCTTATGGGATGAAAATATTCAACACTTGTAATGTTTTTAGAGCAAGCAAGTCACATTTATTCATAGTTAAGAAGTGATGATCCAGAGAATATTTCCAGATAAAAGAGTCTCAAATTATAGAATATGATCCAAAAGCCTTGATTTAGTTAGTTTTCCTTATATAGTACAGTTTTGTTGTAATAAAAAATTAGCAACAACCAAGTTCACATGATACAGTCTCATGCAGTATGAATTCAAACCCAAATGATTATCTATCCTATAATTGGTTATTCTAATATCCAAAATGGTATATATTTTTTTAAAAACCTAGTAGCTATAATCAAATTACAAACTATTTAAATGTAACCCTCAGAGTGTGTATCTCAAGTCGACAATGCTATGATAAACTTTCATTGCATATAGGCATCTGAATCCAAATCATAAGAATACCATGCATATTCTCCACATGCAACTTCATAATTGGTTTTATCTTTTCACTTTTAAATAAAAACAACTAAAATATAGTTGTAGGAATGCAAAAATATAATAAACTCTAAATTTATAAACAAATGCATATGCTGATGAAACAACTGCTAAAGTGAATAGAACTAAGTAGATATTTGAACTCTTATTCGGTAAATTGATACATGCTTGCCCCACACCCAATGTGGCCCAACCGAACAAAGATTAATATAATCGGTACAAAGAAGAAACTGAAATCAACACAGATATGGAAACCAAAGCTAATGATAATGAAGAAATTAGACAACTGTTAAACTCTATTGTAATTCAATTATCTATTTAGTAGTCATGCGCATGGACATAAGTTGGTCCACTCATGCTCCTCTTCCTACGCTTTCCCTCTTTGTTCAGTTAACAAAGAGAATGGGTGCAGAAGAATAAACAACCATGTTGATATTTTTCTCAATTCAAGCAGGCTTCCTATAATCATAAAAATGCAAAATTTTGAAATAAAGTTCAGTTCGATTGAATTCCTTTAGATCAACATCTCACCACAGTGATTCACAGGGTTGCATACAGTTAGTGGAACAATGGTATCTCCAGAACAACGAACTTTATGGAGGATACTGATATCTTCAGAACAAAGTCCACTATCGAGGAAACATGAAATGATTCTGTTTGAGTTAATTATTTATTGGATACTGATATCTTCAGAACAACATCCACTATCGAGGAAACATGAAATGATTCCGTCTGAGTAGATTATTTATTGGATACTGATATCTTCAGAACAACGTCCACAATCGAGGAAACATGAAATAATTCTGGTTGAGTTGATTATAGGCAATAAAACTTCAATCGAAGTGAACTAAGAAGCAGCGTCAGTGGTATTAGATACAATTAAATGGACAACATCAATTTCCAAACAAAAAAAGAAACTGGATAAAATAGAATCAGATCTACCTTTCAAAACTTGCAATTAGTGAACATCTAATAAAGGAGAAACACCCAGTTGCAGTAGGATTTCTTTCGTGGTTTGTAATTAACCTACAAAACATTTCAGGGTTTTCAAAAGCCTCTACTTTTTCCTCGTTAAAAAAGATGATGGGTAGTGGAACTGTAATGGAATGAACGTAGGGAGAAGCAGTGGCCGAGGTATCAGATACAACTAAATGGACAAAATCAATTTCCGAAAAGAAAAAAAAACTAGATAGAATAAATTTTGATCTACCTTTCAAAATTTGAAATCAGTGAACATCTAACAAAGGAGAAACACCCAATCACAGTAGATTCAACGTTTCTTTTCGTGGTTTTTAACCAACCTACGCAGCATTTCAAGGTTTTCAAAGGCCTTTACTTTTTCCTCATTATAAAAGATGATGGATAGTGGAACTGTAATGGGATGAACATGAGGAAGTTAGTATGAATAAAATGTGGTAGAAACCAATTGGATGAATGAAGAAGACGGAAGTGGAAGACATGAGAAAAGGGAACGGTTGAAGGTATGTGAGATAGGAAATGGGACTAATGCGGTGAAGTACCACTCTGAGATCATGCAAATAAAATATCGATGTAAAATCACAGCGATTTTTTATGGGTGTTGCTAAATGCAAATCAAATTACTCAATGCTGTTTGCAAAATTTACTTCATTGTCCTTCAATAATATTTGTATAGCATAGTTTTCTGTGTAACTTAATAGTTTTCTTATTGTCATTACATTGTAAATGCAACTTCCATTTAATGCACATAAAGGTTATAATGGTAAATATACAAGTGTGCATTGAGTAAACTTGATTTGCATTTAGCAATCATGTTTTTTATCCATGCTGAGATTAAATCATAGCCCCTCTTTGTCTCCTTATTTGTCTAACCAAGGAATTTTATTATATAGATAGTAATGAGTTATTGGATATTACCTTGCTAAGTTAATGACACCTTGTTTGGTTGTTGTTGGATGTTATAATGGTTGCTTATGATGTGGTATAGGTTTCCATGATTAATTATACCCAAAAAGTTGGACTTTTGTATATTGAAGATAATTTAAATGAATATTTTATTATTAATAATAAATGAAAAACAAAATTTGGATTTTTAATTTTAAAATGATTTGGAAATGAAGTCAAAGTGAATATGAAAAACTTCTAAAAGAATTAAAAAATATTTGAAATTTATTTCAAGTATAAATAGCATGTTCAAATTTGAATTTGAAAATGAATAGTTACTTGAAGAAGTGAAGTTCGATTTGAGTTTACAGAAAGTGTTTTAACTTATTATTTAAAGAATGTGAGTGAACGAATGAATGGTAAAGATTCAGATGGAGAGTTCACACGCAATGCAATATAAAAGGTGTAGCGGAACTTACTCCATGTGTGTGTGTGTGTGTGTATATATATATATATATATATATATATATATATATATATATATATATATATAGTCTTTGACAACAACAATGAGTGATAGAAAAATGACTACATTGAGCAATCAATTAAGAGATGTGAAGGTGTTTCTGGATTCTCCATGATTCTCCATAAATAGCAGTGAGTACCCCAATCCGACTCATTTTCAGTAATTGACCCAAATAAACGTCTTGTACCTCAGCTGTCTCGCTGTTTTGGCAGTTTAACAAACCAATTGATTTGATATGAATAGACCTTTTGATTGTTTGAATATCAAGTAAAAAAAATATAGTTATCATAAAATTATGAATTTTTTTGACATCGAATCGAAATAAAACTCAACACTCAGATGACTTCTTAAAAGGACGTAATAAAGCATTATAATAAAGGGGATTGTTAATGACACCCCTGTTTTGGTTAAGGGGTGTCATTTTGTTAAGGGCACACCACTGTTTTAGAAAATGTTAAGGGGCAACACCACGTCTACTTTTCAATCCCCAAAATAACCTCGTGTCCTTCAAACTTCAACCCCACTCACGAAATACAAAGCCCGCGCTTTATTTCTCAAAAAATCCTGCAGTGCTCAAAATTAGGGTTCCCAAATCGCGTTTCGTTCTCAAAATTAGGGTTCTGCAGTGCTCTCATGCTAGGGTTTGCCATTAAAGATGGTTCGATTCAAGCATACTGCGAGGAAGACGAAGGAATCTGTTGCCAAGAAGAAAACCGTGGAAAAGAGGTATGTTTGTACTAGATTAATGGTAATTTCAGTTGGTATTAGCACATGTATGCTTGGTATTACCAATTGTGAGCAATGGGTTTGCGTGTGGAGGGGTTTGGTGGGGAAGAAGGGCTAAACATTGGGAAATTTTGTTGGATTTGCAGAGAATACGGTTGGGAGGGTACGGTTTTGGGTGGGTAAATCCTCTGGAATAGGAAAGCTTGTCCCTTTTAGTATTTGACTTGTTGTCACCGTTTTTATAATTCAAAATCGGCGTTTGTTTTCCATATATAAGTTTCATTTGTTCAATTTGTTTTAAACTTTGGTTTCGGTTTGTGTTGTCCGATTATAGGTGTTAAAAATGGTTGATTGATGTCGACTTATGGTTGAAAAAGGGTTCTATGGTTTGTGAGTATTAAAATACTTAGGAAAGCTTGTCCTTTATAGTATTTGGCAAGTTGATTGATGTCGACTTAGGGTTAGTTGTTGTTGAAATTTGGATTACACATTCGGTTTTACTTGTTGTTTACATGGTGGCTCTGTACCTTCTTATAGTATTAAAGTAGGTTATATTGTTGTCGTACTTTGTTGACGGCGTATAACTAAATTGTTTACGTGATTGATTGCAGGAAACCGACTTCGTCTACGTCCGCTCGTCTACCGCCTACTGCTTCAAATAGGAAGAAACGTGCTGAAGAACAACGCAAATTGGAAGAGAAAAAGAATAAGAAAGCAGTAGAAGCTGAAGCGAATAACTCCGAGCAAAGTTCAAGTGAAAAAAAAGAATCCAACGACCGTAGTACTTCCGATGGAGGCGAAAAAAGTAGTGATCGTAGCGGCCATGACAGAGAAGAGGAGGGCAACACAAGTGGTAGTGATCATGAACGAGACGATGACAGAGAAGAGGGTGAAAAAGGTGGTACTGATGAGGAACAAGACGATGACACAATAGAGGGCAACAAAGCTGGTGAAGAACGTGAAGAAGACGACGACAGAGAAGAGGGCAACAGAGGAGGTAGTGAGCATGAAGAAGATGTTGTTGGAGAAGATAGCGACGGAGATGATAGTGAGCGTGATGAAGGAGGTGATGGAGTTGAGGAGAAAGCAGATGAAGAAGGTGACAAATCTGAGTCTGAATATAGTGGCCGTGAAAGTGGTAGCGAGGAACATGATAGTGAGGAAGGCAGGGTAGGAGAGGAAGAGGTTGAACATGTGGAAAAGAGAAAACGTACAATTAAAGGCAAACGAAAGCGGAAAGAAATAGAATCATCCACCACTGAAGATGAACGGACACTGTTGTTTGCATTCAAACATCACATTGCTCATGAAATATGGAAATCTACTGTAAGTTTTTCATATGTTTTTTCTAAGATTTTATTTATACTTGTGACTACGCGTGAATTGTTATCTTTTATTAGACTGTAATATATATATAAATATATATATATATATGTGCATACCATATAGAAACCTCGAGGAGAAGTAAGACTGGTGAGAGTCCATACTCATGTTGGCACGCAACGATTGTGGGATTATAGAAAAGAATGTTCATTTGTTAAAGAGGTTGTAGTTAAGTCGGGATTCCATAAGCTAGCGCTACATGCTCACGAGACTTTAGACAAAGTCCTAATCAATGCATTCGTCGAAAGATTTTATCCGGAGACAAACACATTTCACCTTCCATTTGGTGAGTTGGGGATAACCCTTGATGAAGTAGTGCACATAACTGGCCTTCCGTTGGAAGGAAGAGCAGTTACTGGTTCTCTTGGTGGCTCGAGGGGTATAGGTGTCGAAGATGTGTACAAACTACTTGAAGATTGCCTTGGTGTTGACAGACCAACTGCTATACAAGTGTTAGCAGGCGATAAAAAAAATTAAATTTGAATGGTTACGAAGTCAGTTTGAGGGTTCGAGGGAGGCTGATAGTGAAGAACGAAAGATGCATTGTGCGATAGCATATCTTTTGTACACAATTGGCAGTTTAGTTTGTTGTGACAAGTCCGGAAATAAAGTATCAGTTCATTTTCTGCAGTGTTTGAAGAATTTAGACGAGGTGGGTTCATATTCATGGGCCACTGCATGTTTGAGTTGGTTATTACGTAATCTTGCCGTAACAACTCGATCTGATGTTCATCAAATGACTGGTTGCATGACGTTACTACAGGTATATTCAAAGAATTTTTTTGATACCGTTGTATTGTAACTATAGGTGAATAGTGTAGTCTAATTATATGCGTGTACATGATGCACCTTAATGCAGGTTTGGATATATGAGCATTTCCCAGTTCTTCGTCGACATAATCGTGTTATTGGTATACCAGAAGGAGAAATTAGAGCCGCGTTTTACTTTGCAAAGAACAAGAGTTCGCAGTTAGCATCTGATTTAGTTACAGTACGAGAAAGGATTGATGACTTGAAGTGCAATGAAATTATATGGGATTGCTTTAGAGATAAACGTGATGTGTATCCATTTCATGAGTGTTCGTTGTATAACGGACCTGTCATTTGTTTTGAAACCGAAAAATTGTACCTACCCCAAAGATTTCTACGCCAGTTTGGAATTGTTCAACCCATCCCAACCAATCCCTTCACGCTTAACAAGAAGAAGTACAAGTCGTCTAGTAAATCTTTCAAAGCCGCTTACTTTAATGTTGGGGATTTTATATGGGCTGAATGGGCAAATCACATGCTGAATGAAAGTATAACGTCTAAAGAAGTGGTTAACCCCTGGGACTGTGAGGACAACTATATACAGTGGTATCAGCAAGCTTCACATCCGATTGTTGCAAATCCATCAAGAAGAATAACCGAGCCTGCGAATGAAACCGGGGAGAAGTCGCTACCCATCCGTGTTGTAAGTTTGTTGTATTTGCTAATTGAAAATAATGTTATTGATTGTTTTTCGTACTAAAGTAGACTTGAATTTCAGAAACGTCGACTTGGACTAGTTGCTGATACAATCCGTTCATGTGGACGTGGTAAGGCAGTCGTTACAGCTTTGCAAATGATAGAGCATTTAGAGGACCCAGAACCGTCTGCTCTGTATGGAGAGAACATGGTAGCTGATGAAGGAGAAAAGATTGTTGAGGGTACGACAAGTCGAGGTAAACGAAAGAAAGGGAAGAGGAGTGCTACCAAGAAGAAAGGCGGAGCAAGGAAAAAATAGTTTAACTTGGTAGCATTACGTATTATTTTGGTTAACAGTATGTAACAGTTATAAGACTTGGTGTTTTGGTTGGTGACTTTATGTTTGTGACTTATTTATGTCTTTTGGTTGGTGACTTGTTTTTGGCAATACAGTATGAAGGGTACTTTGAAAGGAAGGGTAATGTATGAAATGGTTTGTGAGTATGTTTGTGTTTATTTCTATGTTTGAAGATGCATGTACAAGTTTTAATTTTTTTGTATGACCGACGATGCATGTGAAAGTTTGAAGTATTTGTATGATCAAAGATGCATGTACAAGTTTCATTTTGTCGATGCACAAAAAACTGGATTATATGTATGAAATAATCAACCTTATAGTTAAACATTGGGAATGGCTTTCCGTTTTTAAGACACAAAAACGGTACGTGATCACCGAACAATCATTTAAAAGGCCTATAATTTGCTAAACGGTTACAAAAATCCGTTCTACTAACAAAAATTCGGTCATCCAAAACCAAAATATTGCAGGTTAGAATAGAAATATGCAGACGGTTGGTGCTTACCGTTTTAATTGATTAAAATCGGCGTGCTCAAACTGAAATATCTCAGGTTATGATAATGTTACCTAAATATGTGCAGACGGAGATAAGTGACCGTTTTACAGTTAGAAACTCGGTGGTACCAATCCGAAATATCTCAGGTTATGATATTGTTAACTAAATATATACAGACGGCAATAAGTGACCGTTTTATAGTTAGAAAATCGGTGGTACCAATCCGAAATATCTCAGGTTATGATAATGTTAAATGAATATGTGCAGACGGCAGGAGGTGACCGTTTTATGTATACAAAACCGGTGATCTAAGTCCGAAATATCTCTGATTCTGCTATTGTCAAAATTCAGTATCTCGGTATTCACATTATCAGAAGTGTCACAAAACTTTAAATACAATAGCTCACAAGGGTAACCCACATATGCCAGAAAATATAACATTTGCATTAATACTTCAAAATACTGTTACATTAGCACTGAACTACGAACATATGCAATAATATTTCAAAATACTGTTACGTTAGCATTGAACTACGAACATATGCAATAATACTTCAAAATAATGTTACATTAGCACTGAACTACGAACATATGCAATAATAGTTCAAAATACTGGTACATCAGCACTGAACTACGAGCATATGCAATAATACTTCAAAATACTGTTACATTAGCAGTGAACTACGAACATATGCAAGTATTCGACATTAACTTAACACAACAACCGTTTTATCTTCGGCAACATGTCCATCTTCTGAATCATCGAAGCGAGAAATTCTCTCCGCATATGTGTTGACCCAATCCTGCGTATTGATGTTGTAAATTCGATAAAAGAATGAGAACGGAGGTGTATTTGGTAAAGGCGACTCGTACTTCAAAGTAACACCAACAAAATGTGAGTTGTCTACGAATCCCATTACGACCATCCTATCCCGGTTTAACAAGGTTAATTGTATTGTTGACGGAACAAACAAGTAACTCATTTGCATACTAAGCAAGACAACAGCGGTACCAAATGTTTCTGCAATTATAAATCCGGATTCCGGCATTTGCATCCAACCATTTACCCCCACTGAGTTATCGCCTTGTATCCTTCTTTTCAATTCTACGAAGCCATCTTCATCCCACATGCTTTTGTACATATCCGATTGAGTTATTAAATTATCAACCATGGCCTCACGTACGAACTTACAAGGATTATCTGGTCTTCGATTGTAAAGATTTAGTTGTTTAACCACCACCCAATATCCACAATTACCATCAGCAGGCATGTCGTCTATACGAGTTATATACGGTCGCATACACTTGGGAATTTGCAATAAGAATTTTTCATCAATTTGACTGGTTTTAGATGCATTTTGTTTTACTCCAAGTTTCTTCAAACAACGACTAACTGGAGTAAGTTTTAGGCTGCAAGATAATGCGGCGTCAACATGCTCAAAGTAAGAAGGATCTCGTTTAGTCGACTTTTCCTTTTTAGATGGTCTTCCTTTTCTTATAGTCGCCATGGGAGGTTCTTTAATGTTCGTAGTAGGCGGGAAGGCTAACAATTTCATACCTTGCTGAATATCAATCCTCACATTATCAGTAGCCTCGTCATACCTACGTTTCAATGCATGAAATTCAGGCAAGTCCATAAAATCAAGAGTGGACCGATTCGGTGTAGGCGGAATACATGACAACTGTTTCCAATAACAGTCTATAGCACTGAGGGGTATGAAGCCGTCTGAATGTCTAAAGTCTACTAGCATATGTGCGCAAGGTAGACCGTTAACTTTCCATAAAATACAACCGCAAGTTTGAATACTCGTGCCTCCTTTTGGAATACTACATAGTTCGGTTTGCAATAAATCAAGCGCCTTATGAGAAACAAATCCCAACACCTCTTTAAACATTGGCTCATCTCGAAATCTATGAAGTGACTTTGATGAACTCGTTTCGAACGCATGTTCAATTGCAACTAATTCATTCTCACAGCATAGATGAGCGCTAGTCCAACACTGAACAAAACTACCTGCAGCTGAATCAAAATACAATTTGAGACGATGGTGCGCACTTTCAACTACACTGGTTGACACATTATCAAAGTGTTTTACTTCATTTGTCCAAGCTAACACAAACATCTCCTTATACTTGTTCAACCAGTTCTTCAACACATAGTTCAACGACTTTTTTTGCTTCACCCGCCATGCTTCACGAAAAGAATTTAGGTTCCGATGGAACTCTTCTTCGGACAGCGAACTAATGACATTGCTCCAACCCTCCCAAAATAACTCGTACTCTCTTTTTCCTTCATCATCTTCTACTACGGTCTCTCTATCCCCAATCATTACCCGTTTCTTCTTTATGAAATTTGGTTTGCAATTTGCTTGAACGTTTTTTGAAATATGTCACGCACAAAGAATGTGACGAGCTGCTGGAAAAACAGTGGCCACTGCATTGCTAAGAGCAATTTCCGCATCCGTTATGATAACACTTGGAAATTCTTTTTCACGATAACATTTTCTAACACACTCCAACGCCCAAATATATGATTCAGTGGTCTCCCGACTAATAAAAGCTAGGGCAACAGTGAATGATGCACCCGTCGAAGTTTGCGACACCATATGAAAACATGGCAACTTGTACTTATTTGTCTTGAAAGTGCAATCCAAAAACAAAATTTGATAAAAACATTGCGCAAGCAGAACACATTTTGGATGACTGAAGAACAAGTCAGTAACTTTATTTGTCTTATCGTCGACTCTATGATGAACAGAATAGTGGTGACTACAAGCTAACTTCATAAACTGTTGCATAATAGATCTACCTTCCGTATGATGAAGTTTAAGCTTCACTTTAGCATTGTACACATTTCTGATCGTAGACTTATTTTCTGGGTTGCCAAGTTTAAGAGCAGTTAGAATATTCCGTGGCCTAACCCCACTATTTGCCATTGTTTCAACGTTCTTTACTTCATTGTCTTTTAATCGCGCAACATACGGATGCCCGGTTAAAATAACAGGAAGACTGTGATTGTGGCATCCGTTTATAACTTTCAAACTCCATTTTCCATCATCTTGACAGTGTGCTCTTAATTCAAATGTACAACCACATTTTCTACTTCCCGATCTACGCCTTTCTTTTCAGTTTTCGTTACATGCTGCTTACCCTTATGATCAATGTACCTTCCACTTCTTTCACAAGCAAGCAGCATCCATGAGCCTTTCCCATTACCTAAGAGATTTTTGGTTTTGCTTCTTTTGATAACAATGACACAATTCGTATCAAGTCCACGATCTGTGTACCATTTACGTACGTCCTCTTTGGAATCAAACAACTGCATCAACAAACAGCATATTACGATCAGAGTAAAATACTTAAATTGTAAAACATAAATCAAGTTTTCAAACCTTCTCGGTGGTGAAATGGGAAGTTAAATTGGGGTACGCGCAACACAATATTCCCGATTCCTCATGTGAATGATCGATGTTGTCACCATTTTCCAATAGAAAAACCTTATCATTAACATTGCCATCCCCGGTATCGTAAGACTCCTCGTTAACTGAACAATCCTCATTCCCGTATACGTCGTTTAGCAGAGCAGTTGCATCAAACTGTAAAACAGCTGAGTATTATTCACACCACAAAGAAATAACGATATCAAATATTCATACCAATAAACTAAAAATGGTCTCTCCCTGTCTATTAAATAACAATTGTTTGGTACAAAACATGCATGGTAACATTAGTACCACAAAATCGTATACACGGTTGTGTAATACCGATAAAAATTAATAAATACGGTGGCTATTTTACAGATTTTCTATCTCTGTAACAAACTGTAATTCGTATGTGATAAAACCGGTCGTACTATACCGTGTTTTCATACTTAAAACGGTCATTACATGTGTAACTTCATACTGATTGGTCCGTATAAACATGGTCCATCGCGACCGAATTTTTCATCCGTGCTCCTTCTTCAATTCCGTACGTGTTAACGCAAAAATAAATATCAAACATTGTCATTAGCAGATCGGTCTTCATCATCTTCGTATACTTCACGTTTTTGTGTGCAATTTACCTCATCTTCATCATCTATCTCATAATTAGGGTTTATGGCAGCCATGAATATTCTTTTCTGCGACCAGCCATGAAAATTCTTTTCTGCGATGGAAACAATTACGCTAGGTTTATTTGTATTTACGTTAAATAATGTTATTGGGGAGGAAAGGACATTTTTGTCTTGAAATATTAAATTGTTAAGGGGGATTCGGTCTTTACAGTGCACCCCTTAACAAAAATTTAAAAATTAAATGTTGTGACACCCCTTAACCAAAACAGGGGTGTCATTAACAATCCCCATAATAAAAGGGCAATATGATAAATGATAAAATAAGGCCTATCCGACACTCGACGGAACCACTAACAGCATAGGTTAAGAAAAGCATGTTTAAACAAAATTTACACAACCATAATATTGTTATTTAGTAGACCGAGATTTAGTCAAAGAGCCAGGTAAAAAAGTCATATGTTAACAGTGGTAAATTAGTGTAGAATAGGCTTATAATATATAATAAAGAAAAAGAATGTTTGGAGAAAAACATAAAAGACTTAACGTGGATAACTTCCAAAGACGGAACATGAAGATCAATAAAAAATATAGACATTTGAACCCAACATATTCCATGCTAATGCTTCATAAATTTGATCATAAGTACAACAATTATATAAGCCTATTAAGTTATAAATCAAGTGGTTGAAAACTATATACAAAACATATCAGATAAAAAATATGCCAACCTAAGTAACATTCGCCTTTTTTAAGGCAAATTCATAATTTACCAGTTGATTACATTCAGTTTATTCATCTAACAGATCTCAACATACAAATAGATATAAATGATATATCCCAAAAGTTTCACATAATATGATAAAAGGATACAACAAACCAGTATCATACAAAATCAATGACAGACATAATCAAACTAAACGGCGCAGTCAAGTCATGCAATCTTGAACAATATCAAAACCTGTCTCATTTGGATCAGTTTCCTACAGCTCCACATGAAAGCAATCCAGTTCTCTCTATCAGCATTCTTCGGTGCTCATGTAAAGCAGCTTTTCATTACTCTTCCTGCTTGTTCTTTGCAGCAGTGGTATCAGAAGACCTTGCACTGAAAAAATACGACCCAAAATTGTTAGTGGTGAAAGAAATAACAACAAAGTCAATGATAGTATATCTGCATTCATTCGTAGGCAAGCAGAAAATTCTTCATACTTCATTGCGGGTTTCCCAAGCTACTAAAGAAAACTTGCATAAGTGTTTTATTGTTCTATAAAACTGCAGATTCCCTTTTCACTTGGCTTGGAATCATCATTCATAGCCATACCTGACGCTATACTGGCCACTTTTAGAAAAGAGGTGAAAATAGTCAAAAAGTGAAATGTGACGGTTTTAAAAGGAAAAAAAGGCAATGACAATGGACAAAAAAGCCAATACATTTGAAAAAAAAAAAAAAAAACCACTTAAAAAATAAACAATAGTAATCACTTTGTAAGGCTCACAACCATTTTTTTTTTTAAATCCTACTCAAATTTCAGTTTATATAGTACTGCGCAATCAATTTCGATGCATATATCCACATGATTTATCCAGAACTATTTTATACCAACCAATTTTCATGATCTTTGTACTATTAAATCAATCATATTTTAAACAACTATCGTAGATATATAGTAAAGATGATATTGTACAAAAAAATGAAATCATATGTAATAAACCAATCTATCTTCCATGTCTTCGATTTTATTCACATCAAATTTCATTACGTACAAACAACAATTTGTAGAGTTCTTATTTTGTTAGTTCTTTTTGTGAGAGTTTAGCAAAATTTGGTTAGTCGCAAATTTTCAAAATATAAAATAGGGTTGAGGACAATTCAATCAAAAACCTATATTTATTGAAAGTTCATTAAGGTTTTTTAATAGATTAAAATTGGATCACTTTATTTGGCTTAATGTAAATAATAATAAAATAAAAAACTGGTGATTAACTTAAAAATAAAATGATATTCACCAACACTGCATTAAAACCCAGCTAAGATGCACCATTAATAAGATGACTATTGTTTTTCAATTCTAATAAAATCAAAGAAGTTCAGGCCTACCAGGGGTTTGTTCACCCTTCTTATCTTGTTGTTGTTTCTTTAGATCTTAATTATGCTGAGAAGCTTGATGAGTATAAAGATTATGGCTCGTTTCATCCTTCAAAGATTAGGCTGGGTTGTTCGAAATTTTCGAATGGTTTTGCGATTCATACTTGTACATGTTCGAGGTTTTGTCAGCACTACTGATTCAGCCAGGCTTCTCTTGAGGACGACGACAGCCTTATAGTCGCTGAGAGCGATAAGGTCGAAAGTTTGGACACGGCTTGTGGTTTGGTAATGAGTTTGGTTCTGCAAGAGGATGTAGGTGGTCTTGCCATCAAACCAGGGTGTGAAGTGGTTGCTTCTCACTGCCGGCACAGTAACGATGCAGCTAGCAGTTTCGACGTTCCTGGTTTGTGTCGAGTTAATTGTGCTTCTATGTCAGATGTTGTTTTGGTGGATGTGGCTTCTGCTTGTGTTGACTGCTCTGCCCTTGTGCCTATTGAGGTGGATAATGGGGTGTGTGCGCGTGTGTCAGTCTCATTAATTACTACAGTGTTAAAAATAAGTAAATATGATGTTTATGGCATAAAAGATAAGTGGGCATAAAATTTAATTTTTACAAATATTTGAGTTTTCAAATTGATTATTGCAGAATAATCGGTTAAAGGCCTTCACACAGATTTGTATCTACCAGTAGTGTCATTCCTTTTGCACAAAGTTCTGATACAATCAGTACGTTTTGATGCAAATGTGGAGTTTAAAGGATGTTGATTTTATGCCCTTTAAACTTCATATTTGCTGCATAATGCGGAGTAGTCAATTACAGCATGAGTAATTATTTCCAAAATGGAATTGTGAAAATCGGTACACGTGATTACATTGTCCGTAAAGTAAAACTATACTATTTTTTCCTCTATTTTAAAACAAAACTTTTAAGCTAATATTATGTTTTATAGGGATATACCTTCTTGCAATCCCAACCGTTACTGGGCAGCCAACAGAGTAGAGACAAAGGCACTAAAACTTGGAAATTATAGGCCTATGTACATTTCTTTTACTTTGCCTTGCTGGAGTATCCGGGGTTTGTCAAGTAATTATATAGAATCATAGCTAACGTTGGTTTAGAAACAAATGCTGCATCACTGAATAAAGATTGTAAGTTTTTGATAAACTTCACTCATTGGGACTCAAGTGGTTTTCCCCATGTCAGATTCCTTTTTTAGCAGGGAAGCGTAAAGGCTATTTTTTCCTCATCCTTGCCCCAACTTTCTATGATGTCTCCTGAGTTTGCCTTGGTAGTCAAAGCTATGTAGAACTGCAACACAAATTAATTGATTATGCATTTGATTACCACTCACTACCATTTACAAATACATTAATGCATAGGAAAAGATATATTTCATGTACACAAAAAAGCTAATGCATGTCCGGTCAAAAATTGAACACTCCATATCAACGCACGAAACAATTTAGACAATGACAGCTTTAGATAATCAAGTTGATAATTATACCATTGGTAAAAAAATAAGAAACTTTTATTTAACTATCAAAATATCAGTGTTAGGAGTCTATAACTTACAGCCGAAGGTCAAAACAAAAACCAGGTTAACGAAGCTTTGTTAAATATTTTGACCAAAAACTAACAAAACTAACTTAAAAGATAGTTGGACATAAAATGTCCTTATCAAGCTAAATTTCTATCACTTTAGTTAGAATTTTATAGTTCCCACTATATAGATATATTCATAAAAAATTACCAAGCTATACAAATATCCATGTTATAGTGAGTCGCCGGTGCTACGCATATGGGCAGTTGTTGAAATTCTAAGTTTGGTTGATATACCGTGAAATGTCAACCCTTTTATGTATTTGGTATAATTATATTGATCGATTTTGTACTATAACTTTGTTTTACTTTTTCGAAAGTTGGTATTGCATTTTCATGAAACAAAGACGAATGATTATGTTTATCATGCTTTTTTCTTAAATGTAACATAATGACTTTGAGGATAAAGAAGGGGAAATTTACGAATGGCACAACTAAGTCTGATATTTCATTTAAGGAATAGTGGCTATACCCTTATATAACATAACAATAAAAGCGTAGAGAGAATTCTAGTGTGAAAGCCTACAAACTCAGCAAAAAAAAAAAACCATACCAACTAAACAGCAGATGGGTAATAGTCCGGACTCAAAGCCCTAAAACACAAAAACAATTTACCAACATTGCAAACAGTTACATTAACACTAATAAATCGACAATGTCCATACTTTCCTTTGTAACAAAATAAACTATACAAAAAGAATGTGGCTCAGCAACAAAATAGTACCCACTAAACAATGGTGGTGCAAAAGATTGAAGACAAAACGCATTGAAGCTGCATCGAAAATCAAATCCAACGAAGAAAAGATATTGTTCCAGTTGAAAATAAAGTCTTTAATCTCCCTGCTACAATTCTAATTTTGCTTCTCAAAAAATTGATTTGGGATCAAATATTCTTTCTCTGCTACATACCTAAATCTGATTATTATTATTATTTTTAATACTAATTTTTAAAAATAACAGGAAGTTTTTTCTCATATACAGGAAACATGTTGGGACTTGAAAGAATTTATAGGAAATCCAATAGAAGGTAGTCTTACTCTCCCTTACATCAAGCACTATTCTTATCTACTCCATTGCAACCATTTCATCATTTAACTACCCCAGAGAAACATTACCTCGCTCCATTTACCGATAGTCAGTAAATCTAACCCTACCCCCAAGCCTAGTTATATTGTGGCTACCATAACCACTTATTTTGAAGTATATTTACTGTAAATAAGAAAAATGTACTTGTAGCACCCTAATCCCATTAAAGATAAATGTGCAGCAAAAAAACTTAACTCGCCGATATTATGTCATTTAGCTGATCATAACCATGTTTTGTCTCATATGTAAACAACTATCCCTTGTAGACCTTATTTATTGTATCTTTTCATAACTTAACATTTTTTGCTAATTTATTGTGTTGTTTTCAATGGCGTGACAGGTTAGCAAATCATTAGAAAAGAGGTGCACAACAAAGTTATTTGTGTCACTACATAAGTTTGAAGTAGCATGCAAATGCGTTGACTGAATCCAAAGATTCTGAATTTGAGATACATGCTATTAACTTTTAGACGTGTGGTTTATATTTTCCTATTTAAGTAATAGATTCTAGGATGTTATCAGCCTATTGATTTAGACATGTAACTACAATTATTTTTCAAGTTGTTGTAAAGAGACAAACATCTAAGCAGAATTGAGTTTTGAGCTCATATGAATAGATTACCTGTGTATTACAACGTAAACATTACCATGAAATAACAATAAATGTTAATTACACATGAAATTATATACCCACAAATAATTGATAAATAATTACTATATCTGAAAGTAAAAAGGCAATACTTTGACAAATGTTGACTAAAAGAAATCAATTAGAAACATATAATTTGACTTCACATTGTATAAAACTGTATTGAAAACTTAATTGAAACCAATGACAGGATATAAGGAATCAAATATGTTTTTTCAGTATATTTGTGGTCATCAATAAGTTGAAGAAATGGTCCAATTTTAAACTGCTCTAGTCTTGAATGGAAGAGAAACAACATAGACCACTTATCCTTTAAGGTCTTCCATTATAGTTCCAGCAATTACTCATACAAAAGCATAACATATCAACTTAAAGAATATGAGAACACAAAATTGTTTTAATACAACTACATGACAAAAAATGATATCTTATATGCCAGAAAATTCAGGGATATCAATGTTTGAAGATCGATAGGAGTATCAATATGTGCATACTTTTTTATGAATTGGGCTTAGTGCTTCATATATTATATGATGCAATCGGATATTAGTGAACTTGAAATTTTTGATTTGTGGAGAACGACGGTATTATTTGTGTATGGAGGTTATTATATTCGTATATTACAGTATTTAATCAAAACCTTCTTTTAGATTCAGTATATACGTGGATAATGGCTAAAATTACAGCTATAACACGGTCGATTACATAAAGTAAAAGCAGAAATATAAAGATCTGCTATGAGTCTGTATAGTTTTAAGAATGAAATCATTGTCCTCATTATGTTATAAATATTCAATTTTAACTTCTCGGAATTCCGAGCACTCTTTTCTAATAGTATTTAAAACTTGGTTTAGAAAATTAGATCACTAGCTTAATCCATTCTCATGAAAAACTTAATGAAGATAAATATACTTTCATTCATAAAACCAACAATTTTATAAAATACTTCACTTCAAGCATCATTGAGAGAATACTCTATAATTAAATATTATAGGCAATACCTGAGAAAAAGTTGAAGCCAATTGTAGGAATAAGGCATTCAAGAATAGGAACAAAGGGAAAATTTGTCAAAGAAACCAATAACAAACGAACAGTAAGTGAATTGAGGGTATTCATCACTGTAGTTATCAGAGCATTAAAATTAGGGATTCCAGATCAGGGTGAGGAGTAGGGAGGAGGGAAAGAGAGGGAGGATAATGAAATAATTACGGTGAGATAATTGAGTAACTTGATGATAACTATGAAGTAAAAGGGAGCGATGGGTGGTTACAAAAGATGAAAGTAGAAGAGAATAAAAGCCAGATGTTGTGTATTATCCCATTGACACATGTTGCATATTTAGACGTGGTTTCAATCTTGGTTCATGTCCACACGAACTGGACAAATATGTATTTGAACCATACAGTCACCTTCTATGGTTCATAAGAGTACCATAATAGACAAATGAATATAGCAATGGTTGTGGCTAAGCATTCTCCTTAAAGGTCTGACTGATGTTTTTGCAACCCTTCGTGTTAAATATTAACTTGGAAGAAAAAAATTTATATTATCACTAAAAGTAAGATGCTGCTCAATCTAAATATTAATTTGAAAACTACAATTTTGTTTTCTATTTCTTTCAGTTTAGAATACTATTTTGGCCTGTTAAAACCGATCACTGAAGTTTTTCAAATTTTGTTACTTGAGTGCATTAAACCAGACTTAGTTTTATATTGGTAACAAAAATACAAATTTTCTCCTGGATTCCGATTGAAATTAAATATAACAATATATATATATATATATATATATATATATATATATATATATATATATATATATATATATATGGTGTGCCAAGCCAGCAAGCGCATCAGAGAGGGTAAGCTACAATTCTTAAAAATTTAAGCATCAACTTACCATATGTGGTCTCAAAAATTTCAATGGAACCATACTTCATGGTAAGTTGGTAACCGTAGGACAAATAGACTAAGTATGGTTAGAATTAAAAAAAAAAAAAAAAAGTAAATCAATTAAAGCTTTCCAAGGGTCAAAATTATTTGTATACTTAACGCATACTTATGTATCAGTATATAATATATTCTCACGTGCTCATGTTAATCAAAACTTACCGCCTCTAAAACTGCAATGTGGCTGTGTATTGATTGAATAAGATATATCACAGAAACGAAGCATGGTAACATAAATGAGGTATACAACACACATTATTTTTATCATGGCATAGCTTTGGACTAACATGCTCACGGATACTAACTGAATTAAAGGAATTAACATCAAGAGCATTTTTCGGAGCTTTTATATCAACCATATTAATAGTTCTTTAATTATGATACATGCATGTGATGCGTAGTAAAATTTATAACTAAAATAGAATCTTACTATTGTACAAATTCGTTCATTTTAGTTGATTCAAAAGGATAATTGGTATCCATTAACAATAAGGTTTATATCAAATATCATTAGTTATAAAAATAATGTGCGTTTTGACGTAACTCATACATAATTTTTGCATAGAAGATGTTACAGTAACTAAAACTTTTTATTGAAATAACGGGGTTTGGATTTTCAGTCATATAAGGACTGAAGCATTATAGCTGCAAATAATGCGCGTTTTGATGTAATTTATACATAACAGCTAAATGTTTGTATTAGAGCCGCAAATAAGGACTAGAGCAATTTCAGTCAAAGCAGGATTTTCTTTTTAGCATTTATTAGTAACTAGTTTGTTGTACGCAACTCATATGGCATCTAGTGTATGGTTTAAAAACGTTCATAACTTGTTTATTACAGACACATTTATTTGTTTGGGTGTAGCAACACTGTTACACCTTCAATCAATATAACTGAAAAGGAACTTTTACACGTAACTCAAATGCAACATAATTCATGGAAATTAGCAACCAATGGTATAAGAAACTATACTGTGTAATTTTAGGATGTCCGTACCGTTTCATATGCAGAATTATAAGTTTGAAGCACAAAGGTTGTAAACCTACATTAAATGTCGTTAAACACTGCAATTCCATTACAGGGCTAAACTCTGATTACAGTTTGCAGTTGGCCAAAGTATTAGTAGATAAAGTAGACTAATAAGCCAATCAGTGAACTTAGAAACTGAAAATTAGCACATATAGTAAAGTAGTATTGCTAATATGGCAGAAACATGTATACTATGTCAAGCAGCTCAGGAATACATCAGTGCCACGGGTATAAGTTAGATAATAGCTAATTTTTCCCGTCCTGCCATTTACGGAAGTCTTGGAAGATATTGTCATACAATTATGACTATAAAAGATGCTGAGCAATGTAAAGGCATCAACATTAAAGTTAAGCCGTTGCATAAGGACAGTGTCCATATGGATGAAAATTTAATAAAATAAATGCAATTGCATATCGATTATGAATAATCAATCGATGGAAATAGCAGCAGGTAACTTTATAATTTTCTACTCTATACCATAGGTCCATTGCTTTCAGATGCAATCAAAAATGGGAAACCTAAGGTAGCGTTTGGTTTATTTTGTGTTTTGCATTTTTAGTTTTCGGCGTTAATTATGAAAGTTGTGAAGATTTGAAGTGTAGCGGTGGAGGTGGATCAAAAGGAAACGGAGTGACGGAGGGGACCGCGGGAATGGTGGATAGACGGATTTGTTATTGTCATTCCATTGTTTCTTAAAATATGAAAAATAATAAAAAGTTGTTTTCGGTTTTGTGTGTTAACTCCGTTTTGTAAAACGGTCATTTTTTACGATATATGTGCATTGTTGGTATTTTTGTATGTGTGAAAACTCAAAATTGAAAAATCTAAACCAAACGCTACCTAAATTTTTTTCTGGTTTCATCAACATCGAGAATCTGTAACCAACAGAAAAACAGTGAGTAGTGAAAAAAAAGTATGAACTAATACATAAATTCGGCCGACCAATAGAAGTCGGGCTTTCGTCTTCAAAACGGCAGATGTATTCACTATGTACTTCTGCTTGACGCCGTACGGAAGTGAAGATGTAGAAAAGTGAGAAACAGAAATAAGCCGATAGTGTGAGTTAAGGACATGAATTCACCAATTTAACTGATTTAAAATGCGGAGTCGGCGCAATATCGTGGGTCGGGTACTAACGGAGGTTGGATTATTAGCAGTGAAAAGGGCGTGTAATTGGAGGAGAAAAGGGAAAGGAAGCAAATGACGGGAGGCCAGACCGTAAGAGCAACTTCAACGGTTGCTCTATTTCCCTTAATTCGGGATTGGCTCCCAATGCTATCAACCTGAAACTTTAATTTTCATCCAAATCATTTTCGAATATCGGATATCCGCATCTGTGTATACGAACAAATATCAAATAATTATCCGTTCCGCCAATGGTCGATAAATAAATAAACATAAATAAATTTTTTTAGCTTAATATTAAGTTTTTTCTATCCAATGGATTACTAAAGTGCTAAAAATAAATAAATATGATGATACTATATAATTTTGAGCAATTAGCATGTGTTTAGTAGACTTTCAGTTTTGTAAACTAATAAATTAGTATATTTAATTATGTTAAAATACACATAATTTAAGTTATAATCATGAAAAAAAAGCGGATGGATAATTTTCGGATGTAGATATGCCTATATCCGCATCCGCATCGGCTTTTTCGAATATCAGATATTTATCAGCTTTTCAAATGCGAATACGAACGAATTTCGGATTTTTCGGGTACTCATTGACAGCCCTAGCCCCGAATGCCGAATTTATTGGCGTTTTACGAAGTGCGTGAATTTTTTTCGACGTGTGCCGAATCAATCGACGCTATATGTAGAACGCCGATAAATTGAGCGTTATCCCTCCTCATCCTAAAACACTTAAAATATGGTTGTTTTTATGATCCCAACGGTTATACAATGATCATATTTTTGTCCAAAAAATGTAAACGTTCATACTTTCGTACAACGTCTATAAAATGGTCAAACTACAGTTACAAAGGCTATATTTACTTTGGAATGGGTGTTTTATTTATTTTCCTATCTTTCACAAAATCTGATAGCTTAAGATGTTGATAATAGCTGGTTAAAAACACGTAAAAATACAATAGAATGTTTATGTTTAAATAAAGAACTAAATCATCATTACTGCATAATTTCGTATACTCATAAAGTAAAACACAAGTTCGGGTAAGCATACATCAAAATAAAGGCATTAAGATAACTAATTATCGCCATAGTGATTCCATAAATCATTCATAAGATCTTTCTACCACCTATTATGGAGTTGTGCATCTCTAAACGAAAGCTAACAGTCTAAATGAATGTTGAATTCCTCTTCTGTTATTTGTGTGTTGTGTCGAAATACATCGGGTGGTTGCAAAGCACCTTCATATTGGTAGTGGCGTTGCCCGTAATCCATATCTCCTTCATTTTCGATGATCATGTTGTGTAGAATAATGTAGGAAAATATGATTGTAGACATCTTTTTCCTAGACCACAAACGACATAGATTACTGATCATTGCAAATCTAGATTGTAAAACATCAAATGCTCGTTCTACATCTTTTCTTTGTCTCTCCTGCATTATCGCGAATTTCGCTTGTTTAGGAGTCAATGGATTTGGACATATTTTAATAATAGTGCTCCATTTCGGGTAAATGTCATCACTTAGGTAATAGCCATGGTTGTAAGTATTTTGCCCAATGGTAAATGGTAAATGTTAAAGGAGGTATCTGGCCTTGAGTAAGATCATTAAATAGATGAGATCTTTCTATAACATTTAAGTTATTATTCAAACCGGGCATTCCGAAGAAAGCATGTCATATCCACAAATCATAGGATGTTACGGCTTCCAAAATGATGGTTGGTCGTCTTTCCTTGCCGTTGTACGAACCTTATAATGCCTTAGGGCAATTCTTCCATTCCCAATGTTCCCAACATGTCCGGCTACCCCCTGCTTTCGTGCATCTCTTTAATGCGCACTATATCGGCTTCGTTCGCGGACCTTAAGTACTACCCTCTTTAGACGTCCACCACAGCCTGACAAAATTTTTCAAGTGTTTCAATTGTCGTGCTCTCCGGAATTCGATATGCATCGTTCAGTGCATCTATCGGAGTGTCATAAGCTAACATTCTCATAGCGGCCGTCATTTTCTTTTCACCAGTGAATGTCTTTGATGCAATTTTTTTGTACTTAAAGTATTCATTGTGACTGTGTATACCTTCCAATATTCGTAGAAATAAATCTCTCGGCATCATGTATCTTGTACGAAACATATCAAGCCCGTAGGTGCAGTTGTCCTTGAAGTAATCTTGCATCAGAGATTTATGGTATGCAGCTTGGTTTCGATTTATAAACTTTCTTCCAGGAACCGATCCGCGTCAAGTTACGGATGATGAACCATAGGCTTCAGGGTATATATCAACAACTTCAGGGTACACGCAACTCATCTGACCCTTGAAAATAACAATGGTCTCCAAAGTATCAAATAAGAAGGTAGGTCGGTGGGAGCAAAACGACAAGTCCCAAAGATAAACGATATGCAATGAATAAAGGGTGTCCATCACCTAGCTGGTCAGCCTGTGCCAGAGAAATCCAATAAGACGCCCACGGTGCTTGTAAAATGTTGGCCCTGGACCTCAGATCAATCTGAGATTGGGCCTCCATCAAGTCATGTCTAACAACAGTAGGAGTGCACTGGACTACGTGATAACTTTCCCATCGACGCATGCATGGGAAAAAAGATCTGGCGGCATGATTGGCGGTTGAAACAATGCATGGATGCATGTTGATTGTGTACTCGTAGTACCAACACGGCAAAATGTACCAAAAAGCAAACATCTGCTGGACCTCTCTGAAAAGCGTACGAGTCCAGTGCAGTGTATAGATGTAACGAACCGGATTTTTTACTGATTCTGGTAAACAACAATTTATTGATTATATTAAGTAATTAATATAATTATATAAATTAGATTTAAATATTGGAGAAATATTCAACGATCTCTTTTATAAAATCCTATATGTATAAGTTTCTATTATGTAATTCCTTAACATTGGATATATGAACGTATACTTGTAAGTAGTATTTTATTTTGTTTTAGGATTTTTGAAGTCGTGTAAATTAAAAATAAGCATCACTTAAGTCAAATTTAAATTAAAAATATAGGTTACTTCATAAGAAAATAACATAACATCAATAAGAATATAACCTTTTTGCACTTAAGATTTAAGACAATAAATGGAAAAGTGTGTTTGGATATCATGAATGTGATTTTTAAAACATTTAATTTCATGCTCAGTCGTAGGTACTTCTTATAGGATGAACATACATTTGCATACATAGCAAAATACTTAGCGACTAAGCTTTTTGCATAGATGGGCACAAAACATTTACACTGATTAGCACATAGCTACATATACACGAGCCTGCAAATATTGTACCTCACTATTAGCACATGGATTTACAACTCATTCTCACATGACAGTACGTGCATTTGTACTTAAACAAGACATGGTCGTATACATGAGATTAATAACATCTCATTTCAATCAGCATAAGGCTGCAGCTATTAAACCTGTACATCCTACCTATATCCTACCCTGCACATGGCTATGCTTGTGTGGATGTATCAGATTATATGGCATACATACATGAGACTACAGTGCCTGGGATTTGACATAATATAGAACCAGCTAAAACAGTAGGCTTTCTTCTTTCCTAATCAACATATGCACTGCAATAAACATAGTTACATTCTCTCCAAAACAAAATGCACACCCAGCTACATAACATAGCTGTATTGTTTTTCAAAATCATAGCAATCTCTTTCAATCACTGAACACATGCACAGCTACAGCTTTCTCCTTTCCAATCACATAGTTGCGGCTTTAACATTCCATCACCAATGCATTTCACTTATCCATGCAAATCTATTAATGCTCCATTATTTTAACATATTCTTTGTGAAGCGACCCGAACTTCCCCGTGAAGGAAAGCCCAGATTGGCTTTGAGGACAAGACGAATCAGAACACAAACAGAAGAACATTTCATTGCTTATTACAACAATTTCATGAGTATACAAGAATATTCCAGAGTGTACATGAATAATATACAGAACAAAAATATCAGAGATTTACAATTTACAATGCGATGGAAAATAATACAAAACACAACTGAAAAGAATATGCAGATACAGAGCTTTCCGAATATCATTCAAGCTGTAAACCAGGATCCTGTGAATATAAATCTGCAACACCGAAACTATTTGCTGCTCGTGTGGAAAATAAGGGCACTCAGAGTTTAGGTTAAAACAATAAACTCCAGGTCAGTCATGTGACTGGTGTGAGAACTAAAACAGTTATTTAAAACTTTACTTCAAAATCAGATATATCAAGGGACCACGCCGTATAACACAGAACGGGTTTCCTCCCAAGAATACCCGTGCATATAACAAAATAGCGCAATGCTTTTTGAAAAAATGAAGCTATTATAAGACCTAGGTCCTATCACACAATGCAACGCAAGCCGGGGGATAGGGTTTTCTCTTATAATAGCCAAGCTTGCTTGGTAAGTTAAATCAAATCATTTGATACTATTATAAGTGCATAGTGTATAAAACAATTTCAAATATAATCAATCTTAGATGGCACGGGTACCATATATCATGTCGCCAATACTAGGCTCTACAATCAAAACCGAAAATGTCACGTATTGGAAGTTGGACCTCCATCTGTGAACCAAGGCAAGGGATCGTCCTTACCGCTTCGAGACGCTCTAGCCCGTGTCTCAGGACCCAGACTCAGGTGGGCCATTGGATCGTCAGGGATGGCCCATCAAAGTGCAATGTGGGTTAAAAAACCTTGAACAATACGTTTCCTCGCCTTATGGGGCGTAAATGAGCCAAATGATTCCATCGGTCCCGGATCGACCGATATAACCGAGGTGCCTCGCAATCCATCATCCACATTAGTAAAATGTAAGGGCTAGTAAAACGCTGACACCACTCCTAGCTAAAAGGAAACGCATGCCATCCCTGAGGTCCTCTCCCGTTTCTGGTTCACACCGATGTGTGAGGCTCGCAAATTAACGCTACACAAAGCTACGCTGTATTAAAGCCGTGTTTGATCATCAACCACAAGACTCTGCTTTTCAACAGAAGCCTTGATCAGTTGCATCTCAGCATGCCACACAGCCAATTCACACTATGCAACCGATGTATATCAATCACATAGAATGAAATCCGATGTCAGACACACATCCATTTACAAGTTCGTTTTGGGTCTAAACGAAACCGGAGGCACCTTATTCCTCCCCCATATGTCCAATACAGGGGAGAGGCCCTCGCATATCCATCGATCACCAAGTACGTCTGGACGATCACCACTTATTACCTCGTCTTGGGTGTACGACCCAATCAAGACATCAGCAATCATCCAAACGATGTGAAGACCTCCGGTCTTCCACCAACGTCTTCATCTTCGACATATCATCGAATCAGTTATTCAGAATGGGATAAACCTGGTCTTTCTGAATAACTCACGTATATGAAAAACAAGTGTTATAAAAACACAACATACGCCTCATTCCAATCCAGAATACTCCTTTATTCAAATATTCTTATACTTTTGGAAAGGTCCCCATTAATTTTATCAAAGATAAATTCCTTAAATTAATTCTTTAATCTTCGTTTGGATATCATTTCCATCTAATTAAAGATGCATTAAAACTCCACTTGGTTTTAATCCTCCCAAAAATCAATATTAACGATTGTTTAACTTGGGAAATCATATCTTGTCTTTAACTGGGTTAAAGAACCAATGTCATTTAAAACACAGTTCATGATAAACCCAAAATCACATTCCATTCCATCAGCTTTTAACCGTAAATTAGCAAGTGAACAATTCCCTAAGTATTAACCCTGAAGGCCGAAACCAACATCAGATCAATACCCAGGAAACCATTCAACTTAACTAATCTCCAGTTAGTTTCTAATTTTCTTAACTCTATTGGGTCTAAGAACAGTATTATTAAAGATACCATTCACGGCAACCCAAAATCGCATTCCATCGTTAATCGGGTTAAAGAACAAGTGTTATTTAAAACGTCGTTCACGATAAACCCAAATCACATTCCATTAATTATAGAACCTTCATGGAAAAACAAATCAATATATAATCGATATCAATTTCCGTATCCGACTAATAATATAAATGGAGTAACGGCAAAGCCTTCTAAATTCCATATGTATTTACAGTCTTCCTCCACAGAAGTTCACTTCGATTATTATCAATCGAATTCCATTCAATTCCAATTTAATATATTAAATTGGAAAACCGTTACTTTGGAAAATTCCCATTAAATTTTAATAATTTTTTTTATAAATTCCAAATCACATTTCATCGTAAATCGAGTTAAAGAACGAATGTCGTTAAAAACTCAATTCACAATAAACCCAATTCACATTCTATTTTATTCCAATTATTAAATATAATTGGAAACTCTAACAATCTTAATTAAAAGATTTATTCTTTTCACCTTGGGTTTAAGAACAGTGTCATTTAAAACACAGTTCACGACAAACCCAAAATTGCATCAGTCTCTAACCGTAAATTAGTAAGAGAACAATTCCCTAAGTATTAACCCGAAGACCGAAACCAACATCAGATCAATACCCAAGAAACCATTCAACTTAACTTATCTCCAGTCAGATTTTAATTTTCTTAACTCCATTAGGTTTAAGAACTGTATTATTAAAGATACCATTTACGAAAAACCCAAAATCCAATTTGATATTAAATACAAGGTCCTGAATAGAAAATATATCGGCTTATATTCAATATCAAATTCTGAAACCAACAAACATCGTATCGGAATAACGATATATAAATCTTCCAAATTCCTCCACAATATCTGTATAATCACGGAATCAAATATCGAAATATTCCGAGGATAATTTCGATTCAAATCCATTCCAATTCATATATTGGAAATTCTGGTTATTTTTAAAACCATTTCAAACCCAATTTATTTATTTAAAAATATTGGATTATAATTCAAGTACAAAACTAGTTCATTTCGACAAAAATATATTTTTATCTTTCCAAACATGGAATTTTTCATCCCAATTCTTTCCAAATCATTTCTTATGATTTTACACTAATTATTAATATTTTTAGTAATTTTATCAAGGCCCGTACAGTCGATTTCCATAAACGACCATCGAACTACACTTACAGTGACCTTTTCCAATTTTATTTGGACATAATTCCAAATCCAACCGTTAGATTTCAAATATCTAATATTTATTGGAAAGCTCTTTTCGATACGAACCCACGGCTCCGATTTTAGGAGAATCCGACGGTCAGATCTCCCGTAATATCCGTTCGAAGTCAATGATCGTAATTCGCGAACTGCCGCAGCGCGACGCGTTCTATTCAGGCCATTATATTATATATATATAATATATTTCGTCGATTTCCTTTTTTAAAACATATTTTATAAATCGTTTTAAATTCATTTTCAAAACGATTTCAACTTCATATTCAATTTCAAATCAAAATTGAATATTCCATATCATCGATATATAAATGATAGTATTTTCAAAGCATTAGATTTTGAAATCGATTCCTTTTTGATATTGATTATAAAAATGAATAAAATCGATATAATTATTGTTCGCGTCAAAATGGCGTTAATCTAATCAACATGGCTTTATATATTTAAATATATTCGTGTCCATCCCAAATCGGACATCAAAATCAAATTTTGATCTTTTATTGAATATTATTTTAAAATATTCGTTATTTTAAAATAATCCTTATTTTAAAATATTCATTCTTTCTGAATTGGAATCAGACACAATCAATTACCATATAATTTGATTATATGGATTTCATACAACATACGCATACAACAGCCACGATAAACAATCAACCATCATCCAATGTGCATTCTACACTGCATAAGCATCAAATATAAATATTTAACGCTTATAACAGTCTGTCAACCAATCGATTGACATACAACTAACTATTGAGATTAGTGTATGTCTAATATCATCCCAATACCCGTGTGGGGTTTCAATCAACAAATAATGAATTTTATTTGTGCAGTTGGGCGATGTGTAAAATTTATCGTCCCAATCAATATCAGTCAAATGTGTGTACATAAACAAATCGTCCGATTTGTTTATAAATATTTATTTTATTTATATACACGTTAAATATTATATTTTTAAGTATAAAATATTTTATTCCATTCCACGTCACACAATCCACATTCACAACAAAATCAAATAAACAAACAAGTCGTCCATGGTCTGTGGACGACGGGTGTCGGGTGCTGCTAAGCACCGCCTGCATCCTAGTATATATTAACTAGAAAATAAAATTCAAAGTGAGAAGTTCTCACCTTTGGGATCCACTCTGTTGTTTATTTTTCTGAACTGTTTGGATTTGTTCGAAATTTCAATGCATCTTTTTCACGTTGTTCATATATAAAAATCATATTTTTATCGCTTCATTCCAATAAATAATTTCATATTTTTATTTCTACATCGTATATTTTTACAACGCTTCTTTCTATATAAAAAATATATTTTTACATTTCTACTTCTTATATAAAGATCGAATTTTTATTTCGCTTCATACATAATAAAAATTGAATTTTTATCTTAATAATATCCATATAAAGATCGTATCTTTATCATAATGAAAACATTATAAAAATCATATTTTTTATTTATAAAAATCACATTTTTACGATTCTTCCTACAAGATAAAAATTATATTTTTATCGTCATTCTACATATATAGAAAACGAATCTTTCTATCGCTAATGAATATATAAAAATCACATTTTTACATTATCATTCAAAAATAAAAATCGTATTTTTACTTACCTTTCATACATAAAAAATCTATTTTTACTTCGCTTCCTAGATAATAAAAATCATATTTTTATTATCTCTATAATATAAAAATTATATTTTTATATCATCTATATAATAAAAATTATATTTTTATAATCTCTATAATATAAAAATCATATTTTTATTGCTACTTCGTATATATAAAAATTATATTTTTATAACGCTACATACGTAGAAAAGATTATATTTTTATATTATAAAAATCATACCTTTATATTTTCAAAACTCAATTCTTCCTATTTTAAAAATCCGATCTTTTCAAATTTAAAAAATCCGATCTTTTCACTTTCAAAGATCATAACTTTTGTAGTGCTAAAAATCCTAGCTCTATATATATAAAATCCGAACTTTGTATAATAAAAAAATAGATTTTATAAATTAAAACAAATCAAAATCATGAAAGAGGACTTACAGCTAATCGGAGGAGGAAAGGGGGTGTGTGCACGCGCAGGTGATGGTGGCGGGGCTGTACGGGCGGTTGTGGGCCACAGGAGGCCGGAGCTTCGAATTTGGGAGGAGATTGGCTTGGGGAACTCGCGGTTTTAGGAGGAGAGAGGGGGAGCAACGGGAAGAAGGGGGGGTCCGACGAGGTTGGGGGCAGAGCAGGCGGGCGGCGGTGCCCCCCCCCCGTGGAGGCGCGATTTGTTTGTTAGGGTTTTTTTGCCTTATTTTGAAAACTATCGGGTAGGGGGAGGGATGAGAGGAAGTAAGGGGTAGAGGGAGTTTTATAAAATATATATAATAAATTAATATTATTTTCTCCATTTAAGTTGACTTTTCGTTCGACCTCCGAACGAGGCCCAACGACTATCGTCCATAACTAGTTACCCCCATTCTGAACACAATGGGCTATGTGTCGTAAGCCGGTTTGGCTGTTTCGATCTGTTTTCGTCAAAATCAAAATATAAATCTATATATTGAATTTGAACGCACATTTCAAATTACCGGGATCACATACGGAATTTAAAAATTCCCGAAAAATATTTTCTAGCTTCTTATTGACGATACGGTCCTAACAAAACTAATTTCGTCAAATTTGGAGACCGTTTGAAAATTGGACATTTTTTGGTCGATCCAAATTGACTGAAACTGACAAAACACGTTTTCTTTCGCCACACTCACATATTGGTTTAAAAAATTATGAATTTTGGAATCTAGCAATAACTTGATATCCCGGATCCAACAAAAGTGGTTTCGTCGAAAATGGTTGCAAAATTTCCATTTTTAAGGGCTATATTTTCCATAGTGACTATTCTGAATTTTCAACTGGACACAGCTTTCTATTCCCGCTATGAAATTTCAATTTTTCGGATTCGTTGGAAAGATATTTTCAAATAGATTCTAATATTTTTTGGTTTTACTAAAATCCGGTTTATTTTGAATCCTGTACATTCATTTGAAATTTGAAATCGAATTTTCAAAACTACCGCGCCATTTCCAATTCCTTTTATAATTAAAACAAAATTTTTATAGTCTAACGTCGATTCAAATAAATATATACATTCTAATTCTATTCAAAATAAATTTCTCATCGCTATTATTTAAAGTAATTCATTTTAAATATTCAAAATTCATTAAAATTGCCAAAATAAAAAATTTAAATTGGCTCGAATTTTCCGGGTTGTTGCAATCTCCCCCACTTAAAATATTTTCGTCCTAAAAAAGGAACGGAGCTGGTAGTGTTTTACTAATCAACTCAACTTTCATTTTGGCTTTCATTCTTCAACTTTTCAGTTTTTAAGAATTTTCAAATTTTTCAAAAATTTGGCTAACACCCTAAATTTTCGAAAAAATTCGCCATAACCTCCTTTGTACGGGAGCACCGGGAAAATTCCGAAATCGCCATACAGGCCTCTCCTATCCAAAAAGAAAAAGAAACAGCCAAGCGGCTAGCCAATCGGCTCATAAAATCGTCAAAAACCCCAAGAAATACAATAAACATGTACCTATTTGTCGGGCTAACAATTTTATTCTTCTGCTCTAGCCTCTTTGCTATGACCTGTTCAATGTATATACATGTATATGCATGCAATTTCTATCAATTTTCTATTCAGTTCAACATTTGATACAATTTGGCTTAATGGTTCCAAATTCTAATTAATCAAAACAATAATCAAACAACACAATCAACAGTCAATTAGTTGATTAACGTTTCAAACATATAACTTTAATACATAGTCAAAAATCGTGTTTTTGATGCCAAATCACAACAAATAATCCTATCTAGTTTTGGTTCTCACACCGGTCAATTGGAAATATATAGATGTCCCACTTTCGAAACTCGAAAATAGACTACTTATGCCGTACGTCATCAGTAAAATCATGCCCGGGCGACTAGAGTGTGATTCTATATCCATCCAGTATATTAAAACTTCGAATACACATGGATCAGACGTATATCCAAAATATTTATATACTTGATTGTCCAAATCAATTTAAAGTAAAATATTCAAATACGTATGATAAGCTTTAAATTTTCAAAACAAAATTTGTTTTCAATTTTATTTTAAAAATAACACTCTTCGGACTACTTCTAGGATACTATTGATCCCATCTCTAACGAGTCATTCCCATCGGATATTACTAATCCTATCTCTGATGAATTCTTTCATATGGTTCTAATGTTCCTTGTTCTCGAGCTCTGTAAATTAAAGCTCTGATACCAGCTGAAGCGACCCGAACTTCCCTATGAAGGAAAGCCCAGATTGACTTTGAGGACAAGACGAATCAGAACACAAACAGAAGAACATTTCATTGCTTATTACAACAATTTCATCATAATACAAGAATATTCCAAAGTGTACATGAATAATATACAGAACAAAAATATCAGAGATTTACAATTTACAATGTAGCAGAAAATAATACAAAACACAACTGAAAGGAATATGCAGATACCGAGCTTTCTGAATATCATTCTAGCTGTAAGCCAGGATCCTGTTAATATAAATCTGCAAAACCGAAACTACTAGTTGCCCGTGTGGAAAATAAGAGCACCTAGAGTTTAGGTTAAAAAAATAAACTCCAGATCAATCATGTGACTGGTGTGAAAACTAAAACAATTATTTAAAACTTTACTTCAAAATCAGATATATCAAGGGACCACGTCGTATAACACGGAACGGGTTTCCTCCCAAGAATGCCAGTGCATATAACAAAACAGCGCAATGCTTTTTGGAAAAATGAAGCTATTATAAGACCCAGGTCCTATCACACAATGCAACGCAAGCCAGGGGATAGGGTTTTCCCTTATAATAGCCAAACATGCTTGGTACGTTAAATCAAATCATTTGATACTACTATAAGTGCATAGTATATAAAACAACTTCAAATATAAATGTATTAATCCTAGACGGCATGGGTACCATATATCATGTCGCCAATACTAGCCTCTACAATCAAAACCGCAAATGTCACGTATTGGAAGTTGGATTTCCATCTGTGAACCAAGGCAAGGGATCGTCCTTACCACTTCGAGACGCTCTAGCCCGTGTCTCAGGACCCAGACTCATGTGGGCCCTTGGATCATCAGGAATGGCCCATCAAAGTGCAATGTGGATTAAAAAACCTTGAACAATACGTTTCCCCGTCCTATGGGGCGTAAATGAGCCAAATGACTCCATCGGTCCCGGATCAACCGATATAACCGAGGCGCCTCGCAATCCATCATCCACATAAGTAAAATGTCAGGGCTAGTAAAACACTGACACCACTCCTAGCTAGAAGGAAATGCATGCCCTCCCTGAGGTCCTCTCCCGTTTCTGGTTCACACCGGTGTGTGAGGCTCGCGAATTAACACTACATAAAGCTACGCTATATTAAAGCCGTGCTTTGATCGTCAACCACAAGACTCTACTTTTCAACAGAAGCCTTGATCATTTGCATCTCAGCATGCCACACGGGCAATTCACGCTATGCAACCGATGTATATCAAACACACAGAATGAAATCCGATGTTAGACACACATCCATTTACAAGTTTGTTCTGGGTCTGAATGAAACCGGAGGCACCTTATTCCTCCCCTATATGTCCAATACAGGGGAGAGGCCCTCGCATATCCATCGATCACCAAGTACGTCTGGACGATCACCACTTATTACCTCGTCTTAGGTGTACGGCCCAATCAAGACATCAGCAATCATCCAAACGATGTGAAGACCTCCGGTCTTCCACCACCATCTTCATCTTTGACATATCGTCGAATTAGTTATTCAGAATGGGATAAACCCGGTCTTTCTGAATAACTCGCGTATATGAAAAATAAGTGTTATAAAAACACAACATATGCCTCATTCCAATCCAGAATACTCCTTTATTCAAATATTCTTATACTTTTGGAAAGGTCCCCATTAATTTTATCAAAGATAAATTCCTTAAATTTATTCTTTAATCTTCCTTTGGATATCATTTCCATCTAATTAAAGATGCATTAAAACTCCACTTGGTCTTAATCCTCCCAAAAATCAATATTAACGATTGTTTAACTTGGGAAATCATATCCTGTCTTTAACTAGGTTAAAGAACCAATGTCATTTAAAACACGGTTCACGATAAACCCAAAATCACATTCCATTCCATCAACCTTTAACCGTAAATTAGCAAGTGGACAATTCCCTAAGTATTAACCCCGAAGGCCGAAACCAACATCAGATCGATACCCAGGAAACCATTCAACTTAACTAATCTCCAGTTAGTTTCTGATTTTCTTAACTCCATTGGGTCTAAGAACAGTATTATTAAAGATACCATTCACGACAATCCAAAATCACATTCCATCATTAATCGAGTTAAAGAACAAGTGTTATTTAAAACACCGTTCACGATAAACCCAAATCACATTCCATTAATTATAGAACCTTCACGGAAAAACAAATCAATATATAATCGATATCAATTTCCGTATCCGAGTAATAATATAAATGGAGTAACGGCAAAGCCTTCTAAATTCCATATGTATTAACAGTCTTCCTCCACAGAAGTTCACTTCGATTATTATCAATCGAATTCCATTCAATTCCAATTTAATATATTAAATTGGAAAACCGTTACTTTGGAAAATTCCCGTTAAATCTTAATAAAAAGATTTAAAAATTCCAAATCACATTTCACCGTAAATCGGGTTAAAGAACGAATGTCGTTAAAAACACAGTTCACAATAAACCCAGTTCACATTCTATTTTATTCCAATTATTAAATATAATTGGAAACTCTAACAATCTTAATTAAAAGATTTGTTCTTTTCACCCTGGGTTTAAGAATAGTGGCATTTAAAACACAGCTCATGACAAACCCAAAATCGCATCAGTCTCAAACCGTAAATTAGTAAGAGAACAATTCCCTAAGTATTAACCCCGAAGGCCGAAACCAACATCAGATCAATACCCAGGAAACCATTCAACTTAACTAATCTCCCGTTAGATTCTAATTTTCTTAACTCCATTGGGTTTAAGAACAGTATTATTAAAGATACCATTCATGACAAACCCAAAATCCAATTTGATATTAAATACAAGGCTCTGAATAGAAAATATATCGGCTTATATTCAATATCAAATTCTGAAACCAACAAATATCGTATTGGAATAACGATATATATATATATATATCTTCCAAATTCCTCCACAATATCTGTATAATCACGGAATCAAATATCAAAATATTCTGAGGATAATTTAGATTCAAATCCATTCCAATTCATATATTGGAAATTCTGGTTATTTTTAAAACCATTTCAAACCCAATTTATTTATTTAAAAATATTGGATTATAATTCTAGTTCAAAACTAGTTCATTTCGAAAAAAAAATATTTTTATCTTTCAAACATGGAATTTTTCATCCTAATTCTTTCCAAATCATTTCTTATGATTTTACACTAATTATTAATATTTTTAATAATTTTATCAAGGCCCGTACAGTCGATTTCCATAAACGACCATCGAACTGCACTTACAACGACCTTTTCCAAACTTGATTTGGACATAATTCCAAATCCAACTGTTAGATTTCAAATCTCTAATATTCGTTGGAAAGCTATTTTCGATACGAACCCACGGTTCCGATTTTAGGAGAATCCGACGGTCGGATCTCCCGTAATGTCATTTCGAAGTCAATGGTCGAAATTCGCGAACTGCCGCGGCGCGGCGCGTTCTACTCAGGCCATTATAATATATATATAATATATATTTCGTCGATTTTCCTTTTTTAAAACGTATTTTATAAATCGTTTTAAATTCGTTTTCAAAGCGATTTCAACTTCATATTCAATTTCAAATCAAAATTGAATATTCTATACCATCGATATATAAATGATAATATTTTCAAAGCATTAGATTTTGAAATCAATTCCTTTTCGATATTCATTATAAAAATGAATAAAATCGATACAACTATCTTTCACGTCAAAATGGCGTTAATCTAATCAACACGGCTTTATATATTTAAATATATTCGTGTCCATCCCAAATCGGACATCAAAATCAAATTTTGATCTTTTACTGAATATTATTTTAAAATAATCGTTATTTTAAAATAATCGTTATTTTAAAATATTCATTCTTTCTAAACTGGAATCAGACACAGTCAATTACCATATAATTTGATTATATGGATTTCATACAACATATGCATACAACAGCCACGATAAACAATCAACCATCATCCAATGTGCATTCTACACTGCGTAAGCATCAAATATAAATATTTAACGCTTATAACAATCTGTCAACCAATCGATTGACATACAACTAACTATTGGGATTATTATATGTCCAATATCATCCCAATACCTGTGAGGGGTTTCAATCAACAAATAATGAATTTTATTTGTGCAGTTGGGCGATGTGTAAAATTTATCGTTCCAATCAATATCAGTCAAATGTGTGTACATAAACAAATCGTCTGATTTGTTTATAAATATTTATTTTATTTATATACACGTTAAAAATTATATTTTTAATATAAAATATTTTAACTATAAAATATTTTATTCCATTCCACATCACACAATCCACTTTCACAACAAAATCAAACAAACAAACAAGTCATCCATGGTCTGTGGGCGACGGGTGTCGGGTGCTGCTAAGCACCGTCTGCATCCTAGTATATATTAACTAGAAAATAAAATTCAAAGTGAGAAGTTCTCACCTTTGGGATCCACTCCGCCGTTCTTTCTTTCTGAACGGTTTGGATTTATTCGAAATTCCAACGCATCCTTTTCACGCTGTTCATACATAAAAATCATATTTTTATCGCTTCATTCCAATAAATAAAAATCATATTTTTATTTCTACTTCATATATTTTTACAACGCTTCTTTCTATATAATAATTATATTTTCACATTTCTACTTCTTATATAAAAATCGAATTTTTATTTCGCTCATACATAATAAAAATCGAATTTTATCTTAATGATATCCATATAAAGATCGTATCTTTATCATAATGAAAACATTATAAAAATCGTATTTTTTATTTATAAAAACCACATTTTTATGTTTCTTCCTACAAGATAAAAATTATATTTTTATCGCCATTCCACATATATAAAAATCTAATCTTTCTATCGTTATTGAATATATAAAAATCACATTTTTACATTATCATTCAAAAATAAAAATCGTATTTTTACTTACCTTTCATACATAAAAATCCATCTTTTACCTCGCTTCCTAGATAATAAAAATCATATTTTTTATTATCTCTATAATATAAAAATCATATTTTTTATATCTTCTATATAATAAAAATTATATTTTTATAATCTCTATAATATAAAAATCATATTTTTATTGCTACTTCGTATATACAAAAATTATATTTTTATAAAGCTACATACGTAGAAAAGATTATATTTTTATATTATAAAAATCATATCTTCATATTTTCAAAACTCAAGTCTTCCTATTTTAAAAATCCGATCATTTCACATTTAAAAATCCGATCTTTTCACTTTCAAGGATCATAACTTTTGTAGTGTTAAAAATCCTAGCTCTATATATATAAAATCCGAACTTTATATAATAAAAAAATAGATTTTATAAATTAAAATAAATCAAAATCATGAAAGAGTACTTACAACTAATCAGAGGAGGAAAGGGGGTGTGTGCGCGCGCAGGTGGTGGTGGTAGGGCTGTACGGGCGGTTACGGGCCCACAGGAGGCTGGAGCTTCGAATTTTGGAGGAGTTTGGCTTGGGGAACTCATAGTTTTAGGAGGAGAGAGGGGGAGCAATGGGAAGAGGGGGGTCTGGCGAGGTGGGAGGCGCGACGGCGCGATTTGTTTATTAGTTTTTTTTTGTTTGATTTTGAAAATTATCGGGTAGTGGGAGGGTTGAGAGGAAGTAAGGGGTAAACGGAGTTTTATAAAATATATATAATAAATTAATATTATTTTCTCCATTTAAGTTGACTTTTCGTTCGACCTCCGAACGAGGCCCAACGACTGTCGTTCATAACTAATTACCCCCATTCTGAACACAATGGAATATGTATCGTAAGCCAGTTTGGCTGTTTCGATCTGTTTTCGTCAAAATCAAAATATAAATCTATATATTAAATTTGGACGCACATTTCAATTTACCAGGATCACATACGGACTTTAAAAATTCCCAAAAAATATTTTTTAGCTTCATATTGATGATACGGTCCTAACAAAACTAATTTCGTCAAATTTGGAGACAGTTTGAAAAATGGCCATTTTCTGGTCGATCCAAATTGACTGAAACTGACAAAACACGTTTTCTTTCGCCACACTCACATATTGATTTAAAAAATTATGAATTTTGGAAACTAGCAATAACTTGACATTCCGGATCCAACAAAAGTGGTTTCGTCGAAAACGGAGGTCGTTTTCAAAATTTTCATTTTTAAGGGCTATATTTTCCATAGCAACTATTCTGAATTTTCAAATGGACACAACTTTCTATTCCCGCTATGAAATCTCAATTTTTGGGATTCATTGGAAAGATACAAATAGATTCTAATATTTTTGGTTTCACTAAAATCTGATTTATTTTGAATCCTGTACATTCATTTGAATTTTGAAATCGAATTTTCAAACTAACGCACCATTTCCAATTCCTTTTATAATAAAAATAAAAATTTTACATTCTAACGTCGATTCAAATAAATATATATGTTCTAATTCTATCCAAAATAAATTTCTCATCGCTATTATTTAAAATACTTCATTTTAAATATTCAAAATTCATTAAAATTGCCAAAATAAAAATTTTAACTTGGCTCGGATTTTCCGGGTTGTCACACTTTGCGTCTATAAATAAGCACTAGCCTATTGCACTGCATACATACATATATTCCATTCGAACCAAACTAGGATTAAAAATGGTAGCCAAACCGAAAACTAAATGGTAGCAAAAACTGAACCAAAAGGGGAAAAACGCTGGACTGAAACTAAAGAACAAAACAATGGCAGAAGGCCTTAGAACCTAGATGCAAAATGGTAGGAAAAGCAGCCCGTGAACCTGGAAATGAAATGCATGAAACAGTGGACAAATAAAGTGAGTACAACTCCCTTTTTTTACCATCTAAAACTGTTTATGTTATATATAATTATAGATATATATAGGCATATATGTTTTGCAATCTAGCTAATTAGATCTCCATGCAAACCTGGAAACGATAAAAATAGCATTCATATTTGAGTAAATGTCCCTTATGTTCCCACTTAAATATTTTTGTTATGATATATGCATGGCTTAATTTAAGTACACCTATAACCTAAAAATGAACAGCGTAAAAACAGAGAGTAAAACTGTAAACTTAAATGTGAGTAAACCTTTCCATCTATTACTGGTTATTTTATGCAACATATACATAGACTGGTATGTTCTGGATGCATGGATTTTTGCCTATTTGACCTTCATATAGAACTAAAAACCCCATGAACTTGGTATTGGAAACATGTAACTTAGGAACAAAACTAAGAACCTTGAAGTAAACAAATGAACAGGGGACATGTTCCACCAAAAATTTCATACTGATTGTTATATAGTAATGCTATACATATATATATACACCGTAATTTCCATATAAAACATGAACAAGGAAAAAACTTAAGCCTGGAAAAATAAAGCAGTGTAAATGTGTGAGTAAAAACACCCTTATACCTATGTTTTTCGCGCAACTTATATATGCTAATCTTCGGCAACATATAGGCCATATACATATGAAGTAATGTTAACAAAGTATGGATGTTTGTTGAAGTTGAATGGTTAAAATAGTTGTTATTATTTGAATAATGTTATGGCTGAAGTAAAGGACAGAACACAGTAATAATTTTGTGAGTACACTCCACTTTTTAACCCACTGAAACTAATACTGATTTTAATGTAATAGAGATATATATACATGCATATATGCTTTTTAATAGGATTGTATGTAGCTAATAGATATTCATATCAACCTGGAAAACAAAAGCATAAACACTGGAATTAAAAACCAGTGAACAAATTCAAAGCAGTAGTAGTGTTATGAGTTAACTAATTGATTCCAAACCTTAAAATTTAAACAAGTACATTTTGTAGCCATATGCTTGACTAAATAATATCATATGCCCGAGATATGTTAAGCTTATTAAGTGAATACTGGGAAGCCAAGCTTTAATCCCCTTTGTTTATTTTCACAATAGCTTTAAAAACAAATGCCACCATATTCTAAAAATTCATACCCTCAACTCCAGTTCGTTTCAGAGATTTTTGTAAACAAGAATAAGACAACATATTTATCCTAGTTCATTTTAAAATTTAGTTCACTTGGAAACACAATAAGATGCAGTAGCGCTTTTAGAATGACAGTAAGTTATCAAAAACCATAAAAATCCAAATGTGTTAAATAAATCCTTTGAGTTCATAAACATGATAAACAATGGAAATCATGAATTTAGAAAGTAATTTGATGATTTTTAGTGATGTATGGATCGAGTTATTAAGAGGGGAATGAAAATCGTTCTTTGAGCATTTCCGATCAACATTGACGATTAAAAAGAGCATACCTATGCGAGGAGCTGCGCCAGTGGTGGAGAAGCATGGGAAAAATGTTTAATCAGTTTTCCATAGTCTGGTTTGAAATATTGGGATCGAATTGGGGTTTTTCTTCCACTTTGAATGAAAGCATGCTTAGCGAACTGGTCTGACGTGATGGTGTTTAGGGGTGCCGCACCTGGACCTGGTGGTGGACGAAGAAGTCGACACCATACTGGCGCATTGTGATGGATACCAGTGGTCAATGGTGTTTACAGCAGGTGAAAGAGTGGGAGAGGTTGTTTCGGCAATTCGGGTTGAGTAGTCATTTTACTGTTCAGGTGGCGGGGGCTGACTCTGGTGGTTGGGTCAACGTCAGGTAGCGATGGCGAGTGGGTATGGAAGGTCAGGATCAATGCTGAGTGGTTGGGTATCTTATGCACGTGCACATAGCATATGCGAATGGTGGGAGCAGGAGACAATAGAAGAAGAAGAAGAATGGTCGGGCAAAGAAAATGGGGTGGATCTGCTGTATGGATCACAAGTTTTTGGAGTGCCATTTTTCGAGATCTGGCAAGTGTAAAAGTAAGGTCGGGCAAGGTTTTTAGGGTGACCGGCGCGTGCCGATCACGATTTTTGTGGTGCCAAAATTTTAGATCTTGAAAGGGGAAAAGAATTGATCCGGCAAGGGTTTTGGAGCGATCGGCGCGTGCCGATCAGGTTTTTTTGAAGTTGCTAGATTTTCGGATCTAGCAAGAAGTTTTGAATTGATCGACCATTGGTGATCACTCATTTTTGAGTGATCACACAGGGTTTTTACCAGATTTTCAATTTTTTTTCCATTTTTTCAATTGTTGTGAGTTGTTTAAGCAAATAAAATTTTAATTGTTAAATATGTTGTGATCATTGATTGTTCATTTTATTGACAGTTGTGTTGTGATTATCCTAACTTGAGTAGTTAAATTTACCATTAACATGTTTAAATCATCCAGTATTAAATCATTGTTTAATTCTGCAAGTTGGATCTTATATATGACATATTTTCTGTAAACAAGTCCTAATAATCAATTAGGATATAGAAACCCACATGAATTATATTTACTTGATTTCTATTAAGTATCACTTGACCCTAAAAGATATTAATGTTGATCGTTTCGAAGAGTCCGAAATCTATATTCTACTTCGATCTGATTTATACGAGTCAAAGATTATTCAAGATAATAGAAGACAGAGTTATGCAAGGGCTCTTGTGTTGATCCTAGGTAGAAATTGCCTAAGATGGATTTACATAATAGTGTTTTCGGTTTGTCCTATACCAAGACAACTTGTTGTCTGACATAGTATGCCTAATAGATCATGTAAGTTGATCTCTTCAAACGTATTTACATTAGTGGCGGAGGAATTCGTTTCTCTTAGCTTTATATCCATATTTATTTTTGGGGAAGTCAATTTATGATTTGGCCGATTTTACAATGTGACATTCAAAGAAAATATGATCTGTCTAACGGTAAGTTTTGACCTCAAGCCTCATCAACTGGGAATAGTAGAAAATCGGGTAGGTTGCATGGCTATGTGGGTATCTCCCATCAAAAGGTTGTATCAACACCTGATCTAGATAAATCAAATGCCTTCGATTGTCCCTTTTATTTGCATGCTATCGGTTCGGTTGCCTGGCCCCCAACTATGGTAGTGATATATTCGAAACCCTCAAGCGAAGTGAGGGGTCGGTCATGTTTAGTCGGGGTTGCAAGATGTTCTTATTAAATCCTCAATGTATTCATCTCCGGAGGTACATTGTTGGTAGGTGGTCGCATACCTTACAAGGAAATCCATTTTCCAATAAGTGCCTGCGGGTTTGATTGTATACTATGTATGTGGAACGTGAGATGCAAGCGTTCCGCTCGATTTTAATCTACTTTGAAAACCCTTGACACTATTATAATATTAGAATATTATTGATTTCAAAAATGTTTTAGGTTATCGTAAGGTTAAAACCATCCGTTTTCATGTGTGGATCGGTCTTACGATTGTCTTATCTTTCAAAAGGCTTTTGAAAGTTAAATTGAACTGTTTTAAAATCGTTTGCTCACACCAGTCCCATGACCGACTCATAGTTTATTTTTCTATGTTTTCCCTAAACTCTTGGGTGCCCAAATTTGTGTGGGCAGCCAAGTAGTTCAGGATTTTTCAAATACCTTGGAGGATCTTAGAGCAGGAGGCTTCAACGTTAGATTTGTAGAGTCTATTTCCGCTGTGATGTATAGGTGATTGTATTATAATGATATATGTATATACAAATACAGTTTTGTATCTCAAGATATGTGATATAATATATTTTATTCGTTCCGCTGTGAGATTCGTGTTTACTCTGATTTTTTGTATGTTCTTCTCTTTCTTCTATTCTAACTTTCTTTTTTTCTATTTCTCACCCTCTAACTTTTTTCTATAAATGTTTCGGTATTTCCGATACTTGAACAGTCGATATGGTGTTCTTATATCGATTTTCGAGGTCGAAAATCCCCTAGGCCGTTACATCAGAGCATATAGTTGAGTAATAACCTTGACTCTGTGGCGTAACTCGATAGAGATAGGATTAGTAATACCCCAGATTGAGCTTGAGTGTATATATATATATATGAGCGCGTATTTGTTAATTGATATAAAAACTGTTTTACATTGTGTTGATTGGTTTGTCGAGTGGTTTATGAATTCTGGTCGATACAGGTGTACAACTGTATCGACAAGTGTTTCTAAACTCTTGAACAGAGTAATTCGACACAGTATTGTTTTAAAAGCTGGGTAAATGAAATAATTTTACCCAAAATTATATTTTGATATAAAAGAATAATTTTCTGAAATTATTATAAATGGCTGTGTTGATTACTATTATAATCTAGTGTAAGATTATAAAATTGAAACGGTTATATATAACCAAATTAAATTTGTACAAGAATGAATATGCAAATAAGACAAGCTGGAATTTGAATTTATATTTATATCTCTTAAAAGATAGGAAGAACTTTTAATGAATAAAGATTGGGATTTCCACCAAATAAATTCAGACTTGAATTGACAGGATATGAACTCATAGAAATTGAACAGATTGATTTTTGTATAATAAAATCTGATTTTGAATTCCATAATAGAAATAACTAATTTAAGAATTAATTAGTTGATGGAGAATGTGAATAAGACTTCACGTAGTTAAGTTTAAATTTGATTTGAGTTTAAAAGGGAAGTTGAAACGGATAAGATAATTTGAATAATTTTGATTTAAATTAAAGAATTTTGGAATTATTTTTATAACACAATCTGAGATATTTCTTAAAATAAGAAAATGGAGGATTATAGGGTAATAAGGAATTAAGAATAATATTAAGAATTTGGAACCTAACGAGAGATTGGTTGAGATTTTATGAATGTTAATCTGATGTTGATTTCGGTCTTCAGGGTTGATACTTAGAGAATTATTTTCTTACCCATTTGCGGTTAGAGACTAATGAATGTTGAAAAGTAGTAATGCATGTATAAGTTATGGAAATGTTTTCCAACTATAATAACAGATAATTCTAGCTAAAATTGGATATGGTTGAAGTGATGGATGCATATGAACGGTAATATATGGGGATAAAAGTTTAATACCAGACAGAGGATGCAAGTTAGTATTTTAAATTGAATTTGATGAGATATTTGGAAAGCCAGTTAGCTTTGTAGTTTATATGATGATTAAAGGGGGCCAAGGAAGGCAAAATTTTGGAGTTATACGATGGAGCCGTACGAGAGAGACGCTATCGAACTTTTAGAAAATTTAAGAATTTAATTCCTAAGAGAATTTTGATAATTAAAAATCGATTTACTGAAAGCCAGATAAATAAATGGAGGTTAATAAATTGATTTAAAAATAATTTGAATAAATACGGATTTCATCAAAAGATTTGTCGACAACGAGGTAAGGAAATTAAGGGGTTTTTGCGATGTACTCCACGTATCTCATAAGAAGATATTGTGCATGGTTAATTCTTTATTTTGAGGTTATCAGGCCAGTGAGACTAAAATTTTGAGCCAGATTTAACTATGATTGGATATCCAGTCTGTATTGTTGATTGAGATGAGAAGTGGCTCCGAAATATGGAAATGAAGCTACCCAAGATGAAATAGGGTAAGTACTATTCAAGAAAAACTAAAGATTTGTATGACGAATATATCCGGAGATGTGTTTGATAGTTAGTTGCTAATGTGTGTATCGTATGTTTAATTATGGTGAATTGTTTGATTGGTAACTTGTGTGTATTGGTGCCTTGTTTAATATGATTGGTTGGTATATAACCTTTTGAATATTTAGATATAAGTCTATAATTTTGAGCATAACTGGAATTTCCTCGTTACTCTTTAATTTCGAGGACGAAATTCTTTTAAGGGGGGTAGATTGTAACGAACCGGATTTTTGACTGACTCTGGTAAACAACAATTTATTGATTATATTAAGTAATTGATATAATATATAAATTAGATTTAAATATTGGAGAAAAATTAAACAATCTCTTTTATAAAACCCAATATGTGTAAGTTTCTATTATGTAATTCCATAACAACGAATATATGAACGTATACTTGTAAGTAGTATTTAATTTTGTTTTAGGATTTTTGAAGTCATGTAAATTAAAAATAAGCATTACTTAATTCAAATTTAAATTAAAAATATAGGTTACTTCATAAGAAAATAACATAACATTAATAAGAGTATAACCTTTTCGCACTTAAGATTTAGGACAACAAATGGAAAAGTGTGTTTAGATATCATGAATGTGATTTTTAAAACATTTAATTTCATGCTCAGCCGTAGGTACTTCTTTTAGACTGAACATACATTTGCATACATAGCAAAATACTTAGCGACTAAGCTTTTTACGTAGAAGGGCACAAAACATTTACACTGATTAGCACATAGCTACAAATACACAAGGCTACAAATATTGTACCTTACTGGTAGCATATGCATTTACAACTCATTCTCATACGATAGTACATGCATTTGTACTTAAACAAGACATGGCCGTATACATGAGATTAATAACATCTCATTTCAATCAGCATAAGGCTACAGTTATTGAACCTGTACATCCTACCTATATCCTACCCTGCACATGGCTATGCTTGTATGGATGTATCAGATTATATGGCAAATATACATGCAACTACAATGCCTTGGATTTCGACATAATATAGAACCAACTAAGGTGGCAGGCTTTCTTCTTTCCTATCAACATATGCACTGAAATAAGCATAGTTACATTCTCTCCAAAACAAAATGCACACCCAGCTACATAACATAGCTGTATTGTTTTCAAAATCATAGCAATCTCTTTCAATCACTGAATACATGGACAACTACAGCTTTCACCTTTCCAATCACGTAGCTGCGGCTTTAACATTCCGTCACCAATGCATTTCATTTCTCCATGCAAATCAATTAATGCTCCATTATTTTAACATATTCTTTGCATCTATAAATAAGCACTAGCCTATTGCACCGCATACATGCATATATTCCATTCGAACCAAACTGGGATTAAAAATGGTAACCAAACTGAAAACTAAATGGTAGCAAAAACTGAGCCAAAAGGGGAAAAACGCTGGACTAAAACTAAAGAACAAAACAATGGCAGAAAGCCTTAGAACCTGGATGCAAAATTGTAGGAAAAGCAGCCCATGAACCTAGAAATGAAATGCATGAAACAGTGGACAAATAAAGTGAGTACAACTCCCCTTTTTTTAACCATCTAAAACTGTTTATGTTATATATAGTTATAGATATATATAGACATATATGTTTTGCAATATAGCTAATTAGATCTCCACACAAACCTGGAAACCGGAAATGATAAAAATAGTATTCATATATGAGTAAATGTCCCCTATGTTCCCACTTAAATATTTTTGTTATGATGTATGCAGGGTTTAATTTAAGTATACCTATAACCTAAAAATTAACAGCATAAAAACAGAGAGTAAAACTGTAAACTTAAATGTGAGTAAACCTTTCTATTATATATAGGCGAGCGTTCAATGGCACCCCTTATTCTGCACCCCCTAATAGCCTCCCTATTTTCCACCTTTCATTTATATTATTTTAATGTGAGTGGAAGGTGAGAGAGTTAGTGGAAGGAGAGAGGGAGGAAATGTGCGGTGGAAAAGTGATAGGCTAAAGGGGTGCTCACTATTTGGGGTGCCATTGAACCTGCCTCTTCTATCTATTACTGGTTGTTTTATGTAACATATATATAGACTGGTATATTCTGGATGCATGGATTTTTGCCAATTTGACCTTCATATAGAACTAAAACCCCCATGAACTTGGTACTGGAAACATGTAACTTAGGAACAAAACTAAGAACCTTGAAGTAAACAAAAGAACAGGGGACATGTTCCACCAAAAATTCCATACTGATTATTATATAGTAATTCTATTCATACATATACATACATACATACATACATATATATATATATATATATACACATACTGTAATTTCCATATAAAACCTGAACAAGGAAAAGACTTAAGCCTGGAAAAATAAAGCAGTGTAAATGTGTGAGTAAAAACACCCTTTTACCTCTGTTTTTCACGCGATTTATATATGCTAATCTTAGACAACATATTGGCCATATACATATGAAGTAATGTTAAAAAAGTATGGATATTTGTTGAAGTTGAATGGTTGAAATAGTTGTTATTATTTGGATAATGTTATGGCTGAAGTAAAGGACATAACACGGTAATAATTTTTGTGAGTAAACTCCAATTTTTAACCCACTGAAACTAATACTGATTCTATTGTGATAGAGAGATATATATACATGCATATATGCTTTTAAATAGGATTGTATGTAGCTAGTAGATATTCATATCAACCTGGAAAACAAAAGCATAAACACTGGAATTAAAAACCAGTGAACAAATTCAAAGTAGCAGTAGTGTTGTGAGTTTACTAATTGATTCCAACCTTTAAAATTTAAACAAATACATTGTGTATCCATATGCTTGACTAAATAATATCATATGCCCGAGATATGTTAAGCTTATTAAGTGAATACTGGGAAGCCAAGCTTTAATCCCCACTGTTATTTTGACAGTAGCTTTAAAAACAAATGCCACCATATTCTAAAAATTCATATCCTCAACTCCAGTTCATTTCAGAGATTTTCGTAAACAAGAATAAGATAGCAAATTTATCCTAGTTTATTTTAAAATTTAGTTCACTTGGAAACACAATAAGATGCAGTAGCACTTTTAGAATGTCGGTAAGTTATCAAAATCCATAAAAATCGAAATGTTTTACATAAATTTATTAAGTTCATAAACGTGATAAACAATGGAAATCATGAATTTAGGAAGAAATTTGATGATTTTTAGTGATGTATGAATCGAGTTATTAAGAGGGGAGCGAAAATCGTTCTTTTGGCATTTCCGATCAACGTTGACGAGTAAAAAGAGCATACCTGTGCGAGGAGCTGCGCCGGTGGTGGAGAAGCATGGGAAAAATGTTTAATCAATTTTCCATAGCCTGGTTTGAGAGATTGGGATCGAATTGGGGTTTTTCTTCCACTTTGAATGAAGCGTGTTTGATGGCGAACTAGTCTAACGTGGTGGGGTTTAAGGGTGCCACACCTGGACCTGGTGGTGGACCAAGAAGTCGACACCATACTGGCGCATTGTGATGGATACTGTCGGTCAGTGGTGTTTGCAGTAGGTGAAAGAGTGCGAGAAGTTATTTTGGCAATTCAGATTGAGTAGTCATTTTACTTTTCAGGTGGCGGTTGCTGACTCTGATGGTTAGGTCAACGTCAAGTGGCGATGGCGAGTGGGTATGGAAGGTCAGGATCAATGCTGAGTGGTTGGGTAGCTTGTGCACGTGCACATAGTGTTGGAAATAAACTTGGTTTTAAGGAAACAAATATATTTGGTTTTAATAGGAAACACTATGGAATAAAGTTAATTATTGTATTAAGGGAAAGTTAAAATATATGGTAAGAAATTTTAGATTTATCAAATGGAGAATTATACAGTTGCTTTGTTGAGAAAAGTAGAAATTAGAGAATAAAAGAAAACTCTAGAATAAGAAGACTCTAGATACTTGGCTATGTTATAAAAGGGTTGTACTCTCTCATTTGTAATCAAGTTGAATGAAAAAAAAGTGAAAAAATAAAAATGTAGTCATTCAATTTTACTAAGTTTAATCTCTCTCCTCCTTTCTATCTCAAATTCCAACATGGTATCAGAGCCAGGTTAAAAGAGGTTGGAGAGATGAAAATAGCTAACTAGTCAAGTCAGCAAGAGAGTTCAAAGAGTAATTTCAAAAAAAAAAAAAAAACAATCGGAAAGCATATTTGATTTCCATGGCCGAAGCGGTAGAAGAAGAAGAGCAAGGATCTCCACACACCGTTGATCCAGCATCCCAGAAGCGAAAGAATGGAAAATCTAAAAAGTTTGTCAAAGAAGATGAAAATGAAGAAGACAACGAGCTCCTAAAGGCAAGAGCTTTGGCGAAAAGAAAGCAGCAAACTCGCAGCTGCTATCGAAGTTGTTGTTGAACATGGCACAAGTGGCTGTGGAAGAAATTTTATTTAGAATTATTGGTGAGAAAGTGCACCATGGAGAGAAAGTGCTCCAATATTAAAAAAAAAATTGAAGGTGATGAGAGAGTGCATCACAAATCGAAGAGAAAGTGCTTCGATAATTTTTGAAGGTGATGAGAGAGTGCATCACAAATCGAAGAGAAAGTGCTTCGAATCAAGGAATCTGTTTGAAGTAGTAAAACCAAGTTTAAGGGAGGATGTTGGAAATAAACTTGGTTTTAAGGAAACAAATAAATTTGGTTTTAATAGGAAACACTATGGAATAAAGTTAATTATTGTATTAAGGGAAAGTTAAAATATATGGTAAGAAATTTTAGATTTATCAAATGGAGAATTATACAGTTGCTTTGTTGAGAAAAGTAGAAATTAGAGAATAAAAGAAAACTCTAGAATAAGAAGACTCTAGATACTTGGCTATGTTATAAAAGGGTTGTACTCTCTCATTTGTAATCAAGTTGAATGAAAAAAAAGTGAAAAAATAAAAATGTAGTCAATTTTTCTAAGTTTAATCTCTCTCCTCCTTTCTATCTCAAATTCCAACACATAGCATATGCGAATGGTGGGAGCAGGAGACAGTATAAGAAGAAGAATGGTCGGGCAAAGAAAATGGGGTGGATCGGCTGTGTGGATCACAAGTTTTTGGATTGCCATTTCTCGAGATTTGGCAAGTGTAAATGTTAGGCCGGGCAAGGTTTTTAGGGTGACCGACGCATGCCGATCACAATTTTTGTGGTGCTAAAATTTTTGTGGTGCCAGAATTAAACAATGATCTAATACCAGATTTTCTTTTTTTCCAAGTTTTCAAGTGTCGTGAGTCGTTTAAGCAAATAAAATTTCAATTGTTAAAAATGTTGTGATCATTGATTGTTCATTTTATTGACAGTTGTGTTGTGATTATCCTAACTTGAGTAGTTAAATTTACCATTAACACATTTAAATCATCCAGTATTAGATCATTATTTAATTCTGCATGTTGAATCTTATATATGACATATTTTCCGTAAATAAGTCCTAATAATCAATTAGGATATAGAAACCCACATGAATTATATTTACTTGATTGCTATTAAGTATCACTTGACCCTAAAAGATATTAACGTTGATCGTTTCAAAGAGTCCAGAATCTATATTCCACTTCGATCCGGTTTATACGAGTCAAAGATTATTCAAGATAATAGAAGACGAAGTTATGCAAGGGCTATTGTGTTGATCCTTGGTAGAAATCACCTAAGACGAATTTAAAGAATAGCGTTTTCAGTTTGTCCAGTCCCAGGACAACTTGTATGGACGAATGTCTGACAGAGTATACCTAATAGATCGCGTAAGTTGATCTCCACAAACGTATTTACTTTGGTGGCGGAGGAATTCGTTTCTCTTAGCTTTATACCTGTATTTATTTTTGGGGAAATCAATTTCTAATTTGACGATGTGGCATTCAAAGAAAATATGATTTGTCTAACGGTAAGTTTTGACCTCAAACCTCATCAACCAGGAATGGTTGAAAATCGGGTAGGTCGCATGGCTACTATGCAGTTAATGCACCGCTATAACCCCGCTATATCTTGTAGCACACTACCACCACTACGCTTTTACTCAAATATCCTCTGATATAGCCTCTCCGCTTTAAGCACCGCTATATTCCGCTATTCCTAATATATCCCGTTATTTCCGCTATATTTTGTTATTCCTGCTATATCTTTGATGAAAGAAATGAACTCAAAAATGAAATTTATGCATTAAAAAAGTTGTTAAATTAGGTTTTTAATTGAATTATTTAATATCTACTTTTAGAAGCATAAATACTTTAATATGCTACTGAATTAAATTAATTTAAATGAAAGTTTTTGTTTATTTGTCGATATTTGCACATATTTGTATTTAAAATTAAAAATGTTCTAACTAAATTTAAATAAAGTGTTAGTATTTCACTTATTTATGATTTATATAATATAAAAACATTTTGAAGGAGTTATATATGTTATTTTAAAGTCATCCGCTATATCATGCTATTTCCTCGCTTTATCCCCGCTATGACTTTTTGGACCTCCGCCGCATTGGATCCGCTAAGCACTTTAACTGCACAGCATGGCTAAGTGGGTCGTTCCCATAAAAAGGGTGTATCATTACCTGATCTGAGAAGTCAAATCCCTTCGGTTGCCCCTTTTATTTGTATGCTATTGGTTCGGTTGGCTGGCCCCCAATCGTGGTAATGATATATTCAGAACCCTCATGCGAAGTGTGGGGCAGGTTATGTTTAGCCGGAGTAGCAAGATGTTCTTGTTGAATCCCCAATGTATTCATCTCTGGAGGTACATTACTGTAGGTGGTCCCACACCTTGCAAGGAAATCCATTATCCAATAAGCGCCTGCGATTTTGATTGTATACTATGTACATGGAGCGTGAGATGTAAGCGTTCCACTAGATTGTAATTCTTTGCAAACCCTAGACACTATTATAATATCAGTATATTATTGATTTCAAAAATGTTTTAGGTTACCATAAGTTAAAAACCATTTGTATTTATGTGTGGATTGGTCTTACGATTATCTTTTCTTTCAAAAGGCTTTTGAAAGTTAAATATAACTATTTTAAAATCTTTTGCTCACGCCAGTCCTATGACTGACCCAGGGTTTATTTTTCTATATTTTCCCAATACTCGTAGGTGCCCAAATTTGTACGGGCAACTAAGTAGTTCAGGATTTTCAAGATACCTTGGAGAAGCTTGGAGCAGGAGGCTTCAACGTTAGATAAAGTTTATTTCCGCTGTGATGTATAGTTGATTGTATCCTGATGATGTATGTACGTACAAATACAGTTTTGTATTTCAAGATATGTGATATAATATATTTTATTTGTTCCACTGTGAAATTCGTGTTTACTCTGATTTTGTGTATGTTCTTCTCTTTCTTCTATTCTAACTTTCTTTCTTTCTATTTGTCACCCTCTAACATCTTTCTATAAACGTTTCGGTATTTTCAATACTTGAATATTCAATATGGCATTCTTATATCGATTTTCGAGATCGAAAATCCCTCGGGACGTTACAATAGACATTCCAAAATAGCCAAGCTCCAATCAATCATATGGAGATGCTCTAAATCAGCTAGTGCTGCTAGGTGGCCCAATCAAATCATGCTCTTTTGGTTCGAAAGATTGCCGAACCAAAGAGATATAAAAGCTAGCCTAGAATACAACATCCTGCATAGCCTCTATATCCATGTGAGCTAGAATATACTCAAGTAAATGTGAAAGGGTAACGACTCCAAAGGATATATGATCGGCGACGAAATCAGGAAAATACAGCAAGTAAGACTGGGGTGGCTTTTAGGTAGAGTCAAAAGGACATGGGAGTCTATTAGCAGTGCCTATCTCAATCCCCGTAAGTATATGAAAATCGACTAGGGTAATACCTAGCTGAAAATCAAGAAAGTGAAAAGTATGTGTCATAAACTGCCATCTCTTAAATAAGGCCCCTATCAATGGTCGATCGAAGGACTGGGGTGGTATAATTTGTAAGAAATGACCAAATGGACTAGCCAGTAGCCTCTTTCGAATACCAAGAGGGAGTACGTCAAAGGTAGTTGTAGTAAACTTCGCCCAACTCCTATGATTGCAAATGTATCTCGTCTAGTAAAATTATATTTGTGCTCGGTTAGTATACTTTAAAATAACACTTCATATATACTATACTACAAAATAATAGTTCATACTACCTACGAACGTTGGTTAACGATTTTGCTGTAAAATAAAAAATTATGTTAAATTAAGAAATTTTACTTAAACGGTCTCGAGAGCCGTAAATGAAGGGTGAGTAAAGCCTTGGGGTGACTCATGTAGGATCCGTAGGTCCTGAATCGTCGTCTCTACCGCAAGCGCGATGTGGAACCAACTAGCTGTCTCGTCCAACTGTGCTCAAACGATCCATTGAGCGATCTTCGTAACACGTGGCGACATCTTGACGTACTAAACGATTAAAAAAATGAGAATTTATGAGAGATTGCACAAATTTTTTGGCTTAGAGAGCTATTTATTAGCACCCTACGCTGGACGTCGAATTTATCGGCGCATTACGTTAAGGTATTGATAATTTCGGTGCGTGTTCAAAAAATCGGTGCGCGCGATAAATTTGGCGTGCACCTGTTGGGAGAAACAACCGAATCTCCCCTTAATCATACACGTTGTAATATTACGAGGCGTAAGACTGTTGCAGGTGCTCTAAGCGGTTGGGTTGTCACTTACGGAAGAAGGTACAAACCGAAAAGAGAGATAAAGTGTGAAGGATAGGTGTCGCAACAAAAATGTTTGGTTTCTACTTTCCAATATAAGTAATAGATAAGCGACTACTTACTGTCTCTCGCCTTATACGGGGTTGGGATATGCGCGAATGGCAGAAGTATTAAATTGGTATGACATTGTAGCTAGTATCCTCTAATTTATAATAGAATGTTGTAAACACCCTAGCAAAGTATTAAGTGATCAATGGGTCCCCCTTGGGCCTTGGGTGATCATAGAAATTTGCCATATAAATTATGTATTGAGTGTGGTCATAAGTAGCTATTAAACCTGATTCTATTTCACTAATGGGATATTAAGCAGTCTGAAAACCCTCCTCTTAGTTTTAATATTGGTTTGCATAGTGGTCTAAAGGCTTAATATATATATATATATTCAAAAAATCAATATATATATATATATATATATATAAATTCGCATAAAAGTTCTATCTTAATATAAGATAATAATTTATCTTTGGGAAGCGTTACCTTGGGTATGGTAGTTAATCATCGTGCGTAATCTTTGCAAGGTTATGTTAGAATCATTAGCCTTATTAGACATATAATTTGGTGAAACCAAACAGAATGCATTTATGTATTGTGTAAAGTGTTATACATTTTCTATGCACGAGGGGTTGTTGTTCTGACTCACAACTCGTAATGATTCTTAGGTTTATCTTGGGGAAGAAAGGTCTTAGCAAGTATTTAAGTTTAGCTCCCTGTTCTTATTATCTCATGCTCGATATTGATGTAACGATTCACTATTAAGGTAGTTGATTAATTGATACTTGTTATCCTATTTGTATCCGCTGTGATTTAGTTTTATTGTACTTGCGTTATGCTCATGCTCCTTATTTGTAGGTATCGTATTTACACAATTCATGATAAGATAAGTTTGAGTTTCGATATTCATTGAAATTTAGGTTCAGAAAAGTAAGGGGAGCTACATTTGGTATCATAGCATAGCTTCAGATGATCAGAGGAATTAACAACTTATGATTTGATGAGAGGAAATATTCGAATTTTCTTTGGGTCTTAGAGCTTGACTATAAATAATTTCAACGATGAAGTAGCCATGATCCAATTTAGTAGGAATGGATTAAGCGACTACGAGTTAGAAACATTTTGGAGTTCGAATTTTCTACTAATCCCGATTTACCCCAAGGTGCGCTTAACGAATATTTTGAAGAGCACGAGGACGGCTAATCTATAAGTGGACTTGAGCCTTGCGACTAGACAAAAAGTTAACTACAACTGAGATAGTTGTTGTTTTTAGCTTTAGTTTGGGAGTTCCAATTGAAGAACTTTTCTTGATTTTTAAGTTAATGGAAAATTCATATTAATATGTCATTTTAGTCCAAAGGCACATAAATGAGATATATTAATTTGATACTTTATTATGGCAATCTGGATATTCTTTTGTTTGAAAATATTCCCCTGAGTTCTTGGTTTTGCAATTGGGAGGAATTTAATTTTTAAACTTGTTTTGAAGAAGGAAAGGGTTTCGAAGATTTTAAATTATTTTTGAAGAAAAATTATTTTTATGCAAAGAAAATTTGGTTTTAAAAAGTGATAATAATAGCATAAACTTATAGTACGAGACCCTCAATTTGTGAACAGAGCTGAATTTCAAAAAGTTTCTCTGAAAACTTCTCTCAATAAAAGTAAAGAATTTTTTTTAGCTTGGCTCAAGAGTTTGGAGGGCTAAACCTGCATAGCCATATACAGGATTAGGTCCTAATCCCTAGGCATGCTCTTTACGGACGATAAACCGTCCAATCTCTTTCGTTTATTTTCACTATTTGTCTTAGGATGACTACGTCGGCTTACCTATGTATGGGGACCAATGCGACCCCTAGGCATGCTCAGAAGTGGCAAAGTCGAATCATTCACATACAAGATTAGGCTTTGACCCCTAGGCGTGCTCTCTGCTCGACAATAAACCATTAGGAGCTCCTCCGACTTTGTTAAAAAATCTAGCCTTTAGAACCTTCAATAAAATTACTTCGCTCATCAGGAATCCACTTCTGATGTATGAAAAAACTAGAATTGGAATTTCAAACTTTAATGACTTGGTGTAGCAAGGACTTTTCTAGCTAAGTTTAAAATATTGGTCCCTAAGTAAGGACTTTATTTGGGAAGGGACAGACCATTTTTTCAGGACTTGGCAAGATCGCCTTGTCTAGTGGCGGGTAAGCCCTTACATATTTGGCTTTCCTTGGTTGTTTTGTCAACTCTCGGCCAGGCCGTCTTAGACTATTCTGGCTTTCCTTGATCGTCTTGTCAGGTCTTGACATGGGAATCTTGGACTCTTCTGGCTTTCCTCGTTCATCTTGCCACGTCTTGGGAAGGCCGTCTTGGATTTATCTAGCTGCCCTCCGTCGTCTTTCACATTCTGACATGGCAACCTAGGCATGTGGTAAGTAAGCACTTTACTCGTTTGGGTTCGGGTCATTTGTCAGGTCTTAACAAGATGATTCTCTAGGTTTTGCAGGTATAGACTATACCGCATCTGGTTATTTTGGCTTTCGGATTCATCCAATCGTCTGGTCATTTGGTTATTGGTTACTCTTGTTTACTGGATTACGAGTTTCTTCGGTTTCTCGGCTCTTGATTATCCTGGTTATCTTGGCTATCTCTCGTAATACGAACCTGAGCGATCATTGAGTCTCCTTAGTTTGGATTTTCTGGTTATCCAGTGTGATCCGGCGCGATCGCAACTCTTTGGATTTCTAGTTTTTTATACAACCCTGCGCAATCATGGTTTTTTGGTTAGTACAGTCTGGCGTCATCGTGGTTTTCTGGCTATTGAAGTTCCATTCAGACTTCTTAAAAATCTGGGATTATGGATTTCTGTATTTTTGGACAACTTAAACACATCTTCCTCTCATAAGAAAGACAAGTTTTAAGGGGCAAGTGTTGATCCACGTTTTGGCAAGACAGTCAGACGACGGAATTACAGTTTTCTAAGTGCTCGTAGCTTGAGTACGAACTCATAGAAACTTGCATCGATTTTGTCAAATTCGCGGAGTGCTCAATAGGTTGGAAGTATGATTTAAATCCCAATCGATGTTCACCAAGTCAAATCCTCGGATCATCACCCTCAATTCAACGGGGATCAGATCAATGAAGATTGGACTTTTGATCGGTGAAGGTTTCAGATCGATATTCTTCAGCTCATGGAGATTTCGTACTCCACCTCACTTATGGATTTTCATGTCCCATATACTCATAGGAGTTTCGTATCCCCGACGGTGTCTTGGTTATCTATATTCCAATGACACAAAGTAGAACAGGATGCACAGATCGGTATTAATGCATTGCATATGATTTCATATCCCACGCTCGGTTAAAAATTTCATATCCCACCTGGGATATGAAGGAATCAGTGATGGCTCAGATTATCAACTTCGAGGTTACGAAACGTGCATCTCGTATCCGGGTGATATGTGAAGGTTTGTTCATGGTTGGGGATATGAAATAATTATTCCATATCTGGCGTTTCAGTGGACAGTTGCTTGGTTTTTGGTTAGTGTTAACTGACCTTTTGGTCCGGTTACCAAAAGTACTAAAGACATGCTCGACTCAACCCATCGCGTGAAGATGGAGCCAAGGGAGAAACTCAGGAAGTCCAGGAGGAAAACCGAAGGGGATCGTGCCTACAAACCTCGACCATACCCCTCTCTAAACAAACTTCGCATCTTGCCAGGGTGCGAAATTTCATACCTAGAAGGTGCGAAATTTCGTACATCCTAGGTACGAAATTTCGCACTTGCACCTAGCAAGTGCGAAATTTCGTACTTCCCCCAGGTACGAAATTCTGGTGGCCGACAATTGGAGGCGCGAATTTCCTGAAGATGGTCCTCATTTCTACCTACTCCTACCTAACACCTACCTAACCACTTCCTATAAATATTCCATGGCCTCACACTTCAAAAGGGTTGGATTCTTGAGCTTGGAAACTGTAACGACCCGGGAAAAAGCGACCTTGGTTATCCGATATATAACACCTATCGAACAATCAAAAGTCGAAATTACCGGATAGTCCAAGAAAGAAATTAGAGGGTGAGGATAGATAAGATAGAAAATTAGAACAGAAGAAGAAGAAGAACACAACAACATCAGAGTAACACGAATCTCACAGCGGAACGAATAAAATATAATAGACAACATATCTTGAAATCAAAGTAGTATATGTATATCATACCATTATCAGAGTACAACACTTTCATCACAGCGGAATAATCAATAGCTAGAAAAATCTTGAAGCCTCCTGCTCCAAGCTCTTCAAGCATACCTGTAAATCCTGACTACTTGACTGCCCGTACAAATTTGGGCATCCAAGAGTTTAGGGAAAACAAAACAAAATAAACTCTGGGTCAGTCATGGGACTGGTGTGAGTAAACTCAAATCATTTGGTTTAACTTTCAAAATCCTTCCGAAAGAAAAAATAATCGTAAGACCAATCCACACATAAACACTGACGGTTTTTACCTTACGATAACCCAAAACACTTTGGAAATCATATATTATCTGATATTATAATAATGTCTAATCACAAGTAATTAAAATATAGTAGAACGCTTGCATCTCATGCTCTACATATATAGTATACAAATCAAACTCGCGGGCACTTATTGGAAATTGGATTCCGACATTGACAAGGTATGGGACCACCTGCCGATAGTGTATCTCCATAGGCGAATACACTGGGTTCAACAAGAACATCTTGCAACCCGGCCCTCACATGACCGACCACTCATTTCGCTTGAGTGTATCGAATGTATATCACCAACGGTTGGGATCAGCAACCGTCTCCCAAATGGGGCAGCATCGATAGATTTAAGAAGCAATTGGAATTTCTATAGATAGGTGATCATACATCCTAATGGGTGCGACCCACATAGCCATGCTGCCTGCCCGATTTTTGTCATTTCCCGGTTGATGAGGCTAGAGGTCATAACGTATCTTTTGACGGATCACACCTCCATTACTTTGAATGCCACATCGTCATACCCGCCAAATCACAAATTGATTTCACCAAAAATACCACGGGCATACAGCTAAGAGAAGCGAATTCCTCCGCCACCAACGTAAGTACGTTTGAAGAGATCAACTTACGCGATCCTTTGAATATACTCTGTCAGACATTCGTCCATTCACGTTTGTCCTGGGACTGGACAAACCGAAGGCACTATTCTGTAAATAGGATAGCCCTTGCATAACTCCCTCTTCAATATATTCAGCATAATTGATTCGCAACGCTTATGCCAATACGGAGTGGTTCTCTGGATAATAATCCAACCGGTCTCTCCATATTAACAACGTAAAATGGTCAAAAACTTTGATAGTCGGTGATTTAACTATCAAATGAAAACATGTCTGTGTGCAAACAACGATATTATTTCCAGATGGAAATTCTATCGATCAATCATCATTCGTCATCAAATTATCATAAATTTACCCTTTTCCTTATTCTTGTTTTCCTATATTTCTTATTTACTATATATAGAAAATATACGTTATTAACAATGGAAAACAATTCCATTTCTCATTTTCTATATTCAGAAAATATTTCTGATTTTTCATTTGGAAGACATTTCCAAATCTCCTTCATTGGGTTTAAACTGATGTTTGAATAAACATCGCTATGCCAACACCAACCATTTCGCTCATTAAATAAATTCACTTAACCACTTTCACTCTCGAACCTTATCCACTTCTTAGTTAAAACGAAGTCAATCAAGTTGGGGTATAATTACCTCTCAGACCTTAACTGAACAACATTTCTAACTTCGAAATAGACAGAGTTCAAACTTCACTCTTTAAGAAACTTCCTTGCGAACTCTCGGATTCTATTTATGAATCCACTTCCTTTACTGAATCATTTGATTATAACTATAAATGTTATAATTCCATGCTTTCAAAATATGTTAACTTAAATATATTTCCATATCTTAATTTGGATAAATAAACAACCAACTACTTTATTAACAGATAATTAAAACTTGATTTGACATGGAAAGTAAACATTACTTCCCTTGATTCGATATAATCGAATTTCTATGTATGATTCACTCTCGAATAATCACTATCCGATAATTCTCTTTCGAATAAACTATATTCGATTCCCCTGTTCGAATAACTAATATTCGTAATCCTTTTCTTCGAATAACTAATATTCGAAAAATCGCACTTCGAATAAACCATATTCGATAATTCTCTCCTTCGAATAACTATATTCGATTTAACACACTTCGAACGAACTATATTCGATTACTCTTCTCGAATAAACTATATTCGATAACTCTACTTCGAATAGGTGATATTCGATTAATTCCCTTTTTGACTAACCCTACTTAATTTACTAATACTCGACTAACTTGACTTAATTAACTTCTATTGATTAATTACTATTTGATTTAACACCATTTGCTTGACTCTAGATCGCAGCGATCACAATGGTTACGCCTGATTCCCCCAGGAAACATCCGACCGCCGTAGGCTATCTGCAGCCCTGCGAATTACGCTAGCAGTCGTGCTAAATGGAAATTCATCCTTAAATAATTTTGTCTATTTTTAACTCTATCTCGAATAATTAGATTCGATCAATTCTAATTGAATAACTAATATTCAATTAACCCTTATTCGATTACTATATTTGAATAACTCTAGTTCGATTTGACTCAAAACGATTAACTCTAACTGATTAACTCTAACTGGTTAATTCTAACTGAATAACTCTAACTGGATAACTCTAACTGAATAACTCTAACTGGTTAACTCTAACTAACTAACTCTAACTGTTTAACTTTACGGTTTAACTCTGACAGTTTAACTTCAACGGTTTAACTCTAACAGTTTAACTCCAATTGTTTAACTCTAACTGTTTAACTCCAACTGTTTAACTCTAACAGTTTAACTCCAACGGTTTAACTCTAGTTGATTAACTCTTTTGAATTAATCCCTTTGACTTTTCTCTTTTGAATAATTCCTTTGGAATAATTCCTTTGAATTACCACCCTTGAATAGATTCTTTTTCTATTCGTTTACTCAACAAATAACTATTCTCTTTCCGCTTCTATTTATTTAACAAATAAATATTCCCTTTAACTTTTCTATTTATTCAACAAAAAAATATTTCTTTTAACTTTTCTATTTATTTAACAAATAAGTACTTCTTTCAACTTTTCTTTATTCCCTACATGAATATTCCCTTTTCAATTCCATTTGTAAATACTTTTACGAATGTTTCCCTTTTTATTTCTATTTGTAATCGTTTCACAAATATTTCCCTTCTATTTGATTTCACCAATATTTTCCCTTCTATTTGATTTCACCAATATTTTCCCTTCTATTTGATTTCAACAATATTTTCCCTTCTGTTTGATTTCACCAATATTTTCCCTTCTATTTGATTTCACCAATATTTTCCCTTCTATTTGATTTCACCAATATTTTCCCTTCTATTTGATTTCACCAATATTTATTTTTTTAACAAAGGCTTTGATTCTATAATCATTTTCTCTCATGAAATTCTCTTCCTTTTAAATATAAAATCTATTGATTTTATATAAATAATTTATTTTCAAAATAAACTTTGAAAATCCCTTTTCACTTTCTAGTATCACTTATGGTATAAAAATACCAAATCAAAAGGTTCAATCATCATCCAAACACACAGGTTCAACAACAGATGATATAACACATCATATATCAGAATATATGAAAAACGGTAAATAAATGTTGAGGAATCCAGTTGGATTCCTCTGACCTGTTTCCCTGCATCCACAGATATCAGTCAACATAAATAACATGGAGGTAAAATATTCTGATAAACAGAATCAATATTTCGATACGATTTATATATATCGTTATCGATATTTTCAATCAACTGACTAGCAGTTCAACCAAACAGCCAATACACAGCAAATCAGCCAATATTTACCAATTCTAAAAATACTTTAGAGAAATATAAAGTGTTCAGAGTTAGTGAGATTTACTCACATTGGACGGTTTATCGTTGAATAACGATAACCGGTCATTGATTTGGTTCAGGCGTTTAATTTTTCCATAAATCCAAACGAGCTCCAATCCACTTGCGGTCAGTTTCGTTGCGTAGTGCTTGTCCATACGATCCCAACGGATCCTGTTTCGTTAAATTTCGTTAATGTATGCAAAAGTTATGCTATTTACAATATTTACCTAATTTAAATGAATATATATTTAATTAAATTAATTAAATTATTTTTTATCTTAATTAATTTCTAATTGCGTTATAAGCCAAATTACCTTCCCTGCCCTTCTAAAAAATCCTACTTTCCCATCTCTAGCCATATCCAATTTTTCTTTAATATTGAAAAACCATTTTAATATTAATTAAATTTAATTTTCAAATAAAATATTTAAAAATATTCATTTAATTATAACTTAAAATTTTTAACTCGGATCAAAAATCTGCTTCCACTCATTTTAAAGTATTTTTCGATAAGAATCCAACGATCCTTGTTTCGTGGAAATCCGACTTGTTTTGAAAAAGTTATAAGCTTTTAAAGTTTATGGTTAAAAATTACGAAAATGCCCCTGGTCTGTTTTAAATTCAAATTAAATTTAAAATTTAAAATTTAAATTAATCATCCCATTCGTCGGATCAGTTAGGGATAGCCAGGGAGAGCAGGAAACTATATTTTCCAAACTCAAGCCTTAGACACTATCCTCTCTGTCACCCTTAGAATGTTCCGATATTTATTTTTACAAATTCTATTTTAATTATTATATATATATATATATATATATATATATATATATATATTACAAAAATAAATAAATAAATATTATTTAAAAACTTACCCCGTGAAGCCCAAGCCTCTGCCTAAGAGTCCCTAGCTCCCCGTCTTGCCCTCCTTTCTCCTTTCTTCCCTTTTCCCTATTTCCTAATATTTTATTATTATTTCTGCCATTGCCAAAGCTTGAAAGAGGAGGAGGAGGAGTGAGTTTAAAATGAAGGGGGGGGGGCTATTTATAGCCGAAGGAGTCACATGGATTGCTGAGGTGGCGCGAATCCAACGGTCGAAAATGGATAGCTAGGATTAATCCTTAAATTAATTAAATTATAAATAAATTTAATAATTTATGAATAGTAAAGTGTGTTTTCTCAACCCTGTTCGGATGTTAATTTGACTTACTTATTGATAACTTATCCGAAATCTTTTTCAACCATATTGTTCGATTTTTCTTGCTCTTCAATACTATATAAAAATATATCAATTTTGAATTTGTTTGAACTTTCAAATAATTTAAATTCAAATTCAAAATAGTGTTTTGTGTTAGTTTCAACACCTTCCGGTCTCATGTTGGAGTATCAAACGATAACGGTTTTCAGAAATTCTTCCACTATCTGGTTCGCTTTTTAACGTACTTCAATCCTATGTATTCAAATCAAAAATCGGAGTTCGTTTAGATTTTCAAATAATTTATTTAAATTTTGTTTCCTTAATAACTTTCTATATCCGTTATAGGATTTTCCCAGATTTCATATATAGCTAATATCCTATGTTTAGAATTTTCCTGGATAGGTCACAGGTTCCAGTTTTGCCGTTAGCATTAGCAAATTCCAATTACCGTCAAAATTTAGTTCAAATTTTGGCCTTTTATTTTTTCTTTTCCACATACGGATGCCATTTTTAACGTAACTTGGTTGGTTACCTAATTTCATCATTTCGGATTTAATGAAACTGATTTCATCGAAATCCGAGTTCGTTAGCTACTACATCCTTTGTAAACGTACTATTTTAAATTAAAAATTTATCCTTTTATACTGCTAGTTCACATTATATTGCAGATCCGCTAAATTTCTACCATTTCGGAATAACATAAAATATTCAAAATTATTGAAATTAAACCATTTAAACTTCCAAAACAATAAAAAAACATTTTTAAATAATAACTAAATGGTCAAAAAATCTGGGCCGTTACATTCTTTCCCCCTTAAAATAATTTCGTCCTCGAAATTGCTAAGGTAGAAAAAATGAACTTTATAACTTGGTTAAAATTATTTATTTACTCCGGTTTCACTAAACCAATTAATTCTAATTAATTTATTAATTTATTTCTATAAATGAAAATTTCAAAAATTCTGAAAATTTTCTAACATTCGAAATTTCTGAAAAATTTCGCCAGCATCTCCTTTGTACTGGTCAATAGCTCAAACTCCAACTCGCCTCTCTAGGCCTTCTTCAACCCAAAAGAAAATCAAACAGCCAAGTGGCTTGCCAAACAGGCTCATAAATCTCATCCAACTCATATGAATATGTACGTGTACTTTTTTGTCGGCATTCAATTCTGCTATCAATTTAGCATATACCACTATCATCCCAATCAAACTCCCAATCACTTTTATCTTCAACATGACAATACGCTTATAACCAAGCCAAATTTCAATCAAACTGCAATTCCAATCTCAATTCAAATTTCTTGCTCGACCATCCATTTCTATCCCAGATTATCTCTAATCTAGTCCAATTCTACTTGATACCATTCTATATCAATTCAACTCAATTTCCACTGAACTGCCTTCAATTCAATTTCAAATTTTCTTTCACAAATTTCTATTTAATTTGTGTTTATTTCAATAATCTGTACCTGGAAGTTTCAAATAGCTTTGCCTTTTCCAAAAATCAAATATCCCTTTGGAATATCAAAACAACTCGGTTTTTCAAAACAATTAAAAACAAAATCTTTGGTAGTAATCCGTCACTTACAAACTCGAAAATGAGCACCGATGATGTCCGGATCAACATCGGAATTTATTTTCCAGCTATCGAAGTGAGTTCAATACTATAGCACTTTCAAAACCCATTTTTAAACATTTTCATTTTGAAATTCATTTCAAAATATCCCTTTTCAATGCTTGTAACAAATTTAAAATCTCCCAGGATTTTAAAATTCACATATATTCAATTTAATTCCATTTACAACGCTTATTCAAATTTTAGCAATTTTAATTCCAATTCTGAACTTAAATTCAGATTTAAATTCAGATTTAATTCATCTGATTTCATATATTTCACTTATATGAATTTTGATTTGTTATTTACATAACCATTTCACATTTTATAATCTTATTCGATTATAATCACAACCAACACATTCAATATACTATAATAATTTCAAAGATCTATACTTTGCTTATATCAAAATATAATTTGGGTAAAATTATTTCATTTACCCTTTTTTTCAAACATATCGTGTCGACCCATCGTATTCAAGTGTTTATAAACTCCTATCGATACAGTGGATCAAACTGATCGACTAGAACTCATAAACAACTCAACCAATAAATCTCCACAATATAAAACCATTTTTATATCAAATAACAAATACGTTCACTCGTATATATACACTCAAATTCAGTCTAGGGCATTACTAACCCCATCTCTACTGAGTCACGCCACAGAGCCAAGGTAAATCACTAAACCTTCAGCTCTGATACCAACTGTAATGACCCGGGAAAAAGCGACCTTGGTTATCCGATATATAACACCTATCGAACAATCAAAAGTCGAAATTACCGGATAGTCCAAGAAAGAAATTAGAGGGTGAGGATAGATAAGATAGAAAATTAGAACAGAAGAAGAAGAAGAACACAACAACATCAGAGTAACACGAATCTCATAGCGGAATGAATAAAATATAATAGACAACATATCTTGAAATCAAATTAGTATATGTATATCATACCATTATCAGAGTACAACACTTTCATCACAGCGGAATAATCAATAGCTAGAAAAATCTTGAAGCCTCCTGCTCTAAGCTCTTCAAGCATACCTGTGAATCCTGATTACTTGACTGCCCGTACAAATTTGGGCATCCAAGAGTTTAGGGAAAACAAAACAAAATAAACTCTGGGTCAGTCATGGGACTGGTGTGAGTAAACTCAAATCATTTGGTTTAACTTTCAAAATCCTTCCGAAAGAAAAGATAATCGTAAGACCAATCCACACATAAACACGGACGGTTTTTACCTTACGATAACCCAAAACACTTTGGAAATCATATATTATCTGATATTATAATAATGTCTAATCACAAGTAATTAAAATATAGTAGAACGCTTGCATCTCACGCTCTACATATATAGTATACAAATCAAAATCGCGGGCACTTATTGGAAATTGGATTCCGATTTTGACAAGGTATGGGACCACCTGCCGATAGTGTATCTCTAGAGGCGAATACACTGGGTTCAACAAGAACATCTTGCAACCCGGCCCTCACATGACCGACCACTCATTTCGCTTGAGTGTATCGAATGTACATCACCAACGGTTGGGATCAGCAACCGTCTCCCGAATGGGGCAACATCGATAGATTTAAGAAGCAATTGGAATTTCTCTAGATAGGTGATCATACATCCTAATGGGTGCGACCCACATAGCCATGCTACCTGCCCGATTTTTGTCATTTCCCGGTTGATGAGGCTAGAGGTCATAACGTATCTTTTGACGGATCACACCTCCATTACTTTGAATGCCACATCGTCATACCCGCCAAATCACAAATTGATTTCACCAAAAAAACCACGGGTATACAGTTAAGAGAAACGAATTCCTCCGCCACCAACGTAAGTACGTTTGAAGAGATCAACTTACGCGATCCTTTGAATATACTCTGTCAGACATTCGTCCATTCACGTTTGTCCTGGGACTGGACAAACCGAAGGCACTATTCTGTAAATAGGATAGCCCTTGCATAACTCCCTCTTCAATATATTCAGCATACTTGATTCGCAACTCTTATGCCAATACGGAGTGATTCTCTGGATAATAATCCAACCGGTCTCTCCATATTAACAACGTAAAATGGTCAAAAACTTTGATAGTCGGTGATTTAACTGTCAAATGAAAACATGTCTGTGTGCAAACAACGATATTATTTCCAGATGGAAATTCTATCGATCAATCATCATTCATCATCAAATTATCATAAATTTACCCTTTTCCTTATTCTTGTTTTCCTATATTTCTTATTTACTATATATAGAAAATATACGTTATTAACAATGGAAAACAATTCCATTTCTCATTTTCTATATTCAGAAAACATTTCTGATTTTTCATTTGGAAGACATTTCCAAATCTCCTTCATTGGGTTTAAACTGATGTTTGAATAAACATCGCTATGCCAACACCAACCATTTCGCTCATTAACTAAATTCACTTAACCACTTTCACTCTCGAACCTTATCCACTTCTTAGTTAAAACAAAGTCAATCAAGTTGGGGTATAATTACCTCTCAGACCTTAACTGAACAACATTTCTAACTTCGAAATAGACAGATTTCAAACTTCACTCTTTAAGAAACTTCCTTGCGAACTATCGGATTCTATTTATGAATCCACTCCCTTTACTGAATCATTTGATTATAACTATAAATGTTATAATTCCATGCTTTCAAAATATGTTAACTTAAATATATTCCCATATCTTAATTTCGATAAATAAACAACCGACTACTTTATTAACAGATAATTAAAACTTGATTTGACATGGAAAGTAAACATTACTTCCCTTGATTCGATATAATAGAATTTCCATGTATGATTCACTCTCGAATAATCACTATCCGATAATTCTCTTTCGAATAAACTATATTCGATTCCCCTGTTCGAATAACTAATATTCGTAATCCTTTTCTTCGAATAACTAATATTCGAAAAATCTCACTTCGAATAAACCATATTCGATAATTCTCTCCTTCGAATAACTATATTCGATTTAACACACTTCGAACGAACTATATTCGATTACTCTTCTCGAATAAACTATATTCGATAACTCTACTTCGAATAGGTGATATTCGATTAATTCCCTTTTTGACTAACCCTACTTAATTTACTAATACTCGACTAACATGACTTAATTAACTTCTATTGATTAATTACTATTTGATTTAACACCATTTTCTTGACTCTAGATCGCAGCGATCACAATGGTTACGCCTGATTCCCCCAGGAAACATCCGACCGCCGTAGGCTATCTGCAGCCCTGCGAATTACGCTAGCAATCGTGCTAAATGGAAATTCATCCTTAAATAATTTTGTCTATTTTTAACTCTATCTCGAATAATTAGATTCGATCAATTCTAATTGAATAACTAATATTCAATTAACCCTTATTCGATTACTATATTTGAATAACTCTAGTTCGATTTGACTCAAAACGATTAACTCTAACTGATTAACTCTAACTGGTTAATTCTAACTGAATAACTCTAACTAGATAACTCTAACTGAATAACTCTAACTGGTTAACTCTAACTAACTAACTCTAACTGTTTAACTTTACGGTTTAACTCTGACAGTTTAACTTCAACGGTTTAACTCTAACAGTTTAACTCCAACTGTTCTCTAACAGTTTAACTCCAACTGTTTAACTCTAACAGTTTAACTCCAATGGTTTAAATCTAGTTGATTAACTCTTTTGAATTAATCCCTTTGACTTTTCTCTTTTGAATAATTCCTTTGGAATAATTCCTTTGAATTACCTCCCTTGAATAGATTCTTTTTCTATTCGTTTACTCAACAAATAACTATTCTCTTTCCGCTTCTATTTATTTAACAAATAAATATTCCCTTTAACTTTTCTATTTATTCAACAAATAAATATTTCTTTTAACTTTTCTATTTATTTAACAAATAAGTACTTCTTTCAACTTTTCCTTATTCCCTACATGAATATTCCCTTTTCAATTCCATTTGTAAATACTTTTACGAATGTTTCCCTTTTTATTTCTATTTGTAATCGTTTCACAAATATTTCCCTTCTATTTGATTTCACCAATATTTTCCCTTCTATTTGATTTCACCAATATTTTCCCTTCTATTTGATTTCAACAATATTTTCCCTTCTGTTTGATTTCACCAATATTTTCCCTTCTATTTGATTTCACCAATATTTTCCCTTCTATTTGATTTCACCAATATTTTCCCTTCTATTTGATTTCACCAATATTTTCCCTTCTATTTGATTTCACCAATATTTATTTTTTTAACAAAGGCTTTGATTCTATATTCATTTTCTCTCATGAAATTCTCTTCCTTTTAAATATAAAATCTATTGATTTTATATAAATAATTTATTTTCAAAATAAACTTTGAAAATCCCTTTTCACTTTCTAGTATCACTTATGGTATAAAAATACCAAATCAAAAGGTTCAATCATCATCCAAACACACAGGTTCAACAACAGATGATATAACACATCATATATCAGAATATATGAAAAACGATAAATAAATGTTGAGGAATCCAGTTGGATTCCTCCGACCTGTTTCCCTGCATCCACAGATATCAGTCAACATAAATAACATGGAGGTAAAATATACTGATAAACAGAATCAATATTTCGATACGATTTATATATATCGTTATCGATATTTTCAATCAACTGACTAGCAGTTCAACCAAACAGCCAATACACAGCAAATCAGCCAATATTTACCAATTCTAAAAATACTTTAGAGAAATATAAAGTGTTCAGAGTTAGTGAGATTTACTCACATTGGACGGTTTATCGTTGAATAACGATAATCGGTCATTGATTTGGTTCAGGCGTTTAATTTTTCCATAAATCCAAACGAGCTCCAATCCACTTGCGGTCAGTTTCGTTGCGTAGTGCTTGTCCATACGATCCCAACGGATCCTGTTTCGTTAAATTTCGTTAATGTATGCAAAAGTTATGCTATTTACAATATTTACCTAATTTAAATGAATATATATTTAATTAAATTAATTAAATTATTTTTTATCTTAATTAATTTCTAATTGCGTTATAAGCCAAATTACCTTCCCTGCCCTTCTAAAAAATCCTACTTTCCCATCTCTAGCCATATCCAATTTTTCTTTAATATTGAAAAACCATTTTAATATTAATTAAATTTAATTTTCAAATAAAATATTTAAAAATATTCATTTAATTATAACTTAAAATTTTTAACTCGGATCAAAAATCTGCTTCCACTCATTTTAAAGTATTTTTCGATAAGAATCCAACGATCCTTGTTTCGTGGAAATCCGACTTGTTTTGAAAAAGTTATAAGCTTTTAAAGTTTATGGTTAAAAATTACGAAAATGCCCCTGGTCTGTTTTAAATTCAAATTAAATTTAAAATTTAAAATTTAAATTAATCATCCCATTCGTCGGATCAGTTAGGGATAGCCAGGGAGAGCAGGAAACTATATTTTCCAAACTCAAGCCTTAGACACTATCCTCTCTGTCACCCTTAGAATGTTCCGATATTTATTTTTACAAATTCTATTTTAATTATTATATATATATATATTACAAAAATAAATAAATAAATATTATTTAAAAACTTACCCCGTGAAGCCCAAGCCTCTGCCTAAGAGTCCCTAGCTCCCCGTCTTGCCCTCCTTTCTCCTTTCTTCCCTTTTCCCTATTTCCTAATATTTTATTATTATTTCTGCCATTGCCAAAGCTTGAAAGAGGAGGAGGAGGAGTGAGTTTAAAATGAAGGGGGGGGGGGCTATTTATAGCCGAAGGAGTCACATGGATTGCTGAGGTGACGCGAATCCAACGGTCGAAAATGGATAGCTAGGATTAATCCTTAAATTAATTAAATTATAAATAAATTTAATAATTTATGAATAGTAAAGTGTGTTTTCTCAACCCTGTTCGGATGTTAATTTGACTTACTTATTGATAACTTATCCGAAATCTTTTTCAACCATATTGTTCGATTTTTCTTGCTCTTCAATACTATATAAAAATATATCAATTTTGAATTTGTTTGAACTGTCAAATAATTTAAATTCAAATTCAAAATAGTGTTTTGTGTTAGTTTCAACACCTTCCGGTCTCATGTTGGAGTATCAAACGATAACGGTTTTCAGAAATTCTTCCACTATCTGGTTCGCTTTTTAACGTACTTCAATCCTATGTATTCAAATCAAAAATCGGAGTTCGTTTAGATTTTCAAATAATTTATTTAAATTTTGTTTCCTTAATAACTTTCTATATCCGTTATAGGATTTTCCCAGATTTCATATATAGCTAATATCCTATGTTTAGAATTTTCCTGGATAGGTCACAGGTTCCAGTTTTGCCGTTAGCATTAGCAAATTCCAATTACCGTCAAAATTTAGTTCAAATTTTGGCCTTTTATTTTTTCTTTTCCACATACGGATGCCATTTTTAACGTAACTTGGTTGGTTACCTAATTTCATCATTTCGGATTTAATGAAACTGATTTCATCGAAATCCGAGTTCGTTAGCTACTACATCCTTTGTAAACGTACTATTTTAAATTAAAAATTTATCCTTTTATACTGCCAGTTCACATTATATTGCAGATCCGCTAAATTTCTACCATTTCGGAATAACATAAAATATTCAAAATTATTGAAATTAAACCATTTAAACTTCCAAAACAATAAAAAAACATTTTTAAATAATAACTAAATGGTCAAAAAATCTGGGCCGTTACATTCTTTCCCCCTTAAAATAATTTCGTCCTCGAAATTGCTAAGGTAGAAAAAATGAACTTTATAACTTGGTTAAAATTATTTATTTACTCCGGTTTCACTAAACCAATTAATTCTAATTAATTTATTAATTTATTTCTATAAACGAAAATTTCAAAAATTCTGAAAATTTTCTAACATTCGAAATTTCTGAAAAATTTCGCCAGCATCTCCTTTGTACTGGTCAATAGCTCAAACTCCAACTCGCCTCTCTAGGCCTTCTTCAACCCAAAAGAAAATCAAACAGCCAAGTGGCTTGCCAAACAGGCTCATAAATCTCATCCAACTCATATGAATATGTACGTGTACTTTTTTGTCGGCATTCAATTCTGCTATCAATTTAGCATATACCACTATCATCCCAATCAAACTCCCAATCACTTTTATCTTCAACATGACCATACGCTTATAACCAAGCCAAATTTCAATCAAACTGCAATTCCAATCTCAATTCAAATTTCTTGCTCGACCATCCATTTCTATCCCAGATTATCTCTAATCTAGTCCAATTCTACTTGATACCATTCTATATCAATTCAACTCAATTTCCACTGAACTGCCTTCAATTCAATTTCAAATTTTCTTTCACAAATTTCTATTTAATTTGTGTTTATTTCAATAATCTGTACCTGGAAGTTTCAAATAGCTTTGCCTTTTCCAAAAATCAAATATCCCTTTGGAATATCAAAACAACTCGGTTTTTCAAAACAATTAAAAACAAAATCTTTGGTAGTAATCCGTCACTTACAAACTCGAAAATGAGCACCGATGATGTCCGGATCAACATCGGAATTTATTTTCCAGCTATCGAAGTGAGTTCAATACTATAGCACTTTCAAAACCCATTTTTAAACATTTTCATTTTGAAATTCATTTCAAAATATCCCTTTTCAATGCTTGTAACAAATTTAAAATCTCCCAGGATTTTAAAATTCACATATATTCAATTTAATTCCATTTACAACGCTTATTCAAATTTTAGCAATTTTAATTCCAATTCTGAACTTAAATTCAGATTTAAATTCAGATTTAATTCATCTGATTTCATATATTTCACTTATATGAATTTTGATTTGTTATTTACATAACCATTTCACATTTTATAATCTTATTCGATTATAATCACAACCAACACATTCAATATACTATAATAATTTCAAAGATCTATACTTTGCTTATATCAAAATATAATTTGGGTAAAATTATTTCATTTACCCTTTTTTTCAAAACATATCGTGTCGACCCATCGTATTCAAGTGTTTATAAACTCCTATCGATACAGTGGATCAAACTGATCGACTAGAACTCATAAACAACTCAACCAATAAATCTCCACAATATAAAACCATTTTTATATCAAATAACAAATACGTTCACTCGTATATATACACTCAAATTCAGTCTAGGGCATTACTAACCCCATCTCTACTGAGTCACGCCACAGAGCCAAGGTAAATCACTAAACCTTCAGCTCTGATACCAACTGTAATGACCCGGGAAAAAGCGACCTTGGTTATCCGATATATAACACCTATCGAACAATCAAAAGTCGAAATTACCGGATAGTCCAAGAAAGAAATTAGAGGGTGAGGATAGATAAGATAGAAAATTAGAACAGAAGAAGAAGAAGAACACAACAACATCAGAGTAACACGAATCTCATAGCGGAATGAATAAAATATAATAGACAACATATCTTGAAATCAAAGTAGTATATGTATATCATACCATTATCAGAGTACAACACTTTCATCACAGCGGAATAATCAATAGCTAGAAAAATCTTGAAGCCTCCTGCTCTAAGCTCTTCAAGCATACCTGTAAATCCTGATTACTTGACTGCCCGTACAAATTTGGGCATCCAAGAGTTTAGGGAAAACAAAACAAAATAAACTCTGGGTCAGTCATGGGACTGGTGTGAGTAAACTCAAATCATTTGGTTTAACTTTCAAAATCCTTCCGAAAGAAAAGATAATCGTAAGACCAATCCACACATAAACACGGACGGTTTTTACCTTACGATAACCCAAAACACTTTGGAAATCATATATTATCTGATATTATAATAATGTCTAATCACAAGTAATTAAAATATAGTAGAACGCTTGCATCTCACGCTCTACATATATAGTATACAAATCAAAATCGCGGGCACTTATTGGAAATTGGATTCCGACTTTGACAAGGTATGGGACCACCTGCCGATAGTGTATCTCTAGAGGCGAATACACTGGGTTCAACAAGAACATCTTGCAACCCGGCCCTCACATGACCGACCACTCATTTCGCTTGAGTGTATCGAATGTACATCACCAACGGTTGGGATCAGCAACCGTCTCCCGAATGGGGCAACATCGATAGATTTAAGAAGCAATTGGAATTTCTCTAGATAGGTGATCATACATCCTAATGGGTGCGACCCACATAGCCATGCTGCCTGCCCGATTTTTGTCATTTCCCGGTTGATGAGGCTAGAGGTCATAACGTATCTTTTGACGGATCACACCTCCATTACTTTGAATGCCACATCGTCATACCCGCCAAATCACAAATTGATTTCACCAAAAAAACCACGGGTATACAGTTAAGAGAAACGAATTCCTCCGCCACCAACGTAAGTACGTTTGAAGAGATCAACTTACGCGATCCTTTGAATATACTCTGTCAGACATTCGTCCATTCACGTTTGTCCTGGGACTGGACAAACCGAAGGCACTATTCTGTAAATAGGATAGCCCTTGCATAACTCCCTCTTCAATATATTCAGCATACTTGATTCGCAACGCTTATGCCAATACGGAGTGATTCTCTGGATAATAATCCAACCGGTCTCTCCATATTAACAACGTAAAATGGTCAAAAACTTTGATAGTCGGTGATTTAACTGTCAAATGAAAACATGTCTGTGTGCAAACAACGATATTATTTCCAGATGGAAATTCTATCGATCAATCATCATTCATCATCAAATTATCATAAATTTACCCTTTTCCTTATTCTTGTTTTCCTATATTTCTTATTTACTATATATAGAAAATATACGTTATTAACAATGGAAAACAATTCCATTTCTCATTTTCTATATTCAGAAAACATTTCTGATTTTTCATTTGGAAGACATTTCCAAATCTCCTTCATTGGGTTTAAACTGATGTTTGAATAAACATCGCTATGCCAACACCAACCATTTCGCTCATTAACTAAATTCACTTAACCACTTTCACTCTCGAACCTTATCCACTTCTTAGTTAAAACAAAGTCAATCAAGTTGGGGTATAATTACCTCTCAGACCTTAACTGAACAACATTTCCAACTTCGAAATAGACAGATTTCAAACTTCACTCTTTAAGAAACTTCCTTGCGAACTATCGGATTCTATTTATGAATCCACTTCCTTTACTGAATCATTTGATTATAACTATAAATGTTATAATTCCATGCTTTCAAAATATGTTAACTTAAATATATTTCCATATCTTAATTTCGATAAATAAACAACCAACTACTTTATTAACAGATAATTAAAACTTGATTTGACATGGAAAGTAAACATTACTTCCCTTGATTCGATATAATAGAATTTCCATGTATGATTCACTCTCGAATAATCACTATCCGATAATTCTCTTTCGAATAAACTATATTCGATTCCCCTATTCGAATAACTAATATTCGTAATCCTTTTCTTCGAATAACTAATATTCGAAAAATCTCACTTCGAAAAAACCATATTCGATAATTCTCTCCTTCGAATAACTATATTCGATTTAACACACTTCGAACGAACTATATTCGATTACTCTTCTCGAATAAACTATATTCGATAACTCTACTTCGAATAGGTGATATTCGATTAATTCCCTTTTTGACTAACCCTACTTAATTTACTAATACTCGACTAACATGACTTAATTAACTTCTATTGATTAATTACTATTTGATTTAACACCATTTTCTTGACTCTAGATCGCAGCGATCACAATGGTTACGCCTGATTCCCCCAGGAAACATCCGACCGCCGTAGGCTATCTGCAGCCCTGCGAATTACGCTAGCAATCGTGCTAAATGGAAATTCATCCTTAAATAATTTTGTCTATTTTTAACTCTATCTCGAATAATTAGATTCGATCAATTCTAATTGAATAACTAATATTCAATTAACCCTTATTCGATTACTATATTTGAATAACTCTAGTTCGATTTGACTCAAAACGATTAACTCTAACTGATTAACTCTAACTGGTTAATTCTAACTGAATAACTCTAACTAGATAACTCTAACTGAATAACTCTAACTGGTTAACTCTAACTAACTAACTCTAACTGTTTAACTTTACGGTTTAACTCTGACAGTTTAACTTCAACGGTTTAACTCTAACAGTTTAACTCCAACTGTTCTCTAACAGTTTAACTCCAACTGTTTAACTCTAACAGTTTAACTCCAATGGTTTAAATCTAGTTGATTAACTCTTTTGAATTAATCCCTTTGACTTTTCTCTTTTGAATAATTCCTTTGGAATAATTCCTTTGAATTACCTCCCTTGAATAGATTCTTTTTCTATTCGTTTACTCAACAAATAACTATTCTCTTTCCGCTTCTATTTATTTAACAAATAAATATTCCCTTTAACTTTTCTATTTATTCAACAAATAAATATTTCTTTTAACTTTTCTATTTATTTAACAAATAAGTACTTCTTTCAACTTTTCCTTATTCCCTACATGAATATTCCCTTTTCAATTCCATTTGTAAATACTTTTACGAATGTTTCCCTTTTTATTTCTATTTGTAATCGTTTCACAAATATTTCCCTTCTATTTGATTTCACCAATATTTTCCCTTCTATTTGATTTCACCAATATTTTCCCTTCTATTTGATTTCAACAATATTTTCCCTTCTGTTTGATTTCACCAATATTTTCCCTTCTATTTGATTTCACCAATATTTTCCCTTCTATTTGATTTCACCAATATTTTCCCTTCTATTTGATTTCACCAATATTTATTTTTTTAACAAAGGCTTTGATTCTATAATCATTTTCTCTCATGAAATTCTCTTCCTTTTAAATATAAAATCTATTGATTTTATATAAATAATTTATTTTCAAAATAAACTTTGAAAATCCCTTTTCACTTTCTAGTATCACTTATGGTATAAAAATACCAAATCAAAAGGTTCAATCATCATCCAAACACACAGGTTCAACAACAGATGATATAACACATCATATATCAGAATATATGAAAAACGGTAAATAAATGTTGAGGAATCCAGTTGGATTCCTCCGACCTGTTTCCCTGCATCCACAGATGTCAGTCAACATAAATAACATGGAGGTAAAATATTCTGATAAACAGAATCAATATTTCGATACGATTTATATATATCGTTATCGATATTTTCAATCAACTGACTAGCAGTTCAACCAAACAGCCAATACACAGCAAATCAGCCAATATTTACCAATTCTAAAAATACTTTAGGGAAATATAAAGTGTTCAGAGTTAGTGGGATTTACTCACATTGGACGGTTTATCGTTGAATAACGATAATCGGTCATTGATTTGGTTCAGGCGTTTAATTTTGCCATAAATCCAAACGAGCTCCAATCCACTTGCGGTCAGTTTCATTGCATAGTGCTTGTCCATACGATCCCAACGGATCCTGTTTCGTTAAATTTCGTTAATGTATGCAAAAGTTATGCTATTTACAATATTTACCTAATTTAAATGAATATATATTTAATTAAATTAATTAAATTATTTTTATCTTAATTAATTTTTAATTGCGTTGTAAGGACCCGTAACTTCCCCGTGAAGGAAAGCACGAATACTTTGAGAACAACACACAAAAGGACGCAGACGAAAGAACATTTCATTGTTATTACAACAATTCCATCATATACAAGAATATACAGAGTATAAATGAATAAATTACATTCGATAAATATCAGAGATTACAATAAATTACATAGCAACGGAAAATAATACAAAACACAACTGAAAGTAATACACGGATACAGAGCTTTCCGAGCATCGTTCCAGCTGTAAATCAGGATCCTGTGAATATAAATCTGCAAAACCAAAACTACTAGCTGCCCGTGTGGAAAATAGGGGCACCCAGAGTTTAGGTTAAAACAATAAACTCCAGGTCAGTCATGTGACTGGTGTGAGAACTAAAACAGTTATTTAAAACTTTACTTTAAAGATATTAATTCAAGGGACCACGCCGTATAACACGGAACGGGTTTCCTCCCAAGAATACTAGTGCATATAACAAAACAGCGCAATGCTCTTTGGAAAAATGAAGCTATTATAAGACCCAGGTCCCATCACACAATGCAACGCAAGCCGGAGGATAGGGTTTTCCCTTATAATAGCCAAAGCATGCTTGATACGTTTAAAACACATTATTTGATACTATAATAAGTGTATAGTGCCAAAACAATTTCAATCATAAGTATCAATCATAGGCGGCATGGGTACCATCTATCATGTCGCCATACTAGTTCTACAATTAAAACCGCAATATCACGTACTGGAAATTGGATTCCGTCATGAGCCGAGGCAAGGGGCAAGCTCCACTCCGATTCGAGACACTCTAGCAAATGCCTCAGGACCCCACTATGATCCTTGGATCATCAAGGCCGGTCCTCTCTTACTTTTGAGGATTGGCAATTCCTGAACCCACGTTTCCCAGTCCTTACAGACCTATATCCGAGGCGCCTCGCATTCCAACAACCACACAGGTGAAAAGTATATAAATGTCAGGGCTGGTAGGTCACTGACACCACCTTAGCTAGAAAGAAACGTCGTGCTCTCCCTGCAGTCACTATCCCGTTTTTGACTCATACCGAGGTGTGAGGCTCGCGAATTCACGTTATACACAAAGCTACGCCACACAGGCCGTGCTTTGATCATCAACCACAAGACTTTGCTTTTCAACAGAAGCCTTGATCAATTGCCACTTACGCATGCCACATTGGCAATTCACTCCATGCGACTGATGTCCATCGATATACAACCTCTGAGCTCGTACGTCTCAGAGAAGGGCGTTAAGCAAGAGAATAAATTCTCCGCCGCCAAACAGATGTATATTTAATAGAGATCAATCAACACAGAATAAAATCCAGTGTCAGACACACAATCCATTTACAAGTTCGTTCTGGGTCTGAACGAAACCGGAGGCACTTTCCTCGCATATCCATCCATCTCCAGGTACGTCTGGACGATCACCAACTGTTTCCCTCATCCTGGGTGTACAGCCCAATCAAGATCATCAGTAATCACCCAAACGATGTGAAAACTTCCGGCCTTCAACCACCGTCTTCATCTTCGACATCTCGTCGAATCGATTATTCAGAATGGGTATAAACCCGGCCTTTCTGAATAACCCACGTATATGATAAACAAATGTTACACAAACACAACGAACGCCTCATTCCAATTCAGAATATTCTTTTATTCACAAAATCACATTCTTAGGGAAATGTTCCCATTAATTTTATCCAAGATAAATTCTTCTAAATTTATCCTATAATCTTTCTTTGGATATCATTTCAAACTAGTCGGGATTAGCGAACCACACCGAAGTAATTATTTGTTTTATTTCCCAATCCCAACCTATATATCCCATGGAGCAAAACTGGTGATACTCCATATCTAACACCACGGTGTTATCGGTAAAATTAATTACCATTTCACGTTCAAATCTAATTAAAGATTTAACTATCGCTTTGGAGCAAAACTGGTGATACTCCACTCTTGATCACTTTTCAAATTTGATAATTAAAATTATCAATTCACATTTTTAATCTAAGTAAAGATTCATTAAAACTCCACTTAGTTTTAATCTTCTCAAAAATCAATATTCTGTCTTTAACTGGGTTAAAGAACCAATGTCTTCTAAAACACGATTCACGACAAACCCAAATCACATTTGATATTAAATACAAGGCTCTGAATAGAAAATATATCGGCTTATATTCAATCTCAAATTCTGAAACCAACAAATATCGTATTTGAAATAACGATATAAAATATATCTTTCAAATTCCCATAACAATATCTGTATGGTCACGAAATCCAACCTCGAAATATTCCGAAGATAATTTCGATTCAACTCCAGTCCAATTCACGTATTGGAAATATTGATTATTTTCAAAATCACTTTCAAATTCAATTTATTTATTTAAAAATAAATTGATTTTAATTCTTGTTCAAAACTAGTTCATTTCGATAAAAATCTATTTTTATCTTTTCAAATATGGAGTTTTTCACCTCAAATCTTTCCAATTCACATATTATAATTTTACACAAATTATAGATATTTTTGATAATTTTACCAAGGCCCATACAGTCGATTTCCAACAACGGCCATCGAACTGCACTTACAGCGACCTTTTCTGAAATTGATTTGGACATAATTCCAAATCCAACCGTTAGATTTCAAATTTCTAATATTCATTGGAAAGCTCTTTTCGATACGAACCCAACGGTTCTGGTTTTAGGAGAATCCGACGGTCGGATCTCCCGCAATGTCCGTTTGAAATAAATGGTCGAAATTCACGAACTGCCGCGGCGCGGCGCGTTCTATTCAGGCCATTATATTATATATATAATATATATAATATATATTTCGTCGATTTCTATTTAAAACGAATTTTATAAATCGTTTTAAAATTGTATCAAAAGCAATTTCAACTTTCTTTTCAATTCAAATCAAAATTGAATTCTTCTTTATAAATTCGTTTTAAAATTCATTTCTATTCAATTCAAATTTTAATTCAATTTGAATTCATTTCAATTTCAATTCAATTTGAATTCGTTTTCAATTCAATTCATTTCGAAATCGTTTTCAATTCAATTCATTTCGAAATCGTTTTCAATCCAATTCATTTCGAAATCGTTTTCAATTCAATTCATTTCGATTCTATTCGAATTCAAATTCACTTTCTATTCAATTCGAATCGAATTCATTTTCTATTCGATTCGAATTCATTTCAAATTGATTCAATAAAATTTCCATTTGAATTTTAATCTAATTCAATTTGAATTTCCTTTCAAAATATTAAATTTTGAAATCACTTTTCAATATTTATTATAAAACGAATAAAATCGATATAAACATCGTTCACGTCAAAATGGCGCAAAACTAATCAACACGGCTTTATATTTCAATAATTCGTTATTCTATTCAACAAATGAATATTGGTTCCATTCAACACATGAATCTATATTTTTTTCAACACACGACTAATCTCAACACATGAGTACTGTCGACACATCACTATTTTTGTTATGTAAAATATTTTATAAAACTATGGTATCTATCGTTTGATTTTTTTTTAGACTTTTACTGGGAAGGAGTTCTAATTTTAAATATGATAAAGATGTAAATTTTATTATATAAAATATTTCACTCAACACATGAACATCGTCAACACATGACTATTTTTATATTCAACACATGAATTTTCTTTTATAATATTCATTATTTTCCCGATTGGAATGAGGCCCAATCAATCACCATAAAATGTTAATTATATGGATTCCATACAACACATGTATATAATATCATTGAAAAATAATCAATCATCAACCAAAGTGCACTACACTGTATAAGCATCAAATATAGATATCTGACGCTCATAACAGTCTGTCAATCGACCGATCGACATATTTAATCAATCAGGATGAGTGAACATCAAATTTCATCCCAACACCCGTGTGGGGTTTCAAACAATCAAACACAGATTTTATTTGTGCAGTTGGGCGGTGTGTAAAATTTATCGACCCAATCAATATCAGTCAAATCAGTGTATATAAACAAATCGGCCGATTTGTTTATAAATATTTATTTATTCACTTTCACGTTAAAAATTATATTTTTAACGATAAAACATTTTATTTTAACACATGAATTTCTATTCATTTCTTTTATTCAATAAAACGATATATTTATTTTTCTAACATATTTTAGAAAATTCGGCGGCATAACGGCACGATACTAGAAACGGGACGAGGCCTAGCCTTATCCCCGGTCTAGTGAAGGCCCACGCCATTCACACATCAATCAAATCACTTTCATTATGCAAACCACAAAATTTGGAGTAAGAGCCTAACCTAGCCTTACTCCTTCGCCTTATAACGGCGCACGTCTAATCCTAACCAATTTATCGATTCGATTTTTCACACCACAAACCACATTCAAACCAATATCTCAATCAATCACCAAACAGCCAAACAAACAAGTCCATGGTCTGTGGACGATTGTGTCGGGTGCTACTAAACACCGTCTGCATCCTAGTATATATATATATAACGAGAAAAGAAATAGAAGAGTGAGAAGTTCTCACCAAAGCTATCCTAGCTCCACGGCACTTCTTTTGCAGGAAATCTTCATCGTTATCGCATCTTCGCTATCTTCTTTGCCCGTAGCCACTACATATATAAAAATCACACATTTTTATATTTCGTTGTCTTTGAAATAAAAATCACATTTTTATTTATTCACTTTCAATTCAAAAATCATATTTCTATTCCGATATCATATAGATAAAAATTCCATTTCGAAAATATTTATTTCGCCTTTATAAAAATAAAGTTTTCGCCTTTATATAAAATAAAGATTTCGCCTTATTCAAAATAAAGGTTTCGCCTTTTTCAAAATAAAGATTTCATCATTATAAAAATATCTACTTTATTTCAGCGTATATAAAATAAAAATCAGATTTTTATTTTGCCACATATACAAAGGTGATATTCTTAACTTCTCTATCCCATAAAGATCATATTTTTAATACTTTAAAAATATAAAAATCATATTTTTAATATTCCTATCATGCAAAAATTATATTTTGACATCACCTATATAGTAAAGACTATATTTTTAATACTTTAAAAATATAAAAATCATATTTTTAATACTTTAAAAATATAAAAATCATATTTTTACTTCCATGTTATATAAAAGATTACATTTTTATAACTTTACAACATAAAAAAAAACAGTTTTTAAGGTAGATAAAAATATCAGTTTTTAAAATAAAGAAAATTCAGTTTAAAGTAAATAAAAAAAACAGTTTTTAAAATAAATAAAATTAACAGTTTTTAAAGTAGATAAAAAAAAACAGTCAGGAAACTTACAGGGGGGGTTGGGGGGCTCGTCGGCGGCTCGGAGGGGCGGTGAGGCAACGCGGCGATCATCAGGGCGAGGGGGGTGCGGTTCCGGTGGCCAACGGCCTGCAGCGGCGGGTTGCGGTGGATTTGGGGCTTGGGTTTTCTTGATGGGCTCGCTGTAATTGAGAGGAGGGAGGAGACGAGGGGAGGAAGATCGAGTGAGGGAGAGGCGAACGGGGGGGGGGGGGGGGGGGCTGCGCCACCGTGACGGCGGCGAGGGGGCGATGCTTGATTCCGTCGAGTTCATTTTTTTTCTTTCTTTTTTTTTTCTTCTTAATCGAATTCTGAAAATAAATGGGGGGGGGGGGGGCTGGAGGTATAGGAGGAAAGAATTTTAAATTTTATTATTTTATTTAATTATTTTAATTTCTAAAAAGGTTGACTTTTATTTTCGACCTCAAAACGAGGCCCACCGCCTGTCGCCCATAGCGTTTTACCCCCATTCCGAACCCAATGGGATATGTATCGCAAGCTGATTCTATCGTCTCGATAAGTTTCCGTTGAATTTACATTTAAATCGCTATATTGAATTTTAAACGTACATTTCAAATTACCGGGGTCACATACTAACTCTAAAAATTCTCGAAAAATATTTTCTAGCTTCGTATTGACGATACGGTCCTAACAAAACTAGTTTCGTCGAATTCTGAGACTGTTAGAAAAATGGCCATTTTCCAGTCGATTAAAATCAACTGAAATGGTCTAAACACGTTTTCCTTTACCACGCTCACATATTGATTCGAAAAATTATGAAATTTGGAATCTAGCAATAATTCGACATCACGGACCTAACAAAACTGGTTTCGTCGAAATCCGAGGTCATTTGCAAAATGTCCATTTTTAAGGGCCTGAATTCCATAGCGACTATTCAGAATTTTCAACTGGACATATCTTTTGATTCCCGCTATGAAATCTTGATCTTGTCGGATTCGTTGGAAAGATATTCACAATTAGATCCTAATGTTTTTGGTTTCACTAAAATCCGGATTGTTTTGCACCCGGTACATTCAATTGAAGTTTGAAATCGAATTATCGAACTACCGCGCCATTTTCAATTCTATTTATAATTATATATAAATATTATATATTCTAACGACGACGTATATAAAATATACGTCGAATTCTATTCAAAATAAATTTCTCGTCGATATTATTTAAAATAATTCATTTTAAATATTCAAAATTCACTAAAATTGCCAAAATAAAATTTTCAAACTGGCTCGCATTTTCGGGTTATTACAATCTCCCCCACTTAAAACTTTTCGTCCCCGAAAAGGAACAAAGTCGAAAGTGGTTTGATTATTCAGCTCTACGTTCGATCTGGCTTCCATTCTCCAACTTTTCAGTTTCTGAGAATTTTCTAAAATCTCAAAAATTTGGCTAACACCCTAAATTTTTGAAAAATTTCGCCATAACCTCCCCTGCACCGGGAGCATCGGGGAATTTCAAATAGCTTTCCCGGTCCTTCAGATCTTAAAAAGAAAAAGAAAAAGCCAAGCGGCTAGCCAATAGGCTCACAAAATCATCATCACCCAAACAAAACAGGAAATTATGTAGTAAACATGTACCTATTTGTCGGGCAAACAAATTTTATTCTCTGCTCTAGCCTCCTTGCTATGACCTGTTCAATGTAAGTATATGTATACGCAAGCAAATGCGACCAATTTTCAATACAATTCAATATTCGGTTCAATTAGGCATAAATGGTTAAAAATTAGCAAACAAATAACAAACAACACAAACATCAATCAATTAGTGGATTAACTTTTCAAATTCATAATTTTGATACATATATACAAAAAATCATGTTTTGATGCCAATTCACAACAATGTATTCTAGCTATATAAGTTTTGGTTCTCACACCAGTCTAATGGAAATATATAGAAATCACACCTTCGAAACTCGAATATAAATACTGATGATGTGGCCACATCACCAGAATTATCCCCGGGTGTCTAGAATGTGATTCTATATCTATCCAGTATATTAAAACTTCGACTATACGTTCACGACGCGTATACGCGAAATCTATATATACTCGATTGTCCATATTCAAAATAAATAAATATTCAAATACGTATAAAGCGATTTAAATTTTAAAATAAAATTGTTTTCATTTGAAAAATATACTCTTCACACTCGTTCTAGGATACTACTGATCCTATCTCTAACGAGTCATTCTAATTGGATATTACTAATCCAATATCTGATGAATTCTTTCGTATGGTTCTAATGTGTCTTGTTCTCGAGCTCTGTAAACCAAAGCTCTGATACCACTGTAAGGACCCGTAACTTCCCCGTGAAGGAAAGCACGAATACTTTGAGAACAACACACAAAAGGACGCAGACGAAAGAACATTTCATTGTTATTACAACAATTCCATCATATACAAGAATATACAGAGTATAAATGAATAAATTACATTCGATAAATATCAGAGATTACAATAAATTACATAGCAGCGGAAAATAATACAAAACACAACTGAAAGTAATACACGGATACAGAGCTTTCCGAGCATCGTTCCAGCTGTAAATCAGGATCCTGTGAATATAAATCTGCAAAACCAAAACTACTAGCTGCCCGTGTGGAAAATAGGGGCACCCAGAGTTTAGGTTAAAACAATAAACTCCAGGTCAGTCATGTGACTGGTGTGAGAACTAAAACAGTTATTTAAAACTTTACTTTAAAGATAGTAATTCAAGGGACCACGCCGTATAACACGGAACGGGTTCCTCCCAAGAATACTAGTGCATATAACAAAACAGCGCAATGCTCTTTGGAAAAATGAAGCTATTATAAGACCCAGGTCCCATCACACAATGCAACACAAGCCGGAGGATAGGGTTTTCCCTTATAATAGCCAAAGCATGCTTGATACGTTTAAAACACATTATTTGATACTATAATAAGTGTATAGTGCCAAAACAATTTCAATCATAAGTATCAATCATAGGCGGCATGGGTACCATCTATCATGTCGCCATACTAGTTCTACAATTAAAACCGCAATATCACGTATTGGAAATTGGATTCCGTCATGAGCCGAGGCAAGGGGCAAGCTCCTCTCCGATTCGAGACACTCTAGCAAATGCCTCAGGACCCCACTATGATCCTTGGATCTTCAGGGCCGGTCCTCTCTTACTTTTGAGGATTGGCGATTCCTGAACACACGTTTCCCGGTCCTTACAGACCTATATCCGAGGCGCCTCGCATTCCAACAACCACACAGGTGAAAAATATATAAATGTCAGGGCTGGTAGGTCACTGACACCACCTTAGCTAGAAAGAAACGTCGTGCTCTCCCTGCAGTCACTATCCCGTTTTTGACTCATACCGAGGTGTGAGGCTCGCGAATTCACGTTATACACAAAGCTACGCCACACAGGCCGTGCTTTGATCATCAACCACAAGACTTTGCTTTTCAACAGAAGCCTTGATCAATTGCCACTTACGCATGCCACATTGGCAATTCACTCCATGCGACTGATGTCCATCGATATACAACCTCTGAGCTCGTACGTCTCAGAGAAGGGCGTTAAGCAAGAGAATAAATTCTCCGCCGCCAAACAGATGTATATTTAATAGAGATCAATCAACACAGAATAAAATCCAGTGTCAGACACACAATCCATTTACAAGTTCGTTCTGGGTCTGAACGAAACCGGAGGCACTTTCCTCGCATATCCATCCATCTCCAGGTACGTCTGGACGATCACCAACTGTTTCCCTCATCCTGGGTGTACAGCCCAATCAAGATCATCAGTAATCACCCAAACGATGTGAAAACTTCCGGCCTTCAACCACCGTCTTCATCTTCGACATCTCGTCGAATCGATTATTCAGAATGGGTATAAACCCGGCCTTTCTGAATAACCCACGTATATGATAAACAAATGTTACACAAACACAACGAACGCCTCATTCCAATTCAGAATATTCTTTTATTCACAAAATCACATTCTTAGGGAAATGTTCCCATTAATTTTATCCAAGATAAATTCTTCTAAATTTATCCTATAATCTTTCTTTGGATATCATTTCAAACTAGTCGGGATTAGCGAACCACACCGAAGTAATTATTTGTTTTATTTCCCAATCCCAACCTATATATCCCATGGAGCAAAACTGGTGATACTCCATATCTAACACCACGGTGTTATCGGTAAAATTAATTACCATTTCACGTTCAAATCTAATTAAAGATTTAACTATCGCTTTGGAGCAAAACTGGTGATACTCCACTCTCGATCACTTTTCAAATTTGATAATTAAAATTATCAATTCACATTTTTAATCTAATTAAAGATTCATTAAAACTCCACTTAGTTTTAATCTTCTCAAAAATCAATATTCTGTCTTTAACTGGGTTAAAGAACCAATGTCTTCTAAAACACGATTCACGACAAACCCAAATCACATTTGATATTAAATACAAGGCTCTGAATAGAAAATATATTGGCTTATATTCAATCTCAAATTCTGAAACCAACAAATATCGTATTGGAAATAACGATATAAAATATATCTTTCAAATTCCCATAACAATATCTGTATGGTCACGAAATCCAACCTCGAAATATTCCGAAGATAATTTCGATTCAACTCCAGTCCAATTCACGTATTGGAAATATTGATTATTTTCAAAATCACTTTCAAATTCAATTTATTTATTTAAAAATAAATTGATTTTAATTCTTGTTCAAAACTAGTTCATTTCGATAAAAATCTATTTTTATCTTTTCAAATATGGAGTTTTTCACCTCAAATCTTTCCAATTCACATATTATAATTTTACACAAATTATAGATATTTTTGATAATTTTACCAAGGCCCATACAGTCGATTTCCAACAACGGCCATCGAACTGCACTTACAGCGACCTTTTCTGAAATTGATTTGGACATAATTCCAAATCCAACCGTTAGATTTCAAATTTCTAATATTCATTGGAAAGCTCTTTTCGATACGAACCCAACGGTTCTGGTTTTAGGAGAATCCGACGGTCGGATCTCCCGCAATGTCCGTTTGAAATAAATGGTCGAAATTCACGAACTACCGCGGCGCGGCGCGTTCTATTCAGGCCATTATATTATATATATAATATATATAATATATATTTCGTCGATTTCTATTTAAAACGAATTTTATAAATCGTTTTAAAATTGTTTCAAAAGCAATTTCAACTTTCTTTTCAATTCAAATCAAAATTGAATTCTTCTTTATAAATTCGTTTTAAAATTCATTTCTATTCAATTCAAATTTTAATTCAATTTGAATTCATTTCAATTTCAATTCAATTTGAATTCGTTTTCAATTCAATTCATTTCGAAATCGTTTTCAATTCAATTCATTTCGAAATCGTTTTCAATCCAATTCATTTCGAAATCGTTTTCAATTCAATTCATTTCGATTCTATTCGAATTCAAATTCACTTTCTATTCAATTCGAATCGAATTCATTTTCTATTCGATTCGAATTCATTTCAAATTGATTCAATAAAATTTCCATTTGAATTTTAATCTAATTCAATTTGAATTTCCTTTCAAAATATTAAATTTTGAAATCACTTTTCAATATTTATTATAAAACGAATAAAATCGATATAAACATCGTTCACGTCAAAATGGCGCAAAACTAATCAACACGGCTTTATATTTCAATAATTCGTTATTCTATTCAACAAATGAATATTGGTTCCATTCAACACATGAATCTATATTTTTTTCAACACACGACTAATCTCAACACATGAGTACTGTCGACACATCACTATTTTTGTTATGTAAAATATTTTATAAAACTATGGTATCTATCGTTTGATTTTTTTTTAGACTTTTACTGGGAAGGAGTTCTAATTTTAAATATGATAAAGATGTAAATTTTATTATATAAAATATTTCACTCAACACATGAACATCGTCAACACATGACTATTTTTATATTCAACACATGAATTTTCTTTTATAATATTCATTATTTTCCCGATTGGAATGAGGCCCAATCAATCACCATATAATGTTAATTATATGGATTCCATACAACACATGTATATAATATCATTGAAAAATAATCAATCATCAACCAAAGTGCACTACACTGTATAAACATCAAATATAGATATCTGACGCTCATAACAGTCTGTCAATCGACCGATCGACATATTTAATCAATCAGGATGAGTGAACATCAAATTTCATCCCAACACCCGTGTGGGGTTTCAAACAATCAAACACAGATTTTATTTGTGCAGTTGGGCGGTGTGTAAAATTTATCGACCCAATCAATATCAGTCAAATCAGTGTATATAAACAAATCGGCCGATTTGTTTATAAATATTTATTTATTCACTTTCACGTTAAAAATTATATTTTTAACGATAAAACATTTTATTTTAACACATGAATTTCTATTCATTTCTTTTATTCAATAAAATGATATATTTATTTTTCTAACATATTTTAGAAAATTCGGCGGCATAACGGCACGATACTAGAAACGGGACGAGGCCTAGCCTTATCCCCGGTCTAGTGAAGGCCCACGCCATTCACACATCAATCAAATCACTTTCATTATGCAAACCACAAAATTTGGAGTAAGAGCCTAACCTAGCCTTACTCCTTCGCCTTATAACGGCGCACGTCTAATCCTAACCAATTTATCGATTCGATTTTTCACACCACAAACCACATTCAAACCAATATCTCAATCAATCACCAAACAGCCAAACAAACAAGTCCATGGTCTGTGGACGATTGTGTCGGGTGCTACTAAACACCGTCTGCATCCTAGTATATATATATATAACTAGAAAAGAAATAGAAGAGTGAGAAGTCCTCACCAAAGCTATCCTAGCTCCACGGCACTTCTTTTGCAGGAAATCTTCATCGTTATCGCATCTTCGCTATCTTCTTTGCCCGTAGCCACTACATATATAAAAATCACACATTTTTATATTTCGTTGTCTTTGAAATAAAAATCACATTTTTATTTATTCACTTTCAATTCAAAAATCATATTTCTATTCCGATATCATATAGATAAAAATTCCATTTCGAAAATATTTATTTCGCCTTTATAAAAATAAAGTTTTCGCCTTTATATAAAATAAAGATTTCGCCTTTTTCAAAATAAAGGTTTCGCCTTTTTCAAAATAAAGATTTCATCATTATAAAAATATCTACTTTATTTCAGCGTATATAAAATAAAAATCAGATTTTTATTTTGCCACATATACAAAGGTGATATTCTTAACTTCTCTATCCCATAAAGATCATATTTTTAATACTTTAAAAATATAAAAATCATATTTTTAATATTCCTATCATGCAAAAATTATATTTTGACATCACCTATATAGTAAAGACTATATTTTTAATACTTTAAAAATATAAAAATCATATTTTTAATACTTTAAAAATATAAAAATCATATTTTTACTTCCATGTTATATAAAAGATTACATTTTTATAACTTTACAACATAAAAAAAAACAGTTTTTAAGGTAGATAAAAATATCAGTTTTTAAAATAAAGAAAATTCAGTTTAAAGTAAATAAAAAAAACAGTTTTTAAAATAAATAAAATTAACAGTTTTTAAAGTAGATAAAAAAAAACAGTCAGGGAACTTACAGGGGGGGGGGCTCGTCGGCGGCTCGGAGGGGCGGTGAGGCAACGCGGCGATCATCAGGGCGAGGGGGGTGCGGTTCCGGTGGCCAACGGCCTGCAGCGGCGGGTTGCGGTGGATTTGGGGCTTGGGTTTTCTTGATGGGCTCGCTGTAATTGAGAGGAGGGAGGAGACGAGGGGAGGAAGATCGAGTGAGGGAGAGGCGAACGGGGGGGGGGGGGGGGGGGCTGCGCCACCGTGACGGCGGCGAGGGGGCGATGCTCGATTCCGTCGAGTTCATTTTTTTTCTTTCTTTTTTTTTTCTTCTTAATCGAATTCTGAAAATAAATGGGGGGGGGCCTGGAGGTATAGGAGGAAAGAATTTTAAATTTTATTATTTTATTTAATTATTTTAATTTCTAAAAAGGTTGACTTTTATTTTCGACCTCAAAACGAGGCCCACCGCCTGTCGCCCATAGCGTTTTACCCCCATTCCGAACCCAATGGGATATGTATCGCAAGCTGATTCTATCGTCTCGATAAGTTTCCGTTGAATTTACATTTAAATCGCTATATTGAATTTTAAACGTACATTTCAAATTACCGGGGTCACATACTAACTCTAAAAATTCTCGAAAAATATTTTCTAGCTTCGTATTGACGATACGGTCCTAACAAAACTAGTTTCGTCGAATTCTGAGACTGTTAGAAAAATGGCCATTTTCCAGTCGATTAAAATCAACTGAAATGGTCTAAACACGTTTTCCTTTACCACGCTCACATATTGATTCGAAAAATTATGAAATTTGGAATCTAGCAATAATTCGACATCACGGACCTAACAAAACTGGTTTCGTCGAAATCCGAGGTCATTTGCAAAATGTCCATTTTTAAGGGCCTGAATTCCATAGCGACTATTCAGAATTTTCAACTGGACATATCTTTTGATTCCCGCTATGAAATCTTGATCTTGTCGGATTCGTTGGAAAGATATTCACAATTAGATCCTAATGTTTTTGGTTTCACTAAAATCCGGATTGTTTTGCACCCGGTACATTCAATTGAAGTTTGAAATCGAATTATCGAACTACCGCGCCATTTTCAATTCTATTTATAATTATATATAAATATTATATATTCTAACGACGACGTATATAAAATATACGTCGAATTCTATTCAAAATAAATTTCTCGTCGATATTATTTAAAATAATTCATTTTAAATATTCAAAATTCACTAAAATTGCCAAAATAAAATTTTCAAACTGGCTCGCATTTTCGGGTTATTACAATCTCCCCCACTTAAAACTTTTCGTCCCCGAAAAGGAACAAAGTCGAAAGTGGTTTGATTATTCAGCTCTACGTTCGATCTGGCTTCCATTCTCCAACTTTTCAGTTTCTGAGAATTTTCTAAAATCTCAAAAATTTGGCTAACACCCTAAATTTTTGAAAAATTTCTCCATAACCTCCCCTGCACCGGGAGCATCGGGGAATTTCAAATAGCTTTCCCGGTCCTTCAGATCTCAAAAAGAAAAAGAAAAAGCCAAGCGGCTAGCCAATAGGCTCACAAAATCATCATCACCCAAACAAAACAGGAAATTATGTAGTAAACATGTACCTATTTGTCGGGCAAACAAATTTTATTCTCTGCTCTAGCCTCCTTGCTATGACCTGTTCAATGTAAGTATATGTATACGCAAGCAAATGCGACCAATTTTCAATACAATTCAATATTCGGTTCAATTAGGCATAAATGGTTAAAAATTAGCAAACAAATAACAAACAACACAAACATCAATCAATTAGTGGATTAACTTTTCAAATTCATAATTTTGATACATATATACAAAAAATCATGTTTTGATGCCAATTCACAACAATGTATTCTAGCTATATAAGTTTTGGTTCTCACACCAGTCTAATGGAAATATATAGAAATCACACCTTCGAAACTCGAATATAAATACTGATGATGTGGCCACATCACCAGAATTATCCCCGGGTGTCTAGAATGTGATTCTATATCTATCCAGTATATTAAAACTTCGACTATACGTTCACGACGCGTATACGCGAAATCTATATATACTCGATTGTCCATATTCAAAATAAATAAATATTCAAATACGTATAAAGCGATTTAAATTTTAAAATAAAATTGTTTTCATTTGAAAAATATACTCTTCACACTCGTTCTAGGATACTACTGATCCTATCTCTAACGAGTCATTCTAATTGGATATTACTAATCCAATATCTGATGAATTCTTTCGTATGGTTCTAATGTGTCTTGTTCTCGAGCTCTGTAAACCAAAGCTCTGATACCACTGTAAGGACCCGTAACTTCCCCGTGAAGGAAAGCACGAATACTTTGAGAACAACACACAAAAGGACGCAGACGAAAGAACATTTCATTGTTATTACAACAATTCCATCATATACAAGAATATACAGAGTATAAATGAATAAATTACATTCGATAAATATCAGAGATTACAATAAATTACATAGCAGCGGAAAATAATACAAAACACAACTGAAAGTAATACACGGATACAGAGCTTTCCGAGCATCGTTCCAGCTGTAAATCAGGATCCTGTGAATATAAATCTGCAAAACCAAAACTACTAGCTGCCCGTGTGGAAAATAGGGGCACCCAGAGTTTAGGTTAAAACAATAAACTCCAGGTCAGTCATGTGACTGGTGTGAGAACTAAAACAGTTATTTAAAACTTTACTTTAAAGATAGTAATTCAAGGGACCACGCCGTATAACATGGAACGGGTTCCTCCCAAGAATACTAGTGCATATAACAAAACAGCACAATGCTCTTTGGAAAAATGAAGCTATTATAAGACCCAGGTCCCATCACACAATGCAACGCAAGCCGGAGGATAGGGTTTTCCCTTATAATAGCCAAAGCATGCTTGATACGTTTAAAACACATTATTTGATACTATAATAAGTGTATAGTGCCAAAACAATTTCAATCATAAGTATCAATCATAGGCGGCATGGGTACCATCTATCATGTCGCCATACTAGTTCTACAATTAAAACCGCAATATCACGTATTGGAAATTGGATTCCGTCATGAGCCGAGGCAAGGGGCAAGCTCCTCTCCGATTCGAGACACTCTAGCAAATGCCTCAGGACCCCACTATGATCCTTGGATCTTCAGGGCCGGTCCTCTCTTACTTTTGAGGATTGGCGATTCCTGAACACACGTTTCCCGGTCCTTACAGACCTATATCCGAGGCGCCTCGCATTCCAACAACCACACAGGTGAAAAGTATATAAATGTCAGGGCTGGTAGGTCACTGACACCACCTTAGCTAGAAAGAAACGTCGTGCTCTCCCTGCAGTCACTATCCCGTTTTTGACTCATACCGAGGTGTGAGGCTCGCGAATTCACGTTATACACAAAGCTACGCCACACAGGCCGTGCTTTGATCATCAACCACAAGACTTTGCTTTTCAACAGAAGCCTTGATCAATTGCCACTTACGCATGCCACATTGGCAATTCACTCCATGCGACTGATGTCCATCGATATACAACCTCTGAGCTCGTACGTCTCAGAGAAGGGCGTTAAGCAAGAGAATAAATTCTCCACCGCCAAACAGATGTATATTTAATAGAGATCAATCAACACAGAATAAAATCCAGTGTCAGACACACAATCCATTTACAAGTTCGTTCTGGGTCTGAACGAAACCGGAGGCACTTTCCTCGCATATCCATCCATCTCCAGGTACGTCTGGACGATCACCAACTGTTTCCCTCATCCTGGGTGTACAGCCCAATCAAGATCATCAGTAATCACCCAAACGATGTGAAAACTTCCGGCCTTCAACCACCGTCTTCATCTTCGACATCTCGTCGAATCGATTATTCAGAATGGGTATAAACCCGGCCTTTCTGAATAACCCACGTATATGATAAACAAATGTTACACAAACACAACGAACGCCTCATTCCAATTCAGAATATTCTTTTATTCACAAAATCACATTCTTAGGGAAATGTTCCCATTAATTTTATCCAAGATAAATTCTTCTAAATTTATCCTATAATCTTTCTTTGGATATCATTTCAAACTAGTCGGGATTAGCGAACCACACCGAAGTAATTATTTGTTTTATTTCCCAATCCCAACCTATATATCCCATGGAGCAAAACTGGTGATACTCCATATCTAACACCACGGTGTTATCGGTGAAATTAATTACCATTTCACGTTCAAATCTAATTAAAGATTTAACTATCGCTTTGGAGCAAAACTGGTGATACTCCACTCTCGATCACTTTTCAAATTTGATAATTAAAATTATCAATTCACATTTTTAATCTAATTAAAGATTCATTAAAACTCCACTTAGTTTTAATCTTCTCAAAAATCAATATTCTGTCTTTAACTGGGTTAAAGAACCAATGTCTTCTAAAACACGATTCACGACAAACCCAAATCACATTTGATATTAAATACAAGGCTCTGAATAGAAAATATATCGGCTTATATTCAATCTCAAATTCTGAAACCAACAAATATCGTATTGGAAATAACGATATAAAATATATCTTTCAAATTCCCATAACAATATCTGTATGGTCACGAAATCCAACCTCGAAATATTCCGAAGATAATTTCGATTCAACTCCAGTCCAATTCACGTATTGGAAATATTGATTATTTTCAAAATCACTTTCAAATTCAATTTATTTATTTAAAAATAAATTGATTTTAATTCTAGTTCAAAACTAGTTCATTTCGATAAAAATCTATTTTTATCTTTTCAAATATGGAGTTTTTCACCTCAAATCTTTCCAATTCACATATTATAATTTTACACAAATTATAGATATTTTTGATAATTTTATCAAGGCCCATACAGTCGATTTCCAACAACGGCCATCGAACTGCACTTACAGCGACCTTTTCTGAAATTGATTTGGACATAATTCCAAATCCAACCGTTAGATTTCAAATTTCTAATATTCATTGGAAAGCTCTTTTCGATACGAATCCAACGGTTCTGGTTTTAGGAGAATCCGACGGTCGGATCTCCCGCAATGTCCGTTTGAAATAAATGGTCGAAATTCACGAGCCGCCGCGGCGCGGCGCGTTCTATTCAGGCCATTATATTATATATATAATATATATTTCGTCGATTTTTATTTAAAACGAATTTTATAAATCGTTTTAAAATTGTTTCAAAAGCAATTTCAACTTTCTTTTCAATTCAAATCAAAATTGAATTCTTCTTTATAAATTCGTTTTAAAATTCATTTCTATTCAATTCAAATTTTAATTCAATTTGAATTCATTTCAATTTCAATTCAATTTGAATTCGTTTTCAATTCAATTCATTTCGAAATCGTTTTCAATTCAATTCATTTCGAAATCGTTTTCAATCCAATTCATTTCGAAATCGTTTTCAATTCAATTCATTTCGATTCTATTCGAATTCAAATTCACTTTCTATTCAATTCGAATCGAATCCATTTTCTATTCGATTCGAATTCATTTCAAATTGATTCAATAAAATTTCCATTTGAATTTTAATCTAATTCAATTTAAATTTCCTTTCAAAATATTAAATTTTGAAATCACTTTTCAATATTTATTATAAAACGAATAAAATCGATATAAACATCGTTCACGTCAAAATGGCGCAAAACTAATCAACACGGCTTTATATTTCAATAATTCGTTATTCTATTCAACAAATGAATATTGGTTCCATTCAACACATGAATCTATATTTTTTTCAACACACGACTAATCTCAACACATGAGTACTGTCGACACATCACTATTTTTGTTATGTAAAATATTTTATAAAACTATGGTATCTATCGTTTGATTTTTTTTTCAGACTTTTACTGGGAAGGAGTTCTAATTTTAAATATGATAAAGATGCAAATTTTATTATATAAAATATTTCACTCAACACATGAACATCGTCAACACATGACTATTTTTATATTCAACACATGAATTTTCTTTTATAATATTCATTATTTTCCCGATTGGAATGAGGCCCAATCAATCACCATATAATGTTAATTATATGGATTCCATACAACACATGTATATAATATCATTGAAAAATAATCAATCATCAACCAAAGTGCACTACACTGTATAAGCATCAAATATAGATATCTGACGCTCATAACAGTCTGTCAATCGACCGATCGACATATTTAATCAATCAGGATGAGTGAACATCAAATTTCATCCCAAAACCCGTGTGGGGTTTCAAACAATCAAACACAGATTTTATTTGTGCAGTTGGGCGGTGTGTAAAATTTATCGACCCAATCAATATCAGTCAAATCAGTGTATATAAACAAATCGGCCGATTTGTTTATAAATATTTATTTATTCACTTTCACGTTAAAAATTATATTTTTAACGATAAAACATTTTATTTTAACACATGAATTTCTATTCATTTCTTTTATTCAATAAAATGATATATTTATTTTTCTAACATATTTTAGAAAATTCGGCGGCATAACGGTACGATACTAGAAACGGGACGAGGCCTAGCCTTATCCCCGGTCTAGTGAAGGCCCACGCCATTCACACATCAATCAAATCACTTTCATTATGCAAACCACAAAATTTGGAGTAAGAGCCTAACCTAGCCTTACTCCTTCGCCTTATAACGGCGCACGTCTAATCCTAACCAATTTATCGATTCGATTTTTCACACCACAAACCACATTCAAACCAATATCTCAATCAATCACCAAACAGCCAAACAAACAAGTCCATGGTCTGTGGACGATTGTGTCGGGTGCTACTAAACACCGTCTGCATCCTAGTATATATATATATATAACTAGAAAAGAAATAGAAGAGTGAGAAGTTCTCACCAAAGCTATCCTAGCTCCACGGCACTTCTTTTGCAGGAAATCTTCATCGTTATCGCATCTTCGCTATCTTCTTTGCCCGTAGCCACAACATATATAAAAATCACACATTTTTATATTTCGTTTTCTTTGAAATAAAAATCACATTTTTATTTATTCACTTTCAATTCAAAAATCATATTTCTATTCCGATATCATATAGATAAAAATTCCATTTCGAAAATATTTATTTCGCCTTTATAAAAATAAAGTTTTCGCCTTTATATAAAATAAAGATTTCGCCTTTTTCAAAATAAAGGTTTCGCCTTTTTCAAAATAAAGATTTCATCATTATAAAAATATCTACTTTATTTCAACGTATATAAAATAAAAATCAGATTTTTATTTTGCCACATATACAAAGGTGATATTCTTAACTTCTCTATCCCATAAAGATCATATTTTTAATACTTTAAAAATATAAAAATCATATTTTTAATATTCCTATCATGCAAAAATTATATTTTGACATCACCTATATAGTAAAGACTATATTTTTAATACTTTAAAAATATAAAAATCATATTTTTAATACTTTAAAAATATAAAAATCATATTTTTACTTCCATGTTATATAAAAGATTACATTTTTATAACTTTACAACATAAAAAAAAACAGTTTTTAAGGTAGATAAAAATATTAGTTTTTAAAATAAAGAAAATTCAGTTTTTAAAATAAATAAAATTCAGTTTAAAGTAAATAAAAAAAAACAGTTTTTAAAATAAATAAAATTAACAGTTTTTAAAGTAGATAAAAAAAAACAGTCAGGGAACTTACAGGGGGGGGGCTCGTCGGCGGCTCGGAGGGGCGGTGAGGCAACGCGGCGATCATCAGGGCGAGGGGGGTGCGGTTCCGGTGGCCAACGGCCTGCAGCGGCGGGTTGCGGTGGATTTGGGGCTTGGGTTTTCTCGATGGGCTCGCTGTAATTGAGAGGAGGGAGGAGACGAGGGGAGGAAGATCGAGTGAGGGAGAGGCGAACGGGGGGGGGGGGGGGGGGGGGCTGCGCCACCGCGACGGCGGCGAGGGGGCGATGCTCGATTCCGTCGAGTTCAAATTTTTTTTTCTTCTTAATCGAATTCTGAAAATAAATGGGGGGGGGGGCCTGGAGGTATAGGAGGAAAGAATTTTAAATTTTATTTAATTATTTTAATTTCTAAAAAGGTTAAATTTTATTTTCGACCTCAAAACGAGGCCCACCGCCTGTCGCCCATAGCGTTTTACCCCCATTCCGAACCCAATGGGATATGTATCGCAAGCTGATTCTATCGTCTCGATAAGTTTCCGTTGAATTTACATTTAAATCGCTATATTGAATTTTAAACGTACATTTCAAATTACCGGGGTCACATACTAACTCTAAAAATTCTCGAAAAATATTTTCTAGCTTCGTATTGACGATACGGTCCTAACAAAACTAGTTTCGTCGAATTCTGAGACTGTTAGAAAAATGGCCATTTTCCAGTCGATTAAAATCAACTGAAATGGTCTAAACACGTTTTCCTTTACCACGCTCACATATTGATTCGAAAAATTGTGAAATTTGGAATCTAGCAATAATTCGACATCACGGACCTAACAAAACTGGTTTCGTCGAAATCCGAGGTCATTTGCAAAATGTCCATTTTTAAGGGCCTGAATTCCATAGCGACTATTCAGAATTTTCAACTGGACATATCTTTTGATTCCCGCTATGAAATCTTGATCTTGTCGGATTCGTTGGAAAGATATTCACAATTAGATCCTAATGTTTTTGGTTTCACTAAAATCCGGATTGTTTTGCACCCGGTACATTCAATTGAAGTTTGAAATCGAATTATCGAACTACCGCGCCATTTTCAATTCTATTTATAATTATATATAAATATTATATATTCTAACGACGACGTATATAAAATATACGTCGAATTCTATTCAAAATAAATTTCTCGTCGATATTATTTAAAATAATTCATTTTAAATATTCAAAATTCACTAAAATTGCCAAAATAAAAATTTCAAACTGGCTCGCATTTTCGGGTTATTACATGCGTTATAAGCCAAATTACCTTCCCTGCCCTTCTAAAAAATCCTACTTTCCCATCTCTAGCCATATCCAATTTTTCTTTAAAATTGAAAAACCATTTTAATATTAATTAAATTTAATTTTCAAATAAAATATTTAAAAATATTCATTTAATTATAACTTAAAAATTTTAACCCGGATCAAAAATCTGCTTCCACTCATTTTAAAGTATTTTTCGATAAGAATCCAACGGTCCTTGTTTCGTGGAAATCTGACTTGTTTTGAAAACGTTATAAGCTTTTAAAGTTTATGGTTAAAAATTACGAAAATGCCCCTGGTCTGTTTTAAATTCAAATTAAATTTAAAATTTAAATTAATCATCACATTCGTCGGATCAGTTAGGGATAGCCAGGGAGAGCAGGAAACTATATTTTCCAAACTCAAGTCTTAGACACTATCCTCTCTGTCACCCTTAGAATGTTCCGATATTTATTTTTACAAATTCTATTTTAATTATTATATATATATATATATTACAAAAATAAATAAATAAATATTATTTAAAAACTTACCCCGTGAAGCCCAAGCCTCTGCCTAAGAGTCCCTAGCTCTCCGTCTTGCCCTCCTTTCTCCCTTTCTTCCCTTTTCCCTATTTCCTAATATTTTATTATTATTTCTGCCATTGCCAAAGCTTGAAAGAGGAGGAGGAGGAGTGAGTTTAAAATGAAGGGGGGGGGCTATTTATAGCCCAAGGAGTCACATGGATTGCTGAGGTGGCGCAAATCCAACGGTCGAAAATGGATGGCTAGGATTAATCCTTAAATTAATTAAATTATAAATAAGTTTAATAATTTATGAATAGTAAAGTGTGTTTTCTCAACCCTATTCGGATGTTAATTTGACTTACTTGTTGATAACTTATCCGAAATCTTTTTCAACCATATTGTTCGATTTTTCTTGCTCTTCAATACTATATAAAAATATATCAATTTTGAATTTGTTTGAACTTTCAAATAATTTAAATTCAAATTCAAAATAGTGTTTTGTGTTAGTTTCAACACCTTCCGGTCTCATGTTGGAGTATCAAACGATAACGGTTTTCAGAAATTCTTCCACTATCTGGTCCAGTTTTTAACGTACTTCAATCCTATGTATTCAAATCAAAAATCGGAGTTCGTTTAGATTTTCAAATAATTTATTTAAATTTTGTTTCCTTAATAACTTTCTATATCCGTTATAGGATTTTCCCAGATTTCATATATAGCTAATATCCTATGTTTAGAATTTTCCTGGATAGGTCACAGATTCCAGTTTTGCCGTTAGCATTAGCAAATTCCAATTACCGTCAAAATTTAGTTCAAATTTTGGCCTTTTATTTTTTCTTTTCCACATACGGATGCCATTTTTAACGTAACTTGGTTGGTTACCTAATTTCATCATTTCGGATTTAATGAAACTGATTTCATCGAAATCCGAGTTCGTTAGCTACTACATCCTTTGTAAACATACTATTTTAAATTAAAAATTCATCCTTTTATACTGCCAGTTCACATTATATTGCAGATCCACTAAATTTCTACCATTTCGGAATAACATAAAATATTCAAAATTATTGAAATTAAACCATTTAAACTTCCAAAACAATAAAAAAACATTTTTAAATAATAACTAAATGGTCAAAAAATCTGGGCCGTTACAGAAATCTCCATAAAGCTCCATTAATGGCATCTCCTCTTTGAGTAAGAAGAAGGACAAAATTGTCTTTTTCCTTATTTATTCAATATATGATGATTATAACATCATATATCATGAAAAGTGAATGTAATGAGATATCATGAGATAGTCTCAACCTTGTAATCTTCCAAGTGATCAATAAAATTCCAACGACTCTTCAAAGTGGACGTAGGCCCTCACTGAGGCCAAACCACTATAAATTCATTGTGTTATTTACTGCTTATGTTCTATTTTATGTTCTTGTCTATGCGACCATTTTTATAATTCCTAGTAATTGGGAATCTTTGGTGTTTACGACATTTTTTACCGTCAACATTTGGTGCTTTCACTGAGAGAACTCGGATATTGCGTCTTTCTCGCACATTACCATCTCGACTTCGCCGAGCTTAAGGTTCCTTGCTTAACCTGCCGTCGAGTCCGCTTACGATGATAAAAAAGTCAAAGAACGCAATGATTGGCTCTTCAGCCGCAGCCGAGGCTGGTCCATCTCAACTACGTCGACCGGTGGATATCCCGGCCACTAATGAAAATGAACCTCCAGTTTTGGACCCTGAAGACCCGCAACCCAAGTGCAAGTCCGTGCACTTAGTGAGAAGTATGAAAATACTGCTGTCGAGCTTAACCAAGCGCTAAGGAATTACATTGACCTTATGCGACAACTCCAAGAAAGTCAGCGCGTCGTCGCTCGACTACAACTAGCTCGAAACAATGCTCGACCTCGACCACCAACATCGGAAAATTCCTCTTTCGAGTCGAGGGTCCCGCACCAACGAAGGAGGTTTAGCCTCATTAACAACGTCACTGCCCGAATAAACGCCCTCGACAATGGCAATGGCAATAGGTATGCCAACAGCAACGGCGACCGAACCACAGTTACCTATAGCGAGGAGGCTCATTATCGGGACCGTTCTCGCTTAGTCATTAATGAAGGACCCACTCCTACTAACCTACCTCCTCCACGACAAGATCCAACGGCCGCTCGCCGTGACAATGAACCTTTTATTTTGACGACCCGTGCCTTTCCAGAACCGGATCCGCGTGACCCCGCTCCACATCATCACACACACCAGGATCCCATTATAGATATCGAGGACATGGAAGAAGACGATCCAGACATCCACCATAGAAGATGTCCTCGCACCCGAAGTCCAGAACCTCGCCGAAACCCATGGGTCTCGATGGCGGACCCCCATCCGACCTATCTTCCCGACATGGTCCGAAGGATCATGAGGGAGATGCGAGGGAATGTGCATGATTCATGGGAAGTGCACATTAGGCACAACCCTTTTACTCGAAAAGTCAATGAAGCTGAATGGCCGCGACGCTTCAGCATGCCGCAGATGTCGCTCTATGATGGAACCATCGACCCTTGTGCCTTTCTGAATCGTTATGAATGGCAAATGGACTCGAGTAGGGGCGACGATCCAGTCAAGTGCAAATGCTTTCCAGTCTTCCTGTCAGGGACCGCCCTTTATGGCTCTCTCGCCTTCCGCTTAACTCCATCAACAACTTCGGCCAATTGGCGACACAGTTAGTTAAGCAGTTCAGGATGCATATCCTGACTCCAAAGAATGCCTTCACCCTTTCCAACCTATACCAAGGGCCTGTAGAGTCGCTCAAAAGCTACCTTTCCAGGTTCAACATCGCCCTCGCCGAGGTCGAGGATCCAGATCCGCGCACCGTACTCTTCCAGCTAGCTAAGGGCGTCCTTCCAACTTCTGAATTTGGGGCTTGTATCGACCGAAAGCAACCGAAGAGCCTCGATGCTTTCTATGAGAAAGTAGGCAGTTCTTATGCCAAGAAGAAGCAAGACGGAACTGCATCTCCGAGACCAGCCTCCCCAATATCCCTCGAGCAGACACTGCCAATAACCGACCTGGGGGGAGAGAAGCGGGAGGACCCTCCAATCCAAACACGGGGACAAGACCCCCCGGACAAAGGCCAAACAATGGGGAGGCAAGGTGGCCGAAGCAACAATCAAGTCCAGACAGAGCCGAGGAAGCCCGTCCCTAACCAAGCTTACGAGACATACACTCCGCTAAACGAAGATCCGGAAACTATCTACCTAGAGACATGTAACACTTTGCCATACAAGAAACCCCGCGTTAGGGAATCAACCAATGCCGAGAAGAACTCAGGGAGATACTGCCGATATCATGACATGTACGGGCATAATATGAATGAATGTCGCCAGCTAAGGGATGCAACTGAAAAGCTTATCCGTGAAAAGCGACTTGAACAATACATGCAAGAACCCTTTCCCTCGGAAACCAATCCAAAGCCTCCAGCACCAACTCCTCAGACGGCCGCCAAGACAGCCCCAGGACCGTCTAACATGAGATGAGGAATCATGATCAACACCATATGCGGTGGGCCCGACCCCACACATGACAGCTTCCAAAAGATGGAGGAATATGTGGGCTCCATTAAGCATGCAACCTAGGAGTCTTGCTCCGCTCCCGATGAGTCTATCCCGGCCAAGCTTCAGAAAACCATGCAGGACGACATTATCTTCAATGGAAGGGAGTCCATGGGAATTGAAATCCCGACCACCGATCCTTTGGTCATCACTGCCCAAATTGGAGCTGCAACTGTTCGAATAATATTGTTCGATTCAGGAAGCTTGGTCAACATCATTTTCAAAGCCTCCTACGACCAAATGAAGTTAGAGGCAAGAGATCTCAAGCCATGCCATTCCACGATCCATGACTTTAACGGGGCATCCAGTTGTCCGGTGGGAGTCATCGACCCACCCGTCGAACTCGTATAGGGGATCGGAGTCGAGTCCGAATCCTTACCTTCGTGGTTATCAATATCATCTCGCCATATAACGTCTTCCTTGGGCGTCCATTCCTCACAGGATTTCGCGTTTGTCTATCACCATGGTCTCTCCTAATGAAGTTTCCAATAGAAAACGGGATCGGAACGATCAGAGGCGACCAAATCAATGCTAGAGAGTGTTATGCAATAGAATGGAAGAACGCGCACAATAAGGACAAGGGAAAAGCAGCGCCCATAGCCTTTTGCGCCAAGACCATCTCCGCATAGCAATCAGTGGCGTCTGGGCCATCGCTCAGACGCCACTCTTGTCTGGTCGATGAACTTGATCCAAGGAAAGACGAAGAGCCCGAGTACGAGAGACCTACTCCTGTCGAACCCACAGTAGATATACCCGTCAGTCTTGATGACCCGTCGCTAGTATTAAAGATAGGATCACACCTTCACCCAGCAATCAAAGATGATCTTGTGGATTTCCTAAAGGCTGATCTGGACGTATTCGCATGGACTCATTCCGACATGAGGGGCATAGACCCGCCAATCGCCTGCCACTCTCTATGCATAGATCCTATAATGCCTCCAGTCAAACAAAAGCGCCGCTTCCTGGGACCAGAGAGATCCAAGTCTCTCGAAGAAGAGGTAGATCGCCTGCTAAATAACAACTTCATCCGTGAAGTCGATTACCCCGAATGGTTCTCCAACCCAGTCCTAGTCAAAAAGGCCAATGGAAAATGGTGAACGTGTATAGACTTTTCTGACTTAAACAAGGCATGTCCCAAGGACAGCTTCCCGCTCCCGAAGATCGATCGATTAGTCGATTCAACCGCTGGATATCAATTGCTATCTTTCATGGATGCCTACTCCGGGCAATCAGCTTGGCACTGGTACGACTTGAAGTCCGCATCCAATGACCTGTCTACTACATAAGCAAGCGATTGAAGGGAGAAGAAAAGAACTACCCGAAGCTCGAAAAGCTAGCATTCTGCTTACTGATCTCCTCCCGGAAGCTTCGACCATATTTCCAGGCTCATCCCATAGAAGTCTTCACCAACCAGCTATTACGTCCAGTCCTACAGTGACCCGAGGCATCCGGTCGACTGCTAAAGTGGAGTATGGAACTAAGCTAGTTCGAGATAACATTCATTCCCCATCGAGCCATCCTCAGACAAGCATTCGCCGAGTTCATAGTAGAATTTACGGCTCCCGACGAAACTTCAACGGAGAACACCAAGGTCCCTAACAGTAGGTGGAAGTTGTTTGTGGACGGGTCCTCCAGCAACAAGTGTTCGAGAGCCGGCATCGTACTCATCACTCCCGATGGGCGCTCGATACACTACGCGCTAAAGCTAAATTTCCCCTCTACCAGCAACGATGCAGAATATGAGGCGTTGATAGCTGGACTAAGAATCGCGATCGAGCTCAAGTTGAAGGATATTCAGATTTTCTCCGATTCACATCTCGTCGTGCGCCAGGTGAAGGAAGAATTCCAGACTAAGGGGGAAAGACTTATTCTATACCTAGCTCAAGTACAAGAACTACTCACTCACTTTGACCACTCCATTATCACTCAAATTCCACGAGAGCAAAATGAAAGGGCCGACTCACTGGCCAGATTAGCAAGTTCCGAGGATCCGCAGTTGCTGGGGTTCGCCCCCATCGAGGTGCTCAACACCCGCAGTACCAGGCCAACACAAACCAGTACGGCCATGAGCACCGAATCCGAGCCGGAATCTTGGATGATGCCGATCAAAGACTACCTACGACAGGGGATCCTCCTAGAAAGCCGCAAAGAAAGGCGAGCGCTCACCCACCAGTCAGCTCATTATCTCCTTATGGATGGGGTACTCTATCGAAGAGGCTTCTCTGTCCCTTTACTCAGATGTGTGGCCCATGGGGACGCTATTTAGGTTCTAGTCAGCGTGCATAAAGGAGAATGCGGTGACCACACCGGGGACAAACCCTGGACAGGAAGATACTCCGGCACGACTACTACTGGCCCACGCTCGACCAAGACACCACGGATTATGCTCGTAAATTCGACAAGTGCCAACGTTTCTTGAAGATCCCGAGAGCCCCGCCAATGGAACTGACACAAATGACCAGCCCATGGCCATTCTCCATGTGGGGAATCGACATCATTGGGACTCTTCCCATGGCCAGAGGTGGGGCACGATACGCTGTCGTTGCTGTTGATTATTTTACCAAATGGGCGGAGGCCGAGGCCCTTGCCACAATCACTGCCAAGAAGATGATCAACTTCATCGTGCGCAACATCATCACTTGATACGGGGACCCTCAGGCCATCATCTCAGACAACGGCACTCAATTCGAAAGCATGGAGTTCAAATCCTTCTGTCAGCGGCACGACATCGAAAAAAGATTCTCGGCCATAGCACAACCCCAGGCTAACATACAAGTTGAGGTAGTTAACAAAGTTATCAAGTCCATCATCAAGAAGCGTATTGAGAAGGCCGGGGGTATGTGGGCAAATGAACTTCCTTTGGCCCTATGGGCCTACCGCACAACCCACAAGACAGCAACCGGGCATACTTCCTTCGCCCTCGCCTACGGGTCCGAAGCCATTATCCCCATCGAGCGCGAGCTTCAGTCTCATTGTGTCACCTATTTTGATCCAAAGACGAACCAAGATGTACTCATGGGATCACTCGACCTGCTTGAGGAAAGAAGGAATGAAGCCGACCTTCGAGCCGCTGCCCAACGACAACGAGTCGCCTGGTACTTCAACTCTCGAGTCCGCCACAAGGATCTCAACATCGGGGACCTCGTCCTAAAATGGGTATTCCTTCCGCCAACAGACCTCGCTCCTCGTTGGGAGGGCCCGTACTCTATCCTACAAAGGCTCGGCGATGGAACTTTCAAGCTAGCGACCGTAGACGGAGCTGAACTGCCAAGGGCTTGGAACAGTGAACATCTCCGTTGCTACTTCACATAACTTAGTACATGGTTGTTTGCGCTTTCCAGCGATGCTTTGTAATAATTCAAGGCGTTGTAAAGGATATTCATACCAAAGTTATTAACGAAAATGATGTTCATCTTTCTATCTCCGTATTCTGTGTTTACTCCTCGCATGACGCGTTTGATTAATCCTGACAGCTAGCTTTCGTGTAAATTGCCGACCGTTGTGTCGACCCCTAGTATTGGGGCCGACATCGCCGTCCGAGCCACGAGCCAACCTCGCGGCCTAACCACATTGGCATCGACCGACACCCCGAGAACGGGAGCCGGCAATGCTACTCGAGTCGCCGGCCCGCGGCGCGACCGAGTATAAATAACCTCAAACTCGAACCTCGGCCCAGTGCCGAGGCCGAGGATAAATCGTTCAACCACCCAACAGCCAAACGGGGCGATACAAACTCCCCCCGAACTACAGGTGATGGTCAAATCTTGGCGCAGTATCGAGACCGACCTTAAATCGTCACTTCCTTGAAGCTCTCAAGGCTAAGGGGTAGCCCACGACCACGATCGGACCCTACGAGCTGATGATCCGGGCTTATCTTTCCTAGTGAACGACGACGCCTACAGGCTCACCTCAACCCGATGAACGATGAAAGAGCCTACACCGGACAGACCGCACAACGCGACGTCATGCGCCTTCGCTACTGTTGGGATTAACCCCGGGCAACCCAAGAAAGAACAGCAGGCGCTCAAGCCTGGCTTCGCAAATTACGGGTTTCCTAAGCTGAGGGAAACTTTTGAGAAGCCTGCGCACTATCACTCCTCCCTGAAACCATCGATCCAGGGCACAACACTCACAATCGCTTTTTTGTTAAGCGTAACGATAAGTATGCCTATGCAAGTAGGGGACAACCAAAAACATGGAAAGAATATCCGAACGTTTAACACAAAATGTGATCTTTACTAATTCATATTTCATTACAAACGCACACACACACGTTACAACCAACTACATCACTAATATCTTTCTTTATAATAACCGATTGTACATGAGAACCACACCGTGTCTTGAAAAACCAAAAGAGAAGGCCGAACTCGCATAAATTACCGGCCTACACAACCAAAATAAGCACTAAACCTGCACTTAAGCAACTAATGCTAACTGTTCTTCTTCTTCTTGTCTTTATGCTTCCTCTTTGCAGATTCGGCACTCGACGGTTCATCCTTGGAGCTGCGCCTCTTCTTCCTAGACCAACCTTTTCCACTTCGGCTCTTTTGAGAGGTGGTTGACTCATGAGAAGCTGGGAGACGCCTTTCGTCCTCCCCATTGCCGCTGGAGATCTCGGTGACATCGACAGGGGCAATAGGTGACAAAGGGGCCCCTCCAGCAGCCGAACCTATCACTGCAGCACTCACTTCCGGAATCACTTCCCTTCCCGCCTAGCTTTCTCCCTGGCCTCCTTAGTAGCTTGTCGCTCAGTGAGTATTTTGGACTTGTGCTCTGGATCATCGGCCCTGGTTTTCTTCCGAGTCTCGATAGCCCTCTGCTGAGCCTCCTCATCCTCTCTCCTCTTATAAGCCTCGTCCGCCGCCCTCTTCTTCTCCGTTTTATCATCGGCCTTCCTCTGAGCAACAGTCGCGGCGGCCCTCTTTTCGGCATCCTCTCTAGTCTTGGTTATGACCTCCTTCCGGGTAGCTTCATCCTGCCTCCGCTTTTCCTCCACTTCTTCACTTTTGGCCACCATCTTGGCTTTCTTTGCATCCACCATGGCGGCCATCGAAGGCACATCAGCCTTCACCGGACCTCGGGCAATCGCACTCCGCCCGTCTACCTCCTCCCCTTCATCAACAAGGCTTTCGTAGAGGCTGGGAGTTACCCTCATCCCCGTCAGGGTGTCAAGATGATCTCCGCTTTCTCTGAACTGAATCTCTTCAAGTCCGGGCCCAAGTTCACTCACTTCGGGAATCGCGGGGGAAGGGTTCAGCACCATGATCGATTCAGAAGAGACTGCACAATAAAAACACAACCTTTTAATCCGCAAATTCGGTGACCACATCAGGCTCTGGGATGTATTGTAAAGAGAATTTACCTCCAGTCAAGGATGGTGCAAGGGAAGCAGAGGGGGCACTCAGCGCGACAGGCAGTGTACATTCAGTCCTTCTCAGCTCCGCATCGTGCCCGGTTGAGACCCGAGCCAAGCCCATCGAGTCACCCACAATAACCGATCCAGGGACTGGCGGTCGATAGGAGGTTTCTTCCGCAAAAGTCTCCGCCACCATGACGCTGTCAGTCATGACAAACTTCCCTTTTTCGGTAGCAAGCCTCTCCAACCTCTCCCTCTCCGCATCCTCGAGCAGCAACTTCCTACCTTCCTCCAACTTCTGCCGCTCCTCCTCGGTCAAGAGGTCAATCATAAGTTGTCTCTCATCCAAGATACTGACATCCACCTCATGCAAGAAGGCCTCATATGGAACTAGCCTCTCCCAGGTTCGAGCTAGCTCACGGGAGCAGCCATCCATCCAAGAAATTCCATGGATTTTAGGACCTTGACGAGCATGTCCTTGATGTCTTCCTCCACAGACGACTGTGCCCGATACTCGGCATCCGCTAGCTCGTTTCTTAGTTGCTCCACCTCTCTCAAATGTTCAGCTTCCAATCCCTCGATGGTACCTAACACCTCCCGTTTACTGGCTTCCGCATCTTCCTTCGCTTTCTTGGCCGCCTCAAGCTCCCTCATCAGGCGGGCGTTCTCCGCTCTTAAAGTTTCGTTGCTCTCTTGAAGTTGCAGGACTTGTGTATTGTCCCTCCTCAATCCGGCGCAAATCTCGTCGGCCTCGGCCCTTTCCTTCTTTAAGGCGGTGTTTTGAGTGGTAAGTCAGTTATGGTTTCCTTCAGGACGGAGCAAGAATGGTCGGTCTCCCTCTTAAGCACCTCGTACCGATGCCTCACTCCAGCTGAAGACAACATGCCCCTCAAATTAGTAAATTAGGGATACAAGAGGCAAATAATTCCTAGATCAAAGAAGAAAAGCCTAACTATTTCTATGTTCAATTCAGCAATGGAAGCCTGCCCGACGTCAATAATTGATTGCCAACTAGTGAGTTCTTGATTCTTCTTCCTAACCAGATCCAACAGGTGATGGGAGTACCTAGTTAGCAAATCGGCCTGACTATACGTAGCCCTCACATGCTCCCATATCTCTCCGGTTTTCCTATCAGGAGCAGGGAAAAGCTCATGAACAAACCATAACTCATCAAAGTATAACCGAGGAAAGTGGTGTTTCAAGAATTCCCTCCTCTCCTCAATGACCAGATTCCGAACTCCAGATTCCGTTAAATCTTGCATCGCCGCGACATTCGCCTTATCCGGCCTCAGTTGGGCGAGCGGTGGCTCCTTCTCCCGTGAAGTCTGAGCGGGGGCCGGTGAGGCGGTGAGGGGCAGAGCTATTGACGACGTATGACTCAACCCTCCTAGATCAAGTCGTGAATCCCCTCGGAGCACCCGAATCGAAGGAGGAGGGGGAGGAGTTATAGAAGGTTGGGCCCTATCCTGGCGATAACTCCTGCTGCCGCGACCCCATGGGGGCAGAACATTTCCATACAAATGAGCTCCCCTCCTGAAGGAGCCAATAAAAGTACTCTCGGGGCGATGGAGGTCTCCACGACCTCGTCCTCCACCTCCTCTGGCCATGTCACCTGTCAAAGAAACTAAGTAAAATCAGGCAAGCAATACGCACAAGCACTCTTATATGTAGTATGGTGTGTATAAGTGTATGTCCTAAGTGTTCTCTCAACAGACCAGATTGTTCCCCAATCGAGGGAGTTAGCCCCTCCGCGGCACGAGCCATATCTTCCATAGTAGCTGCGCTCGGCCACAGAGACAAGTCCATAGGGATGGTACCCAGACCAGCAAACTGATCCGCTTTTTCAAGAGAAGTGGTAGTACATAGAGAAGTCACAGAAGAATGAGGGCTAGCCAATGCTTCTTCTCCGTCTCTCCCACTGGGGGCGAGATTGAAGCGTCGATTAGTCCTTCGTCCCGAGCAGCCGTATCTGCGCTACCAGTTTTGATACCGCTAACACCTTCTTCGAACTTAACGGCCTTCCTTGGTCCAGGCTCGGTAGAAGCTATTTTCCTCTTTAAACCAGAAGCATTAGGGCCTTTCATCGTTTTCCCCTTCAGTGCGCCACTCGCCATGGCAGGACTGATTATGGCCCAGTTGGCCGGAAGCAACCCTAAACGCTGAAGGCGGTCATGGTCTACCACAGCATCTGTCTTGCGAGAAGCTTATGGAATTGCTTGCAGGGCATCAAGACGTTGCTGATACTCATCACCAGTGGGTGCCTCAGGATTCCCTGCCATAGTCAGAAAATAGTAAAACGCGGAACTCGACAATGTTATAAGAAGAGACCCAGGGTACTCACTTCCTTCTATCCACCTCCTTGCAAATCCTGGAGGACAGTGAACGAAGAACCAGCCATACTTTATCACAGATGGCCTGGGCCACTTTCCGACGAAGAATCTAGTAGCCGAAGGCGCTTCCAAGAACCATTGGGAGGACGATCCACTGGTTGATCGCCTAAATTGAAAGAGGTACCGAATGTCATCTCCGGTAGAATCTCGATGTAGAAACTCTCGGAAAAGAACGCAAGTACCCAAGAGCGCGGAATAAGCGTTCGTGTGTAGTCGTGAAGGGCCAAGGCGGAAGTATAATAACATTTCCCGAATAAAGTCATTGGCCGGGGGCACGCACCCCGCAATGCAAGCATGTCGATTCCAAGCAGTGAGGCCCTCTGGTGGTACGTGAGCCCTTTCGCTCGTTCCAGGGGCATGAGCATCTCCGTTCGGGATGCTAAACCGCAATGCCAACTTCCTAACTGCCGTGGCATCCAAACGTGATGGCACCAAGTCTAGTGGATTGTCCAAAACGACTGCGTTAGGTAGCATGTCCGGAGCTACTAGGGTAGGCGGCTCGCCACCATCCATAATATCCACATTCTCCATCTCGGCATGTACGACCGGAGAATGTAGCCTCTCAACGTGTCCCCCGTGCTCCGACACTTCGGGCGAGCTCCCTGACTGGGGAGGAACCGACTCCTCGTTGGTCTCAAGCTCGCTGCTTCCGGAGCTGGTGTCGTTTGTAGAACTCGAAGTAGAATCAGAAGGTTGAGATGGTGGCGGGGAAGCCTCGACCTCCAGAAGTTTTCTGGTCTGTGACCTTGTTTGCATGGCTTGCTATACTTTAATATACCAGTGTTAGACATCACACTGAAATAACCCGTACCCCTCGTATTGGTGAAAATTAACGAGTGCGTGCGGTGTCATGCAAAGAATGAGAAAAGGCATAAAAACATTGAAAAATCCCAACAGTTCGGTCACAGTCCAGACATATGTTCTATCCTATGTGAAAAATTTTCCCGGGCCATGCAGTTGTCAATATGCGCATTGGTACATTCATAAAGTCAAACAGGAAGTATATGAGTCCAGGGGCAGGTAGTCTGGAGATCGAAGTCCGAAGTTGCGAGAGCCGACATCTGGCCAAGCCAATACGCTCAGACTCGCCCCGGGGCTCAAAAGTTCAAATACCTAAGGTTCGAAAGTCCGAACCTGGGGATCCAGAAAATTCGAACCCTTGGGGTTCGAAAAACTCGAACCACGGTCGCTCGAAAATTCGAACCACTCAGGTTCAAAATTTCGAGCCTTGGTGGTTCGAGGTTTCGAGCCCCCAGGGTTCGAGAACTTGTACCCAAAGGGTCAAAGAACCGAACCTTCAGGGTTCGAGAATTCGAACCCCACAGGGTCGAAGGTTCGAACCCATCAGGGTTCGGAAACCTCGAACCCGGCCGGGTTCAAAGGTTCGGGCCCCATCAGGTTTGAGCCTCTGAACCTCTCACGTCAAGCTCGAGGCCTCAAGCCTCCTCCCACTATCGCACCTCGACCTCCTTTCTCCCTCCCCTCCATCGACCAAGTTCATTACCTAAAAAAAATCTCCTTTAAGTCGAAGGGTCGAGGTTCGAAACTTTCAGAATAACGGCGAAAAATAGAAGAAAAATGGGGAAGGAGGAGCCTATTTATAATAAAAAGCAAAAAGTCTCTTCGTGTTCCGACCCCAGGTTCGAAATTTCGAACCTGAGGGCTCTAAATTTCGAACCTCTGGGGTTCGAAATTTCGAGTCTCTCGGTTCGAAGTCTCGAGCCGCTACGGTGGGGGACTCGAACCTTCACGGTTTGAAATTTCGAACCTTAGTGGTTCGAAATTTCAGACCTCAAAATATATATTTATATATATAATCCTCTTGACCACGGTACTCACGTACGCATATTCCCCGCAAAGCGCCAATTGCCAAAAACGCGCAATGAAGATGCTACACGAACACTTAACGATGTGAGCACGACGCCAAACTAGAGGCAACTCGCCCACCTTTCCGACAGGCGAGCCCGCTAGCTAACATATTTTTTCCTATAATTTGCAGGATAAATCCGCAATCCATGTATCATCTCAGCTTTCATTCCAAAGCACATCATGTCAAGATAAGACGTACTTTAGGGGGCGAAATGTTAACCGGCCTTTTGGTCCAGTTACCAAAAGTACTCAAGACACGCTCGACTCAACCAATCGCGTGAAGCCGGATCCAAGGGCGAAACTCAGGAAGTCCAGGAGGAAAACCGAAGGGCATCGCGCCAGCAAACCTCGACCATATCCCTCTCTAAACAAACTTCGCACCCCGCCATGGTGCGAAATTTCATACCTCCCCCAGGTACGAAATTCTTGTGGCCGACAATTGGAGGCTCGAATTTCCTGAAGATGGTCCTCATTTCTACCTACTCCTACCTACTCCTACCTAATCCATACCTAACCACTTCCTATAAATACCCCATGGCCTCACACTTCAAAAGGGTTGGATTTTTGAGCTTGGAAAGCTCCATTAATAGCATCTCCTCTTTGAGGAAGAAGAAGGACAAAATTGTTTTTTCCTTATTTATTCAATATATGATGATTATAACATCATATATCATGAAAAGTGAATGTAATGAGATATCATGAGATAGTCTTAACCTTGTAATCTTCCATGTGATCAATAAAATTCCACCAACTCTTCAAAGTGGACGTAGGCCCTTACTGAGGCCGAACCACTATAAATTCCTTATGTTATTTACTGTTTATGTTCTATTTTATGTACTTGTCTATGTGACCATTTTTATAATTCCTAGTAATTCGGAATCTTTGGTGTTTACGACATTTTTTTCCGTCAACAGTTAACACTGGGGGATACGAAGCTTCTTTTGTATCCACTTCCTATAAATACCCCATGGCCTCACACTTCAAAAGGGTTGGATTCTTGAGCTTGGAAACCTCCATAAAGCTCCATTAACGGCATCTTCTCTTTGAGGAAGAAGAAGAACAAAATTGCATTTTTCCTTATTTATTCAATATATGATGATTAGAACATCATATATCATGAAAAGTTAATGTAATGAGATATCATGAGATAGTCTCAACCTTGTAATCTTCTAAGTGATCAGTAAAATTCCAACAACTCTTCAAAGTTGACATAGGCCCTCACTGAGGCCGAACCACTATAAATTCCTTGTGTTATTCACTGCTTATGTTCTATTTTGTGTACTTGTATATGCGACCATTTTTATAATTCCTACTAATTGGGAATCTTTGGTGTTTACGAGATTTTTTGCCGTCAACAGTTAACACTGGGGGATATGAAGCTTCTTTTGTATCTGGTCTTCATCTTCAGGATTTGGAAAACTCTAAGGGATATGAAGTCTCTTTCGTATCCGCTCTTCGTATCTAACATATTGGATATGAATTCTATTTCATATCCACTCTTTATATTGCAACTTTGGAGGAAATTTTCACTAACTTTCAGGATACGAAATTATACTTCGTATCATTCAATAAGAAGACGAATTGGCTTGGATTGGAGGTGCTTCAACATAAAGGAGTGGAAATTGGCTAAGTACCCAGGAATCATACCGATCCCCGGACCTGTACCGATTTCGAGACATAAGTTTGGGTGGATATGAAATATCGTATCTCCATACCTATAAATACCCCTTATGGTGACTTGTTTGAGGACCTTTTGGCTGTTTGGTTCTATATGCGGGAAGCTTGATCTTGGAGAATTTTAATGGCTTTTTCATGGATTTGGAAGGTCTTTTGGACTTGTAAATTTCACATAGAAGTTTACTTACAACATTTTGGTATTTCGATTGGATCTTGGCTTGCTTCCTGGACAATGGGGGATACTTGGAGCTCTGTGGACTTCGGAGAGTTTTAATGGCTATTTGGGCCTTGTAAGGAATTGGCAAGGACTTTTCCATTTTCCATTCATGACATTGTAAACTCAAAAGCATTGGACTTGGATTAATCTTGTAATAGTAATGACTATGATGAATAGTTAAACAAAGTGGACATAGGCGTTAGGGGCGAACCACCATAAACTTATTCTTGTTTACATTTCTACACTCTATGTCTGGATTGCTTGGCTCATTTGGATAATTTTCATAATATCAACCCATTGGGTGTTGGCGTGTGCGAGTGACCAATTCCCTACATCTACAGTGTGTTTGTGCATTTCTTTTCTTGTTCATTTTAGTCTTTGCTTTTGGGTTTTATTTTTTTATTTTGTGTGTGTGTTTCTTTCTTTGTTTTCATTTGCGTTAGTTTCTTCTTCTCTCATTTAAAAAAAAATTTCTTTCTATTATTTTGCTATTCAATTTTCTAGAATTGTGAACATTGCAACATCCCTACTCTGTTACTCAGTTGGTATTTCTCAGTTTCCTGGTTTTTATAGTTTAATAGTATTAATACATTCTATTCCCAATATTTTAAGTTTGTAACATTTCCACTCTTTGTGATATCATAGTTTAATAGTTTTCAAGTTCACAACATTATTTATTCATAAAACATTTTTTTGAACTGACTACTGTTCAAATACATTCTCTTTTTAATACATTTCTATTTTATACATTTTATGCAGTGTTCATTTTTTCATCTAGACAACCACTTCAATCCAAACCCGAACGAAACACTTTTATCAAACAAAACATCACAACTCTCTGTTAACAAATAACCGTACTGCACCAATTCATCAACAACAATTCATACATTTCATCACTTCATCTACAATTCCTTCGGTTGCCATCTCTTTCACCACATCACGAAATCAGTCACCACCAACTGCCACACCACCCCTAGTTCGCTGTCTTCAACCCAACATATTCTCAAACCCTGTATCTCAAACAACCAACTCCCGAATCAATTACAACAACCACCAAACATTGCAAATCAGTTTATCTGCACCATCATCCATTATCATCACCATTCTCAAAACTAAACATCTCTTTGAACCCTCCTTTGCACACATACCAACTCCCTTTTACCTAGAATCAAACCGCTATCTTCACCCAAATCGGAATCCGCAACTCCCATTGACCCAACAACAAATCACATTAGCATATCATCCTTAACATACTTATTAACAAACTACAAACTTTCCACATTTCCACCCAAATGGACCATTGTCACATACACCCACCTACTCACCTAACTCACTTTCCTTAAGACTAAAAATTAGGGGCTAATTCATTAGTTAAAGAGACAAAAGAGCTTCATGCATCTTGAATGAAGAATTAAGAGCTAATGACAAAAAGCTTCTACATATGATGAGGACATTTTGGATAGTACCCAAAAAAGGAGATAATGGTTTTAATCATATATAAGTACCCCTTATGTTTGATGTATCTTCTTTTATCTCATAATCTATATGCAAGTGTAAGTTGAAGTGAATAATAAAAATGACTTCCAAACCTAATCTTTTATGTCATTTTTATGTTTTCTTTAATATTCTCTTCCTCTTACATGCTTTCTTTTTATTGTTAGTAGATTATATTTACTTTCATGCATGTAGTGTAACTTCATTTTATGAAATTAACTTAGTTGTTAATCTCTATTCTTCATTGTTTTTTCTACTTCTTTGGTTTTTCAACGTTGAATTCTCTTTGTGTTGATATGATAATACAAATGGAAAGCTAAACTCCTACTATTTAGAGGTAATGAAACTTTAGCTCTTATTTATGTGGATTCAATATAATTGAATGTTAATGATCTCTTTTGTACTTAATGAGAATGAATGTTTTTGTGTATTTGTGTAATGTCCCAGATTTTTCGGTCATTTAAATTGGAATATTTTATCGATATTATATAAGTGGTAGAAATAGCTTTCTTTTCTAATGACCTCTGTTTCGACGAAACAAATTTTATTGGAATGCGAATAATTAATTATTGCTAGATTTTCAGTTTGGAGCCAAATAGAGTCATTTTGTCGGTAGATGAAATTTAACGATGAACCGATAAATTAAAATAACGCCGTTGTGCAAACGGAGTCCGTTTTCGACAAAATTAGTTTCGATGGGACCGGAATATTAAGACATGGCGGCACGTCCATATTTCGTTGTGTTCGGGGTTCATGTGTATTGGTGTGAATTTAACAATCAACGTGGAGTAACGGTACCGAATAAATTTAGTCTACCCTAATATAAACCAAAATATTGAGATGTACAACTGCGCATGACTAAATAGTGAAAGGTACACTAATGTTTAATGGAATAGGGCACGATCTATATAAAATATTTAACTAAATTTTTTCCCTTTATGGAAAAGCTGAAACACTAGATTCCTTGGCCACGCTATTCTTCTTTTCCTTGCGTGACACAACTAGATTTCTTGCCTCCCAATCCTCTCTATACCTGTGCGTATCAAGTAACAAAATAAAATATGATTATTAACTTGCGTGCTACCCACACTTCTCACTCTATAAATAGTAAATACCCTCACTTTCGTTCTTTTCCTCATCAAACTCAACTCTCACCATTTCTTTCCTTTTCCCTCCCCCGAATGCAAAACCGAACCCACCTTCTAAAATATTCTTCTATCTATATTAACCCAGCGATCTTCTTTTTCTCATCAACAACCGAAAACCCTCCACCATTAAAAAGCGCAAGCTTCAGAAATTCAAAACCGTTACTCACTCGGTAGATGTAGCATGTGCTCGGTGAGCTGTTGGGTTCGTTTAGAGAAGCAAGAACGTGTAGGGTGATGGTGCGGTGTTCGACTGGAGTGGAGGGGATCCATTTGTAGATGGTGAATGTGCGCTGTGTACATTCAAAGGTACTAAGTAACTTGGCATCATGGCAGGAAACGACAGTGCATGAAGTCACGGAAAATGGTGGAGAGTATAGGGTTGTTTTTGTGTGACCAGAACGTTGTGTGGGTATTGTTTTTAAATGAGAACAATAGCATGGAAGGATTGGCTCAACATGGGGGAGTTGTGAAGCAACACCATGCGGACGGTGGGAGAAAGTGGTACGTATGGTAGAAATTGTATTTAGTAGAAGCTTAACAGTATGAGAAAAGGTGGAAGGAGGAGCGTGTACAGTACATGGATTCAGGGAGGTTGAGGTCTGTGCAAATGGTTGAGATGAGAATTAACGTGAGAGACAAAATATACGTGAGGGGAAAGAAACCGTAAGTGAGATGAACATGGTGATGGGTTTCGGTCATTAAGGTGGTGATGGAGAGAACTGGTCACAACGGGGAGCAATATTAAGGCACATCAGGTTTTCTTTCAACGGTGAGGGAAGAAAGAGGAGAAGAAGTATGGGAACGTGTGGAGTATAGAAAGGAACATGGGAGTTGATGGAGGCGTGAAGTATAAGGAAGGGAAGGAAGTGATTTGCATGAGTGGGGATGATGGAAATGATGGAGTGGTTGAACCGAAGGTGGGAAAAATAATGGGGGAGGGGTATATGTAGTAGGATGTTGTTGCGTGTTGGCATGAACTGTGAAGAAATGGTTGCGGTGGACTTGAACACAGGCATTTGAAGTGGGTGGGAGCAGCATTCAAAAGGTGGTGGCTCATGGGACGGTAGAGAAGGCGTGACGGTGAAGGGGTTGGGTGAGGTGGTGTCGACAGAGGATCATGGTTCGGGTTTAAAGGAAAGAGTAGAAGCAGGTAAACATAATTAAAACGAGCCTAATTCTATTAGCCTAATTACTTTAAAATTTATATCATTCAAAATGCCTAACCCAGTTTTCATCTTTTTCCTAGCATTAACAGTAATAGACACGGGTCTTTGGACTGAAAGGGGCTAAGGTTTGTATGAATTTTCAAACTATAACGCATAGTGTAAAGCAGCAGGGGTTGAAACAAATTGTATGTTGATTGAATGTAAATGGTATTAAACTACGATGAACAGTACCTGGAAGGAAAGTTTAGAATATGCCTAAGCGGGTTATCAAACAAAGTAAGGTTTAGTTAGTTATATATACAGGTTAATATAATGTTTGGGTATTCTTTTTACCGTAGCCTGTAATCAATTTGTAAATGTTAATTTACATGGCCGAGGTATATTTGAACTATCCTAATCGATGTGCCTAAACAACATAAACTAGAAAATTTGAAATTTAATTATATATATATATTATTAAGTTTTAATGATATGGATTTAAAAAAAGTAAACAACATATTAAATTTATAATTGTATCTTACAGTAACAGAATTGAACCAGACATGGGATGCTGGAACCGTATGGACAAACACTACGTATTGGAACTGATTTGGGCAGAGCTGGAGTCAACCGAAGAATTGAGTTAAATTAAACAACATTTAATTTAACTCAAAACGAACCGCTTTAACGATGAATAGAAATCAAGGTGAGTTCAACTCATTCAGTTTACCCCGTTTATATTTTATATAAGCTGGGTTTTATTCTGTGTGCAATGTTTGCTAATGGTTGACGATTGAATGACTGTTTGTTTGTATGTTGAATATTATTTAATATTCATAAATTAAATTAAGCGTTTGTTTAATTTAATCAAATTAGATCGTTATTTTAATGATAAGATTCCAAACAAGGTAACTTATCTTGTTGGTTACGTTTATAATAATAAACGTACTAAATAAATCATTTGATGCTTGAATGGACGTTATAAATTGTTCGTTGACTGTTATAATTAGTTAAATTTCTTGTTTCTGTTTATCATAGTACTGACGTATTGAATTTGGAAAAACCCATTTTGATGTAGGGAAGGACAGGTTGGAGGAATCCAACCGGACTCCTCAAATATTATTGTTATTTTATATGAACCATTTAATCAATCTGACTGATTGTTGATTATTGAAACCAAATTCACCACTTGTTCGATATTAACCAATGGGTTATATTGGTTGAGTAATTATCGGCAGATGACCTGTAAATGAATCGTTTTATTGGAATTGATTTACCGTCAGGTAAATCAATAGAAAAGAAAGTTACAAATTTGTTTTATAACTAAAGGCGGATTTTGAAATCTATATTATATAGATTATTTTTAATGAACTTATTAAAGGAAATAAGTAATTATATTTATCTTGTAATTATAAAACGAATATATAAAGCAAGTTTTGTCGATTAATGAGTTTTGTAAACAAGTAAGCCGCAATGAACAAAATGGTCAAGGGTTATATAAATTATTATTTTTAATAGACGATTAAATGAGATTATTTCATTTAATTAGATTGTTAAATCAAATGGAATTATTTAAATTAATTTTATTTATTAATTTAAAGAAATAACTAAATGGAAGTGGTTAACAAAGTAACCTCGTTGATATGATCAAGTCGACTACTTGAAAGATAATTTATTATTAAAAACTATCATTTGGTTCTGGAGTAAATTATTATTTTTAAATAACTTTTTAAGAAAGATTAATTATTTTATTTAAAGTTGATAATGAGGTAAACTATTAAAGGTAAAGGACATTAGACAATTAACAAAGAGTGAACCTGGAAAGGGGATTTTTAAAGTATGGTATGAATATGAATTTATAAAGGGACTCGATAGACAAGATGTGAATGAAATAGTGTTTGTGAATGAAACAAAGTTGTTTTTGATATATCGAGTCGAGATATCTGTAAAAAGAATAATATTGACTTTTAAAGTGAATAATGAAAGAAACCAGCTTGAAATAGAAATGGTGATAAAGGGGATTTATCGAGTGAGACCTTGTTTATATCTAAAAAGGGTTTTAACAAGCTTTACTCATATTTATATGAGTTAGAATTTTGCTTTATTCCCTAGAAGTAATTTTATTTAAAAGGGAAGTTTCTAACAAGGGTTGGAAGTGAATGAAAGTTTAAGTGGATGGAAATTGATAATTAAAGTGAAAATTTAATGACAATATCTAAGGATAAGTATTCTAATGTAAAATAGGGTTATTTAAATCTAAACTAAGAACAGTGGTTATAAATGGGATTCTATAGTAAATAGAAGTGTTGGAATAATTTTTGGAATGTGATTTCGTTAATAAACTTATATCTCTTCTGAAGATAAGAATGTTGTCGTCTCAAGGTCTGAGAGGTAAATAAAATACCTCAACCTATAACGACTTCATGATTATCCAAGGATGATATTAGTTTGGAAACGAGGATAGTGGAAGTGATTAAAATAAGTATTTCCGTAAAGAATATCATGAACGATAATTCGAAGGATTTTAAGTTTTCTGGGAATAAGTGAATGAGAATAATTTATTTTCTATTCTATGATTTTTAACCAACAGGAAGGGTATATGACTATATTGTTTAAACCCAAAGGTTTTGTTATCTTTTATAAACGAACAACTAAAGTGTGTGCGTCGCACATGGTAATTTATTCAGTTGTGATTGTCCTTTGTAAATGAACAATTAAAGCGTGTGCATCGCACACGGTATTTTACTCCGTTTGTCAGTTTGTTTATGCGACATTTATTTGCAATTTATAACCTTTGTCACACTTTGTAAATTATTGTTTTATTTACAAGTCTATGCAATTCTATACTTATGTGAATTAAAAATATGTTTGAAATGCAAATTTCAAATGTTAAGCACCATTACTTGTATGAATATAACAAGATAAAATATGCAAATAAGATTTCCAACTTATATTGTCCATTTTCTATTTCAGAAAATAACATTGATTATATTTGGAGAATAATTCCGAAAATATTTACTCCGTTAATTTGAATTAAACCTATTCAAACATATTATACGTTGAATAAAATTGGAAAGGCGGTAATCCAAATGTCGAAAGTTCTTAGAAATCAAATTAACGACTGTTTAACTAAAGAGGCCAACTGACGCTGTATACTGGACCAGTGAATCCATTTTACTCTATGGGTGATGGTTGTTTATTTTGATAGTTATAACACCGACTATCAAAATCTAGCCAAGTCGATTGTTGGTATGGAAAGACTGGGATCGAATTTATATTCGAAAACCATTCCGACCAACAAATATGTAACGTTGAAGATGCTGGTGAAGATGGAGCAATTAAAGACTGTGGATCGTCATAAGCGGAAGGATTACTTGTCGAATATTCTCTGGATTGCAACCAGAGGTTGTCTGACGTGATTCGGTCGTGAGTGGGATTTTGCGAATTGCAATTTGCAAAGACTACTCGCTACTGATCCTTTGATGCGGTAGGAGAGTGCCTTCGGTTCATCCTGTTCCTGGATGACTTGTATGGATGAGTGTCTGACAGAGTATTTCCAAATGGTCACGTACATTGATTTCTTTAAATGTGCCTAGTGTATTTTTGAGGTCGTCAATTAGTGATTAAATGGATCTGACGATGTGGCATTCAAAGTGAATGACGACCAAATGATCAAGAAGACGATTCTAACCTCAAGCCTTATCAACCAGGAAATGACAAAAATCGGGCAGGCAGCGTGGCTATGTGGGTCGTTCCCATTAGGGTGTATAATCACCTATCTAGAGAAATTACTTTTGCTTCTTAAATCTATCAATGCTGTCCCTTTCCAGGAAACGGTTGCTGATCCCAACCGTTGGTGATATACATTCGATACACTCAAGCGAAATGAGTGGTCGCTCATGTGTGGGCCAGGTTGCAAGACGTTCTTATTGAACCCAGTGTATTTGCCTCTAGAGGTACACTATCGACTGGTGGTTCCATACCTTGTCATAGTCGAAATCCATTCTCCAATAAGAGCCTGCGGTTTTGATTGTATACTATATATGAGGAGGATGAGATGCAAGCATTCCGCTAGATTATTATTAATTTGTATTTAGACACTATTATAATATCAAAATAATATATGATTTCAAAAATTTTGGGTTATAGTAAGGTAAAACCGTTCGTGTTAATGTGTGGGCTGGTCTTACTATTATCCTTTTCTTTCAAAAGGATTTTGACTTTAAAATCAATATGGATGTTATATAAACTTAGTGGATTTCTCACTCTGGTTCACCAGACTGAACCGGTATTTATAATGCTCGGGTTAGCCCGGGTTGAATAGGTTCAGGTCATTGGATAATGCGAAGTTATGAAGACGTACTGAAGGAGTTCAGACATATGATTTGATCTAGTATATTCTGCTGTGTGCTATATTTAAGGACAGGTTGTTATAACTGTCCATATTTGTCTGTTGTGCTCTGATATATGTAAGTATATGTTACTTCAAGCTTTCAATAAAGATTATTTCCATATTATATTTTGTTCCGCTGCGATATGAGGCTTTGACTCTGTGTTGTGTTGAATCTTCTTCTTCTTCTATTCTAATATTTGTGTCTTTCTTTCCTCACCCTCTAACTTCTTTCTATTAACGTTCTGGTGTTTTCGGTGTTTGGAAGGTCAGCATAAGTTATGGTAAATTTATTTATGTCGATTTTCGGGGCCGAAAATTCTTGGTTCGTTACAATTTGTGTTTCATGTTGCATTTGATAACTTTATTTGTTTAATTCATTACATAGAGGCTATGCTTATCTCATAATTTACAAATTGCCTCTTCATCTAAATTTGATCATAGCAATGAAGTTTTAATTGAAATCTGATGATTTATGTTACTATTTAATAGTAAATAAATCATGGTTAAACTAGATTTTTATTTCATTTTCTATGTCACACTTTATGAATGTTAAAAGGGAAGATTAATTGTGTATTATAGTTTGATGGATTATTTTAAGTTAACTAATAACACAAATAGGCCATGCTTATGGTAATTGCATCATTACTCCTACTTAGATCCAAGAGAGATCATCACTTGATATCATGTTATGTTAAGAAAGAGAAAATAAAATTACCTCTAAATTGATTTTAATCTCATAGTTTTAATCTCAATTTTAGCATAGTTTTTGTTTCTAGTTTTTTAATTACAATCTCAAGTTTGTTTAATTTGATTGAGTAGAATATAAAATTAGTTCTTTCTTTGTGTATCGACCCGTATTCGCAACGCACTACAAGTGTACGTCATGCACTTATGGTTTACATCACTTCACGCGACGAATTTCTAATTAAATAAAAATTCCTATAGTGTTAAACAAGTTTTTTAACTAAAAAAGAGAGGATCCCTTTACATGAACAAATGGGGTATTTAGATTTGAATAAAACCCTAATCACATTTTTTGGGAAATACCCAACCAATGAAGCTTCCATGTTATCTTTAGCCACTCATCATTCATTAAAAGTTCATGAAGCTTGTTTTTAACCTCCTTTAGCTAATGCATTAGCTCCTAATTGTAGCCTTAAGGAAAGTGAGTTAGGTGGATAGGTGGGATCCTCCATGATCCACGAGATGAATTATTTCCATTCTCCCTTTACATTTCTTCATGTGTGCATGCATATCCATGAAACTTCTTCATATTTGTGTTCCTTATTAATTAAAATAATAATTAAAAGGTGAAAGTAAATTTTATCAAAGATTAACACATGCACAAATGACCACTTCTCCCTAAATTAAGATAAATATACGATGATTTGAAAATAATTGAAATTATAGTTTAAACATGTTAAAATACCCTATATGTTCATTTATTTAACTAAAACATGGTTATATATGTGAGTAAAAATGTGCATATTTACACGCACATTAAATACTCCCATACTTATCTTTTTTTCGTCCTCTAATAAAAAACTAAAATAAATCCACTTTCATAGGAAACACGATTGCATTGACCATATGCAACAAGCCATTAAACTCAAGGTGTTTCTAGTAGGATGAGTGCTGTCTCATGAGGGCTTTCATCAGATACTATCCACAAAATCCAAATGTCATGCAAAAATTTCTTAAATGCAAGTTTTTTTACAAAATGAACGCAAGTTTTCAAAAAAATATTTACAAATATAGAATTTACTATTAAATTTGATATGATTAAGTTAGATTCAAGTTTGGATCGTCACCATGAAATTTCAGTCTTTTACTAATCAAAATTAAAAAAAAAAAGCGAAGTTATCGTTAATTTCCTCTAGCTTGGCTAGTTGTTTTGGATGAAAACATAGTGCAATTATGAAATGAATTCTATAATCGACTATCAACGTTTGCAAAGTGATGTTTTTATTTCTTTTTGAATAACAAGTTCAATAAAATAGGTGAAGATGGTGCTTGGATTTCAATTGTTTACTCTCTCTTGTTTTTATTTACAAAAATAATTGATATAAGCATTATTACAAGCCTAACTTAGTTAAATTGAAGAAACTACCCAGTATTTCTAACCATGCATAACCGCAAGGACTCTTAAATGAGGTTAGAAGAATAGTTAGACTTTTATTCTTCTCCCATATGATTCTCATCCATGCATAACCAAGAGGACTTTAAAAATGGGTATGGAAGCACAAACAAGAGAGTTTAATGTTATTCACTCATTCGTAACTGTAAGGATTTTTAAATGAGAGTGAAGATATAACCACAAGGACTCTAGGCTTTATTATTATTTTTAATATGCATATACATATAAACAAAAGGATTTTTTGGAAAAAGAGAGAGTTAAGCGAGAATATCTTAGCATAACTTAGCTTAAAAAAATTGAAATGTTATAGCAAGTACTTTAAATCAACCACTCATTTAATCAAAGAATTTTTTAGCAGAGCCGACTGGTTTTTAAAGTGACCGCAAACACTTATTATTATAACAAATTATAATTACAGTTATTCCAAGAGATTGGCATACTGCCAACCTACCATTTTCGATTTTTAAGGTGGACTGTCCACCACATACGGTTTTTTTAGAGTGACCATCCACTATTCCTTTCTAGATTATGGAGCAGGAGCTAGACACTATTTCTAGACTACTAACAAGGTATTTCACATAGGGAAACCTAAACAAAGCATAAGCAAGAAAACATATGACTCATACTTATTACATTAACATATGACTACACTTTGCATTACATAACATTTCATCCTGAATCATCACACTATTCCAAATGGAACAAGCAACAATCCAACCAATATCTTCCATTGCACAGCATAAGGGCAGTGCACAACATTTACTTTCAACTCACCAGTAATTCTACCATAGCTAGGATGCTTCTGTTGAATCATCACCAAAAGGCACTGATCCAAGAAGAAACTCATCTCATACTCCATTACCCCCAAAGTAAAACAATTCACACCACACAGTACCCTACAACGCAAAACCAACCCTCACCGAATCAAAAGCTTCAAGACGACATCCCTCGCCCACATCCACTCGAAGTCAAAATGTAACACTAACAAAAACCAGATTAATAACACCAGGATCCTAGCATTTTAAGCTGGCTCATTATGCAAGAGGCATTGCCACGTTGCCCCCTCAGCAAACATAGTAGATAATAGAAATTAAGCATAGCATACCAATGCCGATAACCAGAGGAGTCGTGAAACAACATAGGGAGCTCGACCAAAAGTAGGAAAAATGAAGGTCCGCAAAGGGAATAATGCAACTTCAACAATGCAAGTCGAACCACAACCAAAGAAAGTACACTCCCAAAAATTGAATTTCATACAAAATAGCCCAACCATCACAAATTCGAACCGAACCACCTGATTATGGTCAAGCAGACACTGGACAAAACATCGCCAAGCAATGAGTGAAACGAAGTCGCTTGGAAACCTAGTGTTGTGCGTTATAGGTAAGGTTAGTAGTGAAGTCGCGACACTAAATTGCACAAGCATCAGATGACACCATACAATGAAGAAGAGGGGTGCCAGAAGTTTGAGATCAGGAGGGAATATGGGAGAGTGTCAATAATGAAATAGGAAGAAGAGTGGTGCCAGAAGTTTGAGATTAAGGAGGGAATGTGGGAGAGTAGTTAATAATTAAAGAGGGGGGTAAAAAGAGTGAAATAGGTTCCAGATCTGCAAACCATATCTGAAAAAAATAAGGTAGTGTTTGGTTTATTTTGTGTTTTGCATTTTTAGTTTTCGGTGTTAATTATGAAAGTTGTGAAGATTTGAAGTGTAGCGGTGGTGATGGATAAAAGGGAAAGGGAGTGAAAGAGGGGACCGCGGGAATGGTGGATAGACGGATTTGTTATTGTCATTCCCTTGTTTCTTAAAATATGAAAAATAATAAAAAGTTGTTTTCTGTTTTGTGTGTAAACTCCATTTTGTAAAATGGTCATTTTTCACGATATATGTGCATTGTCGGTATTTTTGTATGTGTGAAAACTCAAAATTGAAAAATCTAAACCAAACGCTACCTAAGGTTCTGAGAAATATAGCCCACGCAGGCAAAAGAAGGGCGAGTTGGAGGAAGGAAAGAAAAGCGGTGGATCTTTGTAATTGGAGGGGAGAAAAAGCGTTATCGAAGAAGATGGTGAAGAAGAAAAAAAAGAGGAAGATATTCCTTATCGCCATTAACGAGCGATTTCTCAGAACCAAATCCCTTTTTATGATTTAAACGAAGATTTTAATTTATAATAAACTTCATAACCATCACCTATGAGTCGTCCTACATACTAGTTTCACTAAAGCTGATTATAATTTAAACTTTTCCATTTTTTATTCATGAAGACAATTAGTTTCTTTAAAATTTCAATTTGATGACCAAAAACCATATATTTACTTCATCGTGCCCACTCAAAGGTAAATTAAAATGCATTTTTTTATTTTTCTTTGGAATGAAAAAGAAAAGAAAAAAATCATGCAAAACCAAAATAAATATGAATCTTCCCGCACACTTGATTTTCGACTGCGTCCCCATAGTCAACCCAAGTGAAAGAAGAAAAGGAAAAGATTAAAAATATGACCAATATTTACGAGAAACTGTTATTATTTACACTATACTAGAAAATATATTTGTGAGCAGTAAATGAAACATTCTTTTAATGATCGAATCATTTATCTCTTCAAGTATAAAAGACACAACTTAAGCTCGGAAAACCAAACCATAAAAGATTTCAAAGTTGGATATTGATTTGAAAAAACAAATGACATTTTATTGAATATTATACGAGTGGTTATATTTTCGATGATTTTTTGGGCAAGTAGAATAATTGGTCGAAGTTCATGTTTATTTTCACCAGGTTGAATTTCAAGCTTATTATTGAAAAGTTGTTCAGAATCGTTAATTTCAAAATCCAAATGGTGATATAAATCCATCTCTTCAAAATTCAACTCATCTTCCAAAAGTTTGGAAATTTTATGTTCATCAAATTCGTTTTCTTTTAGTGATTTTCCAGCAACTTCAATACAAGCATAATTTTCAAATTCTAAAATTGTTTTCAAATTTTCAAAATTGGGACAAAGAAAATGGAATTCTGAATTTCATTCCACAGTTTCTAAAGAATTAAATCCAACTCAGTTACCATATTGTTAACAACTTCATCAAGATTATCGTTTTCAATTTCTAAATTTGTTATTTGAAAATCGTCAATTTTGGTAAAAGATGGATTATCATTTGACTCTTCACACGTTGGGATTTGATTTTATTTCTCATGAAGTTAAAGTAGGTTTCAAACAATAAATTTTTGTGATTATCATAAATTTCGTCCATTAGCTCAACAAAATCGATTTGGAAATTATTTATTTGGGAATTTTCAATCGGAAATTGTTGAGAACAAAAATTGTTAATTACACAACAACTGAAATTATTTTCATTGAAAAATCATTTGAAAAGTTGTTCACATTTCTATTTTGAGTTTGAATGCATTTTGGAGTTCGAAATTGAATTGGCAAGGGTTATAATCAAAATCATTCGAACTTGGAAGTGAATTCAATTCGATTATTTTGAAAACGTTGACTTGAATTGTTGCACGAGTATGAATTATACCATTCATTTATTCTTTGATTTTGTTATGTGCTCATTTCACATAAAAATTCAATACTCCTTTCTAGATTTGAGGGTTGGTTGTCATTTTGAAATTTTGTTGTGCAAAATCCGAACTAGTTTTTTTTTGGCAAGGCCAACTGTTTTTTTTTTAATGATATGTAACATTTTTCATTACAACAAATAATGGTACAATAAAATACAGGAGATAAACAAAATTCTCGTCTGTTGTGTACATTTTACAATTCAAGACTAGACACCACACAGGGTACAATAATAAAATTATGAAAATGCAAAAAGTGACCTAGCACCTTACATTACAAGGCAAAATTACACAGTCAGCTGCAAAAGTAGTCACAATACTACATTCATTATAAATCAAGTAACACACTATAACTGCCTAGGCAATCTCGCCAACACTCACCAGCCTACAACCACATATATGCAACAAACAACACAAGAGAGGCAGGCAGCATCACTTGAAACAAGCCATCACCCACAACAACCATCAAGAAGACAAACACAAGGGAGCACAAAAGAAACAACAGAGCAAACACTGTCCACAACTCTAAAAACCACCGTAGATTAACTATCGCCGTGGCCTAAACTCAAGACAGAGCAGCACATTGGGTTATGGAACAAAGAACTCCCAATCAATCACATGCCAAACAGAAGAACTACAGAGAAAAGATGCAAACAAGAATCCAACCACACACGCACAACAACAACTACACTTTCTTGCACACCACCAAGCAGACAAACCAAACTCAACAGCCAAGATTTATCGAGGTCGAAACGAAATTTAAACACCTCAGACCAATCTAAGGAAGAACCGTTGACAAAGCAACTAAACACCCAAACTGAGCTGAAACAAACACAAAATAATCAACACAAACACCACCCCACTAGCACGTCGAAAAGAATTCGATCCACATCCTATAAGCGGCTAAGCCTGCCATTCGGCTGGTAGATCTGAGGAGGTTCAAAGAGTTTAGAGTAGAAAGTCAAAGGCAAAGTCGGGATAGGTCAAAGGAAACTGTAGAAGAATAGTAGGGCAAAAATGTGAGGTACATTGAAGGATAAAAGGAGAGAGTGAGCAAGTCACTATTGGGGTTTGAAAAGTAGATCTGGAGTGGAAAAGAATAGAGAAGCAACACACGTTGGCCAAAAGTTATAGTGGAAGTGGGCAACCAGATCCAAGGCAGGGCCAAAAAAAAAAAAACAACAACGGCTGAAATGGGTAAATCAGAGCAAATCCCCATGGTAATGAAAGCTAGAAGTGGTACAAGATGGTGGATTTGATGAAGAGGAAGATAACATTAAGAATGGACAGAAGAAATGGTATATAGGTGTTTTAATCAAAAAATGATCAAACACCAAATACGATGCTTTAAAGAGTGCGTCGCCCGTTCAGTGGCAAGGTGCTAAGAAAGCACGTTTCCAAATTAGGGGAGAGACACTATAAAAAGCATGTATGAAGAAATGTGAGACCGCAATTCGCAAAAACAAAGCAACAAGAGAGAGGAACACACAATTTTTAGAGTGGTTCGGTCAAACGTGACCTACGTCCACTATGCAAACATTTTCCATTATCACTTTCATGATTCCAAGGACAATGCCATACAAATTTCCCTCAATTTACAATGAATCTCTCATTTCTCCCTCTTTGATGTGAATCACACTTGAATAGATCCAAGTTTCTAGAGAGAATTCAATGGAGACTTGTGTTGCTTAAGTGGAGCTTGAATGGATTTCTATGGATGAAGCTTGAGAATGCCTTGGAGAAATGATTTTAGCAGCCCTTCTGGGTGTTCGAATCTCCCCCTTTGAAGTGTGGAGAAAGGGTGTATTTATAGTTGAAGTCTAGGGGTAGTGGCACACTCGTAATTATGGAGTGTATGGTTGGCGCTGGGTTGGCGACGAGTTGGCGCTTGGTTGGCATCAAGCAGGAGTTGGAGTGGTCAGCTTTTGGAGCGACCAGCATTTAGGGCGAGCAACACTCGGAGCGATCAAGGAATGAACGACCAGGAATTGCAAAGCATAAGCAAGTCCCCTTTTACTGTGCAAAATGGGGTTCCATAATTACGATATTTGCCATTCATTCTTTTATAATATCCTGCTCGTTCTTTCTTTGAGGAACACAGCTCGCTCCAGGATCTTCAAGGCGCTCGCCCATGAAGTGGAGGTGCACTCGATCTGGAAAGATGCCATGACCGACCAGATGAGGAAGCTGCGATGACCGACCAAATTTCTTTATTTCCTGGAGCCTCCGCCTTTTGCTTAGGACCGACAAGTGTGAGCACCGACCAGAATTGATCATTAACACCGACCAGCTGATGGAAGGCTCACGACCGACCCTATTTTGCCAACGCCGCAGACCGACCGGCTCTTGTGCGACCAAACGACGATGTTGTGAAGCTGGTGTACGACCAGGAGTCCACGTCCTCGACCGAGCCGATGTTGGAGGCAGCGACCGACTTGCGGATGAAAAGCCACTGGTGCTCGAGCCTGTGATGGGGCGATGCTCTGTTCGACCCACTTTCAACTACCGTGCTCGCCCGACCTGATGGAGGCTATAGCTGCTAGACCGACCACCAGCAATGACCAAGGTTTGATGTAGTGCCTTTATTATGTTTGTCAGAATGTTTGATTGAACTTCTGGCTAGTTAACATTTGCCCCTCGAAGCTTGTATTTTTCGCTTGCGAGAAATGCGGGCTTCGAAATGAACGTTGCTATCATGGTCTGTGTTGGAATTCAGTCGTAGCTTATTCGTTTGCCTTAGCAAATCATAATTCAATGCTTTGACGTGTCGATTCCAAACGATCCAAGTTTGAACTTGTTGACTGGACTCATATGTTCCGTAGCACCTGTTCTGTAATGAAAACAAGCACTTGCACGGTTTTGGACTTATACGTTGTTATTGATCGTCCACATCAATAACAGGTTAGTTAATCATTAATGAATGATGTATAATAAATTGAATGTCATATCTATGCAGAACTGCTTTATTTAACAGTTATGATTTGTCAAACGCTGTTTGCATAGACATGGTATTCGAGTTTGAATTCACAATGGCGCTTGAGTTCTAAATTGCAGATTTCAAGTTACACCTTTGCAATGAATTACGTGATCTCATATGACGGTTTACGTTTTATGAAACGTGTACCTGATCGGATCAATACTTTTCTTTGTGCTTCTGATGCCAAGGCGATTGTGGCCGTTGGATGGATCAGAATTTTGTATTTAACTGATTAATTTGGACTTCTACGTGGAGAAGTCATTGTATCTTTCTTCCTTTGCTTGAAAAGGTCTTATGTAAGGTGCCCCCGCTAGGGGAGGACTTTGGGTTTTATGCCCCCGCTAGGGGAGGTCATTATGTTGGATGCCCCCGCTAAGGGAGGACTTGGGATTTGATGCCCCCGCTAGGGGAGGACTTTATGTTGGATGCCCCCGCTAGGGGAGGACTTCGGATTTAATGCCCTCGCATGGGGAGGACTTTCGTCGTTGCTCTCACGAAGAGGGGCTAGACTTTTTTATGCCCCCGCATGGGAGGTCTTTCGCCGTTGCTCTCACGAAGAGGGGCTAGACTTTTTAATGCCCCCGCATGGGGAGGTCTTTCGCCGTTGCTCTCACGAAGAGGGGCTAGACTTTTTTATGCCCCCGCATGGGGAGGTCTTTCGCCGTTGCTCTCACGAAGAGGGGCTAGACTTTTTTATGCCCCCGCATGGGGAGGTCTTTCGCCATTGCTCTCACGAAGAGGGGCTAGACTTTTTTATGCCCCCGCATGGGAGGTCTTATATTTGAATCCGTGGGACAGACGCCAGTTCCTTTACTGGATGCTTTGGCATGGCAAACGATCTCGATTTAGGAATCTGGGCCATAAGTAATCGCTTGTTCTTTCATGGGTTGTTCAACTTAGTGAGTCACCTCGATGAATCGTGTGGTCAACGCTTGCGGGACCTCGCTAAGGAAGCTGCAACTTATGAAGTCGGCTGTTCCGCTATGGGTCCTCGACCTGGTGAGCCCTCTTGATGTATCGGGTGATCCATGCTTGTGAATTGCACCACATCAAGAGACATGGACTTAATCAAGCTGTCAGGGATCTGCCCTTTTTTGTGAAGCTTGGAACCCATGAGGTAGACTTTAACAGTCGCGTTGGATGTGCTTAGTTGTGATAAGCAATTGCAACCGGATTGAGAAGTCGTGCTCTTTTGGGATTTGCGGGGTTTGCGTCATTCCGTGGAGCGAACATTGGCCTTGTACTGGAAGCACTTGATCATGGCAAGTGTTCATGATTGAGCGCAAGTTGCCCCTTGGAACTTACAACCTGCGGCGTTAATTTTAGATATGCTTGTTGACCTCTCCACCATCTCATCTTTGGCTATCCCTTCTAACCACCCTTCAAGATGGTGTTTTTATGATCGCACTTAGATGTGTTGACACTTTGTGCATCCCATGCTTGAATAAGTGTTGTGGAGTTCGCCATAGTGCATCGGGTTTCGAGGAAGCGAGCATTTGTCCTATAACCTGTAATAAACAATCATCTTTTAGCAAGTCTTGAATTAACGAAGATCTTGTAAGTAAGAGATTCACACAAGTATGCAGGACTTTATCCATAGAGATATTGTTCAGTACAATCCTTATGCAATATTACAAGTTTTTTACAAGAAGTTCTGAATGTAACAGAAAGCAAGATGTAAAGTAAAGCAAGTAACAAAGCAGTAAGTAAGGAAAGGCGATGATGATCGCTTATTTCGAGTTGTTGAAATGAGATTCCCATCAGCCCTCAGTTGATGATTGGCCTATTATTGGGTTGAACCGAGAGAGAGCCTTGCCCCTGAGGAGTCTGAGCGGCGTTTGAGGATTGCAGATTCTTGATGTACTGTTGTAGTTTGCCATTCTGAATCATTTCCTCAATTATGCTTTGGAGAATTCTGCATTCATTTGTATCATGACCCGGCAGCTTGTGGAGTCGACAGTACTTTCCAGAGTCCAGAGTTTTCTGTGTAACCTTGAACTTTGGTGGCTCCGGATAGTGCTCGGTGTCCTTGGTGGCAAGGAAAATGTTTTCTATGGTATCATTCAAAGGAGTGAGTTCTGATGGGTTGTAGAAGCGAAACTTCTTGTTTGCCTTGCTGTTTTTCCCATCATTGGCTTGTTTCTGCCCCTGGATATCGTGCTGATTAAGCTGGATGTCAGCGCTTTTGGGAGGATCAATAGTCTGATGAAGCACAGGATGATCTCCCACTCTCATATACTCCTCGGCTTTCTTCTGGAACTTATCCAGCGTGTTTGGCTCCTTCATTTTGATCCATCGACCGAATTCGCTATTCTTGTCTATAGCGCCGATTAGAGATGCTAAGATCATGCGGGGATCAGGATTCCCTACTTCAGTTAAAGCAGTATTGAACCTCTTGAGGAAAGCTTTAACTGACTCTCCAGGATTCTGCTTCATTGATGTGAGGGAGATGACATCCTTAGCTTTTGTGGCCTGCAACCTGAAATGCTCTTTGAACTTATGAGTCAAATCATCAAAGCGATCGATGGATTTGGGCGGGAGCCTTGTAAACCATAGCGATGCGACGCTTTCCAGATAGAGCGGGAAGCACAAGCACTTAATCTCATCCGTCGCTTTAGCCACATTCATGTGCCACTCATATCTGTATAGGAAGTGATTTGGATCAGCAGTCCCATCGTATGGAGGCAAGGTGGGATGTGCGAACTTCTTCGGAAGCTCAGCTTTGCGAATTCTCCTGGTGAATGGGTTTCTGCTCGGAGAAAAATCCCATTCCCTTTCGCTATCTTTGCGGGCTAGCCCGTCTCTCATCATCCGCTTCACTACGTCCTCGATGTCCCCTTTTGAGTAGTGTCGCTTGGGAGAGCGGACCTCGATTTCCTTTCCGGATGCTCGATCGCGGTTAGAGAATATGGGTCCTTTTCCTTCAGCAAGGGAAGGCGCCCCCCTTTCAGGACTTGCAACTCGCCGGGCATCTCGATTGGAAACGCTTTTGGCTTTTAGCTTGGAAGTATGAATGTCGGCTCCGTTGAACCCTTCAATGTTATCATTGCAATAATGATCGGAAGTTGATGAACTTGTGTTTCCCTCAAGGTTGACATGAGCCGTTTGAGGAGGAGTGGGATTGGCTTGAGCATTTAGGAGAGCGCTCACTTTATCCATCAAAGTTTGATTAGCATCCACAAGAGTTTTGTTAGCAACCAACAAGGCTTTACTGGAAGCTTCCATCCGTTGGTGTAGATTAGCGACAACGACATCTAGCTCGGCCCTTGTTACTCCAGCTCCGGTTATGGAATTTTGACCAACCTCGAAGCGGTTAGTAAGAGGTGTAGCTTCGTTGTTAGCAACATTGTTAACGTCGTCGTTGTTGTCGTTTTCTCCAACGGTTTTACTTGCGGTTTTCTTGGACTTAGCCATTATCTCGGACATGGATTTGACTTTGGAAGATAGCTCGTCGATTGGCTTGAAACAAGCCTAGATCTTACATGCAAAGTTCTTAACCTTGTCGAGTTTGGGAGAAGTGCGAATGCGGCCCCACGGTGGGCGCCAAATGTTTTAATCAAAAAATGATCAAACACCAAATACGATGCTTTAAAGAGTGCGTCGCCCGTTCAGTGGCAAGGTGCTAAATAAGCACGTTTCCAAATTAGGGGAGAGACACTATAAAAAGCATGTATGAAGAAATGTGAGACCGCAATTCGCAAAAACAAAGCAACAAGAGAGAGGAACACACAATTTTTAGAGTGGTTCGGTCAAACGTGACCTACGTCCACTATGCAAACATTTTCCATTATCACTTTCATGATTCCAAGTACAATGCCATACAATTTTCCCTCAATTTACAATGAATCTCTCATTTCTCCCTCTTTGATGTGAATCGCACTTGAATAGATCCAAGTTTCTAGAGAGAATTCAATGGAGACTTGTGTTGCTTAAGTGGAGCTTGAATGGATTTCTATGGATGAAGCTTGAGAATGCCTTGGAGAAATGATTTTAGCAGCCCTTCGGGGTGTTCGAATCTCCCCCTTTGAAGTGTGAAGAAAGGGTGTATTTATAGTTGAAGTCTAGGGGTAGTGGCACACTCGTAATTATGGAGTGTATGGTTGGCGCTGGGTTGGCGACGAGTTGGCGCTTGGTTGGCATCAAGCAGGAGTTGGAGTGGTCAGCTTTTGGAGCGACCAGCATTTAGGGTGAGCAGCACTCGGAGCGATCAAGGAATGAACGACCAGGAATTGCAAAGCATAAGCAAGTCCCCTTTTGCTGTGCAAAATGGGGTTCCATAATTACGATATTTGCCATTCATTCTTTTATAATATCTTGCTCGTTCTTTCTTTGAGGAACACAGCTCGCTCCAGGATCTTCAAGGCGCTCGCCCATGAAGTGGAGGTGCACTCGACCTGGAAAGATGCCATGACCGACCAGATGAGGAAGCTGCCATGACCGACCAAATTTCTTCATTTCCTGGAGCCTCCGCCTTTTGCTTAGGACCGACAAGTGTGAGCACCGACCAGAATTGATCATTAACACCGACCAGCTGATGGAAGGCTCACGACCGACCCTATTTTGCCAACGCCGCAGACTGACCGGCTCTTGTGCGACCAGACGACGATGTTGTGAAGCTGGTGTACGACCAGGAGTCCACGTCCTCGACCGAGCTGATGTTGGAGGCAGCGACCGACTTGCGGATGAAAAGCCACTGGTGCTCGAGCCTGTGACGGGGCGATGCTCTGTTCGACCCACTTTCAACTACCGTGCTCGCCCGACCTGATGGAGGCTATAGCTGCTAGACCGACCACCAGCGATGACCAAGGTTTGATGTAGTGCCTTTATTATGTTTGTCAGAATGTTTGACTGAACTTCTGGCAAGTTAACAATAGGGATAGCAGAAGGGAAAAGAGGGGAAAAAAGAACGACTTGCCAGTCGCCATAGATGGAAAAAGCTTCGAAGCTTTCTATATTGAATATTAGTTGTACAATAATTATTATTAAAATAATATCCATTAAAATTTGGCGTAAAATTATATGAATTATACTAAATTTTACAATTATCGTAAAATCCATAGGAATAAGAAAATTTTGATATTTTAAAGCATGTTTTTTGTATATTTGATTTTTTTTTAAACAAAAAAGAAAATTGCTCCTTTTTCGAGATTTTTAATTTTTACTTTTTTTTTGAATGTTTTTTTAATTAAAATGCTTAAATAAAAATTGAAAATGATTATTTTTAAATGAAATTTTTTCTTGTTTTTTTAGGGAAAAAAGGAAAAGAAGCAAAATTTGCAAAAAAGATGTTTTTTTGAATTTTTATTTTGGTTTTTTATATATGCACGAACCTAAAGCAACTAGATGAATGCAAATCACCTATTTACAATTTTTCTAAAATTATATAGTGATGCTCTGATTAATTTCAACAAAAGAGTTCTCAACTAGTTAATTGGCAGGAGTTATCGGTGCACCAAGAATCACTTTAGTAATACAGCTGAAAGTTTAAGTACCTTCAATGAAATAATCGGTATAATATTTACGAGTCACCATAATATTTATATACGATTATTGCTTTGCCATAGTCTAGACAACGAGAAATAATTCGTTGGAAGAAAATGACATATCAAAATATAATAATATCCTCAGAAACTAAAAACAAAATGAGATGAATGTAAAAACAGAAAATAAATGTGAATTACGTATGCAACTACAAATGAACTTTTTATCTGGTTTTTTTAATTCAAATGCAAGCAACTATTTATTTATTTATTTATTTAAACAAGGGTGAGCAAATCCTAAGAAAACGATTTGAGTAGCTTCTTAGTTTTCTGCAACCTAAAAATGAGTTAAATTCGAATAAGTGTTTTTAATGAGGTAAGAACGAAAATACCAAGTCAAATCAAGGGCGATCTGAAAATACAAACAAATTACTCCATTTTTTTGAAACAAACCCGTTTAAAGAAATTGTTTCAACCCAAGAAAACATCGCATTGAAAAAATTCCGAACAAACTCAAGCCCAAACACGCCACGACCGAAGCGAAATAATTGGTTCAAAAGACCGACTTCCAGTTTCTTCTTGTTAAAATTACGCATCAACAAATGGGAAACATTATAAAAGGAAAAAAAATGAAATTGATAAACTCAAAAAGGAAGAGAAAGACTTTGTGTGCTGCTATTCACACCCCCATTTAGACTACTGGCCACCTGCACTTAAAGCACACCTCAAATTTATATTTTCCCCTTTTGGACACCATCTAAAATAATAACATACACGATGAGGCCACCTTTAGACAAAGAAAGCTTCCTCCGTCACTTACTCCCGTGCCTACAACGAAGAAGACGATGTCCAGTCAGTCAACTCGCAGGTCTAAGATGATCATCGGCGTCGGCTCCAATGCTGGCGGTTCTAAGGGATCGAATTCAAGTAAGCCTAAAACTTTAATTTCATATTTAGGTTAAAATTTTCTGCTCATGAACCCTAATTTCATTTTTCATTCAAATTAAATCGTGGTGTTTGCGGTTGTTCAAGGCCGATGGCAATTAAGTTATTTTGGTTTTGAAGCCATCGATTTGTCAATTTTGAAACAAATTTTGGAAATAAATATATTCAATTTGATGGCGGTTGTGTAACTCCGAGATTATGGTATTTTGGCCGTCGTTGAGGACCGACCAGGCAAAATGTAGAAAAGAAAATTGATTTATACGGTTATGAACAACCGAAGGATTGTTGCTGAATTCGGTTATTGACGGTCGAGCAATGAATATTGTAGCAAAAAGCACTAGTGTTGTTGACTAAATTTCAATTTAAATTATTGTTTTTATTGGCACTTAAGAAGTTCAGTTACATTCTTCCAAAATATTGTTAACAAATCTTGTTTTTATTAGCAGTTAAATTCTTGTACAAATTATTACTTATTAAAAAAGGAAAAAAAACTGATTGTAAACATAATTAAGTAATAAAAAGGAAGAATTATTAAATGGTTTTGTTCGTATTAAATGCTATATATGTGTTACATGGTTTTTCATTCAAGATTTGGCTATTATTTTTCAGTTAATGTTTTAAGTTATTCCGCTGCATTAATGATTGTTAAACTTCAGCAAGGATGATCATAATTTTTTTTATGGTTGTTTATCATCATTGGACGATCATAAAATTGTTTTCTTCATCATATAGTTGGATGATAGTTGGTAAGTTATTAAACAATGTTTCTCTTTCATGTAAGTGGCCTTAAATGGCAATGACTATCCGAGTTTGAGTATTGTAATCATGAGAGAATTAAGAATGTAAAGTGTGAAAATTTATGTAAAAAATATGGTAATGTTGGTATAACAAATACTTGTGTCGGTTTGGAATTACTATAATATAGCAATCATGTCCGTTTGGATAAACAAATATAGCAATCATGCATTGTAATAACCTTGAATGTTGTCATGTTATTTGTAGAGAAGAAGAAGCAACCCATGACAGCTTCTGTTAGACGTAAGCGTGCGGCGGAGATCGAAAAGCAAAAAAAGAAGATTATAGTACAAACTGAACACGTAGAAGATGAAAACAGAGATGACGATCAACTAACAAATGGGTCCACCGAAGAAGATACGGGAAATGAGTCTGGTTCTCATGGTTCCGGAGATGGAACAGAGAAAGATGGCATCGACAGTGAACTGACGGAAGCGGTAACAAATTTACCATCTACAGCTGGTCCCTCTTCTAGCAAATTTATTACTCCTATACTGGTAAACACGTCCATATTTAAAAGCTTTGGAACACATATTGCATTTTTTATTTGGAATAAGGCTGAGGTTAGTTTGAATTTTTCCACCATTTAATAATTAATTTTTTGTAATATGTTTACATTTATTATATGTTTTATTTCAGGAGAGAGGCCCGCTAAAGTGCCTTTCACATACTACGAAGCTGAAGGAATGGAATATCGAGGACATGCCAAATCAAGTTGCACAAAGGATTAAAAATTCTGGTTTGTATTATTTGGCACAGTGCTCATACAAGCATGTGGACTATGTAACTATCTCAGCTTTCGTAGAGAGATGGCATCCGGAAACTAATTCTTTTCACATGCCGTTTGGAGAGATGACAATTACATTAGACGACGTGGCACAAATTTTGAAAATCCCTGTTGTCGGCACTTGTATTTACAAGGAATTGAATGATCGTTCGACGACCGATCTTTTGGTTGATTGTCTCGGCATTGAAAGAGATGAAGCTGGAATAGAATTAAATTTCTCGAATTGGATAAAGCTTAACTTCTTATTGAACAAATGTCAAGAGAAAGCAAATAGAGACAATGCAACTGAAGGTGATTATGATGCTGTTGTGCATGCCTACCTTCTTTATCTAATAGGTTGTACTTTATTTTGCGATAAGTCAGGCACTAAAGTTTCGACTAAGAACTTGTGATGTTTGGAGAATATCGATCAAGTGAATCAAGAAGCTTGGGGGATGGGTGCATTAGCCTTTTTATATACTCCCTCCGGTTCATAATATAAGTCATTTTAGAGATATGCACAAGAATTAATAAAAAATTTAAATGCTTCTTTTTGGTGGGTTGTCTCCTTTTTTTCATACAAAATTAAGTTACTTTCTCTATTTCCAAGTACAAAAAAGTGGTTGTTGAGATTTTCCAAGGAGTCGCCTACCCACACGAGCCAATTGAATTACTTCATGGCTAGTCAATAAAGTAGGTACAATTTATTATAGTTGAAAACGTCTTATATTTTGAATAACAAAAAACTTTATAAAACGACCTATAATATGAACTGGAGGTAGTAGACAGTTAGGTCTGGCTTCTAGACGTGTTGTTAGACAAATAGCTGGTTATATGACACTGTTGACTGTAAGTATTTCTAATATTGTGCTATATTATAAATCATTACACTAAAATAAATAATTTCTGTATAGGCTTGGATTTATGATCATTTTCCTATGCTTCCTAACGCCATCCCCAGTAAAGAATATAATGACGTGATGCCTAGGATGTGCAGATGACACCCAATGAAACAAACCGCTGATACAACTTCGGCTATAATATGGCTACGAGAGCAGCTAGACGACTTAACTGCACAAGATGTAAGTTTGTCAATTATTTTCCTTACCCAACTTATCAAGTTAGTTAGTAGCTTTATAATTTTTAATTTCAACGGATTGCTAGGTGTTTTGGGATCCATATCAAAATTTACGATCGAAGTACCCCTTGCCCGATTTTGCGTTCTAGTCATTCTATGTTTTGATATCGCGGAATCGTACTATCCTAACCGAGTGCTTCGCTAATTCGGAATCGCTCAACGAATTCCGACAAATCCGATGCCGCCGCCTAAATGCCATAGAGGTAAAAATGCTAACCAATACAAAATTGAATACGACAATAATTATTGGTATGCCGAAAATTGGCAACATCATCTTCTATCTATGAAGTCACGTTCAACTCATGCGATTGATCCATGGGATCGCACTGCTAAGTATATGTCTTGGTATTTGGGTATTTCTCATCCTATCATTCAACCCCCGGATGCGCGGAAAACTACCTCAAGAAAACTGGACCACAATGAGAAGTTGGTATGAATAATTATTTTCTGATTTGTAATTAATTAATGAATGGATGTGAAAATTTACACTCATTTTTTATATTTGTAGAGAGTGGCTGCTGGGAAAGCCATAGATAAGCTGAAAGAAAGTCTTAGTGCTCCGGATAAAACCTTAGAACAATGCCTTATTGCCGAACGTGAAGCGGTTGACTTGCTGGAGGAAGCCTTGAACGAGCCGGATAAAAGAGAAAAATGAGCAAAAAGAAAGCATGATACAAGACCATGATGTTATTGTTAGAGGAAGCTCGACGTGTTGTTGTTGACTGTTTGGTGATCAAGTAATGGTGGTTTGATGGTGAAGTATAATGATATGCTGTGTTTCATTTAGGTATGAACAAGTCTAAATGATATTTTGGTGATTATGTAGTGGTGTTTCATTTTGGTATAAACTAGTCTAATAATATGCTGTGCTTATGTAATGGAGATTATGTAATGGATATTATGTAATGTTCATTCATTTTGGTGTTATGTAATCGATATTATGTAATGGTCATTCATTTTGGTGTTATGTAATGGTCATCCATTTTGTATGCTATGCTGGTCATTCATTTTGGTGTTATGTAATGGATATTATGTAATGGTCATTCATTTTAGTGTTATGTAATGGTATGCCGTGCTGGTCATTCATTTTGGGGTTATGTAATGGATATTATGTAATGGTATGCTGTGCTTATTGTTTCAGTTTCCAATGATATACAGTTCTTATTGTTTCATTTTGTGTAATGATATTATGTACTTGTATGCTGTCAATTGTGTAATGATATTATTGTTTCATTTTCCAATGATATGTTGTTCTTATTGTTTCATTGTGTAATGATATTTTGTTTACTGATATTATGTACCGGAATGATTATTGATAGGCTGTGTTAATTATTACATTGTGTAATGATATTTTGTTTCATTGTGTAATGATATTTTAGTGTCTTATTGATATTTTGTTACATTGTGTAATGATATGCTGTTCTTATTGATATTTTGTTTCATTGTGTAATTATATTTTAGTGTCTGCTCGGTTATTTATAACATGAACATGATGGTGGTGTTCCACCGTAAGTAAATAAGTAATTCGATGTGTCGCCACCGTAAGAAACCTACTTTTATTTTCATTTTTTTCCTATTCGGTTATTAACTGTCGATTGCTAAGATGAAACATCGGTTATAAATAACCGTACCAATGCATCCTATATAACTTTTTTCATAATCTCACTGCTCGGTCTTTAATAACCGAACATATTAACAAATTCCGGCTTCTCTTGGCCGTCAAATGTCATACATTGGGATTGATTTCCTGTTCGGTTGGAAATAACCGAGACTGTTCATGAAATTTCGGTTATATATAACCGAAGGTTACATAATTTGTATTGATCATCCCTGTGTTCACTGCTCGGTTATTTATAACCGAATAATTGGATCAAAATTGGTTGCTTACACCCGAACTTCTGTTAAATTTATGACTAAAAGCATGCTTCACGACAACGGGGGTGTTCCAACGTAATTTGATTTAGATCTCGGTTTGTAACCACTGCCATGATGTCAATACAATTTTTCCTTTTCCCTGGTCGGTCTGTAACAACCGAAATTCATAGGGTATTTCGGTTTGTCTTGGCTGAATGGGCTGTGACCGAGAATGAGTTATTACATTTATTTCTAGTCGGACTAACCGAAATTTAATTAAACCTTCGGTGATTGTAGACCGTAGTTTCTGTGTATCTTTAACTAACTACAATTTTGAGTGGTTATTTGACAGGAGAAATGTAAGTTTACACCTCGGTTTAACTTTACCAACTGTTGCAATGTTATTTTCAGCATGCTTATTAATTTAACCATCCAAGACATAAATTTAAAAACAACATCAAAATTGTGCGTTTTCCCGAAAATATAAGCCATCAAAATTGCAATGTTAACTTTACCAACTGTTGCAATGTTATTTTCAGCATGCTTGATAATTTAACCATCCAAGACATTAATTTTAAAACAACATCATAATTTAACCATCCAAGACATAACATACTAGTTAATAAAAACATGAAAATATAAGCCATAAGCCATATCCAACTTGAATCGTGTGACAAAATTTCCATGTTTACATTTCAATACATTAGAAATTATCCTTTGTGGCCATGTCAGGCGAGAACAATTGAACAAAATGAATTTGCCGATCAACATATAGCTCACTCCATTCTTTTGCTTCCTTAGTTGCCAATCTATTCCAAAAGCTAGTAACCGGTGGGATGGGTGCGTTTTCCCGAAGCGTCAACTTTATAAAGTGAAAGTCCATGATATTTGCGAAAATAATGAATCGATGGTTGGGTGCTAATCCGAGCCCTCTTTCATGTGGGAAAATGTCAAACTTTGGCGATTGGATATGTAAACCACGATTCTATTAAAAGCATTTGCAACCATGTATCCAGTCTCAGGCATTATCATCCAATTATCCTTATCACAAGGACTAAGATTGCAATCAGTAGCTGTTTTTAATCCTTCGCAATTTGTTATGTCAAAATGTCTGACATACAATTCCCAATTTTTCATCAACTCAGCTAATACTGACTTCCCTGCTTCTCTCCAATCAGAATTTAGTTCGTCAACTTGTTCAGCAATACAACGAAATCCACAATTGCCATCTCCTATGACATCTTCAATGTTTTCAATGTATTGATGTAGAAAAGCCGGCAAGTAAGCTAAATACTTAAAATCTGATTTTGTTGGAGGTACGTCGCACTCATCAAACTTCACATTGGGGTTTTTACGTTTCAGAGGTAGTTTATTGTTTACGCTGGCTTGAGAAGGAATTTCAGTAGCGGTTTTTGCTAGTTCAAAAGCAGAGGGATTCCCTTTTTTTGATTTTTGGCTTTTGACTTGCTTGTTAATCGACTTGTTCTTACTAACCATTGGTCGTCCTTTGTGTTTCTCTACTTTCAGTTCCAACATAGAAGTCATGGTTGGTAATACAACTTCTCGTAGCTTCAATAGCATATCTTCCCTTTCCTCAATCGTGCATGAATCAAAATATTTATTGATTAACGTAAACTCGGCTATGTGGACAAACTCAAATGATTTTACAACTTCAGGAATATAATTTAACTTTCTCCAATGATCATCTACGATTTCAAGTGGGATCGGCATGCCATCGATGTGATATTTATATATCTCATATGCACATGGAAGACCATACACAAGTCGATTCAAATGATCACAAATCGATAGATCCAAAGCAACAAAACTAATTTTCCCATTTCTTTGACAAGTAAGTCCAATACATAAAAAAATGTCTTACCCCGTAATTTTCTTAGCAATGGAACTTGATATGCTATCCGTACAGCTCCTAAACTTCTTTCGAAAGTGGCTTTAATTTCAGCATGTTGTAGGCACAACATATTATCCATTTTCGACCATACTACAGCAAATGATGATCTGGACGAACCAAGATGTTTTTCCAATTGAGCATGGGAAGACTCAGCTCGCGTTGTTGTTCTATTATCACGATGTTTTATTTTATTTGTCCATGGAAAAGCATAATACTCCTTGTATTCCAAACATTGATTCTAAATGTATTTCAAGCTTTTGGGATAGTCTATTCAATCCTTTTGAAAATCATTGCAGTACATCTAAAATTCATCTTCAGTCGGTGCGTAATTACCTTCTTCCAACTTTCCGAAAACATTTCGAAAACCTCATTTGTTTTAAACTCCGGTTTGCAATTCCTAATGACATTATTTCCCATGTGCCACAAACACATCAAGAACTTTGCCCGTGGAAAAATTTTCTTGATCCCATTTATCAATGCCCATTCTCTATCCGTATATATTACCTCGGGTTCTTTTTATGGTAAATAAAAATGTTTTAACTTTGTTAGAATCCATTTGTAGTTTTCCATACGCTCGTGTGCTAGGAATGCATGAGCAATACTAAACGTTCGACCCGTTGAAGTCATACCAACCATTTCCAACAAAGGCATATTATATCTGTTTGTCTTATACGTACAATCAAGCAGAAGAATGGATGGAAAACACTTACACAATACTGACGATTCCGGATGAGACCACATGATATCTGTCAAATGATCGGTTCCCACATCGGCTCTACTAAAATACACATAGTGCTTCTCTGTACGTAATTTCATTAGATGTTGCATCACGGATCTACACTCCATCGCTGATAGTTGCATTTTATGTTTAGCATTGTAGATAGTCTTCAAAGTTGAGTAGTTGTCTGGATATGATTTTTTAATCGTAACCAATAAATCTCTTGGTGGCACACCTGCACTACTCATGTCTTCTAATACTTTTTTCTCCTCATCCGTCAACCATGCCGCAAAAGGATGACCTTCTAACATGTGAGGAAGTTCATGATTATGCAGCCCATTGAGTACAAGTAGTTTCCATTTATCTTCCTCTAAATACACACCCTTCAATCGAAATGGGCAATTGCATTTTCTAGTTGCACTAGTTCTGGGTTGTTTCGCTGTATTTTCCTTTATTGCTGCCCTAGGTTGATGGCTACGATAAACTCCAGCCCTTTCACAACCCAATTGTAATCTTGGTTTTCTTCTGGGTCCAAATTTATCGGATTTTATAATTACTACAACAGTATTCAACTTTTTTCCAGTTGTTTTACACCATAATCAGCGCATTCTGCTAATCAAATGCCTGAAATCACATAGTTTAACAAATTTTTTTTACATACTTCCAGTTTTACATGAATAATAGTGATTATAAATTAAGCACAAACTACATAATTCATCACTTGTAAATTGATCTGTCAAATCAACTTTTGTGTCTTCAGCGACATTTAACCTATCGTCTTGCGGCCTATTGCTATCATCTTCATAATTCTCAATTGAAACAATAATAGCACTCTCAAGTTTATCATCATTCACATTATCTTCCTACAAAAATTGAATAAAAATAATTAAAACAATTTTTTTTGTGCAAAATATGATATATAAATTGTTGTTCTATGAAGAAAACCCTAAAATTCAATAACTTACAATATCATTCTCTATTACAACATCATTGAAATTAATGTCCTCTAAACTTGAAGTAGAGAGATGGTTGAATGAAAGCTCCTACAAAAATTAAGTGTAAAACCCTAAAAAAAAATATATAACAACAAAATAGATTATGCAGCATGATCTACAAAACTAACCTCTTTTTTTTCTTTATCTTCCATCCCCTACTCAGCCACAATAAATTATTATTTTCTTATGATTCAGGATTTAGGGTTTGATATTTGAGATTTTACGTTGTTTGAGAAAGAAAGAGAAGAGAGAGTACGGTTGTTTCTGACTGAGTGAACAAAAATAAAATGGTGGTTGGAAGTAGGTTAAAAATAATCAAATCAATTTATTTTTTAAAGCCAGTAGTCTAAATGGGGGTGTGAATAGCAGCACACAAGACTTTAGCGAATTGAAAAGGTTGTAGATGCTGGTAGTTCGATTGGATCTAAGTTGTGGTTCAGGTAATCTCGGATTTGAATTTGTTGAGAACGTGGCTTGGTGATTAGTTATAGTGAGGTGATTGTAGAATTAGTACCATTCGAATTTTGGTTTGGTAGGGTTTGATTTTGGTTTTTGCGGTGGAATATTTGCTAAAACAAAAGGGTTGGCAACCCGGTACGGGCGTGGTGACGAAGGTGTATGCTAGGGCATTTTCGGATTTTGATTGGAGTTCAGTGGGATTGCGTACTGGGTGGTGGGAGTTCGCATGGGACTTAGCTTGTCAGGAGCTAGCAGTGTATGGCTATCAGTGGGTTAGTGAAGTGGTATTGGGTGGTCACTGAATGGGTAATTGAAGGTTGCAGTGTAAATGTTGAGTGAGTTTGTTGATGGTGGATCAGATGATGGGCAGGTGTAGTTTTGGTTAATGACGAAGTAGGAGTAGCTGGTCAGTTGTGATGTAGAAAGTAGGAGGTTTGGCTAGGAGGTGGTTTGATGTGTATGTGCAAGTTGAGGATGATGTTGAAGTTGGTCTTGAACTTGAAGTGGTGGGGGAAGTTCATGGTGAAAGGTGATTTGCACTATTTTGCATTGAATCTAAAATAACATTTGAGAATATTCTTCCTATTTTCTCACAAATTTGACATTTATGTCTATTATTGTTGACCTATCTACCTCTTCCTCTTGCTCTATTAGAGTTACTACCTCTCTAAAATGATTGTTCTCTTTTGTTGCCATTTTGATTTCTTTTTTAAAGCTAGTTGATAAGTTTGAAGAGTAATCTGGTTCTTGCATCCTTTTCTTACTCATTATGTCTTCGTGGGACAGTAAAATAGCATGAACTTCATCTAGTATTGGTGTAGCTCTTTAAGATGAAATAATAGCAACAATTGGTTCACATTCATCATTTAGACCATTTACCAAATTAACACTTGCTCAGATTCTTGAATAAAGTTGCCAGCCAATCTATCACAAAGATTTTTGACTTTGGTAAGATATTCTCTCATAGAAACTTTATCCATTTTTGACATTTTGCAATTGTCTTTTATGATATAGAGCTTTTGCAACTGACTTTTAAGCTTTTCTCAACAGAAATCCAAATTTCATTGGAGGTTTTACATCCTATGAATTGTGATAGTAAATTGGCACTAACTTATGATAACAACTATAAACTGATCAATTTGCCTTACTTTTTGTATTTGATATACTCCTTATTTATAAGAGTTATATTGTCTTTATCTGTTACAAATCTTGATGGGACAAGTAATAATCCATATATGAATCCTTATAACCCATATCATTGAATCGCAATTTCGAATTGAAGCATCCAAAAATGATAATTATCTTTTTTTAAATGCACGGTTATGCGTTGATTTTTGGGGCTTACAATAGTCTGGACACGTTGTTGAATTGATGACGTTGTTTGAATGTTTCAATCAACACTGTTGTCAGATGCAAGCGAGGCAGTCTCATCACCCATGATTCTTGAATAGAAAAGACTGATGACATAAGAAAGAAACTAAGAAAAGAAATAGAGAGAAGGGTAGTTCTTGTAAGAAAGAGGCTTCAGAATCCAAGAAATTATGCAACCTTTAAACTTTAGTGGTAATTATCTTCTTTAGAAAAGTTTTCTAGATGGCACTTATTTTATTTTGATGATGGTTTCTTGATTTTTGGTTTGCACTTTTTCTTTTGAGAATTGCCTTCTCCATAAATTCAATTTTAGTAGACTGATGCGGCCTGATGCAGTGTATCAAGTGAGGCATAAAATTGCTAAATTCATTTCTTTCAAGTGATGAAGCTTTTCTGATGAGAGAAATGAGTCAAATGATCAGGTTTCTTTGATGATAAAACAAAAACAATGCAATTTGTCAATTCTGAATGTCGCTAAGCTTATTTTGCTCTCATACTAAGTTAAAATTTTGATATAATTTGTAATAGCTTTCGGTTGATGATGAAATGTTTAAATGGAGAGTAGTTCTTTTTTGAATTGATGGAGAAATTGATAACAGGGACTTCATTACAAAGGGGTATACATATACCCGTTAGCCATTAATGGGCTTAACAACAAAATAAAAAAGAAGAGGTTATTCGGCCCAAGCTTAATATACACATAGATATGAGAAGGAAATAAACGAGCAATGTAAGTAGTCGCCTTTCTTTATTTTCATTATCTCTAATACAGAGGGTAAATGACTAAACTTGATGAAATCTAATACTTCTCTTGCGCACATATACCAGCACTTATAGTTATGGGATATGTAAACGAAAATATAAGTTAAAAAGGAAATTAGATGTTGAAACAGAGGAAGACACAAATGTTAAAAAATGCAGTGCTTTTAAAATCCCTCAACATCTTGGAGGATGTAAGAGATGTTAATCTACTGTTTAGTTTACGTCATCTTCCAACATAGATGAGTTTTGACCTTAACAAGACCGCAATAGTCCTTGGGTGCATTCCCCTATTGTTAACCGGCCTTTTGGTCCGGTTCCCAAAAGTACGCAAGGTGCGCTCAACTCGATGCATCGTGCGAAGATAAAGACGGGAGTGTCGCCATGGAGCCAAGGAAATAGGTTGAGAAGGGATCACGCAAACCGAAACCTCACCGCTCCTCCAAAACATCACCAAACCATCACCTCGAACCTCGGAAGGAAAAAAGCCTTATTCTCGATGCTCCGCGCCTTCTTTTCATGAATTTCTCGTACCCCTCGGGGTACGAGTTTCGTACCCCACGGGGTTCAAAATTCGTACCCCACTGAGGTACGAGTTTTTGGGCTTCAGTATGAAGAGGGTTTCAAGTTTTCGGGCTTGGCTACGGGGGATTCGAGATTATGGATGTGGTCCCCTATTTCTACCTACTCCCACCAAACCACTCCACTATACATACCCCACTACCTCACATTTCAAAGGGGTTGGTCTTTTGTGATTTGACTTCTCTTGTAAAGCTCGAAGAGACCTCTTTATTGACATCTATGCTTTGAAGAAGAAGAGAAAATTTGTCTTTTTCCCAATATTTGTATACGACATGCTTGACCTTAGAAATGTTTGCAAAAGGATGTTATGTGCTACTCTTAAGCTTGTAACTCGTTGTTGTCAATAAAATACCAACACCACTTCCAAAGTGGACGTATGTCTCTCACGGGGCCGAACCACTATAAATCTCTTGTGTGATTTATTACATTCCGCACTTACTTTTCCACGCAAAATGATAATTCTTAAGTAATTAAGAATCTTGAGTGTTGACGACAATTTTGCGTATCAACATTTTGGTGCTTTCACTGAGAGAACTTGAAGTCGCTTCTTTGTCATAAACTTCCATCTCGACTTAGACGCACTTTTAAGGTTCCTTGCTAAAACCTGCCGCCGAGTCCGCTTACGTTGGTAAAGCGACCAAAGGATGCGCTGATCGGCTCCTCTGTCGCTGTCGACGCTGGAACATTCCAACAACCTCAACCGGCGGATATCCTGTCCACGACCGAAACCCTTCCTCATGTGGACCCCGAAGCTCCCGTGACGCAAGCGCAGATTTACGTGCATGAGAAGTGTCAAAACACCGCTCTCGAGCTTAATCAAGCATTGAGGAATAATATTGACCTTTTGCGCCAGCTTCAAGAAAGTCAACGCGTTGTCGCTCAACTTCAGCTCGCCCCGAACAACGCCCGACCACGGCGCACTATCTCGGAAACCACTTCTTCCGAATCAAGGGGCCCACATCAAAGAAGGTCTAATCTCATCAACGATGTTGCCATCTGCACCAACGCCCACACCAATGGCAACGGCTATGGCATCGACAATGAGAACGGCGTCCAAACAACCGTCACTATAGTGGTGAGGCTCAATACTGCGACCGTTGCCGACTAATTATCAATGATGAGCAGGGTCCAAGCAACCACCCCCTCTTTGACAGAACCCAACTGTCGCCGCTCAAGATCGAGAACCCACTCTCCCGGTGGCTCGAGATCTTCTAGACCAAGATGCGTACCAGCCAGCTCACCCTCGCTACCCTAACCAGAACCAGGTTATTGACGTTGACGACCTGGAAGAGGATGAGCTCGACATGCATCGTAGGAGGCGACCACGGAGCATAACTCCCAAGGCTCGTGAACACCCATGGATTCCACCAGAAGATCTGCATCCGAACTATCTCCCCGACATGGTCCGAAGGATCATACGAGAAATGCAAAGAAATTCCAATGAACCATGGGAGGCGTACCTAAGGCACAACCCCTTTACGGGGATTGTGCACGAAGCAGAGTGGCCTCGACGCTTCGCCATGCCAAAAATGGCACTCTACGACGGCACGACAGACCCCTGTGCCTTCCTAAATCGCTATGAATGGCAAATGGACTCCAGCTGGGCCACAGATCCAGTCAAATGTAAATGCTTTGTAGTCTGCTTAGCCGGCACAACTTTACACTGGTTCTCTCGCCTTTCACACGAGTCTGTCAGTACCTTCGGCCAACTCGCCACAGCTTTGGTTAGACGATTACAAATGCACGTCCCAACTCTGAAGAACACCCTCACATTGTCCAACCTGTACCAAGGACTCACTGAGTCGCTTAAAAGCTACCTCTCGTGGTTAAATACCGCTCTTGCCGAGGTCAATTATTCCGAGCCTCGCACCGTTCTTTTTTAGCTCGAGAAAGGTGTCCTCCAAACTTCGGAATTTGGGGCATGGATTGATAGAAAGCAGCCTAAGAGCCTCGATGCTTTCTACAAGAAGGCAGATCAGTTCCTACGTCAAGAGGAAGCAAAGCGTAGCCGAAACTCCCAAACCGACCATCCCGACAACTCGCATACGGACACCGCCGACGATAGTGTCCAAGGAAAGAGAGTGGGAGACTCCTTCGGAAAGGACAAGGGGACGCAATAGTAACCAAGCTCTGACGGACCGTGTAACACCCCGCATTTTTAATGAAATTAAAAATATGGAAATATGTATATATACTGTATGCATAGATATATTTAAGAGAAAAATTAAATATTGATAATAAAATTGCATGTAATGAGTTAATGCAGTGAAATGAAGAAAAAGATTAATAAAAGAAATTACATGCAATACATGAAATGCGAAGAAATGCATGCGAACATTTGAAAAGAAAAAGGAAAATTTGAAGAGCTTTTAGAATTTGGTCACGAAATTAGCGCCATTGTGTTCACGGCGATTTTCTAGTCAATTTAGACCTATGGGTTGCAGAAATCTGATTTTAGATGAAAAAGATATCTTTAATTAAATATTGCAACAAAACATGAAAAAGAGGAATGAGAAAAGAATAATGGTTTCCATTGTTCTAAGTCTTATTAATAATAGTCTAAGTAGCTCAGTTGGTTAGAGCATGTGACTTGTATATAAGAAGTACAGAGTTCAATCCCTGCCAACGCCATATTTTTGTTTTAGGGGAATGGCTAAAAAGTGGTTTAGTGTGAATGCAGTTCAATTAAAAAACAGTTTAGTGTGAAAAGGTTAATTGGAGGATTAATTGGAAAGATGGTTAAAAAGAGAAATAAATGATATGATTGAATTAAGAGAATTATATTAGGAACCATATAAATAATTGTTCGTGTACAAGAGCTTAATATATGCAGAAGGGTTGTATGCAGATAAACATAATTCAGAATAAGGGCTGCACGCAAACAAAAGAGCAAATAAATAAAGAAATATATATATATATATATATATATATGACGTGTGGGTGTCGACACCCCCTGCTGCTGCGCATCATGTTGCACACATGGCGCGTTTTTATTGGTTAATAATTGTTTTTTTCGCAACATGGCTATTTTCTATTGGTCAGATGACGTGGTTAGCTTGGATGGGGTATTAAATTAAATCTAAAGGACTAGATTAGTTTAGCATGCCTATAAATAAGGTGGTTAGGGTTACTTCATCCTCACAATATCTTAGGCGACGCCAAAACCCTACCTCCAAACATATTCTTCTTCCTCTTCTTCTTCAACTAGAGAAGCCCTTCCCTTTTCTCTTCTCCTCCAAAACTTATTCTAAAAATAAAATAAAATGAAGATTAAATCTCGGCTTCTTCTTCTTCAAAGTTAGAGAAAAGAATTCAGATTTTGCGATAAAAGCGCCTAGATTTATGCTGCGTATGAGGTTCCAAATCAGTTTGGAAAGACATGGAAGAGTAGATATGGATTAGATTCAAGATTATTCAGAATTGGGAAAGCAAATCAAAGGTGAGTGGGTTTAAATTACAATTTTGAATAATATTTTAGATATCATTTGGCATTCCTCAATAATGAACATAATAAACATGTTATAATTGCAGTCTTATTTATATAATCTTTCTGTTCTTCTCCCTTCTTCCCTTTTTACTTTTATAGTCAGGCTACCTTCGAGCTTAGGCCAAACGCTGAAATATGCAAACGCGCGAAATTGGGAATCAGTTGGGAAAGATTAATTTGGGCATAATATATATGATGATTTATGACTTGGAAGAAAGGGTATAATATGCATAATAATATATAACTTGGAAAAAGAGTATGAAAACCTATAATGAAATAGGGATAATTGCAATAAATATGAACAATTGGAAAGGTTTAAGAAATATGTAATAAAAAGTAATTGGCATAAGATTGTTTACAATTATGAAATTGGTTTAATTTGGTATAACTTATAGGCATAAATTGGATTAGAATTATAGGCATAAATTGAATTGGGAGTATATGGGTAATTAGTATTCATTATAATAATCCAAGACTTGAAATTGGGCATGAATTAAGAAAAAGGTATGGAACGCCTAAGACACGAGGTTAGATTTGGTTTGCGGTAGAAGTCTGCCCGGAACCACTAGGCATATCCAGAAACCGCAAACAGTAATCTAATTTGAGAGGTCTTAGGTGGAAATTGGACCCGTAATGTTGTCAAGACACGAGGTTGGATTCGGATGCGGTAGAAGTTTGCCCGGAACCGCCCGGCATATCCAGCAACCGCAAACGGCAATCTAATGTGAGAGGTCTTGCACGTTTATGGACATAATAAATAATAATGAACACTTAACCAAGACGACACAAGTAAGGTTGACATGGAAATAATAAAGGGGTTAAGTGGGTAACATGGGTAGCATGGATAATTTATTAAATTGGAATACTTAACCTAATTAAATTTGTAGTGGTGTTACGAACCGGCTGAATTGAGTAAGGGGTTAAGTAAACTTGTTAAAGTAGTTCGATGGGTTAAGATTATCTTAATTAATGCCAAAATGGGAAATGATAATAACCTACTATGAATGAACTTGAATAAGAAAAGGAAAGATAATAGGTAGACTTGTTCTGGGGACAAGTGGAAATGATAACTTATGGAATATGGTAAGTTATAAGGAACGATATGGGAAAATGAAATAACATATGCAATAAGGTAAGATTTACTTAATTATAAATTAAGTAATCTATAAAGGAAAAAATAAATCTACAAATGAAGATAACATAAGTGATATGAATGACATAACATAAGATTGGTTGAGTTAAGTAATTCTTTGAGTGTCAATCTGATGTTGATTTCGGTCTTCGGGGTTAATACTTAAGGAGTTATTCTCTTAACCAATGTATATGTGAATTAAGATGTACTTAATTATAAATTAAGTAGAACATGTTATTATACCATAAGAGGGGTAATGAATCGATTATGAGAATAACATGTTGTAAGCTTATTAATAAACTTAAATAGGTTAAGTTATAAATGGAGTTAATAAGTAAGGGTAACTTGGTAAAAATTGAAAAGGAAGTCAATGTGAATGAGATAACCAAGTTAAATGAGAAAACTAACGAGGTAGAGCAAGCACGTAATTGATGAGTAGATGTAGGGTCTAATGGCATATTAAACTGAGGCGCTTTGAGTAGTCCGTACGTTATAGGATGAATAGCCCAACGAGGTAGATCATCACGGTGTCATGGGGCACGAGGGGAGCGCACGTTCATCTGATTATTTTGGCGGCTCTGACGAACTGGAAGAGGAAACACGAAGCTTTTTGAGATGTTAAAGGTGCTCTTAGTAGTCCTCTGTGTGGTGATAGATGTTTAAGGCTATGCCCGCAGAGATTGGGTCTATGCGTAACTACTAGGTGGGTGGGCATTGACTGCAAGAATAACTTGACAGTCTGAATGCTGTACGCGGTGGCGGAAAAGGTGATTCGGCGGCTGCATCAATGGAGGCGGAGTGTCAGGACCAACAAGGATAGTAGGTCGTCGAGTGCCTGTCACCACAGCCAGTAGGATGCGGAAAGACTAGAGCTAGACCCAAGATACCATTAACCATTCACTATAGTAGGACAATGGTTGAGGGGAGATGCCACATGGATGTTTAGATTGTTTGCTTAGGGGCTTGTCGCTTACCTCTTGTAATCTTTACTAGTTGAGGGAGGGGCTGAGGTGGGGTCATAGCCACCACAAAAAACAGACCCTAGGGATATTTGTGTGAGAGGTTCTTAAAGGCGGGCCTACACAGATATGAGGAATGCTCTCGACTGAGTTCCGAGTTTCTTGTGTAGCCCTACCATGGAACTCGGGCATGCACACGATAGGTGTGCGGGTTAGGCATCGAATACGTTTGACGATACGTACATGGGAAAGTCTAGATACATGCATGTCTGCTCTGTTCGGTGTATCGTAGACTCTGGGGCATTACTCGATGAAGGAATCTAACTTGATGAAAAAGTTCGAGGATAGCAGTCGGTACGCTTACGTAGTACACCGATAGTGGTTCTATGCGGATGTAGCTTTGTTATATATGTAAAGAGATATGTACGTTACTATGGCATAGGATGAGGGACTGCGCACGTTAATGCGATGTTATAGAGGAGACCGTGCGAGTGGGGTACAATGGGGTGTACCTCAGTTTTGGTTTAGCTACATATACATTATATTAGGTTAATCTACTAGGGAGTAGATGGGTGCGATGTGTGTGTGTAAGCCTTGAGCGCTAATAACACAGATAACCTAATAAATAAGAAATGTGATTGAACGATATATGTTGGATTATCCAGAAGTGTAATTTAGGTCCAGTCATCAGAACTTGTGTTCTGACCTCCCCCTCCTTATAACATTCGCAGGTTAGGTTCATGGCAGAGACTATATAGCTTTGGATACTGGTTTAGCAGTATTGTTATTAAGGTAAAGCTATGTTTTAATTACATTATATTTTATTCCTTCCGCTGTGAGATATTTTCTGAAATTTGACATGTTTTATGTCTGTGTGTTTTCTGCAGGATACCATAGTAAACCAACTCAGGTTTCGATGGATTGGGTTTTTGAAAAAAATTGGTCTGTTGGAATTCGGGTTGTTACACTTGGTATCAGAGCATAGGTTTACGATTCCTATATAGATAATGAGTGAACGTATTTGTATTTTCAAAAATATAAATATATATATATATATATATAAACCTAGATCCATAATGGAGCCCACTAAGTAGAAAGAGTAAAATATGGATGAGTTGGGATATTGGTTTTGTACACTAAAGAAATGAACGTAAAAACTTTGGACCCTTAGGTAGTTTGGGTGGAAAGTGTACGATATGATTGGTATTAGAAAAGATGTATCCCATATGATAGAAACTGAAATGTTAGTATTTCAGATTAGTGGGTTTGGAAGTGGAACCTTATAAATTAGAAAAAGGTTAAAAAGTGGGAAATGGATTAGGAATATATATAGTTGAGAGAATTGACTTTAGGAAAGTGTCAAGGAAAGCCTAGTTGAGTTGGAGACCGACTTTGAGTCTAACCCAAAGATTAACTTTTTGAAATTGTAAAAGATTTGGAAAAGGAGTCTATGGGGTTTTCAAGTTTTAATCTTGAAAGCATTTTTGATGTTTAAAAGAGATATGTTAGAAACATATTTGTAAAAATGCATATCGGGTTTTAAAATAAAGTGGGGGTATACTTTGTAAATTAATAATTTCTTGTTTTAAAAGAATTATCTCATGAAAAAAATGTACGTTATAAAGCATGTATAGCTCACTAGTTTTCATATTTTAATTTATGAAAGGAATAAAAATTAAAGCATACAAAATTTTGCACTTTGTAAAAGGAAGTTTTGAAATCTCTATTCTGTTAACAATAAATTTTGTTTATTGTTTTAAAAAGAAATTTTGTTGGGTGGACTAAATAAATTGTAAGGAGTAAGAATAGAGTAGATGTATGCACCTTGTAGAAAGCAGCCAAAATTAACATTGTAGGTAGAAATAATGTAACCCGATAGTTGTCCTTATCTACTCCAGTTTTGTGATTTGAAAAAAAAATATTTGTTTTTCATTTTTGTTGTGACATGTTTTTATGGTTTGGCAAAAGTAAGTTTTGGAAAAGAAAATAATGTTTTACCACTTTTAATTTTTGGAAGAAAAAATTAATAAAAAGAGAGGCCAAACCATGTATTGAAAAAAATGGAGTAGATAAGGATTAGTACCTAGGAAAGGCGGCAAAGGTTAGAGGTTAGGAAGTAAATAGCAAGGACTATCTTGGAATAATAAAAACAAATTCCCATAGAATGCATAAGTATTGTGAAGCCTAGAATTGTTGCTTAAAAAAATGTAGGCTAGTAAAACAAAGCAAGGACTAGTAGTGACTACTAGATAGTGGAAGGGAAAGTAAGTGTTGAGAGTTTGTGGTTGGAATTTTCTTTAGTGAAATAGTCTTATGATTCTTGGCCCTTGGTAGTAGCTGTGTAGGATGTTGAAAGATGAAAAGGCTTAATGAAAAAATAAGCTAAGATAGAAAATAGCCTAACTAAGAAGAAAACAACAAAATAAGTGAAGCAACAAAACGTGATAGGAAAAGAAAATGAAAATCTTAAGAAAAGATGAATAAAAATGAAAATATTTTGAAGATAAGTTTAAAAAGAAAAGAAAATATTCTTATGTGGGTTGTGCTTGGGTAGGAAAAAGGAAATCTTTATAGGATAGTTACATAAAATCCAAGTATAATTAGAAAAGGTACATAAAAGAAAAACGGAAGTTGTGAATTTTTCCGTTTTATACCTTCTTGTAACATAAGAAATCGAATTTAGAAAATTAGTTTTTTTCTAAATTTAGAAATTTAATGATGGTTGGAAGGGTTTTTGATGCAACAATTGGATGAACTATGCTCTTACTATGTAAGAGTGTGAGAAAATTTAGGTGGAAAATGTTTTGTTTTTTCAAAAATATAGCATTCATATAGAACTGCCAGTATATTTAGGATGTGAGCATCATGTTTTAAAAGAGATTTTAAAAGTTTGCATACATATAGGTGGTACCGATTAGGCATATATGCATTACTATGAAGTATTTCACTTTGCACATGTGCACAATATTTGCAAAAATTGGATTCAAACATGATGGATGTATATTATGCGAGGGATCAGCTATTTAATCCCTACCAAATTTTGGGACGAAATTTCTTAAGGGTGGGAGAATGTAACACCCCGCATTTTTAATGAAATAAAAAATGTGGAAATATGTATATATATTCTATGCATAGATATATTTAAGAGAAAAATTAAATAATAACAATAAAATTGCATGTAATAATTTAATGCAGTGAAATGAAGAAAAAGATTAATAAAAGAAATTACATGCAATACATGAAATGCGAAGAAATGCATGCGAACATTTGAATAGAAAAAAGGAAAATTTGAAGAGCTTCTATAATTTGGTCAAGCGTCATTGCGTTCATGGTGATTTTCTAGTCAATTTAGACCTATGGGTTACAGAAATCTGATTTAAGATGAAAAAGATATCTTTAATTAAATATTGCAACAAAACATGAAAAAGAGGAATGAGAGAAGAATAATGGTTACATTGTTCCAAGGCTTGTTAACAACAGTCTAAGTAGCTCAGTTGGTTAGAGCCTGTGACTTACATACAAGAGGTACAGAGTTCGATACCTGCCAGCGTGCCATATTTTTGTTTTAGGGGAATGGCTCAAAAGTGGCTTAGTCTGAACGCAGTTCAATTAAAAAGCGGTTTAATGTGAAAAGGGTTAATTGGAAAGATGGTTAAAAAGAGAAATAAATGATATGAGCGATTTAAGAGAATTATATTGGGAACCATATAAATAATTGTTCGCGTACAAGAGCTTAACATTTGCATAAGGGTTGTATGTAGATAAACATAATTTAGAATAAGGGTTGCGCGCGAATAAAAAGAGGATATTTGAAATTTGATTATTGATAAATCAAAATTCAAATAAATAAAGAAATAAATATATATATATTAATATATATATATATATATGTGTGTGTGTGTGTGTGTGTGTGCGTGTATATGACATGTGGGCGTCGACACCCCTTGCGGCTACGCATCATGTTGCACACATGGCGCGTTTTTATTGGTTAATGATTGTTTTTTCTGTAACATGGCTATTTTCTATTGGTTGGATGACGTGGTTAGCTTGGATGGGGTTTTAAATCAAATCTAAAGGACTAAATTTGTTTAGCATGCCTATAAATGAGGTGGTTAGGGTTACTTCATCCTCACAATTTCTTAGGCGACGCCAAAACTCTGCCTCCAAACCTATTCTTCTTCCTCTTCTTCTTTAACTAGAGAAAGCTTTTCCCTTTTCTCTTCTCCTCCAAAACATATTTTAAAAATAAAATAAAATAAAATAAAATGAAGATTAAATCTAGGCTTCTTCTTCTTCTTCTTCAAAGTTAGAGAAAAGAATTCAGATTTACGATAAAAGCACCTAGATTTATGTTGCGTATGATGTTCCAAATCAGTTAGGTAAGACATGGAAGATTAGATATGGATTAGATTCAAGATTATTCAGAATTGGGAAAGAAAATCGAAGGTGAGTGGGTTTAAATTATCATTTTGAATAATAGTATAGATATCGTTTGGCATTCCCCAGTAATGAACATAATAAACATGGTATAATTGCAGTCTTATTCATATGATCTTTCTGTTCTTCTCCCTCCTTCCCTTTTTATTTTTATAGGCAAGCTACCTTCAAGCCTAGGCCAAACGCTGAAATATGCGAACGCGCGAAATTGGGAATCATTTGGGAAAAATTAATTTGGGCATAATATATATGATGATTTATGACTTGGAAGAAAGGGTATAATATGCATAATAATATATGACTTGGAAAAAGGGTATGAAAATCTATAATGAAATAGGGATAATTGTAATAAATATGAACAACTGGAGAGGTTTGGGAAATATGTAATAAAAAGTAATTGGCATAAGATTGTTTACAATTATGAAATTGGTTTAATTTGGTATAACTTATAGGCATAACTTGGATTAGAATTATAGGCATAAATTGAATTGGGAGTTTATGGGTAATTAGTATTTATTATAATAATCCAAGACTTGAAATTGGGCATGAATTAAGAAAAAAGATATTGAACGCCTAAGACACGAGGTTAGATTTGGTTTGCGATAGAAGTCAGCCCGAACCCGTCCGGCATATCCAGCAACCGCAAACGGTAATTTAGTGTGAGAGGTCTTAGGTGGAAATTGGACCCGTAATGGTGTTAAGACACGAGGTTAGATTCGGATGCGGTAGAAGTCTGCCCGGAACCGCCCGGCATATCCAGCAACCGCAAACGACAATCTAATGTGAGAGTTCTTGCTCGTTTACAGGCATAATAAATAATAATGAACACTTAACCAAGACGACGCATGTAAGATTGACATGGAAATAATGAAGGGGTTAAGTGGGTAACATGGGTAGCATGGATAATTTATTAAATTGAAATACTTAACCTAATTAATTTGTTGTGGTGATACGAAGCAGCTGAATTGAGTAAGGGGTTAAGTAAACTTGTTAAAGTAGTGGGAAGGGTTAAGTTAATCTTAATTAATGCCAAAATGGGGAATGATAATAACCTATTATGAATGAACTTGAATAAAAAAAAGGAAAGATAATAGGTAGACTTCTCCTAGGGACAAATGGAAATGATAACTTATGGAATATGGTAAGTTAAAAGGAACGATAGGGGAAAATGAAATAACTTATACAATAAGGTAAGATGTACTTAATTGTAAATTAAGTAATCTATAAAGGCAAAAATAAATCTACAAATGAAGATAACATAAGTTATATGAATGACATAACATAAGATTGATTTAGTTGAGTAATTCTCTAAGTGTCAATCTAATGTTGATTTCGGTCTTCGGGGTTGATACTTAGGGAGTTATTCTCTTAACCAATGTATATGTGAATTAAGATGTAATTAATTATAAATTAAGTGGAACATGCTATTATCACCATAAGAGGGATAATGAATAGATTATGAGAATAACATGTTGTAAGCTTATTAATAAACTTAAATGGGTTAAGTTATAAATGGAATTAATAAGCAAGGGTAACTTGAAAAAAAATTGAAAAGGAAGTCAATGTGAATGAGAATAACCTAGTTAAATGAGAAAACTGACGAGGTAGAGCAAGCACGTAATTGATGATTAGACGTAGGGTCTAATGGCATATTAAACTGAGGCACTTGGAGCAGTCCGTACATTATAGGATGAATAGCCCAACGAGGTAAATCATCACGGTGTCATGAGGCATGAGGGGAGCGCACGTTCATCTGATTATTCTGGAAGGCTCCGACGGACTGGAAGGGGAAGCACACGGCTTCTTAAGTCGTTAAAGGTGCTCCTAGTAGCCCTCTGTGTGGTGGCAGATGTTTAAGGCTGTGCCCGTAGAGGTTGGGTCTGCGCATAACTACTAGGTGGGTGGGCCTTGACTGTAAGTATGACTTGGCAGTTAGAATGCTGTACGCGGTGGCGGAAAAGGTGATTCGGCAGCTGCCTCAACGGAGGCGGAAGGTCAGAGCCAACAAGGATAGTAGGTTATCGAGTGCCTGCCACCACAGCCAGTTGGATGCGGAAAGACTATGGCTAGACCCAAGATACCATTAACCATTCACTATCTTGGGACGGTGGTTAAGGGGAGACGCCACATGGATGTTTAGATTGTTTACTTAGGGGCTTGTCGCTTAGCTCTTGTAGTCTTTACTAATTGAGGGAGGGGCTGAGGTGGGGCCATAGCCACCACAGATAACAGATCCTAGGGATATTTGTGTGAGAGGATCTTAAAGGTGGGCCTGCACAGATATGAGGAAAGCTCCCAACCGAGTTCCATGTTTCTTGGATAGCCCTACCATGGAACTCGGGCATGCGCACGATCGGTGTGCGGGTTAGGCATCGAATACGTTTGACGATACGTACGTGGGAAAGTCTAGATACATGCATGTCTGCTCTAGGTGGTGTATCGTAGACTCTGGGGCATTACTCGATGAAGGAATCTAACTCGATGAAAAGTTCTAGGATAGCAGTCGGTACGCTTACGTAGTACAACGATAGTGGTTCTATGCAGATGTAGCATTGTTATATATGTAAATAGATATGTACGTTACTATGGCACATGATAAGAGACTACACACATAAATGTGGTGTTACGGAGGGGACTGTGCGAGTGGTGTACCATGGGGTGTACCTCAGTTTGGGGGTAGCTATATATACATTATATTAGGTTAGTCTACTAAGGAGTAGATGGATGCGACATGTGTGTATAAGCCTTGCGCGCTAATAGCACAGATAACCTAATAAATAAGAAATGTGATTGAATGGTATATGTAGGATTATCTAGAAGTGTAATTTAAGTCCAGTCACCAGAACTTGTGTTCTGACCCACTCCTCATAACATTCGCAGGTTAGGTTCATAACAGAGACTGTATAGCTTTGGATACTTGTTTAGCAGCATTGTTATTAAGGTAAAGCTATATTTTAATTACATTATATTTTATTCCTTCCGCTGTGAGATATTTTCCGAACTCTGACATGTTTTATGCCTCTGTCTTTTTTGCAGGATAATAGGGCAAATCAACTTGGGTTTCTATGGATTGGGTTTTTGAAAAAAAATCGGTCCGTTGGAATTTGGGTTGTTCCAGACCCCAAGAGGCCTGACCGCCTCCAAACTTATGAAACTTATACTCCGTTGAATGAAGACATAGAGAACATCTACCTAGCAATATACAACACTCTCGGGTAGAAGAAACCCAGATATAGGGAGTCCACAGACCGCGAAAAGAATTCTGGCAAGCATTGTCAACACCGCGACCTGTATGGACACACTACTAACGATTGCCATCAACTCAAGGACGCTATCGAAAGGCTCATCCGTGAAAAGCGCCTTGAACAATACATCCAAGCTCCATTTCCTCCCGAGGCAGCCCCTGGTCCTTCAATGCCTGCGCCTCCATCACCTGCCCAAGCAGCTCCCAGACCATCAAACAAAAGGTGAGGCATTGTGATCAACACCATATGTGGTGGGCCTTATCCCACGCACGAGAGTTTCCGAAAGATGGAGGAGTATGTAAGCTCCATCAAGCATGCAACCTATGAGGCTTGTTCCGCTCCTGATGAATCCCTCCCGCCAAGCTCCAGAAGACTATGCTGGACGACATCATTTTTCGCGAGAGAGAATCTAAGGGAATTGACATCCCAACTACATACCCTCTCGTGATAACAACTCAGATCGGCCTTGGACACGTCCGAAGGGTGCTAATCGACTCAGGAAGCTCGATCAACATTATCTTTAAGGCAGCTTATAATAAAATGAAACTAGATCCCAAAGACTTAAAATCCTGTCATTGTAACACCCCACGTCCATTAATGTCACTCACAAAGGGAATGCATTAACTTTCATGGAGTATTATTGGTGTATAGAACGGAATATAAAAAGACAGATACATATATTGGTACTTGAAAATTTTAAAACAACTTTTATTGCAGCGGAGAAATAGTTTGATTACAACAACACCATATACCAACAATAAAACCAAGTACACTTAGTATCTATCTTGACAAATTGTTTTCTGAGTACATAAAGTAAAAAAGCATAACCCCAACATAAGTAGCCATAAAAGAGATAAGTTGAACTTTACTTTCAGCAATACAAGCACTTATAAAAAGAGAGAGAAAGAGATCCAAATCAAGCTCCACTAGCACTAGTCCCACCCTGAGAACCTGGGGGGGGGGAGGAGGGAAGAAAAGAGGCGAAAACAAGGGGGTTAGACATAAAGTCTGGCAAGTACAATAACTTTAACAATATAATTATTAAAGTAATTAGGATAAGGCATAAACTGGTAAAACCAAGAATGACTGTGAAGCAAATAGGAAAGACAAAACAAAGAAGAGGAATATGCTGGCGTTAATCGCGCTCCTAATCACTATAGGACAATTACTATAATGCACCATTACTAGTCACCTTAAGAGTTGATCCCACCTAATGAACATAATAATCATAATGGTAGTTTCGTGTACCCTTAGCCGTCTTCATAGGTGTCGCCTACCCCTGTCTCCACTAGTTGTACCCACTACCCCCATCCGATCGACTCCCTAACTCGTAGATACCCGTGCTGGTCCCACAGTGGGGTGTATCACTCCCCAAAGTGGCAACCCTATACCACTAAAGATGCACGGCTTATATCTACACGATGCAACAACGTCTTACCTACCAGCTCGGGCCCACGCATGCACATGACCCCGTTGGACTTGCGTTGCCACCGCTAACCCATTTTGACCTCTTTAAATCAAACCCAGTAAGCGTGTCCTGTCCTTGATCTAACTCAAGCTCACAAAGATACTTAATGGGTTACTACTTTGAAAAGGGCCCCCATACTTGACACAAGCTTTTCACCTATGCTTGGTCCCCACTAAGATTTCCCACTTAACCCCTTCTTATCGTATTTCACATGCCACCCATGCCACCCACTTAACCCCACGACCCACTACATGTTTATCTTGGTTAAGTGTTACTTAATTCATTATAACCGTAACCTAGTAAGACCTCTCACATTAGACTACCGTTTGCGGTTGCTGGATTTGCCGGGTGGGTCTGGGCAGTCTTATACCGCAAACGAGCCTAACCTCATGTCTTTACAATTGTTACGCATTTAAATTGTGCATTTGACCTCTCACATTAGACTACCATTTGTGGTTGCTGGATTTGCCAGGCGGGTCCGGGCAGTCTTACACCACAAACGAGTCTAACTTCGTGTCTTAGGCATTTATTATTACACATAACCATTTTACCCTAATAAGAATTAATTATCCCTAATCAAATTGTCAATAACTTTCAAATTAATCTATGTCCATAATTGTCACCTAAATTATGTTCATGGTTTTCAGGTATATAAATTATACAAATTAATGTCCCCAATTCACAATATGTATAATTAATATTTTCCCAATGTTCCCACGCCGTTCGTACGTTTAATAGGAAATATGTTAGACTCGCAAAAAGTCTAACTCATAAGAAAAGAAAAGAAAAGAAACATCACACCTTGCATAACACATAAAATAGATCTAACTTGCAAATAAGAATCATAACATAAATTTGCATAACCAATAACTTGCATAGGCAATGAACATATAGAACATGAATTGGCCTAAACTACGTACTGCCATGGTTCTAAATATAGATCTAAACATAAAATTGTGAGCTTGCATATATGAATACGGTTTTTCACCTAAACTTGCATATGTGAATATGGTTTTCCCCTAAACTTGCATATGTGAATATAGTTTTCACCTAAACTTGCATATGGATTCCATACAAACTTGCATATGAATTTAAACATGTAAACTAATACCACATGTTTTACATATAAACTAGCATATATATACATACTTGATTCACATATAAACTTTTGTATAATTCGCATACAGACTGGCACATGATTCACATACAAACTAGCATATGATTTACATCCCGAACTTGCATACAAACTGATGTCATAAAATGAATCAAGTTAAACATATGTGATTGGGCATATGAAATAGATCTACTAACATAAGTTAACCAAACCGTCATATGTTCACAAATAGACGATAACAAAATTAAGTAACGTCACATGATTCACCAGACATGTTCTCATAATCCAAATTATAACTCATCATAATTAATTTATTAATTATTTTGTGAAAGAAATATTACTCACAAAGATGGATTAGAAAAGAGAATAATTCGTTCGTCGTTTGTATTTGAATCTTGCTTTCAATTCCTAAGCCTTAAGAAGAAGGTGAATTATTCCAGCAGCAGCATGCAGACCATGAGACTAATTTAGTTTAGGTTTAGAGCTTGAGTCTATGCGTGCTTATATAGAAGTTCAGACCAACATAAGCCGTTAGATTAACATAGGGGCAATCAGAACCATTCAGACTAACTGGAACCATCCAGAAACTGCCATCTAAGCCCTAGTGACTCAGCCACAAGTCAGAAATCGTCATATTTCAGATCTACCCGAGGGGGTAGATCGACCCCCAGGTCGACCTGTATAGGGGAGGTCGACCCCCTGGTCAACCTGGCCTGGGGCGGGAAAAATCCCGCCCAGCCGCCTTCTCTGTTTTGATTTCGAATTCTGAATTTTTGAATCTGAGCTGTTTTATTTTATATAAATTCCTGAAACTTCTTAGGGCCATAACTTCCTCCTATGAAGTCCTATTTACGAAAACTTGACTCTATTCCAAGCAGAATTTCGAGACGAACGCAATGGCGTAAACCATTTCCCTCAATTCTTCTCTTAAAAATTAAGTGTTCTTAAATTTGTAAATTTTAATATTTAAAATTACGGGGTGTTGCATTCTCCCCTCCTTAAAGGATTTCGCCCCCAAAATCTCCAAGTTTAAGGAGAATGTATATCCTAACATCCAATTATCCATCTACTCAGCCATAAAACACGGGCATCCATTGTCCTTAAAAGATTTCTAATGCCGTATGAACATATGCAAAAAGTGTGTGTATATGTTCCTTATCTAATGCAAAATCAGGCGGTCTACTGATTCAGTTGACCTCCTTAATGCAAATCATGATAGTGCTATGCGTCCATTATGTATGCAAAAGAATCCTAACGATTTATATTATTTCTACATGTATGCACAACCATTCATCTAAATGCAGCATCAATATGATAACACAACCATTATACATCCATTAATTTAAATATGCACACACATTTATATGCAGTATGAAAGTGATTGAGCCGATCAAGTGCCTAATGTGTGTGTACATGAATCCTCGAGCAACCACTTGCATCCATTTGCATCCACCAACCATAACATGTCTCAAACACATGTTTACATCCATAGGGTTTTTTTCCTAACTAAAGATCGAAGATATCATCGCAAAGACATACTAAATGATATGACAAGTATCAACAAAGCAGTAGAAAAAGGAGAAGTTAAAAACATACCCTCAAAAAGGAAAGGGTACAGTGTACGCATCTTGTCTTCCGTCTCCCAAGTCGCGCCTCCTTGATCATCTCCCCATTGCACTTTGACCAACTTGACCTCTTTGTTGCGTAGCCTTTTGACCTCCAATCCGAGAATGCGTGTAGGAGCTTGTCTAACCGTGGCATTGCACTCTACTTCCACTTCTTTGAGCGTGCTCGGCTCCACCACTTCCGTTGTATCATGTAATTAGCACTTACGCAAATGCGAAACGTGAAACACGTCATGAACACCACTGAGCTTCTCTGGCAATTTTACTCTATATGCCATCTATCCAATCCTCTCTGTAATTGGAAAGGGTCCTACAAACCTCGGCGCCAACTTCCCTACTGATTCAAAACGGACTACGTTTCTCAAGGGTGACACCTTAATAAAAACCATGTCCCCAATATTGAACTCAAGATTGGTTCGCCTTTTATCAGCATATGACTTCTGTCGGTCCTACGCCGTCTTCATTCTCCATCTAATCAAGTCTATCTTCTCTGAAGTCTCCCTAATCATGTCTGGTCCAAGCAAAACCTTATCCGTTGATTCCCACCAACAAGTAGGTGATCGGCATGGTCGTCCATAAAGAGCCTCAAAGGTGCCATGCCAATGCTAGCCTGAAAGCTGTTATTATAAGCGAACTCCACTAATGGAAGTTGTTCTTCCCATGTTCCTCCAAAGTCTAAGACGCATAGTCTCAAAAGATCTTCTAGAATCTGATTTACTCTCTCTGTCTGGCCGTCCGTCTGAGGGTGGTAAGCGGTACTTAAGCACAATTGTGTTCCAACCGCCTCTTGTAAGCTCTTCCAAAACTTTCTAGTGAAAATGGGATCTCTATCGCTCATAATGCTAGAGGGTATGACGTTCAGACGAACTATCTCTCGAAGGTAAATAGATGCTAACCATGCATCGGTCCTCCTACTTTTAACGCGAATAAAATGGGCACTTTTGGTAAGTCTGTCTATAACTACCCAAATCCCCGTATTACCCTTCCTTGGTCATGGCAACCCGTCTACAAAATCCATGGAAACACTTTCCTATTTCCACAGCGGAATCTCTAAAGGGTGGAGAAAACTACCGGGCTACTTTTGCTCCGCCTTGACTTGCTGGCTCACTAAGCATCTAGAAACGAACTCAGCCACGTCCTTCTTCATTCTGGCCCAAAAGAAATTTCGCTTCATATCCCTATACATCTTGTCACCATTGGGATGTATGGTCATCTTAGAGCGATGTGAGTCTTTAAGAATTGTCTTCCTCATGCTCTCGTCTTGTGACGCGCAAAGTCTCCCATCTCTACGCAACCAACCTCTCTCACCTATAGCATATCTATTAAGATGACTCAAAGACTCCCCTCCTATAAGCTTGCCTACTATCTCAACCAACTGTGGGTCATTTCGCTGTGCCTCTCCAACCCGACCCAAAAGTGTAGGTTGCACCTCTAGTGATGCCAACAATCTGGGTATATAATCGACAGAGGATCTGAAGTCGAAGGTAGATATATACTCCAAACTCTACCGCTCTACGAACAAAGGACTCAAAGTCAACTTCTTTCTACTTAAGGCATCAGCTACAACGTTACCCTTGCCAGAGGTATATGCGATCTCAAAATTGTAGGATGCTAAAAACTCCATCCACCTCTGTTGCCTCAAGTTTAGATCTTTCTGAGAGAACAAGTACTTTAGCGACTTATGGTCTGTATACAACTCAAACTTCTCGCTAAGCAAATAATGACGTCAAGACTTAAGCGCAAAAACTATGGTAGCCAACTATAAGTCGTGGGTAGGGTAATTCTTCTCGTGGACTTTCAGCTGCCTTTCCCCATAGCATATCACTCTTCCCTCTTGCATTAAAACTACGCCAAGCCCTATCCTGCAAGCATCAGTATATACTGTGAATGGCTTACTCTCATCTGGCAAAGCTAAAACTGGAGCTTTCGTCAAATCCCGCTTCAAACGCTGGAAAGCATCGTCACAGTCAACATCCCATGAAAAAGTCAAGTTCTTCTTCGTCAACTGAGTAAGTGGGGCTAATATCTTCGCGAAGTCCTTAATGAACTTCCTATAATAACCATCCAGCCATAAATAGCTTCTTACTTCTGTTGCGTTTTTAGGAATCTTCCAATCTTGGATTGCCACCACCTTTCCGGGATCCACAGCTATCCCTTCCTTAGAAACCACGTGTCCTAAGAACCTCACTTCTTTTCTCCAAAAATGGCATTTGGAGAACTTAGCTTTGAGTTGATGTGCTCGTGGGGTCTCTAAGACTTCCCTAAGATGTAAGGCGTGCTCTTCCTCGTTTCTAGAGAAAACCAAGATATCGTCCACAAAGACTACCACAAACTTGTTTAGAAACTCCCTGAACACCCTACTCATTAAGTCAACGAAGTATGCGGGTGCATTCGTCAAACCAAAAGGCATGACGAGCCACCCGAAGAAACCGTCAGGAGTTCTAAATGCAGTTTTATCTATGCTGTCCTCAGCCACCCTTAGCTGATGAAATCCTGTAGCCAAATCCAATTGCGAGAAAACCGAAGTACCCACCAACTGATCAAATAAATCATCTATCCTCGGCAATGGGTGTCTGTTCTTCTTTGTGAGCTTATTCAGCTCTCTATAGTCCACGCACAATCTAAGTGAACCATCAGCTTTCGTAGCAAAAACAACTAGAGCACCCTATTTCGAAATACTTCTTCTTATGAACCCCTTCTCAAGTAACTCTTTCACTTGCTTACTGAATTCTCTTCTCTCTCTCGAAGCCGTGTGGTGTACTGGTAATGCAACTGGCTTTGCATTATCTACTAGGTATATTCGAAAGTTTATCTCGTGCCTCGGGGGTAAACCCCGAACTTCATCGAAGACGTCACTCTATTCACGGACCACATGAACGGATTCCAAGTCATCATTGGATGCGTCAAGAGATTCTAGGTAGCTAAGCATCACCGGACCTCTAGAGTCACAAGAAATATCAAGGGTCTTGCCACAACGACGAGTCAATAATCTAACTACCCTTCTTTCACAGTCTAGGATGGTACCGTATCTAGCTAGCCAATCCATGCCTAGAATCAAGCCGTAGCCCATGAAGTAAAGAACGAAGGCGTTGCATTCAAACCCAATGCCCAAGATAGACACTCTCAAACTCGGAAAAATCATTGAAAGATGAGCCGAACTACCAATAGGATTTGAGACTACTATGGGATCCGTAACTAGACTAGTATTTAGATGCAGTGTTTCAACTAACAAAGCAGATGAAAATGAGTGTGAAGCACCAGAATCAAACAAAGTACGAACATGATGATCAAACAGAAAAACAAAACTTTCAACAGAAATGTTTCTACCTCTCTCTTGTCCTGGTGCCATGAGAGCGTGAACCTGCCCTCTTGCCTGCTTTGGTGCCATGAGAGCCTGAATTTGCCCCCTAGAAGTGGACCTTGTCCTTTGTCGTTGCCCCTGTTTCCTCGGGCAGTCTTTAATTAGATGTCCTGCCTCTCCACAGTGGAAACAACCAGTCTTCTTCTACTTTCTACAGTCCTTGCTCAGATGGCCTGGTGTTCCACAATTAAAGCACCTTTTCTTTCCTTTGCTATTGTTTTCCTTACCACCTTTCTTGTGTTACTGTTGTGATTTCTTTTGATCCCCTTTCTTCTCCGGTGCCTTATTAGCATTAGCACCTTTCTCCCCTTCATGCATAAATGCCATGTCAACCAATTTCTCAAAGGTAAACCCCATAGGAATGTGGGTCATATCCAACCCGTGTAGCGGCTCATTCAAACCTTTAACGAACCTCAGGGCCTTCTTCTCTGGTGTGTTCACCAAGTCCAAGTCAAATCTTGCCAACATATTGAACTTGTTGACGTACTCCTTAACTGATAAATTCTCTTGCTTCAACGTCAAGAACCTCTCAATGTATAAATTCTCTTCTGCTCGTGAGAGAAATTTCATCTCGAACCTATTCCTGAATTCAATCCATGTCTCCACTAGACGCTCTCCATTCGTGACCTCCCACTAAAATGAGGCTTCGTCCTTCATTAACCAAGCAGCTAATTGGACCTTCCTTCCATCTTCTACCTCGAAGATACCAAATAAATCTTCCACCTCCTTAAGCCAATTTCGAGCTTCAACAAACGGCTCTGACCCGTGAAAAGTTTTCCCATCCATTGCCCGAAAATCCTTGCATATCTTCGAAAAAGTATCAACACGGGGAGGGGGAGGAGGAGGAGCGGCTACAGCTGGGGGAGGAGGAACGTTTTCTAGGCCTGCGGCGGTGGCCCTAGCCTCCAGATACCTTCTGAACCAGGTTGGTATCGGTATGCCCTCAGGTATCTCGGGTACCCCAAACATGCTGAAAAGAAAAAGAAAAAGATTCAAAACGGAGAATCAAAGGAAAGATATATGGATCTTGGGGGTCATGTTTTTATGACAAACTTTTCTCTTGAAAATACTCTCCTTAAAACATATTTTTGAAAGTATTTGTTTATAAAATGCTTTTGAAAAGTAGTTTTTCAAATTCTCTTATCTGTTCTGTAACCTTCAGCTCTGATACCACGTGTAACACCCCACGTCCATTAATGCCACTCATACAGGGAATGCAATAACTTTCAAGGAGTATTATTGGTGTATAGAACGGAATATAACAAGACAGATACATATATTGGTACTTGAAAAATTTAAAACAACTTTTGTTGTAGCGGAGAAATAGTTTGATTACAACAACACCATAAACCAACAATAAAACCAAGTACACTTAATATGCATCTTGACAAATTGTTTTCTGAGTACATAAAGTAAAAAAGCATAACCCCAACATAAGTATCCATAAAAAAGATAAGCTGAACTTTACTTTCAGAAATCCAAGCACTTCCAAAAAGAGAGAGAAAGAGATCCAAATCAAGCTCCACTAGCACTAGTCCCTCCCTGAGATCCTAGGGGAGGGGAAGGGAAGGAAGAAAAGAGGCGAGAACAAGGGGGTCAGACATAAAGTCTGGCGAGTACAATAACATTAAAGTAATTAGGATAAGGCTTAAACTGGTAAAACAAGGAATGACTGTGAAGCAAATGGGCAAGACAAAACAAACAAGAGGAATATGCTGGCGTTAATCACGCTCCTAATCACTATAGGATAATTACTATAATGCACCATTACTAGTCACCTTAAAAGTTGATCCCGCCTACTGAACATAATAATCATAATGGTAGTTTTGTGTACCCCTAGCTGTGTTCATAGGTGCCGCCTGCCCCTATCTCCACTAGTTGTACCCACTACCCCCTATGCGATTGGCTCCCTAACTCGTAGATACCCGTGCTGGTCCCACGGTGGGGTGTATCACTCCCCAAAGTGGCAACCCGATACCACTAAAGATGCACAGCTTATATCTACACGATGCAACAACGTCTTGCCTACCAGCCCATGCCCATGCACGCACATGACCCCGTTGGACTTGCGTTGCCACCGCTAACCCGTTTTGACCTCTTACAATCAAACCCAGCAAGCGTGTCCCGTCCTCGATCTAACTCGAGCTCACAAAGATACTTAATGGGTTACTGTTTTGAAAAGGGCCCCCATACTTGACACAAGCTTTCCACCTATGCTTGATCCCCACTAAGACTTCCAACCTAACCCCTTCTTATTCATGCCTTCTTACATGTTTCAACTTGGTTATGTGTTTCTAATCGTATTTCGCATGCCACCCATGTCACCCACTGAACCCCATGTCCCACAACATGTTTATCTTGGTTAAGTGTTACTTAATTCATTATAATTGTAACCCTGTAAGACCTCTCAAATTAGACTATCGTTTGCAATTGCTGGATTTGCCGGGCGGGTCCGGACAGTCTTATACCGCAAACGAGCCTGACATGGTGTCTTTACAATTGTTACACATTTACTTTGTGCCTTTGACCTCTCACATTAGACTACAGTTTGTGGTTGCTGGATTTGCCGGGCGGGTCCGGGCAGTCTTACACCACAAATGAGTCTAACCTCGTGTCTTAGGCGTTTATTATCACACATAATCATTTTACACCAATATGAATTAATTATCCCTATCCAAATTGTCAATAACTTTCCAATTAATCTATGTCCATAATTGTCACCTCAATTATGTTCATATTTTTCAGGTATATAAATTATACCAATTAATGTCTCAAATTAATTATATGCCTTTTAAAGCCATTTTATGCCAATTCACAATATGTATAGTTAATATTTTCCCAATGTCCCCACGTCGTTCATACGTTTAATAGGAAATATGTTTGACTCGTAAATAGTCTAACTCATAAAAAAAGAAAAGACACATCACAACTTGCATAACACATAAAATAGATCTAACTTGCAAATAAGAATCATAACATAAATTTGCATAACCAATAACTTGCATAGGCAATGGACAAATAGAACATGAATTTGCATAAACTACGCACTGCCATGGATCTAAATATAGATCTAAACATGAAATTGTGAACTTGCATACATGAATATGGTTTTTCACCTAAACTTGCATATGTGAATATGGTTTTCACCTAAACTTGCATATTTGAATGTAGTTTTCACCTAAACTTGCATATGTGAATATTGTTTTCACCTAAACTTGCATATGTAAATATAGTTTTCACCTAAACTTGCATATGGATTCCATACAAACTTACAGATGAATTTAAACATGTAAACTAATGTCACATGTTTTACATATAAACTAGCATATATATACATACTTGATTCATATATAAACTTGTGTATAATTCGCATACAGATTGGCATATGATTCACATACAAACTAGCATATGATTTACATCCCAAACTTGCATACAAACTGATGTCACAAAATGAATCAAGTTAAACATATGTGATTGGGCATATGAAATAGATCTACTAACATAAGTTAACCAAACTGTCATATGTTCACAAACAGACGATAACAAAATTAAGTAACGTCACATGATTCAACAGACATGTTCTCATAATCCAAATTATAACCCATCATAATTAATTTATTAATTATTCTATGAAAGAAATTGAACTCACAAAGATGGATTAGAAAAGAGAATAATTCGTTCGTCGTTTGTATTTGAATCTTGACTTGCAATTCCTAAGCCTTAAGAAGAAGGTGAATTATTCCAGCAGCAGCATGGAAGCCATGAGACTAATTTAGTTTAGGTTTAGAGGTTGAGTCTATGCGTGCTTATATACAAGTTCAAATCAACATAAGCCGTTAGAATAATATAGGGGCAATCAGAACAATTCAGACCAATTGGAACCATCCAGAAACGGCCACCTAAGCCCAAGTGACTCAGCCACAAGTCAGAAATCGTCATATTTCAGATCTGCCCGAGGGGGTAGGTCGACCCCCAGGTCGACCTGTATAGGGGAGGTCGACCCCCTGGTCAACCTGGCCTGGGGCGGGAAAAATCCCGCCCAGCCCGCTTCTCTGTTTTGATTTCGAATTTCAAATTTTTAAATCTAAGCTGTTTTATTTTATATAAATTCCTGAAACTTCTAAGGGCCATAAATTCCTTCTACGAAGTCCGATTTACGAAAACTTGGACTCTATTCCAAGCAAAATTTCGAGACGAATGCAATGTCAAAACCCTTTCCCTAAATTTTCTATTAAAAATTAAGTGTTCTTAAATTTTTTAATTTTAATATTTAAAATTATGGGGTGTTACAGTCATGCTACAATCCAGGGCTTTAACGGACCATCCAGTCTTCCAATAGGCAAGATTGACCTACTCGTCGAGCTAAGTGAGGGGAATCGGAGTGGGATCCAAGTCCTCACTTTTATGGTTATCGACATCACTCCCCGTACAATGGCTTCTTTAGATGTCCTTTCCTTATAGAGTTCTAAGTTTGCATGTCACCCTGGTCTCTCCTAATGAAGTTCCCAACGGATAACGGAACTGGAACGATCAAAGGGGACCAAACTGCCGCTCGAGACTACTATGCCACAGAATAGAAGAGCGCACGCAGTAAGGACAAAGGCAAGACTATGCCTTTGCCCTCCTGCGCTAAAAATATCTCTTCATAGCAATCAAAGGTGTCTGAGCCTTGGCTTAGGCGCCACTGCCACCTTTCCAACGACTTCGATCCGAGGGAAGGCGAAGAGCCCGAATACGAAAGAGCTACTCCTATTGGCCGACCGAAGACATCTCCATCGATCCTGATGACCCATCAAAAGTCATGAAAAATGTGTCGCAACTTCACCCCGCGGTAAAAGATGATCGTGTGGATTTCCAAAGAGCCAACCTCGACGTGTTCGCTTGGACTCATTAAGACATGAGGGGTGTCGACCCCGCGATTGCTTGTCACCTATTAACTCTCGATCCCGCAATACCTCCGATCAAACAGAAACGTCGCTTCCTGTGCCCCGAAAGGTCTAACGCACTCAGTGAAGAGGTATGTAACAGCTCGCATTTTACATATCGGAGGATCGTAAAATATTTTTATTTTATTCTCTGAGGGTTGGATCATTCTCATCTTTTGATATGTTGCTTATGGGGATGTGAGACATGTCCATAATTTTTACCGATTTTGTTTGTGACCATTTTGCCCCTGTAAATCATGTACAGGGCATAACTTTTGACTCAGGTCGAATCAAAGGGTGAGACCTGTGCCATTGGAAAGGAATAGATGATTGCCCTTCCGTAGAGTAGTTACATTAAAATTTTGACTCAGCGGTTTGGGAAGAATCACCGTTTTAAGGTTTTTCAGTTGGTTGTTCATGTTTCGAGAGCGACAATGGGCTGATTTGGGAAGGCCCATTGGTGGGCTATAGGAATGGTATAAATAGAGGGCAAGGGATATGGGAAATGGTTTTAGTTTTTCATTCTCTTATTTGGTGCCTTGAGCTCCTCCTTCCTATAACACCTTTCCACCATTAAAAATCATAATCCAAGGAGGGAAATTGAAGAACTATAATATTGGAGACTAGATCTACATCAATTTAAGCAAGAGTTCATCGGATCAAGAGGATTGGTGCGAGGTGCTTGGTGTCCGGATCCTTATTTCTATCATTTTAGCTTGTTATGGCAAATCAGTGAGTGATTTACATCTCTCACATGTATGCAATGAAGTATATGAATGTTGGATTATGTTTTTCATCGTATTTAAGTGTTTTCTCAAAGATCTATACCTTTATGGAACCATTTTAACATGAATCACCCTATGACCTATTTTATCAAGTTTAAAGTGATGATTTCAATGTCATTTTATGTGTATATGCAAGTTAGATCTGTAGTTTTGCTCATATGTACATTTATGGTGATTTTGGTGAATTTTAAATGTTTGTTGATGGAATTGTCATGTTGGTGTTATTGTTGATTTCATATCATGCTTGTGATCATATTGGATGTATTGGATGAGCTAGTTTTGTCGAACGAATCGTTTTGGTGAAGTTTTGGTTGAAATTGGAGTTGCATTGGAGAATGCAGGTTTTGGGTCGAACATGGAGGGTCGGACATGGTGGATCGAACATGGAGGGTCGGTCGAACCATAGGGAGGTTTTCTTGGAGGAAAAGAAATAGTTGGCTCGTTCGAGCATGTTGGGTCGAATAGGTTGGATCGAGCTAGTTGGGTCGAGTAGCATACGGGTTATGCAGTGGTTTTAGTCACACCATAATGTGGTCGGGTCGGTCATGTTTTGGGTCGAACAAACATGGATCGGGTCGGTCATGTCTTGGTGAGGTGTTTGGATCGGTCGCGGAGGAGAGGTCGAGCAGAGTGGTCTAGTCGTTCATGTTGGGTCGAGCAGAGCTTGGATCGGTCGCACATGTTGGGGTCGGTCGTACCAAGGGTGGGTCAGTCGCACAGGGTCATTTTCTGAAAAAGTACGTTTTTCGGGTATGACCCGGGTTGAAGGAAAAGAGCTTGAAAAAAATTTGGGGGCAACCCCCCCGAACCCTACTCAAGCCGCAGCGCAGGTAACTTTGTTCAGTGATGATGTGACTTTGAAGTAAATTCAAGTTAGAAGGTTCGAAGTGTTGAAAAGTGCTTGTTGATCGATGTAGAACAGCGAATGAGATGACAAATCAAAGGTCATGGGTTGGTGAATAATGGTTGCTTAAAAAGGTTGCTTGAGCTATGAAAAGTCGTCGGGTTTGATGACTTGAGATGTGAAGGTCGAGAAGTTATCGTTGTCGTAAGTTCTAGTAGGCTCAAAGCAGGGGTACGATGGGGGCACCCAAAAGATCAGCTGTAGGTCGAGTACCCTAGGTATCGTTGAAAGGCCTAGTTGTCAAGTTTGGACATACATACGTATCGTTGAAAGGCGTATGGAGTTTACACTACAATTGGGGTTACCATTAGGCTTTGACATATAGCAAGGTTGGCCATCATACGTTTAGCGATGGTTTCAAAGAAGGATTGGCGGTGATAGCCAGAGTTAGTCATGGATGATTGGCTTTTTTGTTTGTACCATCTCACGTGGATTATCCAAAGTCGAGGGAGATGTTCCTTGGGTGCTTGACTGATATTGGTTTAGGCCTCTGGGGAGAGTACTTGAGGAATGTTAAATATGATTAGCATTGTCTGCATAAGACCTAAGTAATCCGGATGCTATGAATGTTATCAATGGTTGTTCTGATTTCCGTGGACCAGTTGTTGTTACCTTGGATGTTATGGATTGTAAAGGCTATCACCGTCCGATGTGGGGAAGATTGGGTTGAGTTCTTCTTTGGTGTTCTGGGTATATTAGTATGTTTATCCATCCATGCTCATATACTTTATTGTTGAAGTCTGTTAGCTTTTTTATCGCTCACTAAGACTATTGTCTGACTCAAGGTTTTGTACCTCCTCTTATTACCTTGGGCTGTTAATCCGGTTGTGGATGGGCAGACTAAGTAGCAGGTTACAGGTGATTAGTGAGGACGATGCTGCTGTGTGGAGGCGAGCAGGAGGCTGACGTACCAGTTTTATTATTATCTTGTATTTTTGTTTCCTCTGTTTGAGTGCTCTATGAGGGATGTAGTGAGGCCTTATGTACAAACTTTATTATTTGTTGGATAACTTTCAGGACGTTGTGAAAGTTTAAAAGTTTGCTATATGATGCTTCATTACTATTACCTATTGTATATGTTCTATTATACTTTGTCTTTGCGCTGTGAGTTCTACGACAGGTTCCGATTGTGTTTACCTACTCTGAAGATCTTCCATAGTAGTCGTGCACACCTTTCAGCGCATTATTCCTCTTGTTTAGTGCAGGGGTTATGGGCGGTCGTCACATTTGGTATCAGATCTCTAGTTAACGAATTTAGCCAAAGTTCTAATACGTAATTACGTATAAGAGACATACTTGTAGATTTCAGTTAGATGCTTACTATATATATTAGCATATATAGTAGTAGCGGTTGCATCTCTTTAGCAGTTTTTCTTGGAAGTGGCTAATTATTCTAAATTGTAGATGTAGAATGAGTAGACGGGAATCAAGATACGCTGCTAGGGGAGCTAATACTGGAGGGGGAAACGATGGTGAACCGAATTACTCGGCCATGTTTGAAGCCATGGCAGAGTCAATTATGCGAAGGGTACCCGCTCCAGTTGCGGCAACAGTAGATGTAGGTGTGCGAGTTCCTAGTGTCGTGGACTTTGCGAAGCTATGTAAGGATTATACGTCATTAGGAGGGAAACCATTCAAAGGAATTGAACCAACTGAAGAGGTTCAGAGGTGGATGGATTCATGTGTTCGAATCTTTGGAGACTTGGTTATTGAGGATGCAATAAAGAGAAAGCTTGCATCAAGGCAGCTGCAAGGTAGGGCGATGGAATGGTGGAAATCTATTACACTCGAGACTCCAAAGGAAGAAATTTCATGGGAGTAATTCCAAAGCTAGGTTTGAAGCAAAGTTTATCTCTATAGCTCAGAAATCTTCTCTACTCAAGAAGTTCGTAGAGCTGAAACAGAATGGTCGTTCTATGCTTGACTATAATTCTGACTTTGAAGACTTATCCAGATATGCTCGTTCGTACATTGATACACCCTATCAGAAGTACGAGAAGTTTGTCTTAGGTTTGGGTGCTTATATTGGAAAGCCGTTAGTGAATTGTCTTGACGATTCATTTGAGAAGATTGTGGAAAATGCTATTCGTTATGAGACCTTGTTCCCTAAGGAAGCAAATGTTGTCATTGCAACCAATTAGGCACAAAAACCACAACAGGGTGGCAATAATAAGAAGAGGAAGCAGCAACAACAAAAGGGAAAAGATGGCCAAAAGAAGCCTAAAAGTGAGGTGGTTTGCTTTAACTACCAACAAAAAGGCCATTTTGCTAGTGAGTGCAAGAATCCCAAAGCTGAGAAGGCTGAGCATGAGAAGAAAGATTGTCCAGAATTAGCTAAGGGCAAGCAGGTTGTGAGGGCATATGCTTTGGAAGACATGCCAACTTCTTTGAGAGCTCCTACCATAGAGGAGAAGGGAAAGGGTGTCATGGTGCAAGGTACTCTTTCTATTAATGGTGTTTTAGTTCGTGTGCTTTTTGATACTGGAGCATCACATTCTTTCATTTGCAATGCCCTTGTGTGTTGCTTGGGTTTGGAACCCGAGATCTGTGATAGACCCTTCATAGTGACTAATCCAGTTGGGGGTTCGTCAAATCATTGCATGATATGTCATGATCTAGTGTTGTCGAGTCATGGTTGCTCTTTTGTCTATGATTTCTTTGTTCTTAACTTCGCTGGGTTTGGGATCTTCTTGGGCAAGGATTGGCTCAAGAGGTATGCAGCAAGGGTGAATTGCGAGAAGCTAGAGGCGAGGGTCGGGGATGTAGAAGGCCGAAAGGTGTTGATTAGATGTAAGTGCGAAGAGGTGTCTTCATTAGCTATCTATATTCGCTTGGGATTCCACAAGAAGACTTGTCATCTATGCTGATCGCTAATGAGTATGAGGATGTCTTTGACGTGGTCAAAGGGTTGACGCCGCATCGTGAGATTGAGTTTAGGATCGATTTGGTCGAGGGTGCTAGACTAATTGTTATGCCTCTTAGGCGGATAGCGCCTAAGGAACAGTGAGAGTTGGAGGAGCAAGTTTGTGACCTTCTAGAGAAAGGATTCATTCGGAGAAGTGTTTCCGAATGGGGTGCACCAGTCGTGTTTGCAACCAAGGCTGATGACTTGTTAAGATTGTGTGGACTATCGTGAGCTGAACAAGGTGACTAAGAAGAACAAGTATCTGTTGCCAAGGAAAAATGACTTGTTCGATCAGCTTCACGAGGCCAAAGTATTTTCTTAGATGTATTTGGCAACGGGATTTCATCAGTTGAGGGTGGCTAGGGATAGTGTGCCAAAGACTCCATTTAGGTCACCATCCGGTTTCTTCGAGTGGTTGGTGATGGCATTCGGGTTGACTAACGCAGAAGCGTATTTTGTGGATCTTATGAATAGAGTTTTCAGAGATCAGTTGAACAAATTCGTGCTTGTGTTCATAGATGACATTCTGGTTTACTCTCGGAATGAGGAAGAGCACAAGACGCACTTGAGAGTAGTGTCGGAAATATTGCGAAAGCATCAACTGGGAGCTAAGTTTTTGAAGTGTCACTTTTGGAAGAATGAAGTGAGAATCTTAGGTCATGTTGTTTTTGGAAATGGGATAGCCATTGACCCCGCTAAAGTGGCAGCAATCCAGGACTAGGATAGACCTAAGAACGCAATGGATGTTCGGAGTTTCCTTGGGTTGGGTGAACGATTTATCAAGGATTTCTCCAAGGTGGCTGCACCGTTGACAGGATTGACGAAAAAGAACCAAGTGTTCACATGGGATGCAAAGTGTGAACAAGCGTTTGGGATCCTGAAAGAAAGACTAACGAGCGCTCCTGTGTTGGCCATTCCAAGTGGGAATGAAGAGATGATTGTGTAAACCGATGCATGTGGTACTGGACTTGGAGCAGTGCTGATGCTGAAGGATAAGGTTGTGGCCTACGCGAGTTGACAGCTAAAGCCGCATGAGAGAAATTACCCAACTTATGATTTAGAGCTGGAGGCGATTGTATTTTCTCTGAAGATTTGGAGACATTACCTATTGGGAGTTCGATTCGAGTTGTTTACGGATCACAAGTCGTTGAAGTGTCTTTTCTCCCAAAAGGATTTGAATATTCAGCAGCAATGATGGTTAGAGTTTCTGGCGTCATATGATTTTGGTATAACCTATACTCCTATCAAGGGTAATGCGGTTGTGGATGCGTTGAGTCGAAGACACGCAAGTTTGGGAGTCATGTTTTCGGAATGGAAGAGCATTGAGTATTTAGCAAGGTTTGATTTCAGGCCAAGGTGCAAATTGGAACCTGAAATGTTGGCAAGCTTGTCGATAAGACCTACTCTTATCGAAAGATTGGCTAGAGCCAAAGGAGAGATGCAAAGCTTGTCAATTTCATTCAGAAACTAGAACCAAAAGATAAATATTTCGAGGTCGATCGAGAAGGTTGGCTTCGAAAACAAGGGTGATTAGTTGTTCCTGATATCGATGGATTGAGAGATGAGGTTCTGAGAAAATGTCATCATTCGAAGTTGACGATTCATCCCAGTGGCAATAAGATGTATCAGGACATGAAGAGAGTCTACTACTGGGAAGGGATGAAGAGAGATATTGGAAAGTTCATTTCCAAGTGCATGAACTATCAGTTGGTGAAAGCCAAACAGAAGAAGCCGAGTGGTTTTCTTCAGCCATTGGAAGTTCCTACGTGGAAGTGGGAGCAGATATCGATGGATTTTATCGATGGACTACCTAGAACCAGAACAGGAAATGAAGGAATTTGGGTCATCGTGGATCGTTTAACCAAAAGTGCAAGGTTCATTTCTGTCAAGTCGACTAGGACGGCATCGAAATTGGCTGAACTTTATGTAAAATGGGTAGTTCAATTCCATGGTGTACCAAAGAGTATAGTGAGTGATCGAGAAGCGTTGTTCACTAGTAGATTTTGGAAGAGTTTGCAAGAAGCTTTGGGAACCGAGTTGTGTTTAAGTACGGCATACCAACCCCAAACTGATGGTCAGACCAAGAGGGTCAATCGAGTTTTGGAAGATCTCCTGAGGGGTTGTGTCTTAGACTTTTGAGGATCATGGGAAGACCATCTACATCTAGTTGAGTTTGCATATAATAATAGCTACCAGTCTAGCATTGGGATGGCACCATACAAGGCGTTGTGTGAGAGACCATGCAATTCTCCAGCATGTTGGTTAGAAACTAGATATAAGCTGGTACTTGGGCCAGAGATGATTAGAGAGACCTCGGATTGTATCAAGATCGTTCTACAACAAATGCAAGTGGCCCAATATTGCCAAAAGAGCTATGCGGATAAACGTCGAAAGGATTTGGAATTCAATGTAAGCGATATGGTTTTCGTGAAGGTTTCACCATTGAAGCATATGGTTAGATTCAGAAGTAAAGGAAAGTTAGCTCCAAAGTTCGTTGGACCATTTCCAGTAGTCGAGCGGATTGGAAAACTCGCATATAGATTAGTGTTACCCGAGAAGATGTCGAGTGTTCATAATGTGTTCCGTGTGTCGTTTCTACGGAAATTCATGCATGATTCGAATGTGGTGGTATCTCCAGAGGAGTACGAAGACTTAGAGGTAGAGACTGCAGTTGTGAAGCCTCGTAAGCCACTTTGTGTTGTGGGGAATGACACGAAATAACTTATGAGGAAGATGGTTAAGCTAGTCAAGGTGCAATGGAGTGAAGATGGGGACAATTGTACATGGCAGACGGAAGAGAGCATGAGAGAGACTCATCCAGAACTCTTCGTCGGTAGGACCCTTTGATATCGTATCATCATTGTATCGTTGTATCCTGTTGTTGTTTGATAGAAACCCGCGTGCTAGGATAAGGCTACGGATGCATGGCTGATGGTTGCTAGTTTGGATGATAGAATTGGCCTCTCATAGGCATGCGAAACTATTGTGGTTGCTTGTGTTTGCTTGGAATTCGGGGGTGAAATTATTAAGGGGGGAGAATGTAACATCCCGCATTTTATGTATCGGAGGATTGTAAAATATTTTTATTTTATTCTCTGAGGATTGGATCATTCTCATCTTTTGATATGTTGCTTATGGGTATGTGAGACATGTCCATAATTTTTACCGATTTTGTTTGTGACCATTTTACCCCTGTTAGTCTTGTACATGGCATAACTTTTGACTCAGGTCGAATCAGAGGGTAAGACCTGTGCCATTGGAAAGGAATTTATGATTGGCCTTCCGTAGAGTGGTTACAATAAAAATTTGGCTCAGCGGTTTGGGAGGAATCGTTATTTTAAGGTTTTTCAGTTGGTTGTTCAGGTTTGGAAAGCCTCAATGGGCTGATTTGGGAAGGCCCATTGGTAGGCTATAGGAAGGGTATAAATAGGGGGTAAGGGATATGCGAAATGGTTTTAGTCTTCCATTCTCTCATTTGGTGTCTTGAGCTCCTCCTTCCTCTAACACCTTTCCACCATTAAAAATCATAACCCAAGGAGGGAAATTGATGATCTATACCATTGGAGGCTAGATCTACATCAATTTAAGACAGAGTTCATTGTATTAAGAGGATTGGTGCGAGGTGCTTGCTGTCTGAATCCTTATTTCTATCATTATAGCTTGTTTGGGAAAATCGGTGAGTGATTTACATCTCTCACATGGATGCAATGAAGTATATGAATGTTAGATCATGTTTTTCATCATGTTTAAGTGTTTTCTTAATGATATATACCTTTATGAGACCATTTTCACATGAATCGCCCTATAACCTATTTTACCAAGTTTAAAGTGATGATTTCAATGTCATTTCATGTATATATGCAAGTTAGATCTATAGTTTTTCTCATATGTACATTTATGGTGATTTTGGTGAATTTTACATTTTTGTTGATGGAATTGTCATATTGGTGTTATTGTTGATTTCATATTATGCTTGTGATCATATTGAATGTATTGGGTGAGTTGGTTTGGTCGAACGAATCGTTTTGGCGAAGTTTTTGTTGAAATTGGAGTTGCATTGGAGAATGCAGGTTTTGGGTCGAACATGGAGGGTCAGACATGGTGGAACATGGAGGGTCGGTCGAACCACGGGGAGGTTTTCTTGGAGGAAAAGAAATAGTTGGCTCGTTTGAGTATGTTGGGTCGAACAGGTAGGATCGAGCAAGTTGGGTCGAGCAGTATATGGGTTATGCAGTGGTTCTGGTCGCACCATAATCTGGTCGGGTCGGTCATGTTTTGGGTTAAACAAACATGGATCGGGTCGGTCATGTCTTAGTGAGGTGTTTGGATCGGTCGTGAAGGAGGGGTCGAGCAGAGTGGTACGGTCGGTCATGGTGGGTCGAGCAGAGTGGTCCATTTAGTCATGTTGGGTCGAGCAAAACTTGGATCGCTCGCACATGTTGGGGTCGGTCGTACCAAGGGGGGTCGGTCGCACAGTGTCATTTTCTAAAAAAAGTACATTTTTCGGGTACGACCTGGGTTGAAAGAAAAGAGCTTGAAATAAAGAATTTGGGGGAACCCCCTGAACCCTACTCAACCCGTAGCGCAGTGGTGTAACTTGGTTTGGTGATGATGTGGCTTCGAAGTAAACTAAAGTTGGAAGGTTCGAAATGTTGAAAGGTGTTCGTTGATCGGTGTAAAACAGCGAATGAGATGACAACTCAAAGGTCGTGTGTTGGTGGATAATGGTTGCTTAAGAAGGTTGCTTGAGCTATGAGAATTCATCGGGTTTGATGACTAGAGATGTGAAGGCCGAGAAGTTATCGTTGTCGTAAGTTCTAGCAGGCTTAAAGCAGGGGTACGATAAGGGCACCCAAAAGACCGGTTGTAGGTCTAGTACCCTAAGTATCGTTGAAAGGCCTAGTTGTCAAGGTGGGACATACATACGTATCGTTGAAAGGAATATGGAGTTTTTGCTAGAACTAGGGTTACTATTAGACCTTGACATATGGCAAGATTAGCTATCATACGATTGACGATGGTTTCAAAGAAGGATTGGCGGTGTTAGCCATAGTCAGTCATGGATGATTGGTTGTTTTGTTTGTACCATCTCACGTGGATTATCCAAAATCGAGGGAGATGTTCCTAGGGTGCTTGAATGGTATTGGTTTAGGCCTCTGGGGAGAGTACTTGAGGAATGTTAAATCTGATTAGGATTGTTACATGAGACCTAAGTTATCTGGATGCTATGAATGTTATCAATGGTTGTTCTGATTTCCATGTACGAGTTGTTGTTACCTTGGATGTTATGGATTGTAAAGGCTATCACTGTCCGATGTGGAGAAGATTGGGTTGACTTCCTCTCTGGTGTTGTGGGTGGATAAATATGTTAATCTATCCATGCTCATATACTTTATTATTGAAGTTTGTTAGCTTTTTTATCGCTCACTAAGACTGTTGTCTGACTCAAGGTTTTATGTCTCCTCTTATTGCCTTGGGCTGTTCATCCGGTTGTGGATGAGCAGACTAAGTAGTAGGTTACAGGTGATTAGTGAGGATGATGCTGCTGTATGGAGGCGAGCAGGAGGCTGACGTACCAGTTTTATTACTATCTAGTATTTTTGTTTCTGCAGTTTGAGTGCTCTATGAGGGATGTAGTGAGGCCTTATGTACAAACTTTGTTATTTGTTGGATAACTTTCAGGATGTTGTGAAAGTTTAAAAACTTTGCTATATGACACTTCATTACTATTACCTGTTGTTTATGTTCTATTATACTTTATCTTTGCGCTATGTGTTCTACGACTGGTTCCTCTTGTGTTTACCTACTCTGAAGATCTTCCATAGCGGTCGTGCACACCATTCAGCACATTATTCCCCTTGTTTAGTGCAGGGGTTATGGGCGGTCATCACAAGGTAGATCGGTTGCTCAACAATAACTTCATCCGCGAGGTGGACTGCCCCGAATAGGTCTCCAATCCGGTTCTAGTCAAAAAGGAGAACGAAAAGTGGTGAACGTGTATCGACTTCTACGATTTGAACAAGGCATACCCAAAGACAGCTTCCCGCTTCCAAAGATCAACCGGCTTGTCGGCTCGACAGCCGGGTACCAACTCTTGTCCTTTATGGACGCTTACTCGGGATACAACCAAATTACGATCTACCTTCCCGATCAAGATCACACTTTCTTCATAACCGATCTCGGGCTTTATTGCTACTAGGTCATGCCTTTTGTTTTAAGAACGTCGGAGCTACTTACCAACGCAATGTCAACCGCCGCTTCAAAAAACCTGATTGGAAAAACTATGGAGGTATACATGGACGACATGCTAGTAAAATCAAAAATATCAAGCGGCCACGTTCGCGACCTTTCTAAAATGTTTGATGTTCTCCGCCAATGCGACATGAAGCTCAACCCCTTGAAGTGCTCCTTCAGAGTCACTTCCGAAAAATTCCTGGATTTCATCGTCAACTCTCGAGGCATCGAAGCGAACTCGGATAAAATAAGGCTATCCGAAACATTCAAACACCTCAGAATATTAAGGATGTCCAAAGCCTAAATGGGAAGGTCGCCGCTTTAAGTCGGTTCGTATCTAAAGTCACCGACAAATGCATTCCCTTTTTCAACTTACTTCGTAAGGGGAAGCGCAACTGCGAATGGACCTCAGAATGCATCGCCGCATTCAACGACCTCTTGAACCACTTAGAGCAGCCACCCATCTATCCAACCCAGTGGATCATGAAAACTTATATGTCTACTTGGCTATTTCAAGGCAGGCTACATTTACTACATTAGCAAAAGGATGACAAGGGCGGAAAAGAACTACCCAAAGCTCGAAAAGCCAGTCTACTGCTTACTGACTCCTCTCGAAAGCTACGACCGTACTTTCAGTCTCATCCCATAAAGGTCTATACTGACCAGCCCTTGCGACAAATCTTGCAACGATCTGAAGTGTCCGGGAGACTCCTGAAATGGAATATCGAGCTAAGCCAATTCGAGATAACCTTCATCCCTCGACGATCCATCCTCGGGCAAGCTCTTGCTGATTTCATAATAGAATTTATAACTCTCGAGGAGCCCCCATCCGAGGGTATCGACGCCCTAACCTCCAATGGAAACTATACGTGGATGGGACCTCTAATAATAAATGTTCCGGAGCTGGAGTCGTGCTCATCACTCCAGAAGAGCACTCAATATGCTACGCCCTGAAGCTCAACTTTCCTGCTACCAACAACAACGCAGAATATGAGCCCTTCATAGCCGGACTCAGGATCGCCATCAAACTCAATTTGAAGGCCATACAAATTTTCTTCGACTCGCAGCTCATCGTGCTCCAGGTATGGGGAGAATACCAAGACAAGGGGACGCGGGTCACTCCCTATCTTACTCAAGTTCAGGAACTGCTCGTTAACTTCGACTACTTTGTTATCACGCACATACCACGAAAAAAAATGAAAAGGCTGATTCATTGGCCAAGTTGGCAAGTTCAGACGACACCCAACTCATGGGAATCGCTCTAGTCGAAGTGCTCGAGGCGCTAAGCATTGGTCAAGTATAGAACAACTCAACAATGGGGGCCGAAGACGGACCCGAATCATGGATGACACCAACTAAGAAATAGTTGCAACACCGGACCCTCCCGGGTCGGTACAAGGAAACAAGAGCACTCATTCACCAGTCGTCTCGCTATATCATGCTAGATGGAGTTATTTACCGTAGAGGATTCATTGTTCTGTTACTTCGTTGTGTCGCCCACAATGACGCCCACCGCATCCTGACAGATGTACATGAAGGCGAATGCGGTGATCACACTAGGGGAAGACCTTAGAAAAAAAGGTCATCAGTGGCCCACACTCGATCAGGATGTCATGGATTATGACCGCAAGTGTGACAAGTGCCAGCCCTTCTCGAAGATCCTTAGACCCCCGCCTATCGAGCTAACATAGATGGTCAGTCCTTGGACATTCGCACTGCGGAGAATAGATATTATCAGAACTCTTCCTATAGCCAGGGGTGGGGCACGCTGTGCCATCGTGGTGGTTGATTACTTCACTAAGTGGGCAGAAGCCGAAGCCCCCACCACAATCACCACCAAGAAAGTAATCAACTTCGTTGTTCGCAATATCATCACCTATTACAGGGTCCCCAAGGCCATCATTTTAGACAACGGGACACAGTTCGAGAGCGCAGAGTTCAAAACTTTTTGTCAGCGGCATTGCATCGAAAAAAGATTCTCAACGGTGGCTCATCCTCAAGCCAATGGGCAAGTCGAGGCTATCAACAAAGTTCTAATGTCCATCATCAAGAAGTGTTTGGAAAGAGCCGGGGGTATGTGGGAAGACGAACTCCCTCTGGGCCTACCGTACCACTCATAAGACTGCAACCAGTCACACTCCATTCGCCCTTGCCTATGGATCTGAAGTCGTCGTCCCCATTGAGCTGAAGCTTCAATTTCATCGAGTCGCTTACTTCGATCCAAAGAACAATCAGGACCTTCTCATAGGATCACTCGACCTGCTCAAAGAAAAAATAAATGAAGTTGAACTCAGGGCCGCCGCCCAGCAACTACGAGTCGCCTGATACTACAATTCCCGAGTTCGTCGCAAGGATCTCAACATCAGCGACCTCGTCCTAAAGCGGGTCTTTTCCCCCACCAAGCGGACTCAGTCCTCGCTAGGATGGCCCGTACTAATACAATGGAAGTTCAGGGATGGAACCTTTAAACTCGCAACTGTGGACGGAGCCTAGCTCCCAAGGGCATGGAACAACAAACACATATGCCGCTACTTCACATAAATTAATCTACAATTTACATGTTTTCCACAATGCTTTATTTTCTTGTAATTCAAGGATTTGTAAAGGCTGTTACTGCCAAAGTTATTAGTAAAGATGATGTTCAATTTCCGAGTCTCCCTTATGCTTACTCCCTACATATTCTGGTTTTTCATCCATCGCATCAGACTTGCGTGCATCGATGTTCGAGCGCCCCATTGACACCCCGAGCACGGGAGCCGATGACGCCCTCGAACCTCGGACCACATTACTAGCATCGATCGACACCCCGAGCATGGGAGTCGGCGTCTCTACTCGAGTCCCTAGCCCGCGAAGCGACCGAGTATAAATAACCACGACTCGAATCTCGGTCAAGCGCCCAACCGCTCACCAAGACCGAGGTAAAATAGTTCTCGCTCTCAAGTCCCACGGCTTGAGTAGGCCTCTGTCGAATCTCGGTACATCACCGATACCGACTTTAAATCGTTTCACCACCCTAGGCTCTTAAGGCTTAAGTGCAACCCATGGCCACGATCGGACCCTACGGGTTGATGATCCGGGCTCACTTCGTTGAATAAACGACGCACACGCGCTCTCAACCGGAATGAACAAAGGGAAAGCAACAAATCATACGAATCACAACGACCTTGCCTTCAACCTATTTTGACATCATCCGGCCAGTCCAAGGCAGAAGGTCCTGCCCCGGTTTCTAACAAATTACGGTTCCTGAGCTGAGGGAACACCTTCCCCCAGAAACCGGGGATAGTCTTTACACTCAGACACTCCCGAAATAGAGACTCCCAATCACGTTTCTGTATGTGCAACGATAAGTACGCTTGAGCAAGTATGTGACGCCAGAAAACATAAGAAGAATATTCAAACACTTAACATGAAATGTGATATTTCCTTTCTTTCACACACACAAAATACAAACTACGCGTCCAACACTTTTTCTTTCTAATAGCAGGGTGTACATACAAACCACACTGTGCCTTTAAAGACCAAAAGCGAGGGTCGTGCCCGCGTATACTATCGGCTTACATAACAAAAATAACAGTAATATCTACCTCAGTTACTAATGCTTCCTATGTTTCTCTTTCTTGTGTTTCTCTTTGCAGATTCCGCACTAGATGGGTCTCCAACAGCAGAAGACCTTTTCGTCCCTGATCCTCTTCCTCCTCCTCTTCCCTTCGGAGGGGTCGCTGACTCATGAGTGATTGAGTGGCGCTGACCACCTTCACCCTCGCCACTTGAGATCTCTGTAATGTTAGCCTGAATGGTGTGCGGTGAGGGCTTAGGGGCAACACCCGATGCAAGTGCCAAAAAAGCAACATCCTCTCCGAAAGTGGTCTGAACCTCTTGCCCCGCTTTCTCTCAAGCCTCCTTGGCTGCTCTCCGATCATCTAGTTTCTTGGAATTATGCTCCACGGTCTCCGAGGCTTTCCTCTCAGCATCTTCAGCCTCTTTCCTTTTAGCCTCGGTAGCCGCTCTCTTCCTCTCAGCCTCATCGGCCAGCCTCTTCCTCCGGACCTCCACATCAACCCTCGCCCTCTCGGCCTTGACATCAGCTTTTTTTCTTTTCCACCACAGCGGCCACCTTCCTCTCGGTCTCTTGCCTAGCATCATCCCGCGCCTTTTGAATGGCGGCTTCATCTTGTTTTGTCTTCTCCTCTTGCTCTTCAAGCTTAAGATCCATCTGGGATTTCTAGTCCTCTACCAAGGTTGCCATCGAGGACATATCAGCATCCACTAGGCCCATGACCTGGCCTCTCCCACTATCCAACATATCTCCCTCCTCCGACATTAAATCCTTATATATCTATGACCCTAGCTCGATGTCATAGAATGAGTCCAGGCGGATACTCCCTCCTTCAAGCTGTGCTCCCGACAATACTAATCCCGATCCCGTTACTCAAGGAACTATAGGACCAAAGTCGGGCGTCACAACAACTCCAGAGATAGCTGTACAGGAAAAACATAACCTTTTAGTCCATAAACTCAGAAACCACATCATCTTCGGGAATTCGCGATAGAGAAAATTTACCTCTGGTCAAGGATGGTAGGGGATGATGAGAACCATGCTTGTCGAGCCAGATAAGGTATATTCGGTAACTACTAGTCCTGGGTTCTCGGGATCAGACTATGTCAGGACTTGGACTGAAGCAGTAGGATCACTGACGGTGGAGGATTCTAGAATCGGTTGTCGATAAGAGCTCGTTTCTGCAAAAGCCTCAGTGACAGCCGTACTATCTGTAGGGACATACTTCCCCTTCTCTGCAGCAAGCCTCTCTAGTCTCTCCCTCTCTGCGTTCTCCTGTAACAACTTCCTCCCTTCCTCCATTTTGATGCACTGATCGTTAGATAGAAGCCTGTCATCAGTTGACGCACATTCAAACTCGCCACATCCACTTAATGCAAACTTGCTTCATACGGTACCAGTCTCTCCCAATTCTGGGACAACATTCGAGGATAATTAACGACCCAAGAGATCTCGCGTGTCTTCAGGATCTTCACATACATATCCCTGATGTTTTCCTATAAGGATGCGGCTACTTCAAACTCTTTGCCGTCGAGCTCCTCTCTCAACTAATCCACCTCCCTCAGGTGCTCAGCCTTGAGCCCGTCCATAGAACTCAGCGCAACCTTCTGCGCCGCTGCGACTTATCTCCTTTGCTCGACGACCTCCTGCTTTAAGGTTTCATTTTCTTGCTGGATCTGAGATACACGTTCGTTATCTTTCTCTAGCTCGGCATTCACCCTCACCAGCTAGGATTTGTCTTTCTTTAGGAAAGTATTCTCCATTGTCAGCGAAGCCACTGTGTCCTTGAAAGACGACTCCACATGCTCTTTCTGTTTCCTCAGCGTCTCCTGCGCCACCTTCATCTCTGCTACAAAAGCAACACTAAGAGTTAGCCCTCGAAAGTGCAAGGTTAACAAGAAAGTGTTCGCAGCATGAACGACAATCTTAACTATCTTCTTCTCCAAACCGCGAAACGTGGTTTGGTCAGCATAGATAGTCAGCTTCTCATTAAGAAGCTCCAAGTTCTTCCGCTTGATCAACTCGGAAAGGCACAAAGTATACTTACTAAGCTCTCTGGCCTAGAAGTATACGACTTGCACTTTCTACCACACCATCTCATCGTCCACTCGAGGGATCGGACTAATGTCAGGAAGGAACATCAACTTGTCGAAATGGTGCTGAGGGTTTTTTTTCCTTCAATAACACCCTCCTCTCATGCACGGAGAGCTCCCGGGGCCTAGACACCGACAAATCCTACTTCTTCTGCTTGGTTGCCCCTGCTTCGAATAACTCAGCGGCAACTCCCTTACTCCTGAAACTTGCACGGGAGCCAAAGGCGCTATATGGGGAGGAGCTGTCGATGAAAAATGCCTAGAGGCCCCTACTTTGGGCCGAGAGTCTACTCTGGATGCTCGAGGAGGGGGAGGACTCAGAGATCGTTGGGGTCGATCTCTACGATGATGTCTGCTGTTGTGATCTAGTGGAGATGGGGTGTCCCCATATAGACTAGACCCTATCCTAAAGACTTCGAGGAAAGTATTCTTAAGGTACCAGCGACCTTCGTGCCCGTAATTTCGGCCTCCTCTTCCTCTGGCCATGTGACCTATCAAACAAACGATCAAATTTAGAATTCGAAAACTTTACATAAGTAAGCAAATGTCGTGTTGTGCACATGAATGAGTGCATCCTAAGTGTTATCTCAACAGACCGGATGTTGGTCAGCTCGAAGGAGTGAAAACCCCTAGGGCTAGGGCTAGTTCATCCAAGCTCACCATGCCGAACCAAGGAGATGGCTCGAGAAGAAGTTTGTTAAGCCCATCGAACTGACCTACCGCCTCAAGCGTGGTGGCAGGCTCGGGGGTAGGAACTGGGGTTTGCTTCCTCATCATCGCTCTTTCTCCCATCTCATCAGTTGTGAGAGGAACTATAGCAGCCAACAGGTCCTCACCCCCAGCAACTGCCTCCTTGCCACCAACTTCACCTCCGCTAGTCTCTTCCTGCACCTTAGCGGCCTTTGCTAGTTCAGCACCTATCGCAGGCGCTTTCCTCTTTCGACCAACCGCTCCTTGGTCTTTTGCTTCTTTCTCTTTCAGTCCACTGCCTGCGATAGCATGTCTGATGATACCCGGTTGTCAGGGAGAAGCCCCGCAAGGCGAAGGTGATCCGGATTAATAACCGTGTCAGTAGAGCGCAACGCAGCCGAAATTGCTCGGGAATCCTCGAGCGTTGTTGATATTCAATGCCAGTAGGTGCTTTAGGATATCCTGTCATATCGAAGCAAAGTCAGATGTAATACACTGAATCCGCGAACGTTTTAATAAGAAACAAAATTCAAGAAAGCTTACTTCCTTCCAACCATCTCCTCGCAAATCCAGGAGGACAGTGCATGAAGAACCATTCATACTTGTAAACAGTCGGGTTGGACCACTTTCCAATGAAGAACTTGGTCTTAGGCGAAGCTTCAAGGAAGAGCTGAGACGTATCCGCTCGCCTCTATAGTTGAAACAGGTACCGAATATCCTCTTTGGTTTAGAATTTAAAGAATTCCCAATACAAAACATAAGTGCCCAAGAGCGACGCATAGGCATTTGGGTGCAGTTATGACGGTGCAATGCGAAAGTAGTACAACATGTCCTGTATGAAGTTGTTGGTCGGTGGCACGCATCCAATAATGCAAACCTCTCTATTCCACATCATAAAACCCTTGGGGGGGGGGTCAGCCGTACCACCTTTTCCTGGTGCATGAGCATCATACACAGGGATATTATATTGCAATGCCATCTTTCTAATAATAGATGCATCCATACGCAACGGCACGGAATCTGGTGGGTTCCCAATAATAACTGCATCGACCAACGTATCCGAGCCACAGGTGCATCTCCCTCGATAATATCCACATTATCCATCTCCTCATGTACGATCGGGGAGTGCTGCCTCTCCAACGTCCCCCCATGTCCAGACGCTTCGGGTAAACTAGTGGTTTGAGAAGGAGTTGATCCTCCGGAGGTCTCAAGCTCGCTTCATGTCGAGCTAGATCGCTAGTAGAACTAGATGTGTGCGACCAGGGCGTAGATGCTTTGGTGCCCGAAGTGAGCTACGACATAGATCTTGTCCTCATTTTGCTCACTATACATTAACACATTAGTGTTAGATATTGCGTCTGAATATCTTGTACCCCTCGTGTTGGTGCAAACTAACATATGCGTGCAGTGTCGTGCATAAACAAGATATGCAAAAGAAGTCCAAACAGTTCAGTCACAGTTCGGATTTATGCTCTATCCTATGTGGCGATTGAAGTCATCGACCATAAGATCACTAACATATACACTAGATCAGTAGAGCGAAGATAAAAGAACCAAAGCAACGGAACCAATCACTCGCACCCTCTCGGGGTTCGAAAACTCGAAGTCCCACTTGGGGTTCGAATTCCCGAACCCTGCTTGGAGTTCGAACTTTCGAACCCCGGTTCGAACTCTCGAACCCCGTTTGAGGTTCGAATTATCAAACCCCGTTTGGGGTTCGAACTCTCGAACCCCTCCTGGGCTTGAGCAATCGAACCCCACCTGGGATCAAATCTTCGAACCCCTAACCGAGTTTAAGAATTTGAACCCCATGGGTTCGAGTATACTTGGCTCCGCCCCTCTTCTTCTTCATCCTCCCTTCTAACTTCGCTCTCGCCAACCTTCCCCTCTCTCACTCAAAACACGTGCACACGAGGAGCTCGAGGATGGCCTTTACACCTCGATTCATGGTCGAGCTCGAAGGGGAGGAGGCCCGTGCTTCGAAAAAGGCCCTCGGGTCCTTCCTAAATTCGTCGTTTGAATCATCAAGTACGAAGTTCGAAGCTCGGAGTAATGGCAACTGAAAAAGATGGAAAAGAAGAAAGGAAAGAATGGAGGGGAGGTCCTATTTATAACCAAGGATGTGTCTCATTGTATCCCCCTTCGGGGTACGAAAATATCGTACCCCTAGGGGTTCGAAAATTTGAACCCGACCAAAATAAAATGACGAATGATGAGAAGGGTTCATTCCTACATATATTTGCGTATATCAACAATTACCCAAGCACGGGCCCAATAAGCGCTCGTACCGACCTTAACGTCAAACAAACGACGAGTCGGCTACGACCAAAGGTAAGCTGGATCAACTGCTAACGTTTATTCTTTTCACTAGTTTATAGAAAACTTGACAACTCAACTATATTCCTACAACGCAAAGCACATCATGTCCAAACAAGACATACTTTGGGGGGCAAATGTTAACTGACCTTTTCGTCCGGTTCCCAAAAGTATGCAAGGCGCGCTCAACTCGATGCATCGCGCGAAGATAAAGACGAGAGTGTCACCATGGAGCCAAGGAAATCGGTCGAGAAGGGATCTCACCAACTGAAACCTCACCGCTCCTCCAAAACATTGCCAAACCATCGCCCCGAACCTCGGAAAGACAAAATCCTTAATCTCGACGCTCCACGCCTTCTTTTCATGAATTTCTCGTACTCCTCGGGGTACGAGTTTCATACCCTATGGGGTACGAAATTCGTACCCCACGGAGGGATACGAGTTTTTGGGCTTCAGCACGAAGAGGGTTCGAGTTTTCAGGCTTGGCTACGGGGGATTCGAGATTTTGGATGTGGTCCCGTATTTCGACCTACTCCCACCTAACCACTCCACTATAAATACCCAACTACCTCACACTTCAAAGGGGTTGGTTTTTGTGATTTGACATCTCTTCTAAAGCTCCAAGAGACCTCTTTAATGTCATCCATGCTTTGAGGAATAAGAAGGGCAAAATTTTCTTTTTCCCAATATTTGTATATGACATGCTTGACCTTGGAAATATTTGTAAAAGGATGCCATGTGCTACTCTTAAGCTTGTAACTCTTTGTTGTCAATAAAATACCAACAGCACTTCCAAAGTGGACGTAGGTCCCTTGCGGGGCCAAACCACTATAAATCTCTTGTGTGATTTTTTGCTTTCCGCACTTACTTTTCCACAGAAATGATAATTCATAAGTAATTAAGAATCTTGAGTGTTGATGACAATTTTTTACGTCAACACCTATGATGTTTTAAAGCATGCCTGGTCATCCTTTTGTTTTCCGTATGGAATATCTTAATCGCTAATGTGTCACTTTGGATATGTAAATCAAGTGGACATAATTGTGTTAATTTGTTTATTATAAATAATATATACATGATTTTTCCTTGAGAAATTTTTGCTTAAGATTTAGGGTTTATTTAATAGATTCATTCCATTTATGATGATTTTTTATTCTTGTTTAATTTTATCATTCATCTAGATGCTATTGGACTAAATCTCCACGCATCTAGATTTGCAGTTTAACATAGTTTCTTGATAACGAATTGTTTCAGATGTGGGTATTCATCATCCATATCTTGAATCATTTTCAGATATCTGCAGGTATTTGCATACACGAATATAGATGGACATCAAATCATTATTCTATATACTAACGATTGAAAAATCAAAAATGAAAAAAATCTAATTTAACATAAACTTTTTTCAAACATTGAATATTAAAGGCTTTAAAATAATGAATTATGATAATTATATAAATTTTGTAACAACTAATTTGCATTTAGTGGGTATATACGAACTTTCAACTTAAAACAATGAATATATATTTTTATTTTGGTAAAATGCATATAATTTAATCTATAATATTGAAAAAAAGATAGATGGATAATTTTCTACTGTAGGTATCTTCTTCGACTATAAATTTTCATCAACATCCCATACAACTATAGGCCTTAATGCCTTTGTTGCCAAATTAGCCCAGTAATTCCTTTATGTTAACATCTCCATGGATCGACTATTTATCCCATAAATTCCAAGATTAGCTTTCATGACTTATCTTCTTCACTAGAGCTGGCTATGATGTGGAGTGTCCCTTAATTTCTAAACCATACTATGATTATTCCTTACACTACAAGAGCAGCTTCGAATAGCGATGACAGATAGCCGTCGGCAGTCATAATCGGCTGTCGGCGGTAGAAACCGACCTTCGGAAAAAGTCATCCCTGCATAAGCTGACTTAACGAAATAGCGTACATTATAGTGATGGCTTTGGTCAGCTAACTAGCCATAGTTAGCGATGACAAATCTGGACACGTCATTTTATATGGACCATTTCCAGTTCGTCACTAGCTGTCACCAACCGCGGTAATGTAATCGTAACTAGCCAACCGTAACTATACTGGGCACACAGGCCGTAGCTAACAATCGCCAACCGTGGCACTATGTGACTGATAAGCCATGGCTAGTCATAGCTTTCTTGTAACTGTTTCTGTTTTCTCTTTACAATGCTTCCCCCAAACCACCCATACACAAATTTATTCGCTCCACAACTCATATACGATCGATTCCACAACCCAACATGTCATATACACTCAAATTCATAACATAAACCAACATATAACCATAAAATAATAATAAACATTTAACATTCCAAAACAAACGATCATATCCACCACTATCATAATGAACCATATCCATAAATAAGCACTATATCCACAAACCCTCAATGAAAAGCCAAATCCATGACCATCATATTTATATTTGCGTATGCTACAAAAAAAAAAAAAAAAAAAAAAAAAAGACAAGTACCTACTCGTCTCCATCATCGTCCTCATCATTCTTATCATTCCTATCACCCCACCCAGCCTCATCCCCATGCATCTTCCCATGCTTAGTTAGAAATCCAGTGATCCGCTCATCGACTATCGTAGTCAGTCCACTCCTCCTCTAATCCTGCATTTCAGCCATTTGCTGACGGAGCATAGCGATCTCCTTCTCCTACTGTGATCTCTTGTAAGAAGCCTGGGTCGTCGCTACCTGTAATAGTTTGTATTATGAGTTTTGATTTATACTATTCTCTCAAGGTTGATGCAATCATCCCAAACAATACAAATTTAATATAACATTACATATAATCATAAGCAATAAACACGTAACCATCTCATATCCAAATTCATCATAAGTCAATATATCTATTAGGTATATTTTTTTATAAATTCTTATTTAATTTCTTAAAATCCTTCCATTTTATTAAATAAATCGTTATAGTTCATAAAGTACCACACCACGATTTTCTTAGAAATTTGATCTCGACATAATCCAAAAACTAATAGATGAAAACTCATTTTTTTTCTCTTTCATTAGAAAACTATAATCCAATAGATTTGAAAGATTCTTGTTTCAAAGAATTTTGACTTACATTGTATCATATACACTCATTCAAATTTCAAATCGTAAAATTACGAATTGCTGCTATGCGACTAGCTCGTTTTAACTCTATTTAATTTATATGTTCAACCTTTGAAAAATTAAACTGTAGACATGAATATTGATTTAATAGTTAAGTTATTCTGGCTATGTAACCTAGTGGATTTTAATCTGTACAACTAATGAAACAACTATGTAGCCGTTGTGGATTTATAAGTTATCCAGGAGTTTGGTTATAACTTAATTAAACAATTTGCCTCTTAGTTTCCAAAATCGAAGCATTTATACCGGGTAGGTCAATAATGCTGTTCCAAATCAGATTGCACTCCTTTAGGTTTAGCTCATGACATAAGGATTGTGTTACTCGAGCCATCTCTGCTTGGTATCTCTCCTGCGATAGCGAACAATTAATTCACAAATTAAATATTCGATTTCAAATGAACAATGCGAAATACAAAATATTATAAGTGATCATTATCACGCATTAGGACGTAGCATCCATTCAGGTATAGGAGGTGTTACCCTCCTCATTGGTCTGCTCTACCGTATGAGTCTAGGTAAACACCTCAGTAACTGTAGGTTCCCATTGGAGAGTCGACATCTAAAATTGTACAATATAAGTCGAAATTTACCAATACGATTGAATAAGGGTTAGAACTAGTTATTCGAATTCAATTTATCGTATGTAACTATTCCGTCGATACTGTGAGAACAACTTAGAGCCACCCCAGTGCAATGCAGGATTTTTATTCCTGCTTGCACGGTTTGACTATAAGACCTCCAGTAAATTTAATTATACAATTAACTTAAGGAATAATTGACAAAAATAATTCCAAGTTTAATGTGTCTTCTCATATTAATCCCATGTTTGAATTATTTCTAATTAATCCCAAGTTTGGGGGATCCCTTCCCATATTGATCCCGGTGACCTTTTAACCTGTTACAGCCAGTTTCATACCTCTTTCTCTCATGTGACACAAGCCTTCTTCCCCAATTCTTCCAATTTTTTCGATTAATGCTCAATAGAATGAAAATTACTCGGCTCCATACTTTTTTGTTTCATTGTTCAACTTCATGAATATTAAAATTTTTGAGCTGTTTGGAGTAATCGACATATCTGTCCCAGATACTACTTCAGTGTCAGCGAAACACTATTACATTTAGCACTTCAACAACGTATAATAAAATCATGGGTGCACAAAAGCTCCAAGCTTTGTAGTAAGCTAAGATGAGAAATTATTGATATATCGAATGAAGCTCCATCATAATAATAATATGATCAACAACAGTGCTAACTAATGCAAAACCGCTCCTTTGGCAATCAATGAAGGGTCCACCTGTTTGTACCCCAAGAAGAAATATATGAAATGGCTCCGTGCAAGTTTCCACAGCACCGATAACATTCCCATTTAGATCTATTTCAAAATTTCCCGACAAATCATTTTACACCATAACATCATCATCAAGAAACACCACTTTGTTCAACGAAGGAAACACTTCTGACATGTAAAATCTTAAATGATTCAACATAGCCAGATACTACGGGTTCCGAAACTTTATTGGGGTGGTTTTACCATCACCATCCACTTTACCAGAAAAGTAAAAGTTCTAGGTATTTGATTCTTTAAGCTGCTTAATTATCGGTATATATGAGGCGCTAAGCCAAGTGAAATCTTCCAGCTTTTGGACATATATGGTAGCACTGTGAAAATCAAACAGTGTCAACAACACCAAAGAGAAACCTGCAAGTCGACATCCCCACCACCAGCTCACTTGACCAAAAACCACCACATATTCCAGCAAACCAACAAATTCGAACACTAGATCAAAGAAAGAACAAAATACACTAGCTCGTCGAAGCTGGCCTCAATCTACACCAACAACAAGGCTATAGTTAGCCATTCCGTACATATTCGAGCTCTGAAGCCAATGTCCAGCGAAGGGCCAAAGTGGAGGACATATGAGGCTGCAGAAACAGGGACGAAATAAGATAAGAGAGAGATGGAAGGCTCACCACGTGATGCAGCAGATCAAATATGGGTAGGTGGAGAGAATTTAAGGCGGAGAGATAAAAGAGAGATAAGAGACGGAATAAGATAAGAGAGAGAGATAGAAGAAAGAAGGCGGAAAGAATTTAAGGCAGTAGGGAAAGACTGATCGAAGGGGAAAATAGATGGAAGCGGTGAAGAAAAGAAATGGGCGAAGTCGTCGTTAATACGAGAAGACACGTTAAACTTGCGATTATTCTTGTCCATTTATCCTTAATTTAATTGATTACGAAAACAAAGCAAAACATAAATTAAAAATGAGTTCATATAACTTACCCTCACGGCCGGACTCTCCCAGGCCGTATGAACGCCGACCAAACCAGATCACTCATCCATGGAAGCTTCTTCATATACTTTTTGCTTTATAAATGTTGTCTTTATAGTTCTTTCTCATTTTCTTATTCCATCGATTGGGAAAGACCTGCATATCTTCAGGCCGAACCCAAGCAACATCCTGCATATAAAAAAATTATCCAAATTACATATTTTATATAAATTGAGATAAAAAAGAAATTTATGCTAACCAGAACCTCTATAAGGATGGAATTCCTAATGTAAGCAAGAATGTCGTCACAACGAAGCCAACATTCTGTAGGCCTGCTTAACTAGGCTAATCTAGAAACATATAAAATAAAATATGCAGGATGAATCTCAAAACCACCGCAGAAAATACGATGTAAGAATTTAATAAAATTTAACAAATAAATGTAATGGCCCGAATTTCCGTATCCTTTGAGTCGACTAACTACGCCACACGTCCAACACATATTGCATAGAAATATGAATCATTAATAGAAAGAAGTTAAAGGATGAGAAATAGAAACAAAGAAAAAAAATATAATAAAAGAAAACAAAGAACACAAATCTCACAGCGGAACGAATAAAATATATTATATAACATAACTTTCTAAATACAAGTCAGTATCTGTATATACATACCATCATCAGAGTACAATAAATATTTCTAGAATAGTTATAAACACCTATTTCCAGATACAAACATAATACACAGCAGAATATATGATAGTCTCTAACTAACTGGTGAAGCCTCCTGCTTCAAGCTCTTCAAGTAAATCTGTAAAATCCTGACTACTTGACTGCCAGTACAAATTTGGACACACAAGAGCTTAAGGGAAAACAAAACAAAATAAACTCTGGGTCGGTTATGATACTGGTGTGAGTAAACTCCAACAATTTGTTTAACTTTCAAAAATCCGTTCAAAAGAAATCATAATTGTAAGACCGATCCACACATAAACATGGATAGTTTTACCTTACGATAACCAAAGATATTTTTGATCCGACTATGACAAGGTATGGCACTACATTTCGATTAATGTACTCTAGAGAGGATACACTGAGGTTCAAAAAGAACATCTTGCAATCCGACCACACATGACTGGCCACTCATTTAACTTAAGTGTTTCGAGCAAATTATCACCAACGGTTGTGATCAGTAACCATAATTCGAAAGCATACATAAACGAAAGAATAAGTAGTAAATGAAGCTCTAGATCAAGTGATAATCAATGACCCACTTGGCTATGTTGCCGCCCGATTTCTGTCATTTCCGGTTGATGAGGTTGAGGTCACGATTATCTTTCAGAACATCTAGCCACCATTTACTTTGAATGCCACCTTGTCAGATCCATCCATATATGTTGTCCTGGGACTGCTTAAGCCGATGACACCATTCTATTAATCCATCTTAGGCAATTTCTACCTAGGATTAACAAAATAGCCCTTGCACTTCACTCCGTCTTCAATCATCTTCAGCATAAGTTGATTCGTAATGCTTATGCCCATATGGAGTGGTTTTAAGATGATAAACCTAGTCCTGGTCTCTCCGTATTGACAACGGTGGAAAAAAAAAAAAAAAAAAAAAAAAAAAAAATTGATAGTCAGTGATTTGACTATTAAAGGAAACATCCATACAACTAATGATCATATTTCTAAATGGAAACATAACTGATCAAGAATAAAACAATACTAGCCCCTTTTTATATTGATTCCTTATTATATCATCAATTTCCATTTCCCATCTTCCATATCCTTCCAAAGCTCGATTGCCCCTCTCGATTCTTGAAAAAAACTTCCCTAATAACCTAATTTCTTTATTCGAGAAAATATCTCTTATTCTAGTTAGAAAACTTTTCTAAATATTCACGAATCCTCATTTTCTATATTCAGAAAATATAGCTTATTAGTATCAGAAAATATTTCCATATTTCATTTCTTAATTTCTCGTTGACCAATTCATTTCGTTTTCTATGCGTAGAAAATATCTCTCATTTTATCTGGGGAAAACATTTCAAAATTCTTTAAATTAACGCGATGTTACAAAACATCATTATTATAACTCAAACCATTAATCATTTATTAACTAACCATATTGTTAACCAATCTTCACTATCGAACCTTAACCATTCCTCCATCAATCATGAAGTTAATCAGTTTGGGGTATAATTACCTCTCAGACCTTAATTAAACAACATTCCCAACTTCGAAATAGTCAAAGCTCACAACTTCAAACAAAACATCGCTTATGCGACTCTCAGATTTAATCTAAGAACCCACTTTTTTTATGGAAAAACATTGATTATAATGATTGCGTTATAATCGCTGTTTCCAAATATTTGATTCATAAAACATGAATTATAATGGTAGCGTTAAAGTCATTGTTTAAATTTATAAAACGTTTATTGTAACGGTAGCGTTAAAATCGTTGTTTAGATTCACAAACATTTATTTTATATTCCGAATTTTGAACAGAAACTCATCGTTTTCTTTTAAAACGATTACCCGTTTCCCTTTTCATTCAATTTCCAATCTGGATTCATATTTCAAATCTAAATTTCGTTTAGATATATTTCATTTGCAAAATATTTCCTTTAAACCATTATTCACTTTAATTGTGAATATATTTCTTTTATATATAATCAAATCAGTTTGATTTCGTACTTAAAAATAATATTTTAAACCAAATTCTATTTATAACTTCTATTTAGATTTTTCCATACCAATCTCATTTGTATTGCAATCATTTAAAATCTTGTTTATAATTTCCTTATAAATTTGCTAAGTCCAAATCCCATTTCAAATATTGGTTTCAAAACCGATTTCCACTTTTTCGTATAAATTCAAATTTGAATTTATATTTCAATCTATCCAGCGATAAATAATTCACTTAATTTATACTCTCGTTTATGAACAACTTTCTCGTTTTCTCCATTAACATGTTTTTAATTTCAACCCTATTCGAAATTACATTTCTATTTTTGGAAATAAATTCCCTTTTTAAAACTCAAAATTTTATTTTCTATATTTGAAAATATTTTATGGTATTTAAATACCAAAATTCTAGGGCCAGGGTAATTAAACACAGCATAGTTAATCACTATTATATCACAGTAAATAACAAACAATAATATAAATGTTGAGGGACCCAGTTGGATCCCTACAACCTATTTCCCTGCATCCACCGATTTAATCAACATTAATTTCACATAAATATGAAATATCATAGTATAATGAACAAGTAATCAATCAACGATATAACTATGTCAACCAATTTTATCAACCATTCATCCAAACAACTGTCACACAGTATGAAATTACTATAAATAAAATTAAAACTCGTTTATATAAAAATATAAACAAGTCAGAGTTAGTGAGATTACCCAGAGTTTTGCAGTTGAAGGTTCTGCTTTTGTTTTGTTTAAAATCAACAGAAGTTTAATTTTATCGTGAAATTCCAATAGCTTTGTTCCCAGCGAAATCAGTTCCACAACATAGCTCTCCTCGTTATGATTCAAGCTTATCTGGTCGCGTTCAGTTCTGCTAACATATGATTAAGCTATAACGTTATAATCTTATATGGTATATATATAAATAAATAAATAAATAAATAATTAGTACTCTAATCACCAGTTAGATTAAATTTCTTGCTTTCCATGCAAATTTGAACTGCGCTTTCTCTTCTTCCCTGCCACAACACCGCACAACTTATCATCTTTATAGTACACACAAACAGACCGGACTTCCTTTGCTGCAAACATTTTCCGTCATCCCCAATCACTAATGCCAACTATCAGCATTGTCATTATCACCCACCAACTCACTCCTTAACCTCCACCCCTTCTTCATCCTATTTTCCTTTACCCTATCGTACGAAATAAACTACCAGCATTGAGATAATATCAAGGAAATACATTCTTGGGTTAAACTCCAATTAACAACGGATTATACATTTGGCCCTTTTCCCTTGTAGTAAAAGTAAAACCAAGTTCCAACTAACAATCACAGCCCCTATCTCCCCTGCGCCTTCTCTATTCAAAAATTCTTGCTTCAAATCTTACTAACACACACAATGATTAACAAAAATTTCTTTTCTTTTACACAACATCAATTCTTCTTCTCCATGTCAGGTCACCTGCGTCTCCTACTTTATTCCACATGGTACAACCTTCATTACCACGTAATCACCATCCAAATCATGAACAATACTCAAATAAACACTTCACCTTTCTACAGTATCAGATATCCAATTTCGCAACTCTTCATCTTCCCCCTTACTTTCTCCTGTCATCTCATAATCCACATCCTCCTAAAACCATTAATCATCACACAAAAACTTCCAATGGTCGTCATGCCTACAGTTACTCATCGGAAATCCCTAACCCTCATCTCGAACGACGCCTCAACGAGATTGCAACAACCCCAAACCGCAATCCCTAAATCACAGAAAATTAGCACCACAAACCGGCAATCAGTAAACAACCGTCACTAAGAAATCGCCATTGATCTTCTTACTACGTAAATCTTGAAATCGAACTCATATGAGTCGAAACTCCACCAATTTCACCAAAGAATCGAGCCCACATTCTCAGCTGAAACTTTGGTTTCGAAATACTATGATCGAGTTACAGAAAACTTAGATGAGGTGGGAACTTGTGCTAACAAAAATTGAACGGATTTGAAAGTAGGAATGTTTATTGGAAAACCGATTTTTAATTTATTTTGGAAGATAACGGGTTTTGGTTTCTTATTGAAAGAAATAGCGATGAAGTGAGGGATGGTAAAGAAGATTGGGAATTAGGAATCATCAGAAGGACGATCTGTTTATATATGGTGATTTTGTATTTAAAGGAAAACTTTGTTCTTTGCTGAAGGGAAAAAGAAAGGAAGGGCTTGGTTTTATTCTTTATAAGGACTTGGTCAGCTTCTTAGGAAAGCTATTTGAGTGGCTTCTTAGGGAAGAAATTTGGATGGCTTCCGATATAAGCTTTACAATTGTTTTATTATTTTTAAGTTTAGTGTACCCGTTACAGACCCCTATCAACCAAAATAAAAATATCAAGATTAACAATTTGTCACTATCCCAAAACTGTGATAAAATAGACAAGTTAATTTATTTTGTGAAAACTCAAAATGTTGATATACGATGTAAAAATATTTAAAATAAAAAGTTGTTTATTTATCAAAATAAAAATTACAGAAAAATTATATAAATTAAATTATAATTATGACTCAAACATCTTATCCAAATTCGAAGCCAATATTTAATTATATTAAATAAACCGTTATGACATATACACAAATCCACAACAATTTTCTGAAAATTTGATTTGGACATAATTTACAATCTATATGATGAAATCTCGATTTTTCACTTCCATTAGAAAAATACAGTTTAATAGATTCAAACGTTTCTTGTTTCAAAGAAATTCGACTTATATTGAATCCTGTATATTCGATTTATGTTCAAAACGTTAAATTACGAACTATCGCGACATTAGACGCTCGTTTTAAATTTGATTACAAATTATACCTTCAAATGTTGTTTTATAAATAAATTCATTATAAAATCCTTTTAAATTATCAATACAACATTAAAAACCAATTTAAATATTCAAAATTAAATAGCTAAAATTCCGGGTTGTTACAATAAAACTTTACTAAATTTGATACTTACCCTGTAGTCTTAGGTATGAGCTCTACAACTCAACTTAAATCTGATGTTGTACCGCTCACACTTGCATCTGAAGAGTGGGAAGGTCATCGTTTAGGAAGCATATCTATCGCAAACATACAATTTCGTATAATAATAAAATGTATCATTTAGCATATCTGTTATCGAATAAAACTAATAGCATACAATTCACCAATCCATAAACTCAAAACATACATTATATAGATTCACAACATCAATTCATAAACTCAGCACATCTTATTTGTTCATTATTACAAATCATATCACTGTACAACAAAGTTCACAACTTAGTTAAAATTCATAATATATGTAAATAACAAATTATACAAATATTATAAGTCTTCTTCGTTTTTTGATTCAGTCTCGGTCTGCTTCTCTATATCGTTATCTTTTGTACTCTCAAATGCTTCTATTAAAACATTTAATTCATCATTCAAAGACCCTAAATAAATATCATCATTTATTATTATTTAATCGTTTTTCTCCATATTCATTTGATACATTGCATATTGTAGAACAACAATTCCTTCAAACGTAAACCTTGCTTTGTTTTAATTACGGTGGACAAATCTGCTATATCTCTTTTTACGGATATATATGGAGAAAAATAAACTTGTAATGCTTGCTTGGCTAATATAAAGAGATCATACTTATAGTAATGTGATGTGTTCTTTCTTTCTATAAGCTTATAATATTTATGCACGTTGATTCCAGTACTAGGAACATTGCTGAACCAGTTGCACTTGAATAAAACAACTTTTTCAACGGATTGTACATAATATGTTAACTCTAAAATCTGTGTTAAGGCGCCATAAAAGTCTTTTTTATGCTCTTTAAGATCATTACTATCTTTGAAAAATACACCACTGTTATATGTTAATCTATCAGTACCATGATCTTTGATATTGAATTTAAATTCGTTGACCAAGAATATTGGATAAGTCTTAACATTTCTTTTCGGTCCAAACGCAAGATGTTGCAATACCCTCATTATTGACGAAGTTCATTGAATTGTAAACGTATTTTGAAAACCATTTAGCAAATTTTTTACTTAGATCTCCATATGGGTTCTATGATTCGTAAATACTGCAAACATACACGATTATTAGCTAGCACTTAATGTAGATACAACTGAGATACATATGAAATTTATGACACCTAACAAATGATGCAACTTCAGTACAATTTTGAAGAATATATATGTATGTGCTACATGGTAATCTCTGTCGTCTAACCATATTTCAACACATTTTCTAGAAGATCGCCCATGTGTCTAAAAATTGATAACATTGTCGACACAAATCTTCTTTCACCGCTTCATCATCACGGGAATAACTTACAAATGGTAAGTTCACATGGTCAGTGAAGTAATGATGAAAAAAATGAAGCTTCTTCTTTAAGATAAGATTTGCAAATTGAGCCTTCAACTCATTCTTTTTGTCGTACTTTTTTCTTCAGATGATTCAAATACCTATAATGAAATCAATTATGTTTATATGTACTCATATAAATCTTAATCTTAAACTAACATAAATTTTATTGATACTTTCTATTACCTTTCAAAAGACATCCATCTATATTGCATTGGGCCTCGAAAAATAGCTTTGAATGGAAGATGAATAGGTAAATGCTCCATTACATTAAAGAATCTTGGAGCAAATATTTTCTCTAGTTTGCAAAGCAATATTGGAATTTCTACTTCAAGTTTACGTAAACATTCAATTTTTAACGTTGATGAAAAAAGCTGTTTCTAAAATAGACTTAACTCTGTTATAACACCCCGCACTTTTACAGGCAATAGTTCCTTGAACACCAGTGGTAATAAACATTCCATCATGATATAATAATCATGACTTTTCATACCATTCACTTTATTGTTTTTATAGTCAACACATTTACGAAGATTAGAAGAAATCCTATCATGACACTTTAGCCTCTCAACCCATTTTAGTACGAGTGTTATTTGCTTGCTGTCTAGTTCATAGAGTGCTTTGGGTTTTTCTGTTGTCACTGGGCTTACATGAAGTTCAGGAAGTTTACGGGAGTGTTATATATCACATCTTAAGTGTAGACTGTCCTTTATTTTTTCCATAACATTTAAAACTATATTAAACATGTTATCAAGCATGTTTTTTCATTGTGCATCACATTGATATTATATTGACGTAGGAGATCTTCTCAATAAGGTAACTCCCAAAATATACTTTGTTTGCATCAATTATGAATATCAGATTTATCGGGGATTCCTGTCTTTACTCTAGTTTCATGTATCATGGATACTCCTTACAATTTTGTATATTTCATCACTTTACCAAATTTTTGGTGCTTGCATGGTCTCTTCTCTATTAGCTTTGAAGCTTTTCTTATCTCTTCAAAATGTATGATTGGGATGCAAAAAACAAAGATGACAATCAAACTAAGAAATCTTCCTCACATACCATAAGGAAAATGCTTGTGTTTCTTCTGTACAATGAGGGCAAACAAGACAATCGGCCGTAAAGCATCCCATATGCAGAAAAATCACTAATAGTCCATAACAAAGAAGCAAGCATATGATTTTTTTTTTTGAAATGTCATATGTTTGAACCCCTTCATACCATATTGTTTTCAATTTTTCTATTAATGGTTGTAGATAAACATTAATGCCTTGCATTGGATCATCAGGGCCAGGAACGACAATAGTGAGAAACATATATGGAGTTTTCATACACATCCACGAAGTTAAATTATAAGGAGTAGCGATAATAGGCCAAGATGAATATCTGCTGCCAAACTGAGAGAATGGTGAAACCATCTGTACATAAACCAAGTTTGACATTATGGTTCTCTGCAATATATGTAGGATATGTTCTATCAAAAAGATTTTCATGCTTCTCCATCCGATGGATGCATCAAAATTCCATATTCCGGTGTTCTCACACTATGCCATTGCATATGACATGCAGTGAATGAGGATGGATACAACCTTTATAGTCTAGAGGTGATAAGTAAATAATGCATTCTCTTGTACGAAAGTTCATTTTCGCTCTTTTCTCTAGCTTTGTACATTTCCTCACAACATATTTTGCAGTTTCTAAGATTAATATCATTTTTTTGATACCACATGCAACTTCTTATACAAGTATATATTTTCTAGTACGTTAGACCAAAAGTCGACCCAGTATTTTCATTTTGTAGTGACTATCTCACATATTATCAAGTGGCATATGTCCTTTTGTAGCTTGTACTACCGTTGTAAATCCAACTTCTGTAAGGTTGAAATTTAATTTCATCGTAATGTATTCAGCGGTTACCAATAATTCAGTTCCACTTGTACAACCATTCCACAATGACCTATAAGCTAAAGCCAATAAATTATATTTTTTTTTTGCACCTACAATCAGTTCTTTTTCAATATTGACGCAGTCATTGTCAACTTAATCGGTAGGCAACATTGACCGTGCTGCATCTTCCACCATATCTTCTATTGGATTCTTCGTACTAATTCCATCTCTAACTACTAATTTACAGTAAGTGCAAAAATTTCACCATGACAATTCCATAAATAATTATTCGGCATAAAACCATATTTATACATATGTACTTTAATGGTGTATGGTTTTTAAAACCTCACCAGTTAGCAGTTACTACACGGACAACAAATATACTTGTAATTTCCATTATTAGATATTGCAAATCTAATAAATTTGTTTACACCATTGTAAAAATGTGCTTTCACTAAACCTTTTACTACAGTTTAAGATTCATATACCCAACTATGATCAATGTAATGATCAAACATTTTTCCTAATTAAAAAATATATGTTAGTCATTCTGATAGAACATACATATGTCAATGTAAAGGTTATTGGGTTTAAAGGCTTCAAACTCACTATAGTTCTATCAAATTTCGACAGTGCTTCGTTGCACTTCTCATTTACATATTAGTTGCATGTAAGGGGTTCCGATTCTTGAAATAAAAATAAGGTTATATTTGGCTTAGGTCCCTATTAAGTTTCAAAATACAGAAAAAATTCTCTGTCTAAGATTTTTATAAATAAGGTGCCTGTTTTTAGAAAATCAACAAAAAAACGTAAAAATTTACCAAACTTCAAAATTAAATTCAACACATAATAATCATCATCTATTTATGCATTAAAACTACAAAAAAAAAAAAAAAAATCAAAACCCCAAAAAGATTTGCATGCTATGGATTTTTATGCGAATTTCTGTATAATTGCTGACATTGCAGCAATTAATTCAAAAAGTTGATGAATTTCATGCAACTTTTGCTTAAAGAAAATCGTTCAACTCTAGCAAATTGCTGAAAATGTTGCAACCGTTTGCAATATTTGCTAATATTTCAGCAATTATTGATCAGCCTTTCAACTATAAATTATGTAAATAATTGTAGAAATATCAACAATAATTCACTAAGATTACCGATATTTAAAAATTTTATTTATTTTATTTTGCATTAACTATTAAAAAGTTGCTGATATATCAGCAATAATTCACTAAAATTGCTGATATTTCAGCAATACTATTTTTTATTTACATCAACTGTTAACAAATTGTTGACATATTAGCAACTACACATGTATAATTGCTGATATATCAACAATATTCTTCTGTTATTCAACTGAATTCTGGGTGAGTAATTGCTGAAATATCGGCAATTATTCACTAAGATTGTTGGTATTTCAACAATTTTTTTTTGTGCATAATGCTTTCGAGAATATTTACAATTTTTTAAGTTTGTTTATACAGTAGCACAAAAAACATTAAAACACGTTGCTACAGTAAAAAAAGGATCCGATTTATAATATAAGTTAGACAAGTTTACATAATCTCTCATTATAAGATGCATCTATTGGCCCTCAATTCCTAATCTTCCTCTACAGGGCACAAACCCTAGAGGCACACAGCCTCTCAATCTCTCAACTCAATTTGGTCATACCCTAATCTAATACTGAAAGCTGATTTTATAGGAGAATAAAAGGCCTAGACAAATATCCAATTTGCCTCTCATAAATATATCCAGAATATAGTCATTCATTTCTTTCCTTCTGTTGTAAAATCAATCAATCAATTAACCTATCAATCAACCAACCAATTAATCAATGGATTAACCAATCAATCAAATCAATCAATAAATTAATCAAATCAATTAATTGATTACATCCTCTTCGTTAGCATATGTGATTTCATGTCATAAATCACAACACACTTCTCCTTTACACACCCTCTTCTATCTAATCAGTGCAATATTTTCTATTATTAAAATATTTTCTACTTTTTTAAAGAATTTTTTTTAGTAGAATACGTGCTCTAATTAAATTCATTACCAAATAATAAAAATAATGAATTACAATACAGTATTTCTCCCTGTTAAGTCCATTCCTAATTTTTTAAGAAAACTGATTTAAGTAAGATATTTCTTAACTAAACTACAAGAAAACCAATTTAAAACATCTCCTATTTTATTTTCTTAAAATCCTTCTGTCTTACTAAATAAATTGTTATAGTTTAAAAGCTACCGCACCGCGATTTTTTTAGAAATTTGAGATTTTGACATAATCCAAAATCACACAGCGAAAATAAATTAATACTAGAAAATATGGGAATATGTCTCGACTCCGGCTCCTCTTCTGAAGCTCCAAGTATAACTTAATGCAATTCGTAAAATATACTCGATCTGAACCAAGCACATTTTGAGGAAAGAAAAATCACTCGGATCGGTCTGGAATTCTTTCAGTGATAAAACTCACATCACAAACAACTTGCTTAAGTCTAGAAAATCCTTTGAAAGAATGGAACTCCCGTAAGACACGACTGTACATAAACATGACACGTGTTTTTACCTTACGATAACCAAATCACTTTTTAATATAAAGTCTAGTGATATTATAATAATGTCTATCAATCTACAAATAAAGAAAAATATAGCCGGAAAGTTTCCATCTAACTTTACAACATAGTTGGTTTACAACTAAAAACGTATAGATCGTATTAGAATTTGGATTTCTAACATGACTAGGTATAGAAACACCTTCCGATCAGTGTTCCCTAAAGATGAAACACTTGGGTTCAACAAAAACATCTTGCAACCCGACTACACAAAACGGACCACTCATTCAACTTGAGTGTACCGAATATATCAACACCATAGTTGTAGGTCATCCAACCATAATTAATCCGAAGCATACAAAAAGGGACAACTAATTTCTCTAGATCGGGTGAGGATATTCCCTAATGGGTATGACCCACATAGTCTTGCTGCCTACTCAATTTCAGTCATTTCCCAAATGATGAGGCTTTAGGTAACGATTACCTTTTAGACACATGACGTTCAACTTTGGACGCCATATTGCCAGAACGGTCAATCACTAATTGACGTACACAAATATACTCTGGGTGTTAAGCTAAAGAGTTATCTTCTCCACTACCATTCTACCTATATTTGTAAAAACCAACATACATGGTTATTGTAAATACTCTGTGAGACATTCGTCCATGCAAGTTTGCTCTGGGACCGAACAAAACCGAAGAAACCCCAGAACTTAGGGGTTACTTCTATAGATATAATCCTGGTAATTAAGCAAAGACATCAGCGAGCACCCCTTTCCACTCATAAGGTTCACGCCTTCAAATCATCTTAATTCGCATAACCGTCCCTTTAAAATTAGTTTTCGAACACAAAGCTTGTTCGACATGGTTTTGGGTCCAATTCCCATCCCGGTCTCCTCAAACTAACATGTTAAAAATCCAAAGGGAAATTCATCGATAGTCAATTCTTTAACTATAAAAAACAATATAGATGAGTACATCAGCAACTCAGGCCCTTTTAATTAAACAATTCATTAAAACACTTTTCAAAGATTCTTGAAAATCAATTATATATGCTTATCTCGAACGGATAATTATACTCACAAATCTTTTTTTGTTACTTTGAAAGCAATAACCGGCACTTATCTCTTCAAAATAAACATATTCACAAAATCTCCTCTTTATTTCCTTTACTTCGAAATATTGCTATATTGTCACAAAACCCATTTTTATTTCCTTTACTTTGGAAATATCGCTTATAACTTAACCAAATGGTAAGAATCTAATTACCAATCTTATATATGGGCCAAAATGATGACATTCGACACATTCTTAACCCAAACGGTTTTATTTTACTTCAAAACTCTACTGAATAAAGCTTACAATAATGTTTATGGAAATAATAATTAAATTCCGTGTCTATTTTCGTTTCCAAACTAGTAAACCTCTTATTTCCATTCCTCGAAAACCATAGCCATTTACTTATTTCTTTAAACAAATGTATTCATAAAACCATACTATTTTCGTTGTTTAGAAAATAGTGCTATATACTTAACCAAACAGTATAAGTATAAGAACACTTCATACCTTCTCCAAAAAATGTCAAGTGATACATTGTTTCTTATAAAACCCATTTTTTTATATTAAATTCCTAAATCTTGCAAATTAAACTTGCGATATTTCTTATGGAAATAATTAATTATTTTCAATCCTATTACCATTTCACACTAGTACCATCATTTCGATAATAGTGAAATCATTCAAGTTGGGGTATTTTATTACCTCTCATACTATGACTCAATAACATTCTTACTTAAGATAGATAAAAGTTTGTAACTCAAAAACAAATGCTAATTAAAATATCCTACCAACTTCATTTGCTATTTCATTTAAAATATGGTTTTATAAAACATATCTCGCATTTGAAAAATCTCCTTTCAAATTATAATCACATTTACTAATTCTGTTTATTTAGTAAATTCTTACTAAACATAAATCTTTAGCTGCAAATCCCTTTGACCCAATCCACTTCTAGCTTGGATTAATTACAAAAATCCATTTACTACATCCTTTACACAAACCTATTAGCATCCTTCTTTCCCACTTTTGAAATCCTTCTTTCATTACAAATGTTTTACATAATTTAAGTCCTTAAGTATAAATCGTCGCCTTACTTTGAATCTCTTTTATAAACCTTGTTTATAAAACTTGGATTTATTATAAAATCCCTTTACAAATCCCTTACAAAAATCTAACTAAATCCTATTACAAACTCGATTACTTTCTTAAATGAATTTCATTTAAAAAGTAATCACTTTATTTATTATTAATTAAAATAATAATTGACTTTAACGTTAACTGAAGTAAAAGTAGTTTACTTCGTTATTAACTAAAATAAAATAGATTATAGAAAAATCAGGGAATTCAACTTTGTTAGTTATTATAGAAAAATTAGAGAAATTTGGCTTTGCCAGCTATTATAGCTAGAAAAATCAAGTAAATTCGTCTTCATCAATTCTGTTCAATTTTATATATCAAATTAACATAATTTCAGTGCTGTCAGAATTTGTTTGCTTCGGAAAAAACTATAAATTCATATTCTTTGCGCACATTAATAGCTTTAGTTGAGTAAGATGGCACCGATATATCTAATTCATCATCATCATAACCATGTACAACCAATTTTAGTAACAGTCCATTTTCACTCTGATCACCAATAACTCCATTTTTTGGTGTACATATAAATAGGCTGCATTCTTTTTTGCAATATTTCAACTTAACATCTGCTAACTTAGGGCCTGCACTCATTTTATTCAGATTCTACTGCATTTCATTACTAGTTTCTTACCCCAAAAATATTCATGAATGCCCCATTAAGTTCATACTTTTCAGCATCAAACCGGTTTCAAGTTTAGAGAGTCAAAATATCACAAAAGTTTAATGAAGAGATAAATTTTCTCTTATTTCTGTTAGCCTACTTTGTGGATAAGGCTATACAAAGCTAGAAGATTAATCAACGGAAGTGTTGATTAGAAGGATTCATAGCAGAAGCCCGGATCGGTTCGGAGATCTTCGAACCGAACCCCTTCGCTTTGAAGCAAACAGGCTTAGATATTAGAAGAAGGTGGCAAGTCTGGATCGGTTCGGAGCTATCCGACCCAAAACCTCTTCTTTTCCTTTCGATCTGAACTGGAGATCAGCACCACAGTAACGGTAGCCCACATTCTCCTGAAGGTCCGGAGCGGTTATGCTCCACTATCCCATGATCTCTGAAGCGCTGTCACCATTTTCAAGTATCCAAACCCGAAACAATCGGGATAAACCCCACGTGGCACCGATACGAATCGAATTTCTACATATAAATACCCCACAAAGCACCATTTGATGGGATCTTTTGGCAAAGTCTTCACTATAACTCTCCTACCAGTGAATTTTATTGCTTCTTTTGAATCACCATCAACTTTTGAAGCACATTCATCAAACATTGAGGGAAATTATCCATTGTATTAGAGGGATTGAATGAAATTTCAGTATTGTATTTGTATTCATATCATCAATCAACAAAGTATAAAGTGGACATAGACTCTTTAACGCTGAACCACTATAAATCGTGTGTTCTTACTATTTTTCTTTCTATTTTATTCAAAATTATCACTTGTTTGGGTGTTAGAACCATTTTTTGGTCAAATATTTTGGTGCTTTCGCTGACAGCTTTGAATTCTCGACGTTCTGGATTATCATTCTACTATTTGGACCTTTAAGTTCAAGGAAGGTTAATCCTCTTTGTTCGGTTCTCTTATAAGTTCTCTAAAAAAATTCAAGGAAATTGGATTTCATGACAAAAGGAAAAGGAAAAGGAGTGCAAAGTGCTCGAGAAAACGAGGCGAGCGGAGATCAAAAAGCTATGCTTGTCACTAGATCGAGGGTACTAAGCTCAGGTCCGAGAAGGTCAGGGAGAGCATTTCCGATCCGATCCGATGTGGAAGCTCCAAACCGAACAGAGAATACCGACCCGAACCGGATCGAAACTCAGAACATTATTGGTCATTCTCCTTTGACCCGACCCGAGGATATGATTACGACCCGATCCAAACCGAATGCAGTTGACGTTGGAAATTCTACTCGAGCCCTTATAGATGCTCCGATACTAGCCACAACAACTAGTGATCAGCCTACTCCTTCTACGCCTGTCACACACATGGATTTCTCGCATCTACCCGATATGCTAGATAGCACGAGGGACGCCTTAGGGGCCCATAAGTGTGATAGCGTTATTATGCGAGAAAACATGAAAGCTATGAGTAAGAAGATAAGTGAACTACAAAGACAAAGAACATCCTCCCCGACTCTTGGATTTGCTACGGATCATTCATCCTCTTCAAGTGAAGAATGCATGCATCAAAGAATGCCATATGAAAGGCTCGAGAATCTAGACCAATTAACATTTGGATCGTTGGAATCCCGTGAAGATGCAGCTCATGTTTTGGGACTAAATGACCCAAATTTTAGATAACCAATGCTATTACCGATGCGAGGGTCTCACATCCTTCCCAGAGATCCGAACATCACTAATCCTACTCAGGGACAACTTTTCCAACCCACTCATCCCGTGAATGACTGGGATCGCAGAGGGCGAAGAAGTTCAACTGCAACCCGGAACCAAAGAGCGTCGCTTGACATAGGCACTGGACGTATTAGAAGAAACAGAAGCATAGATCCTGAACCAGCTTTGACTAACACAGAAGTGGAAGCGATGGTGCGACAGATCATCGTAGATAATTGACACTACACCAATGAAGACTGGGGTATTGAACGTAGCGACACCCTCATTTACTGGTGATATTTTGGACTTCCAGTTTCCCCGAAGATTCAATTTGCCACAAATGGATCGATATGCAGGAAGAACTAATCCAGGACAACATTTAATGAGGTATTCATGGTATATGAATGTCGCAGCAGCACCCGATGTTGTGAAATACAAAGCTTTTCCGATATATATTGAAGATGTCACGCTAATGTGGTTTACTCGACTTCCTCCCCGATCAGTGTCAAGCTTTAAAGAATTAAGCGAATGCTTTATGAACCAGTTTCGGCTCCATGCCCGGAAATCCAAAAGTGTTATCGAATTGTCAAGGATCAAGCAGGCTCCTGGTGAATCTTTGAAGTCGTATCTGGACCGCTTTAACTTGGCGGTTATCGAAGTAAGTGACCCACATGAGCCAACTGTTTTGATGGCACTAATAGATGGGGTCGATCCAGACATAAAATTTGGAGGATATCTGGCGGGAAAACCGTTGTTGACAAGGGAATTGTTCTACGAAAAAGCTAATATTCGGTTGCGAAGAGAAGACATTTATGCTAATCGGAAAAGAAAGTCTGATGGAGCTTCCAGGGAAGACATTCAAAGTAATGTCACCGTGAAACAGTCCAGTGACAGTTCAGGGAAAGTTGAGGTAAATATTGGTAACAAAATTGGATGAAATAACAATCGGGGTGGAAACGGTAGAAAAAGAAATAGGAACCGAGGAAACATCTCTGTAAAAAGACCTCGATTCCAAACTTTCAAAAATTACACACCGTTGAATGACACGATGGAAAATATCTATCTGGATATTTATAATGTTTTGCAATATAAGAAGCCTCCGCCCAGAGACTCCACTGAGAAGGAACTTGCAACTGGAAAATTTTGTTTGTTTCATGAAACTCACAGACACTCTAGTAGCGAGTGTCGTCATTTAAGAGACGTTGTTTAAAAAGTACTTCGGGAAGGAAAGTTAGATGAGTACAAGGTCACTCCAAGAGATAGGCGGCAGGGAGGGCAAGCCCCGAATCAAAATCAGCCTGCTCCTAAACCCACAACTCAATAGAAGGGAAAAGGCATTGTGATAAACACCATAGTTGGGGGACCACACCTGGCCGGATCCAGTAACAAGGTAATGGAGCAGTATGTCAATATAACCAAGAATCCCGAAATAGGAGAATATAGTAACCTTGAAGAAACCGCAACATCAAAACAACAACTGATGATATAGTCTTCCGTGACAAGGCGGGTATTGGAGTTGAGGCGCCAAACATCGATCCATTAGTAATAACCACAATTATTGGGCCTGCAATAGTAAAGAAAGTCCTTGTGGACGATGGGAGCTCTGTAAACATTCTATTTAAAAAGGCTTTCGATCAGATAAAGCTGGAAATGAAGGACTTAAAGCCATGTGAAGGTTGGATTCGTGGGTTTAATGGAGCCTCAACCACCTCGATCGGAGTGATAGACCTACACGTAGAGTTAGGTGAAGAAGAGCATAGAAGAGTGAGGATTCTCTAGTTCGTCATCATTGAGATTGACTCACCTTACAACGCTTTCCTAGGGCGGACATCACTTTCGGAGTTCAGGGCTCGTATTGCTCCATGGTGCCTGCTAATGAAGTTCCCAACGGATGATGGAGTGGGAATGATTCAAGGCGATCAAGTTACCGGGAGGGCCTGCTATATGGCGGAGTTAAAAATATTGCGTAATGGAAAGAGTTCAGAACCTAAGAACACTTCCTCTCCTGCTGAGGAAAACTTGGCATAGTAGCTAAAGACAATACTGCTTAGGGAATCGCCTGACGATATTCCTGAAGATATCGATCCCAAAGAAGACAAGGAACTAGGAACTAGAAAGGAGACACCCAATGAGGCGGCTGTTGATATCCCAATTGATAGCGATAACCCGACAAAAGTCTTGAAGATTGGATCTCATTTGGATTCTTTCCAGACGAAAGAATTAACTAATTTTCTGAAAGCGAACCTTGATGTGTTTGCTTGGACTCATGCAGACTTGTGTGGAATTTCTCCCGCAATTATGAACCATTCATTAAGACTAAACCCAAAGCATCCACCGGTGAAGCAAAAAAGGTGTATGTTGGGTCCAGAAAGGTCAACGACCTTAAAGGAAGAAGTAGAGAAACTAAGGAACAACGGGTTCATCCGAGACTCAACATACCACGATTGGATATCGAATCCAGTCCTAGTCAAGAAATCAAATGGGAAGTGGCGAATGTGTATTGACTTTTTTGATTTGAACAAAGCCTACCCGAAGGATAACTTTCCACTCCCCAGGATTGATCAGCTGGTAGAATCAATGACGGAATAGGAACTTCTCTCCTTCATGGATGCATATTCAGGGTACAACCAAATCCCCATGCATGTACCGGATCAGGAACACACTAGCTTCATTGCGGACTTAGGGTTGTACAGTTACATGGTGATGCCATTCGGATTAAAGAATGCCGAAGCCACATATCAGCGCTTGATAAACCAAATGTTCTACAATCAAATCGAGAAAACAATGGCAGTTTACATAGAAAACATGCTTGTAAAGTCCAAACAGTCTTCCGATCACACGAAAGACTTGGCAGAGATGTTCGACATTCTTCGATGGTACGGGATGAAAATAAGCCCTTAAAATGCTCATTTGGGGTTGCATCAGGAAAATTCCTTGGTTTCATTATCTGTTCTCGAGGAATTGAGATTAATCCTGATCAAATAGCAGCAATTAGGAACATAGAAGAGCCATGGAAGATTAGGGATGTTCAGAGCTTAGCTGGAAATGTTGCGGCATTGAGTAGATTCATCTCCAAAGCCACAGACAAATGTGTCCCTTTCTTTGACTTAATTAAAAGGGGGAAACGAAACTTTGAGTGGACCCCCGACAGTGTAAAGACCTTCCAGAATCTGTCGGATTTGCTAGAGAAACCTCCGATATTGTCAAAACCAGTGGATCACGAGGTTCAGTTCGTATATTTGGCAATGTCGTCTCATGCTGTCAGCTCAGCTTTAGTGCGCGAAGAAGACAAAGTGCAAAGACCGATATATTACATAAGCAAGAAGTTAGTAGCGGCAGAACGTAATTACCTGAAAATAGAAAAACTTGCTTATAGTCTCTTGATTGCATCTCGAAAGCTCCGTCATTATTTCTGAGCTCATCCGATAGTCACATACACTGATCAGCCACTTAGATAGGTGTTACAATGACCTGAAGCATCGGGACGATTACTTAAGTGGATCATCGATTTGAGCCAGTTCGATTTAAATTTCTAGCCGATAAGATCGATAAGGGGGCAAGTCTAGATGACTTCATAGCAGAATTCACAATCCCCGAGGAAGATGCATTGGATGATAAGGCTAACCCTTTGGAACAAAATGTAGAACTTAGTGCCTGGAAATTGTATACAGATGGGGAAAAAATGATCAAAGACCCAACGCCAGGGTCGTTTAAATAACTCCTGAAGGACGATCAATTTACTATGCCGTGCGGTTGGAATTCTCTGCTACAAACAATGATTTCGAATACGAGGCCCTGCTTGCCGGGCTAAAACTCATCAAGGAATTAGGGGTGACCATACTAAATATTTTCTGTGATTCCAAAATAGTAGTTTGCCAGGTTCAAAAGGAATTCGAAGCTAGGGGACCTCGACTAGTCACCTACCTTGGAAAGGTGAATGAGCTACTAGATAACCTGGAGCATTACAACATAACCCATATCCCGCGAGCCGAAAACAAGAAAGAAGATAGACTAGCTAAGTTAGCAAGCTATGACAATGCAGAAGAGACTGAGATGGTTCCGATAGAGGTATTGAAGTCACTGAGCTTTGATCAGATGGAAGTAGACCTAGTACTGGAAGCTGAACCAGAAAGGGATTCATGGATGACACCAATTAAGAACTTCCTGTAAAGAAAAGCGAAAGACGGGCTATGGTTCGCAAAGAGAATTGGTATGTCTTACAAAATGGAATCCTTTACCGCCAAGGATTATCCATGCCTTTGCTCTGGTGCATAGCCCATGACGACATTAAACGGGTACTAGCAGAAGTACACGAAGGTGAATGTAGAGACCATACAGGAGGCCAAATATTGGCAAAGAAGGTATTACGGTATGGCTACTTCTGGCCTACGATAAATAAAGACGCAGCTGATTATTCACGACGCTGCAACAAATGCCAGAAATTTGCAAAAGTTCTTAGGGCACCTCCAACTCAACCTAAGTCAATGGTGAGCCATGGCCATTTTCTGTATGGGGAGTCGACATCATCGGAATTTTACCAATCGCTAATGGAGGAGCGAAGTATGCAATCGTGGCCGTAGACTACTTTATAAAATGGGCGGAAGCCGAACCCCTAACTACGATCATGACAAAGCGAGTGATTAATTTTGTATTCAGAAGCATCATTTGTTGATTTGGAATTCCCAAAGTCATTATAACTGACAATGGAACCCAATTCGATAGCGTAGAATTCAGAAGTTTCTGCCTAAGTATAAAATCAACAAAAGACGCACAACAATAGCTCATCTGCAATCAAATGGACAAGTGGAGGCGAAAAACAAAGTTATTAAGTCCATCCTTAAAAAGCGATTGGAATAGGCAAAGGCCATGTGGGTCGATGAATTACCATTAGCATTATGGGCTTATCGAACAACTTACAAGACATCAACGGGTCATTCCCCTTTTGCACTTTCATTTGGATCAGAAGCGGTTATTCCGGTGGAGTTGAAAGTTCCCACTCATAGGACGACGTATTATGATCCGATGACAAATAAAGCACTTCTCCTCAAATCCCTGGATATGGTTGAAGAAAAGAGAGACGAAGCAGATTTGCGTGCCTCGAGGCACAGGCGCTAAGTGACATGCTATTATGACAGGAAGGTTTGTCCTATGACCTTCGAACATGGAGACTTGGTATTGAAGCGTGTCTTCCCACTCCCGGTACACCTAGGTCCGAAGTGGGAAGGATCGTATGCCATTTAGAGGAAGCTTGATACAGGAGCTTTCAAGTTAACGACCGTGGATGGCGAAGAGATTCCCAGAGCTTGGAACGCCCAACATTTGCGGTAGTATTTGACTTAGATTTGTGTTGGTTTTCCTTTGTTTTATGAACCATGTAAAAAGGAACGACTTGCCTAGAAAAGTCTGGTTAACGTAAAAAAAGATTATAAGGTGGATGTAGGCTACGACTTGGCCGAACCACTATAAAATATCATATGTGATTTACTTTTCCTTCATAAATTTTTTATATATATTCTGTAACTACTGTGATCTGAGTATGAGACACTAGAAATTTGAATCAAAACCAGAGCAAACGAGACAACCGTTTGCGCAACAAGATAAGAAGGACGGGAAGACGATGTCCCAAACCCTAACTCTTATGAATCGAGAGAGAGTATAAAGGATGGGAAGACGACGTCCCTAAGGCATGAAGGTGCACCGTGATAAGAAACCGCCTGGAATGCACTCTAACCAGACATTACAACAGGTGAGTATAAAGGTGCTAAGAATAAGCGCTAATGAGAAAATACCCTGATTCCACTAGAGCGTAGGGGGAAATCTGATGTCGAACCTAATCAATCTCGAACAAGCCCTGGCTAGGCACTTTATTCAAAATTGATTGGGGGCATACACACCACATCCCCTGTTATTGATTGGAAAATTAAGTAGTGACTTCTGCCCATTATGTTTTGATTGTTATTTACTACTTATGTTTTTAACACTTTGATCATAACTGAAATCAACTGAAATAAATGGCAAACTTGCAAGTATTTGAAATAGTCGGAAATAAACTATTTCATTTACATTTGTGCAGGTTAATACAAGAAGATCAAACAACGGGATGTGAAGGCCGCACTCGTTACAACAACAGCAGTCCAATGGAAAGTCAAAACAAAAGACGAAACCAATTTTCATTTGGACTTTGGGACAGACTTAGCTTTCTTGGCAGTCTTGAGTTTATCCCTTTCTTCTTTTTCAGCTTCGGTAAAGACACGCTTCGGCTTCTTTTTCCAAGAAACTGGAGTGATGGGATCGGTGGAAGATTTTTTAGCAAGCTCGTCGGTGACTGACCTAGTTGGAATCTTGACAACTAACTTTGACCCAGGAGGAACTACCGCGAGGGGTTTAAGATTTTCGAGATCCACTTCCTCAACTTTGGCCTTCAAAAGCATATCTTGGTTTGCTTTCATATCAGCCAAGATCTTGTTATCAGCATTCCCAAAGTCTCCACTCATAACAACAACATCGTCTTCCTCATGTCCATCGTTACCGCCATCATCTTTCAAGGTGTCTATCATATCCCCATCTTTGGGGGTCACAGTGCTAGATGGAAGAGAAACCTTGTTAGTGACCTCATCCTTTTTGCCCTCAATACTCTCCACAGATCCGAAGCCAGTAGCTTCATCCTTTTTCTCCTGTGCCATTTTAGCTAACTCTGCTTCAGCAGCTTCTTTTGGTTGCTCATCAATCTTCTTAGTTGTCTTCGCACCTACAGGGCGAGAAGTTATAGTTATTAGCTCATGAGATAAAGGATGTTCTTCGATTGATTGTCCAACGATATGGCGGAAGGTTAAGATAGCCTTAACAAATTGGGGTGAAAAGGTAGAGATACCTTCTGATGATCTTGACGCGTGAGCAGCAGGAGTCTATGAGGCTGGCTCAACGATTGAAGACAAAAGAGGTACTCGAGGAAGCCCAGGGTTCTTAGGATCGTACCCCTCCGATTCAGCAATTCCGACAGCAGCATATGAGGATCCAGTTTCAGTAGTACGCTTTCCTTTAATCTGATGCCTCTCCTCCTCCACAGCAGCAGCAATAATCTTACGCCCTTCGGCTAAGCATGTCATTTCCTCTCCCTTCAAATACTTCTCCATAAGCTTGTCCTTGTCGATGCAGTCCACTTGGAGCTCTTGTTTTTCCCATTCGACCACCTGATCGCATACATATACCAGGGTGGTAGGGTAGTCTTTATTGCAATATCCCTATGACGGATCACTTGAGCAAAGAATCCCATCATATCTCCGCGCCTTCATCCAATTCATTTTGGGCTTCAGTAAGTTGTGCGCTGATTGTCTCGACAGACTTTAGAGTCATGTTCGCATTCCCCTCGGCAAGATTGCCCTCATCTCAGCTTCCATCAACTTGGCCTTTAGGTCTGCATTTTTCCTCGCAAACCCTGCCTTCTCCTGCTCGAGATAAGCACAAGCCAACTTTGCAATGGTGCTTTCAGACTTAGCGTCGTCGGCTTGCTTTTTTAAATCTATGCGCTCCTGACTATGAGACTCAAGCTCAGTATGGTAAGCTGTTGTAGCTCTTCGTATTGCTTCTTATAAGCATCCGCGTCACGTTGCATAAGGGAACGTTTAGCTCGAGCATCCTCGAGGGCTTTCTCAGAGTTTTCAATAGCCTTTGCATCATAGTCAGCATTATCCTTCATATATTTGATGTCAGCCAACAAGTCCTAAATAATATTGGATAGAGTCCGCGAGTATTTTTCATCTCTTAGTATTGAGTATCCGCTTCATCAATCTTGGCTTTAGCCATTGTTTCCCTGTCAGAGTCTAATGGATTAATAGCTAAAACAAAATGCATGTTCCCAAAGTGGTGATCAGGAAACTTTTTTTTAGAAGCTCTAATTTGGCCTTGTTCCCATCATCAAGTATAACCAGCCTTGTGGTGGTAATGTCAATGTTACGACACCTAGATGGCACGATGGATGTTCTATCTTTCTCAGACCCCTTGCTTAGTTCTTTCTGCTTCTCTTTGGGATCAGAACTTTTTATGATGGCTTTTCCTGATGGGTCTAATCCTTGGAGGGAACTGTAGTTTTAGAAGTACGTTTGTCCCCTTCATGATGAGTAGAGTAACTTTTATGTTTTTCCAAGTCTGAACGACAAGGAGATTGAGAGCGAAAATATCGATGAGGGGATCGATTCCTACTGTCATCTCTGCCCCGACTTTCATGTTGATCATGTCCTACACCAGAGCCCATCGGAGGCATGCTTGAGCGAACATCTCTCATATAGTAACATTGACATGTCATTTGCCCTTCAAAGTGATATAAATGAATGTTAGACTCAAGATCAATATAAAGTACAAGTGCTGTGGCATACAGTGCTGCAATGTTATGTGTGTGTCCTAAGTGATATTCCCCCTCTAACAGACCAGAGCCTGGAGTTAGGCCAGTATGTACGGTCTCCCCGGCCTTCAGAGATGAGAGTAAGAGGGTCTGTTCGGAAGTCTTCTGAAGTATAAATGGCATCAGGTAGGGGAAGTCGTCCCAAACCTTGATATATGGAATCATCCATGAGAGAGCCACCACCTTAGGGCATGGTTAATGGAGGTCCTGTTGGAGAAACTGATCTTTCAGGAGTAGCTGCATCCTCGGAAGAGATGTATTTTCCCTATCTTTCGCAGGTATGTTGGCTGATATATCATCTCGAGTCGAGGTGGGAGAAGGACTCACGAAAGGCTTAGCTGGATCCCCTTAACTTCCCTCCTTTTCTGGTAAAGTTTCAAGTGTTCCATCGACTGGGGATATATATACATAAGGACCTTCTCCATGGCCTATATTACGAGTGATAGCCACTAATCCATGGCTATACTCATCAAATAGGCAATCTTTGATGGTCAAGAAATTTTTATCATCGTTGAGTAGTTGGTTCAAGCAATCAAAATACATTTGATGCATTTCCTGGTTCGGGTTGGGAACTACGAGTAAAAATGAACAGATGTCAATATGTTTACAATAGTGAATGAGGTCAAAAATCAAAAAGCTGAAGTCTTTCCTTGATTTAAGCCATCTTCTGGCACATCCAGGTTTCTGTTTGATATAAAACCATTCGAATTTGGGATCACCAACCTTGCTACTAAATGGCACGCTAATGATTTTCCTTTATGGCACTGATTCAAAATATACAAATGATGGGATGTCCTGGGTCCGATGCTTGAAGTTATAAAAGAAATGAACATCTTCGAAGGAAAGCTGCATGTTCAGAATTTCCCTATAAGCAATAGATAAGGTATACAGATAAGCATAGGAGCTGGGTTGGAGCTGCATTGGAGAAATCGGCATTTTCCTCAAAAAAATCGACGACGAATGGAAGGAATGGAGGTATCGCCCCAACAAGGCACATTAGTTTACTGATTGCCATATACCCTACGGGAGGATTATGGGGCTGATCCGTTGCGGTAGGCTATTTGGTGTCCTTCCGGAGAATTCCGTTCTTCAAACATATTCGTGCAAGTTTGTCGTTGTCAACTTATGATACAACAGAATCACTAGGTTTTTCCAAAACAATCGCGTTCTCAAACTCATCGGGAGCGCGATTATCTCCAATTCCTCCTTCCTCTTCTTCATAAGAAATATCATCTCTAGACGATGCTACATTTTCAAATATTTCCATTTCATAGTCTGGACCCTCACTATCCCATTCCGGATCTGAAGTGGAGGATATATCTTGAATGATAGGATTTTCAGATGATCCTTCAGCTAATTCTCTTTTCTATGATAACCTAGATGAGCGTCTCTCGGTCATAGTTGCTATAATATCGAAGAGATAACAGAGTTAGAGTATAATTGCCCGTGCCCCCCCTGTGTGCGTATGCTAAGTTGTGCAAATGTGAACAGTGCTGAAATCAGAGAATGTAAAATCAACAGAAAGTAAAGCAGTATGGAAACCGGTCGTGTGCTTGTTAAGTCCAGACAATTCAGTTCAAAGGGCTCTATCCTTACTGTTCATTAAGTCACAAGCCATATTAATTTTTGGTTAAGTTGGCTGAAGCATGCTTGCATTTCATATTGAATGTTAATGGATCGGTTCAAATGTTCGTGTTATAAGCTGATCGGTTCGGGTATTATGTCATCAGCGGATCGGTTCGGATATCTATGCTAGAAGCGGATCGGTTTGGATGTACCGAACCAAACCGCACTAGAATCCTGAGATCCAAGTCTGAGTAAGTTTAAGGCTCCAATTAATATTGTCTCCTCCGATCCGAACCGATTCTGCATGCTTCATCCCAGTCACTCAGAAGTTGTACGTTTCGCCTCACACCGTTCCCATTCTCCTCCTTCTTGTCCACTCCTCCAACAACACCAAACCCATTCATTTTTGTGAGCTCCCTCACAACAAAGTATTAGTAAATCAATGTTTACAACGCCGGTTCAGACCTCCTTCACAATCGCCTCGAGTTGGCGACGATGCCGCCAATGACGATGGCAGTGGAACAAAAGACGCGGCGTCAAGCTTGATGTGACACCAAAAAAATCGCTTAAATTGCTTCTAAATTCGGGTTTAAATCGATTAAAACTGAATAAATCAAATATCAAAACCCCACCTATAAGTTTATTTCGAGAATTGGGGAAGTTCTCATCGCGATTTAAGAAATTAGGGTTTTGGTAGTTAGGAGGGTAACGGCAAGAAAGTGAAGAATAAGGAAGGGAAGTTATATTTTATATGTTTAAAAAGGGTCCATTCACATTCCTCCGCGCTATACAAGCTTAGCCCAACCCGATTAGGGATAAGCCAGGTCAGCCCAAAGCCTCTTTGGCCCCAAGATGGGATAAATCTCCGAACCCGATACGGTTCGAATTGCATCCATCCAAATCCAGACGTAAGTGCAAAATCAAAAATGTTACCCAACGCGTGAAGGAGGAATTCAAGGAAGAATGTTAAAATCTTCATATAATGTTAGAAGTAACCTGTTCGAACTACACGGATCTCAGGCAAAGCCTCAAAGTTACCAAAAGCGACAACAGAAATTCCTCCATCTTATGGCGTATTTATAGGCTTACAAATATCAAAAGATGTGACTTTTTAAGATGTCACAACTCTACAGATCAATGGAAACAACTATTCAATGACACAAATTCGGAAGCAAATAGGCAGATCATTTTGAGCACACTTTATCTCCAATAAATGTGTACTTCGAGGGGGAAAATGTTAGCCTACTTTGTGGATTAGGCTACACAAAGTTAGAAGATTAATCAAAGGGCATGTTGATTAGAACGATTCATAGCAGAAGCCCGGATCAGTTCAGAGATCTCCAAACCAAACCCCTTCGCTTTGAAGTAAACAGGCTTAGAGATTAGAAGAAGGTGGCAGGTTTGGATCGGTTCAGAGCTTTCCGACCCAACCCTCTTCTTTTCCTTCCGATCCGAACCGGAGATCAGCACCACAGCAACCATAGCCCACATTCTCTTGAAGATTCGAAGCGGTTATGCTCCACTATCCCATGATCTCTAACGGGCTGTCACCATCTCCAAGCATCCGAACCCGAAATGAACGAGATAAACTCCACGTGGTACCGATTCGGATCGAATTTCTGCATATAAATACCCCATAAAACACCATTTAAAGTTATATTTTGGCAAAGTCCTCACTCTAACTCACCAACCAGTGAATTCAATTGCTTTATTTGAATCACCATCAACTTTTAAAGCACATTTCATCAAACATTGAGAGAAATTATCAACTATATTAGAGAGATTGAATGAAATTCAGTATTGTATTTGTATTCATATCATCAATCAACAAACTATAAAGTGGGCGTAGGCTCTTTAACGCCGAACCACTATAAATCGTGTGTTATTACTATTTTTCTTTCTATTTTATTCAAAATTATCACTTATTTGGGTGTTAGAACCATTTTTTGGTATAACACTTTCAAAAACTTATTTAAGAACATTACTCCTAGTTTTAGATATTACTAATAGAATAATATTCATTTCCATATTTTAGTAACTTAAAAATAAAAATATTTACCCAAACTCGTTTTCCCTTAGCTACTACTCTCGAATATGTGCGTGCTCCAGCCTGGAATAACATTGTACATCGTCAATACAAGATGAAGTACCAAATTTAGTTTAAGGGCTATAAACGAAATAATAAAATACATAGTTAACAGTTTAAGGACATTAAAAATGACGTACGCAATTTCAACTCCATATTAACATGGGTGTCATGAATGATGTTCTAGAACTCGGCTTGTAGACCTGCCTCCATTTCTAGTTCAGCAAGAAACATGGAAGCACCTGGAAAGTATAAACATAATTGTCTTTAAACACATGCAGTTAAAATAATTTTTCAACATGAATGCTCTGAACTTTCCTGTGAAATCAGAAGCGGGCAAAAAACCAAAAATAGAAGTGAAAAACAAATTAAACTTTCCTTTGAAGCCTGCTTCAATTTAGGCATGCTGCTGCTTCTCCTTATTCATTTTTTTGACCCTTTTGATAGCTAAATCATGATAGCACCGTTGAAACGATTCTCTTTGGTTAGTTGCAGGTTAGGATTTAGGAGGCAGGACATCGCGACAGAGCATGGGCTACGAAGGAGAGTCAGTGATATTGATTCAATAGTCGGTGATTTATGGTGGGAAAGTGAGATTGAAAAATTCTACCCGAGAGATGAAATCGGACGAGAGGAAAATATGAAATCGCGATTTTTGAGTTGAGTGACAATCGGATGAGAAGAATATCGAGAAATATTTTCATGAGAATATTCAGCCGAAATTCATTGGCATAGACAAATTACTTTATAATGCAAAATATTGGTCAAACGAGTCAAAGTGAAGACTTTTTATGTTTTCCTCTTATACCCTTTCTTTCAAATGGTTTTTAGCATTTATCTTCCCTGACTTCTGTGTAATTTTGACTGTCGGTAGTGGGAATACCCCATCTTCACGTTTTCCCCCACTTTCCCAAAACAGAAACACGCAACACCCGCAGAAAGGAAGGCAAGCCCGAGATTTCTGATGAAGCGAATTCATATCCAAAATAACTGACATGATCAATCCCTTCTACCAGATCCGAATTAAAACCGATGATCTACCTCAAGATGCCATGTCGATTTCACCCTTGCTGATTTCCAATTTCTTCATCAGTTTGTCCATTGGTTTGATCTCCTTTAGGTATTCCTAATTAAGCCGTATTTGATTTTTCTTTACTTTACTTATGATTTCTTCTGTTTTTGTCTTGTTTAACAGCATTGAAGATGAGGTATTACAAGACCTGACAGAAATTGACCTACGTCGTTCAACAGGTTAAATGTCTATGCGTTGTGCGAAGTAAGCCTATATATTTCTTCTTCTCTTATACGTATTAATATTGTTGCATCAAGGTTTCTTATGAGTTTTTTTCCTGCCAGAAAGCACTCAAGGGTCAATTGTACGTACTCGATGCCAAATGAATTTATTTTTTGTGCAATCAACTTAAGGTATATGCTTCTCTGTTTATTTATTTCTGAAAAGGTCATTGGATTCTATTATTGTATTTCTTCTCAATGGAAACCAAAATTGTTCTACGTGCTTCGTACGTGTTCCACATAATGAACTGCACTTTCATTATTCACATGTTTTCTTAAACCTTTTGCAGTTTGGAGAAAAAGTGCTTCTATTGTAATCACGCCTTCTAAAAATTCAGGATTACACGAGAAATGGGATGCTTTCAAAAATAGGGTGACCTACAGGTTGTTTAATTATAATTTTTTAAGCGACGGCTAAATTAAATTTGATGATAATTTTGATATATCATTTGGAAGGCATCCGTGTTATTGATGATCCACTAACCAGAGTGCCATCTTCAACATTCCCACTACCAAGAAGAATATCAGCCAATATATACATCGGAAGTATTAAAAAGGGATTGGAAGAGGTGCAACAAAGTGAAGGAAACTTTAGCAATCGCATAGGGTATGGTTAATTTTTTCTATCCCTTTTAATGAAGATACATGCTATGTTTTATCTGTACCATTTTCCCCCCATTTTCCATTTATAATAATAAAAACTGTGGCGCAACTAGAGATGGAAAAATTAGTAGCACAAAAATAAGTTAATATATATATATATATATTAACGTGTATATGTTATGTTTTAAGTACATGCATTGTGCATGGATACTTACATCTAGGTTACACTACGTTTAAAGTCATAAATGCTTGCGCGATTTTAATAGATGTATGAAGCCAGATATACATGGAGTTGGGTATGTGCAATGGTAGGAGATGTGGATCAAAAATAAATCCACCGGGTGATATCTTAGTCCGACACATATCTTTCGGTGGCATAGTGGGAAATCAAATTAAACATTGGCATTTTGAAAAACTCAAATTAAACACCTATCTTAGCCCGCCTATATGCTACTACCATCGTTATACATTATATTTTAATGTATTTGCACATGTACTTTAATTTATTCAATGTTAATTAAATGCGCGAATGTTTAGTTTGAGCCTTGGGTTATGATTTTTATAATTAGATATACTAACAGCCAAATAGTAATATTATAAATCATATCAACAATAGATATATACATCGAAATAACTTTTATGTCTCATTTAGCCTTTGATATAACAATAATGTGAAATTAGCACAAGTACATACACAGACCTTAATATGGTATTCTGATATTTGGTTATATTTAAATGATTTTTATCAAGTCTCCGGGTGCTGTTATATTAGTGAAGAAATAAATTGTAATTGTAACATTACCTTTTTGGTGCATAAATGTATCTCTATCAGTAAAGCATTTCACTACTTGGAAAAGTATTTATTTGTTTCTTAAACCATTCATGATGTTCTTATTGGGTAAAATATCTAAATGAAAGATAAATTTGATATTACATACTTTGTCTTATTAAGCTCTCTTCTTTATTAAAAAATCTGTGATAGTATTATGATTTGATTGAGGATGAACTATGAAGAACTTGATGTTAGAAAAGCATCATTTGTACATAAGAAATGCCATGTTTTAGTACAACTTTATTTTTTATACTTTCACCTATTTGCAACGACGTACCTATCTTTGGTCGAGTGGGGGCCACTGCCTCCACTGAATATTTATTATTCTACACAGAAACTGACGGCCTCATGTTTATAAGTTGCCAGGTAACTTTTTTTATATATTTAGGCATGTCGTGCTTCTACAACTAGATCTTCTTCACCATATATTTTGCAGAATATATTATAATGCATACAAGCTTTCATACCCTCACATCGAGTAGCATTTATGTCCACATATTGGAAATGTCATAACACAATGAAGCTTTTATGTCCATATATTGAAGATGTATTATAATATAATAAAGAAGAAACATTTGTGTCCGTTACCTATGGAAACACTTGTGTATGCATTTAAACACCATATTTCTCACCTGGACACAACAAGAAGATGGAAAGCATAGGCAAACATTAACACATAGAAACCAAGACAAACATTATCACTTCATGTTTCTTGAAAATTAGTTTTATTTTTGTTAGCCTTCTATCTAAAATCCAATTATTTGTTGGAAGGTCAAGTTACATTCTTAACGAGCTAGTAATGATTGACTTATTTTATAAAAATAAAAATAAAAAATTGATTCTCTCGCTTTGATACATAATCTAAACTTTATTATGGTGATCCAAATCCAACGAGATTTTGTAGATATTCAATCCACATACATATTATCATCTATCCAAAATTTGAGCTTCTTCCGACATTCGTACACCTTCAAAATCTTAACTTAATTATCCACCGTTCAGACATTTATTTGAACTATTAAATTTAAACATCAAATATATTATTCTACCAATGTCGGAAGGAACTCAAATTTTGGATAGATGATAATATATATGTGAATTGAATGTCTACAAAATCTCGTTGGACTTAGATTACCGTAGCTCACAGATCGGTAGGGGAGCAACAGGGGCGCCCCAGAACGCTTGTCTCTCTCTCTCTGTCTCTTTCTCTCTCTCTCTCTCTCTCTCTATATATATATATATAGGTTCAATGACACCTCAAACAATGGAGAACCTTATAAGCCTCTTTGTTTTCCACCACACAATCAATTTCTCTCTCCTTAACTCTCTTTTCCTTGACTACATTTTTTTAATATAAATGAGAGGTGGATATTAGAGGGCTAAAGTGGTGGATATATATATATATATATATATGCATATATATATATATATATATATATAACTTCGTTATCAAAAGATGATCTTTCGCCCCCACTGTACTAAATTTCTGCGTACGTCCCTGCCTATTTGGATATATTACCTGCAATATATTAATTGTTATGCATGGGTATTGCAAATTTATTACAACATAAATCTTCCTTAAATATATAATCGACATTTACTTGTTATTCTGAATGGTAATATGATATGAAATCTGTGATAGTTTATGATTTGAAATTGAGGATGAACTATGAAGAACTTGATCTTATATTTCATAAAGTTCAGGAACAAATATTCCAAATTTCACACTGTACAATAGATTGAAGCTGCATTCTTTCTGAATTGTGAACTTTTAAAATTAGTAACCATCAGTCTTCATGCTTTTATTGAATGTAGAGGTTTGTTAACCTTAAAAGCTGCTATATAGGTGATAATACTGACTAAGTTTTTTCCTCATATAAACTTTAAATTTAATAAGGAAATGTTGTAATACAATCCAATAAACTTGGAAAAACATATGGGACTTATTTCCATGATTTTTGATGTAAGATTTCCATACATGATTTATGCTATCAATAGAAGCTTATCTTTAATTATATGTGTATTTATGAGATATGTTGATTTTTTTGCTTAATTTGGTGAAAAAGAGAATTTGACTCTTGGCAAATTATTTCTCATAGGTTCTTACTGTTATATTGTAATTGAATTGGACTTGCAAATGTTATAAGGTGACACAAATACCATTCGAAGGTGAACACCGAAGTTTGTTCAGAAAACAAATTTGGACATGTCCAACACATGAAAACTTATGCTTTTTTAAAATATTTTGTAAAATAACTTGATTCCATTAACATTTCTATAAAATGTTGATTTGTTTATTGCGCTGATTACAAACTTCGACATTGTGTCAGCTTCAATGCCATTTTGTAGGATCCAAAAAAACCTTACAAATAGTTTAGATTTTTCCATAGTAATAGTTTTAACTAATGTAAACATCTAACCTCAAGATGTATTGCGCTGTTGTTCGATAACACATGCATATATGAACTTTTTGTAACAAGACAAATGGAAACTTGTTTTGTTTCGCAGGCAAATATTTGGATAGTTATATTTAGTTATGTTGGCAACTGCTTTTGGACTCACTCATTTCTTCATCGTACTTGGAGCTTCATATAAGTTTCATCCTCGAGAATAAATAATGTAAGATATAATAAAATTTTGATGCTTCAAATTTATACTGAATAGGATTGATGAAAATGAAAATAATAAATGGGATTTGTCAACAACTGCAATTGATGCATTAGGTGCAACAATGCTAATGACAAAAATACTTGATTTATGGCGTATACTCCTTGGACCTGTTATACCTATGTCTACAGTAAGACAGTGTGCTGACCCTGGGCTTACATGGTTCCATACCTGAAAATCTGAGCTCATGATTCTAACTTTCACGGTTATACAAAGTTGTTGTGTAATCAATGCGGGTTCTTGTATTTTGTTTGAGAATTCTCTGGCAATATTTTTGTCAACAATACGCAGTGTGTTCCATACATATATGAGATTTATTCATGTAAACAGAGTCATGTTAGCTTGTTATCATAAACGTTATTCACTATTAAAATTTTGGTCTAGCTATGAGAGCCAACGACATTGATCCCTGACATTTTATTTTTTGTTGTTCTACCTAACCGACTGAATGTATATAATGCAAACGTACAATGACTTCAATATTGTGTTAATGATCAAACACTCGTTGTGTAGTGTACTATTACCAACTGATATAATTAGTACTTCATTTGGTTTCAAGTGTGGTTAAAAAGAGTATCTGCATGAAACCTTTTGATGAATTTAATTGGTGGAATTACTGAAGTTTTTAGCTTTTGTTCTGAAACTCTGCCTTTGTTTCTTTTTTTACTCCTTTCAAATGTAAGATTTGAACTTAACAAGAGTACAATTATGCTTTTTCTCAATGTTTGAGATAGCTAGCAAATGAACAAGACTGAAGAAGAAAGCTAAATATCATGGAAATGACACAAAGTGAAAGCATTTCATAAGCAAATATGCTTTGCTAAGCAAAAGAGGCCTAAAACTGCTTTTGTATACTCAGTTATGCCAATCTGCAGCTACTGCAAAATAGATCTTTCAAATCGGTCAACACAAAAAGAGGCCATTTTCAAAAAAGAATTTTCTTCAGTACAATACATTATGGTATATTGATGTAAACATCAAGAACAATACAGAAAAGTCAAAGGCTAACACTTAATTGTGCAATCATCAATATTGGTGATAGGGAAAGCCATGGATTAATATTTGTCTCGTTATCAACAATCAGAAAATTAGATTATCTCGTTTTGAACCCTATGTTTTCTTTTGAAAGAATTACACAAATAGGAAAATGTAAAGGCCTACCTAGAAGATTAGCAAAGGAAGAGCGACTGAATGCAACGTCTATTGGATAAGTAGTAAATGAATGAAACTGTATTTTTTAAGAAAGTTATTTCATTTTCGACTTAAAATTTACTAAGAATGACTAAAATTAATATGAATATGAACAATCATCCTTTTTTTTAAAATAATTTGGTTAACTTTTGACACATTTATCAAAATTCATGCATTATTCTTCTTAACATTCAAGATTTTATGGAACTTCACACATATCTGTTATGGATGGACTTCAAATTAGAATGCAACATTTCATTGATAATTATGTTATTAGAGCATATTCAACTGTTTTAGGATGAGACGTTTGTTCAACAAACGCCTGAAGAAAATAAAAAACAATTCTTCACAGCAGCCATTTTATTAGATAAAAATGTGGGGTAGATTTAATGAGGAGCTTGTTGAACAAGCATCTAATAATTTCGGGTTATTTTAGGGGAGAAAAATGTGGGCCACGAAATTAATGAGGAGCTTGTTGAACAAGCGCCTCATTAATTTTATGCATAAAACAACTATTTTATTATGTGTTTGTTGAACAAACGCCTGATTTTAGGTGTTTGTTCAACAAGCGCCTCAAAAGTTTTAGAATTTCGAAACTCTTCCCCTTGAAATCCAAACTTTAGGGAAAATGTAAACTTTGTTGGAGGCGAATTTCGGATTTCCGAAAATCCAGTGCTTTGTTGGAGATGCTCTTACTGCGATATGAAAGTTTTACGATATTCGAATCATTATACCAATCTTTTTTGACATTTTTTTATGAATATTTATTTTTGTATTTGATCTCTGTGCTTGCATGATTGTTTGAAATAATTTTTTTTTTTTAATAATAAAAGTAAATTTTCTTTTGTATATTGTCATTTGTATGTAGTTTCAAATAATTAAAAAACTATAACAAAATAAATTGTTTTATTAGTTGTATAGTATTACAAAGTCAGTTTTTCCATCGTTTTTTAATATTATTTGATGTTATCATAGTTTGTCTTTATCAACATTGAGTAAATTCAATAGCAGTTTTTTAATTTACTAAAAGTTATTTTAATAATATACTTCATTGATATGTGATTTATTTATTACACTTACTATTGCATTATTTATCTTATTTAATTGACAATTCACAATTATAATGATGTATTGTAAGCAAATATTTGTTTGATTTCTTATTTCATTTTATAAAATTGGTAATGATTCAGAATATATTAATTAATAGAATTTACATATTTGCACTAATTTTCATTTTTTTAACTAACACGGTGAGTTTTTTATTAATTTTTTGTTTATGAATATAATTAATAGAATTTTTTCCCCTTAGATATTAGATAACTTAATGGTCGCTTTTTACCATAGTTGTGCGGTTATACTAGTATAAAATTATCTATTAGTTAAACTTAAAAACAAGAACTCGATAGGGCGTTGTTAATGACACCCCTTTTTTGGTTAAGAGGTGTCATTTTGCTAAGGGGACACCGGTGTACAAAACTTGTTAAGGGGCAACACCACTTACAATTTTCTCAGACAAAAATAACCCTCGTGTCCTTCAAAAATCACCCACGCATTTCAAAGCCCGCGCTCTATTTTCCAAATCGCGTTTCTCAAAAAATATCTTTAGAACTAGGGTTCTTCAGTGCTCACGCTCGTGTTCATCGGAGCTAGAGTTTGGCATTAACGATGGTTCGATTCAAGCATACTGCGAGGAAGACGAAGGAATTTATTGCCAAGAAGTAAATCGGGGAAAAGAGGTATGTTTGTAGTAGATTAATGGTAATTTCAGTTGGTATTATCACATGTATGGTACGGTAGGGCTTGGTATTACCAATTGTGAGCAATGGGTTTGTATATGGTGGGGTTTAGTGGGGAAGAAGGGCTAAACATTGGGGCATTTTGTTCGATTTGCAGAAAATACGGTTGGTAGGGTACGTTTTTGGGTAGGTAAATCTTCTGGAACATGAAAGCTTATCCTTTTTAGTATTTGACATGTTGTCACCGGTTTTATAATTCAAAATCGGCTTCTGTTTTCCATATATAAGTTTCATTTCCTCAAATCGTTTTGAATTTTGGTTTCGGTTTCTGTTGTCCGAATGTAGGTATTAAAAATGGTTGGTTGATGTAAGAACCCGTTGCTTCCCCGTAAAGGAAAGAGCGGATACTTTGAGAACAACACACAAATGAACGCAGACGGAAGAACATTTCATTGTTATTACAACAATTCCATCAGATACAAGAATATACATAGTATAATTGAATAAATTACATTCGACAAATATCAGAGATTACAATAAAATACATAGCAGCGGAAAATAATACAAAGCACAACTGAAGGTGATATACGGATACAGAGCTTTCCGGATATCATTCCAGCTGTAAACCAGGATCCTGTGAATATAAATCTGCAAAACCAAAACTACTAGCTGCCCGTGCGGAAAATAGGGGCACCCAGAGTTTAGGTTAAAACAATAAACTCCAGGTCAGTCATGTGACTGGTGTGAGAACTAAAACAGTTATTAAAACTTCATTTTTAAAGATAGTAATTCAAGGGACCATGCCGTATAACACGGAACGGGTTTCCTCCCAAGAATACCAGTGCATAGAATAAACAACGCAATGCTTTTTCGAAAAATGAAGCTATTATAAGACCCAGGTCCCATCACACAATGCAACGCAAGCCGGAGGATAGGGTTTTCCCTTATAATAGCCAAACATGCTTGGTACGTTTAAAACAAATCATTTGATACTATAATAAGTGTATAGTGTCAAAACATTTTCAATCATAAATATCAATCATAGGCGGCATGGGTACCATATATCATGTCGCCATACTAGTTCTACAATTAAAACCGCAATACACGTATTGGAAATTGGATTTCCGTCATGAGTCGAGGCAAGGGGCAAGCTCCTCTCCGCGTTCGAGACACTCTAGCAAATGTCCCAAGGCTACGCACTCTGGGCAACCCTTGGATGCTTCAAGGTCGGTCCTCACTTACGTTATAGGATTGGCAATTCCTGAACACACGTTTCCCGGTCCTTACAGACCTAAAATCGAGGCGCCTCATCCAACAACCACAAAGGTGAAAAGTATATAGATGTCAGGGCTGGTAAGTCACTGACACCACCAAAGCTAGAAAGAAACGTCGTGCTCTCCCTGCAGTCCGTATCCCGTTTTTGACTCATACCAAGGTGTGAGGCTCGCGAATTCACGTTATACACAAAGCTGCCACGAAGGTCATGCTTTGATCATCAACCACAAGACTTTGCTTTTCAACAAAAGCCTTGATCATTGCATCTTAGTGTGCCACACAAGCAATTCATGCCATGCGACTGATGTCCATCTATATACAACCTCTGATCTCGTACGTCTCAGAGAAGGGCGTTAAGCAAAAGAATAAATTCTCCGCCGCCAAACAGATGTATATTTAATAGAAATCAATCAACATAGAATAAAATCCAATGTTAGACACACAATCCATTTACAAATCCGTTCTGGGTCTGAACGAAACCGGAGGCACTTTCCTCGCATATCCATCCATCTCCAAGTACGTCTGGACGACCACCAACTATTTCCATCCTCTTGGGTGTACTGCCCAATCAGGATCGTCAGTAATTATCCAAACGATGTGAAGACTTCCGATCTTCAACCACCGTCTTCATCTTCGACATATCGTCGAATCAGTTATTCAGAATGGGTATAAACCCGTCCTTTCCGAACAACCCGCGTATATTAAAAACAAATGTTACATAAACACAACATACGCCTCATTCCAATTCTGAATATTCTGTCATTTAAATATCCACATCTTTTGGGAAAAGTTCCCATTAATTTTATCCAAGATAAATTCTTTAAAATTTATCCTTTAATCTTCCTTTGGATGTCGTTTCAAACCAAATTATGGTTTCTAAACTAGTCGAGATTAGCGAGCCACACCGAAGTAATTATTTATTTTATTTCCCAATCCCAACCTATTCATCCCATGAAGCAAAACTGGTAATACTCCATATCTAATACTATTGTGTTATCAATAAAATTAATTACCATTTCACGTTCAAATCTAATTAAAGATTTAACTATCGCTTTGGAGCAAAACTGGTGATACTCCATTCTCGCTTATTTGTCAAATTTGATAATTTAGATTATCAATTAGAATTTAAATCTAACTGCAGATTCGTTAAAACTCCTTTTACTGGGTTAAAGAACTAGGTGTTATTTAAAACACAGTTCACGATAAACCCAAATCACATTCTATTTATTTTCGGGTTAAAGAACTAGTGTTATTTAAAACACCATTCACGATAAACCCATTTTAAATCCAATCAAATATATTAGAAATTCCAATTATTTAAAACCCCTTTTTAAATCTAATTCATTTATTTAAAAATAATTGGGTTTTAAATTTAGTTCAAAACTAGTTCATTTCGATAAAAAAAATCCATTTTTATCTTTTCAAATATGGAGTTTTTCACCCCAATTTTTCCCAAATCATTTCTTATGATTTAACTCAAATTATTACTATTTTTAATAATTTTATCAAGGCCCGTACAGTCGATTTCCATCAACGGCCATCGAACTGCACTTACAGCGACCTTTTCGAATTTGATTTGGACGTATCTCCAAATCCAACTGTTAGATTTTAAACCTCTAATATTCGTTAGAAAGATCTTTTCGATACGAACCCAACGGTTCCGGTTTTAGGAGAATCCGACGGTCTGATCTCCCGTAATGTCCGTTTGAAATAAATGGTCGAAATTCACGAACTGCCGTGGCGCGGCGTGTTCTATTCAGGCCATTATATTATATATATAATATATATAATATATACTTCGTCGATTTCTATTTAAAACGAATTTTATAAATAGTTTTTAGATTCGTTTCAAAAGAAATTTCAACTTCCATTTCAATTCAAATCAAAATTGAATTCTTCTTTATAAATTCGTTTTAAAATTCATTTCTATTCAATTCAAATTTCAATTCAATTTGAATTCATTTCAATTCAATTTGAATTCGTTTTCAATTCAATTCAATTCCAAAGTCGTTTTCTATTCGATTCAATTCAAATTGGTTTTCTATTCGATTCAATTCAAATTGGTTTTCTACTCGATTCAATTCAAATTGGTTTTCTATTCGATTCAATTCAAATTGGTTTTCTATTCGATTCAATTCAAATTGGTTTTCTATTCGATTCAATTCAAATTAGTTTTCTATTCGATTCATTTCGAAATCATATTATATTCCATTCATTTTCGTTTTCTATTTGAATCAAATTCATTATATATTCAATTGAAATCAAATTCGTTTTATATTCAATTCGAATTCAATTCGTTATATATTCAATTCGAATTCGTTTTCTATTCAATTTAATTCAAATTTCATTTCAAAATATGCGATTTCGAAATCACTTTTCAATATTCATTTTTAAATGAATAAAATCGATATAAATATCGTTCACGTCAAAATGGCGTCAATCTAATCAACACGGCTTCATATATTTCTATTTTCAAATATTCTATTTCAAATGAATATTTATTTTTGTCAACACACGACTAATCTCAACGAATGAGTACTGTCCATGTGTGACAATTTTTGTTATTCAATATATTTTATAAAAATTAAGGTATCTATCGTTTGATATTGAATCAGACTCCAACCGTAATTTAGTGAGAGAACGATTTCCTGAACATTAACCCCGAAGGCCGAAACCAACATCAGATTAATATCCAGGAGACCACTCATCTCATCTATTTTCCAGTTGATTTCTAATTCTATATATGATAAAGATGTATATTTTATTATTGAAAAATTTCGTTCAACACATGACTAGTCTCAACGGATGAGTACAGTCAACACATGAACCTTTACTTTATAGTGATAAAGATATAAATTTTATTATTAAAATATTTTGTTCAACACATGACTAATCTCAACGGATGAGTACAGTCAACACATGAACCTTTATTTTATAATATTCTTTATCTTCTAAATTGGAATGAGGCCCAATCAATCACCATATAAAATTAATTATATGGATTTTCATACAACACATGTATATAATAGCATTGAAAAATAATCAACCATCAACCAAAGTGCACTACACTGTATAAGCATCAAATATAGATATCTAACGCTTATAACAGCTTGCCAATCAATCGATCGACAAATTTAATCAATCAGGATGAGTGAACTTCAAATTTCATCCCAACACCCGTGTGGGGTTTCAAACAATCAAACACAGATTTTATTTGTGCAGTTGGGCGATGTGTAAAATTGATCGACCCAATCAATATCAGTCAAATCAGTGTATATAAACAAATCGGCCGATTTGTTTATAGATATTTATTTATTCACTTTCACCTTAAAAACAATATTTTTGATGACCAAAATATTTTATTCAAACTATGAATATTCTATTCGGTTTATTTATTCAATAAAATGATATTTTTATTTCTCTAACATATTTTAGAAAATTTCGGCGGCATAACGGCACGATACTAGAAACGGGATGAGGCCTAGCCTTATCCCCGGACTAGTGAAGGCCCACGCCATTCACACATCAATCAAATCCATTCATTTCACCAAACAATTCAATTTCAATCAAATAATCTAACTAATTTTTGCAATCAAACAAACAAGTCCATGGTCTGTGGACGATTGTGTCGGGTGCTACTAAGCACCTTCTGCATCCTAGTATATATATATAACTAGAAAGAGAAATTGAAAGGTGAGAAATTCTCACCGAAGCTATCCAATCATCTTGACTCTTCTTTGATAGAAATCTTCGTCGTTATCGCATTCTTGTCATCTTCGTTGCTGTAGCCACTACATATGTAAAAAACGAATTTTTACTTCGCTATTCAATATATTAAAATCGAATTTTTACTATGATGTCATATAGATAAAACTTCCATTTCAAAAATATAGATTTCGCCTTTATAAAAATAAAGATTTCGCCTTTCTATAATATAGTTTTTATATTTCTCTCGAAGTAAAAATCATATTTTTACTTCACTACTCATCTCAAAATATCGTCTTTTCATATTTAAAAATATCGTCTTTTCATATTTAAAAATATCGTCTTTTCAAATTTAAAAATATCGTCTTTTCATATTTAAAAATATCGTCTTTTCATATTTAAAAATATCGTCTTTCTTATTTTTAGAACATCGCTAATTTCTATTTTGAAAACAAAGCATATTTCTATTTTAAAACAATCCTAATTTTTCTATTTTCAAACTGTATGACTTCTATAATTTCAAACAATAAGATTTTTATAATCTACAATCACGCCAATTTTATTTTAAAACACCATTGTTCATTTTATATTTTACAAAGCATGTATATTTTTATATAGGAATATATTTTTAAAACAGTGCCATTTTTTTATATATTTTAAAATAATGCCACTTATATATTTGCTATTTTATTTTTAAACAATCGAATATATTTTTAAACTGATTTTATATTTATTTCAGATTTTAAATAGAATTTTTTCTAAAGTTTTACTAATTATAAGAATAAAATAAAATTATAAAGAAAAGAAGAGGAGCTCAACGTTGTCCAAAGGCCACGATGCTTCTTCATCTTCTTCGTTGCCTAACAGGAGCTCGTCGAAGGGAGGGAGGAGGAGGGGCTGGATGGGTGCGGTGGCGGTTTTCTGGGGGAGGGGGGGGGGGTCTGCGATTCATCGAAGAGGGGGGGGGGGGGAAGTTGTCGCGTCGGTGGATGAGGGGGGGTAGCTGCGGTGCGATCGCTCAGGGGGGGTGCGCCTCTCCGGCGGCGGCGGTTTAGGGGGAGGCGACGGAGAATTAGGTTTTCTTTTTTTTTTTCCTTTTCAGTTTAAATGAACGAATGGATAAAAGGGGGGCCAGATAAAGAAAGGAGAGAGTGGAGGGTTTTAAATTTTAATTTATTTAATTTATTATTTTAATTGCAAAAGGTTGACTTTTACATATGACCTCGAAACGAGGCCCACCGCCTGTCGTCCATAGCTAATTACCCCCATTCCGAACACAATGTGATATGTATCGTAGGCTGATTCGACTGTTTGAATCAGTTTTCATCAAATTTACACGTAACTCTATATATTGAATTTGAACGCGTATTTCAATTTACCGGGGTCACCTACGGATCCCGAAAATTACAGAAAAATAATTTCTAGCTTCGTATTGACGATACGGTCCTAACAAAACTAATTTCGTCGAATTCTGAGACCGTTTGAAAAATGGCCATTTTCCAGTCGATTAAAATTGACTGAAACTGGTCAAACGCGTTTAGCTGCGCCACGCTCTCATATTGATTCGAAAAATTATGAAAATTGGAATCTAGCAATAATTTGACATCACGGATCCAACAAAAGTGGTTTCGTCGAAATCCGAGGTCGTTTGCAAAATTTCCATTTTTAAGGGCCTGAATTCCATAGCGACTATTCAGAATTTTCAACTAGACATATCTTTTGATTCCCGCTATGAAATTTCGATTATTCGGATTCGTTGGAAAGATATTATCAATTAGATCCTAATGTTTTTGGTTTCCCTAAAATCCGGATTGTTTTGCACCCGGTACATTCAATTGAAGTTTGAAATCGAATTATCGTACTACCGTGCCATTTTCAATTCCTTTTACAATTATATATAATTATTTATATTCTAACGACGACGTATATAATATACGCTCGAATTATATTCAAATTAAATTTCTCGTCGATTTTACTTAAAATAATCTATTTTAAATATTCAAAATCCGCTAAAATTGCCAAAATAAAAATTTTAAACTGGCCCAGATTTTCCGGGTTATTACAATCTCCCCCACTTAAAACTTTTCGTCCCCGAAAAGGAACAAAGTCGAAAGTGGTTTGATTAATCAACTCTACGTTCGATCTGGCTTCCATTCTCCAACTTTTCAGTTTCTGAGAATTTTAAAATTTTCAAAAATTTGGCTAACACCCTAAATTTTCGAAAAATTTCGCCATAACCTCCCCTGCACCGGGAGCCACAGGAAAATCCCGAAATTGCCATATAGGCCTTCTGATCTCAAAAAGAAAAAGAAAAAGCCAAGCGGCTAGCCAATAGGCTCATAAAATCATCATCACCCAAACAAAACAGTAAATTATGTAGTAAACATGTACCTATTTGTCGGGCAAACAAATTTTATTCTTCGGCTCTAGCCTCCTTGCTATGACCTGTTCAATGTAAGTATATGTATATGCATGCAAATGCGACCAATTTTCAATACAGTTCAATATTTGATTCAATTAGGCATAATGGTTCAAAATTATCAAATAAACAAACAAACAACACAGACATCAATCAATTAGTGAATTAGAGTTTTCAAATTCATAATTTCGATACATAGTCTAAAATCATGTTTTTGATGACAATTCACAACAATGTGTTCTAACTATATTAGTTTTGGTTCTCACACCAGTCTAATGGAAATATATAGAAAATCACACCTTCGTCACTCGAAAATAAATGCTGGTGATGGCGCCCCATCATCAGAATCATGTCCGGGCGACTAGAGTGTGATCCTATATCTATCTAATATATTAAAACTTCGAATATACGTTCATGACGCGTATATGCAAAACCTTTATATACTAGATTGTCCAAATTCAATATAAATATATAATCAAATACGTAGAGTTGATTTAAATTTTCAAAACAAAATTGTTTTCATTTGAAAAATATACTCTTCACACTCGTTCTAGGATACTACTGATCCTATCTCTAACGAGTCATTCTAATTGGATAGTACTAATCCAATATCTGATGAATTCTTTCGTATGATTCTAATGTGTCTTGTTCTCGAGCTCTGTAAACCAAAGCTCTGATACCACTGTAAGAACCCGTTGCTTCCCCGTGAAGGAAAGAGCGGATACTTTGAGAACAACACACAAATGAACGCAGACGGAAGAACATTTCATTGTTATTAAAACAATTCCATCAGATACAAGAATATACAGAGTATAATTGAATAAATTACATTCGACAAATATCAGAGATTACAATAAATTACATAGCAGCGGAAAATAATACAAAGCACAACTGAAGGTGATATACAGATACAGAGCTTTCCGGATATCATTCCAGCTGTAAACCAGGATCCTGTGAATATAAATCTGCAAAACCAAAACTACTAGCTGCCCGTGCGGAAAATAGGGGCACCCAGAGTTTAGGTTAAAACAATAAACTCCAGGTCAGTCATGTGACTGGTGTGAGAACTAAAACAGTTATTAAAACTTCATTTTTAAAGATAGTAATTCAAGGGACCACGCCGTATAACACGGAACGGGTTTCCTCCCAAGAATACCAGTGCATAGAATAAACAACGCAATGCTTTTTCGAAAACTGAAGCTATTATAAGACCCAGGTCCCATCACACAATGCAACGCAAGACGGAGGATAGGGTTTTCCCTTATAATAGCCAAACATGCTTGGTACGTTTAAAACAAATCATTTGATACTATAATAAGTGTATAGTGTCAAAACATTTTCAATCATAAATATCAATCATAGGCGGCATGGGTACCATATATCATGTCGCCATACTAGTTCTACAATTAAAACCGCAATACACGTATTGGAAATTGGATTTCCGTCATAAGTCGAGGCAAGGGGCAAGCTCCTCTCCGCGTTCGAGACACTCTAGCAAATGTCCCAGGGCTACGCACTCTGGGCAACCCTTGGATGCTTCAGGGTCGGTCCTCACTTACGTTAGAGGATTGGCAATTCCTGAACACACGTTTCCCGGTCCTTACAGACCTAAAATCGAGGCGCCTCATCCAACAACCACAAAGGTGAAAAGTATATAAATGTCAGGGCTGGTAAGTCACTGACACCACCAAAGCTAGAAAGAAACGTCGTGCTCTCCCTGCAGTCCGTATCCCGTTTTTGACTCATACCGAGGTGTAAGGCTCGCGAATTCACGTTATACACAAAGCTGCCACGAAGGTCATGCTTTGATCATCAACCATAAGACTTTGCTTTTCAACAAAAGCCTTGATCATTGCATCTTAGCGTGCCACACAGGCAATTCATGCCATGCGACTGATGTCCATCTATATACAACCTCTGAGCTCGTACGTCTCAGAGAAGGGCGTTAAGCAAAAGAGTAAATTCTCCGCCGCCAAACAGATGTATATTTAATAGAAATCAATCAACACAGAATACAATCCAATGTCAGACACACAATCCATTTACAATTCCGTTCTGGGTCTGAACGAAACCAGAGGCACTTTCCTCGCATATCCATCCATCTCCAAGTACGTCTGGACGACCACCAACTATTTCCATCCTCTTGGGTGTACTGCCCAATCAGGATCGTCGGTAATTATCCAAACGATGTGAAGACTTCCGGTTTTCAACAACCGTCTTCATCTTCGACATATCGTCGAATCAGTTATTCAGAATGGGTATAAACCCGGCCTTTCCGAACAACCCGCGTATATTAAAAACAAATGTTACACAAACACAACATACGCCTCATTCCAATTCTGAATATTCTGCCATTTAAATATCCACATCTTTTGGGAAAATTTCCCATTAATTTTATCCAAGATAAATTCTTTACAATTTATCCTTTAATCTTCCTTTGGATGTCGTTTCAAACCAAATTATGGTTTCTAAACTAGTCGAGATTAGCGAGCCACACCGAAGTAATTATTTATTTTATTTCCCAATCCCAACCTTTTCATTCCATGAAGCAAAACTGGTAATACTCCATATCTAATACTATGGTGTTATCTATAAAATTAATTACCATTTCACGTTCAAATCTAATTAAAGATTTAACTATCGCTTTGGAGCAAAACTGGTGATACTCCATTCTCGCTTATTTGTCAAATTTGATAATTTAGATTATCAATTCGAATTTCAATCTAACTGCAGATTCGTTAAAACTCCTTTTACTGGGTTAAAGAACTAGGTGTTATTTAAAACACAGTTCACGATAAACCCAAATCACATTCTATTTATTTTTGGGTTAAAGAACTATTGTTATTTAAAACACCGTTCACGATAAACCCATTTTAAATCCAATCGAATATATTAGAAATTCCGATTATTTAAAACCCCTTTTTAAATCTAATTCATTTATTTAAAAATAATTGGGTTTTAAATTTAGTTCAAAACTAGTTCATTTCGATAAAAGAATCCATTTTTATCTTTTCAAATATGGAGTTTTTCACCCCAATTTTTCCCAAATCATTTCTTATGATTTAACTCAAATTATTACTATTTTTAATAATTTTATCAAGGCCCGTACAGTCGATTTCCATCAACGGCCATCGAACTGCACTTACAGCGACCTTTTTCGAATTTGATTTGGACGTATCTACAAATCCAACCGTTAGATTTCAAACTTCTAATATTCGTTAGAAAGCTCTTTTCGATACGAACCCAACGGTTCCGGTTTTAGGAGAATCCGACGGTCGGACCTCCCGTAATGTCCGTTTGAAATAAATGGTCGAAATTCACGAACTACCGCGGCGCGTTCTATTCAGGCCATTATATTATATATATAATATATGTAATATATACTTCGTCGATTTCTATGTAAAACGAATTTTATAAATAGTTTTTAGATTCGTTTCAAAAGAAATTTCGACTTCCATTTCAATTCAAATCAAAATTGAATTCTTCTTTATAAATTCGTTTTAAAATTCATTTCTATTCAATTCAAATTTCAATTCAATTTGAATTCATTTCAATTCGCTTTCAAATCAATTTGAATTCGTTTTCAATTCAATTCAATTCCAAAGTCGTTTTCTATTCGATTCAATTCAAATTGGTTTTCTATTCGATTCAATTCAAATTGGTTTTCTATTCGATTCAATTCAAATTGGTTTTCTATTCGATTCAATTCAAATTGGTTTTCTATTCGATTCATTTCGAAATCATATTATATTCCATTCATTTTCGTTTTCTATTTGAATCAAATTCATTATATATTCAATTGAAATCAAATTCGTTTTATTTTTCAATTCGAATTCAATTCGTTATGTATTCAATTCGAATTCGTTTTCTATTCAATTTAATTCAAATTTCATTTCAAAATATGCGATTTCGAAATCACTTTTCAATATTCATTTTTAAATGAATAAAATCGATATAAATATCGTTCACGTCAAAATGGCGTCAATCTAATCAACACGGCTTCATATATTTCTATTTTCAAATAGTCTATTTCAAATGAATATTTATTTTTGTCAACACACGACTAATCTCAACGAATAAGTACTGTCCACGTGTGACTATTTTTGTTATTCAATATATTTTATAAAAATTAAGGTATTTATCGTTTGATATTGAATCAGACTCCAACCGTAATTTAGTGAGAGAACGATTTCCTGAACATTAACCCCGAAGGCCGAAACCAACATCAGATTAATATCCAGGAGACCACTCATCTCATCTATTTTCCAGTTGATTTCTAATTCTATATATGATAAAATGTATATTTTATTATTGAAATATTTCGTTCAACACATGACTAGTCTCAACGGATGAGTACAGTCAACACATGAACCTTTGCTTTATAGTGATAAAGATATAAATTTTTTATTAAAATATTTTGTTCAACACATGACTAATCTCAACGGATGAGTACAGTCAACACATGAACCTTTATTTTATAATATTCTTTATCTTCTAAATTGGAATGAGGCTCAATCAATCACCATATAAAATTAATTATATGGATTTTCATACAACACATGTATATAATAGCATTGAAAAATAATCAACCATCAACCAAAGTGCACTACACTGTATAAGCATCAAATATAGATATATAACGCTTATAACAGCCTGTCAATCAATCGATCGACATATTTAATCAATCAGGATGAGTGAACTTCAAATTTCATCCCAACGCCCATGTGAGGTTTCAAACAATCAAACACAGATTTTATTTGTGCAGTTGGGCGATGTGTAAAATTTATCGACCCAATCAATATCAGTCAAATCAGTGTATATAAACAAATCGGCCGATTTGTTTACAGATATTTATTTATTCACTTTCACCTTAAAAACTATATTTTTGACGACCAAAATATTTTATTCAAACAATGAACATTCTATTCGGTTTATTTATTCAATAAAATGATATTTTTATTTCTCTAACATATTTTAGAAAATTTCGGCGGCATAACGGCACGATACTAGAAACGGGACGAGGCCTAGCCTTATCCCCGGACTAGTGAAGGACAACGCCATTCATACATCAATCAAATCCATTCATTTCACCAAACAATTCAATTTCAATCAAATAATCTAACTAATTTTTGCAATCAAACAAACAAGTCCATGGTCTGTGGACGATTGTGTCGGGTGCTACTAAGCACCGTCTGCATCCTAGTACATATATAACTAGAAAGAGAAATTGAAAGGTGAGAAATTCTCACCAAAGCTATCCAATCATCTTGACTCTTCTTTGATAGAAATCTTCGTCGTTATCGCATTCTTGTCATCTTCGTTGTTGTAGCCACTACATATGTAAAAATCGAATTTTTACTTCGCTATTCCATATATAAAAATCGAATTTTTACTATGATGTCATATAGATAAAAATTCCATTTCAAAAATATAGATTTCGCCTTTATAAAAATAAAGATTTCTCCTTTCTATAATATAGTTTTTATATTTCTCTCGAAGTAAAAATCATATTTTTACTTCACTACTCATCTCAAAATATAGTCTTTTCATATTTAAAAATATCGTCTTTTCATATTTAAAAATATCGTCTTTTCATATTTAAAAATGTCGTCTTTTCATATTTAAAAATATCGTCTTTCTTATTTTTAGAACATCGCTAATTTCTATTTTGAAAACAAAGCATATTTGTATTTTAAAACAATCCTAATTTTTCTATTTTCAAACTGTATGACTTCTATAATTTCAAACAATAAGATTTTTATAATCTACAATCACGCCAATTTTATTTTAAAACAACATTGTTCATTTTATATTTTACAAAGCATGTATATTTTTATATAGGAATATATTTTTAAAACAATGCCATTTTTTTATATATTTTAAAATAATGCCACTTATATATTTGCTATTTTATATTTAAACAATCGAATATATTTTTAAACTGATTTTATATTTATTTCAGATTTTAAATAGAATTTTTTTCTAAAGTTTTACTAATTGTAAGAATAAAATAAAATTATAAAGAAAAGAAGAGGAGCTCACCGTTGTCCAAAGGCCACGATGCTTCTTCATCTTCTTCGTTGCCTAACAGAGCTCGTCGAAGGGAGGGAGGAGGAGGGGCTGGATGGGTGCGGTAGCGGTTTTCTAGGGGAGGGGGGGGGGGTCTGCGACGCATCGAAGAGGGGGGGGGGGGAAGTTGTCGCGTTGGTGGATGAGGGGGGGGGGGTAGCTGCGGTGCGATCGCTCAGGGGGGGGGAGCGCGCCTCTCTGGCGGCGGCGGGAAGCCCCAGGCGGCGGCGGTTTAAGGGGAGGCGACGGAGAATTAGGTTTTTTTTTTCCTTTTCAGTTTAAATGAACGAATGGATAAAAGGGGGGCCAGATAAAGAAAGGAGAGAGTGGAGGGTTTTAAATTTTAATTTATTTAATTTAATTGCAAAAAGTTGACTTTTACATACGACCGCGAAACGAGGCCCATCGCCTGTCGTCCATAGCTAATTACCCCCATTCCGAACACAATGGGATATGTATCGTAGGCTGATTCGACTGTTTGAATCAGTTTTCATCAAATTTACACGTAACTCTATATATTGAATTTGAACGCGTATTTCAATTTACCGGGGTCACCTACGGATCCCGAAAATTCCAGAAAAATAATTTCTAGCTTCGTATTGATGATACGGTCCTAACAAAACTAATTTTGTCGAATTCTAAGACCGTTTGAAAAATGGCCATTTTCCAGTCGATTAAAATTGACTGAAACTGGTCAAACGCGTTTAGCTGCGCCACGCTCACATATTGATTCGGAAAATTATGAAAATTGGAATCTAGCAATAATTTGACATCACGGATCCAACAAAAGTGGTTTCATCGAAATCCGAGGTTGTTTGCAAAATTTTCATTTTTAAGGGCCTGAATTCCATAGCGACTATTCAGAATTTTCAACTGGACATATCTTTTGATTCCCGCTATGAAATTTTGATTATTCGGATTCGTTGGAAAGATATTATCAATTAGATCCTAATGTTTTTGGTTTCTCTAAAATCCGGATTGTTTTGCACCCTGTACATTCAATTGAAGTTTGAAATCGAATTATCGAACTACCGCGCCATTTTCAATTCCTTTTATAATTATATATAATTATTTATATTCTAACGACGACGTATATAATATACGCTCGAATTATATTCAAATTAAATTTCTCGTCGATTTTATTTAAAATAATATATTTTAAATATTCAAAATCCGTTAAAATTGCCAAAATAAAAATTTTAAACTAGCCCAGATTTTCCGGGTTATTACAGTTGATGTCGACTTCTAGTTGAAAAAGGGTTCTATGGTTTGTGAGTATTAAAATACATATGAAAGCTTGTCCCTTCTAGTATTTGGCATGCTGTCACCGTTGTAATTCAAAATCGGCTTCTGTTTTCCATATTATAATTTCTGTTTCCTCAAAATATGTTGTATTTTGTTTTCGGTGTGTGTCATCCGAATATAGTTATTATAAATGGTTGATTGATATCGACCTATGGTTAGTTGTTGTCGAAATTTAGATTACACATTCGGTTTAACTTGTTGTTTACATGGTGGCTCTGTACCTTTTTATAGTAACAAAGTAGGCTAAATGTTGTTGTACTTTGTTGAAGGCGTATAACTAAATTGTTTATGTGATTGATTGCAGGAAACCGACTTCGTCTACGTCGAGTCGTGTACCGCCTACTGCACCTAATAGGCAGAAACTTGCTAAGGAAAGACAACGCATATTGGAAGAGCAAAAGAAAAATAAAGCAGTTGAATATAAAGGGAATAACTCCGAGAAAAGTTCAAGTGAAAAAGTAGAGTCGAACGACCGTAGTACTTCCGATGGAGGTGAAAAAAGTAGTGATGATAGTGGCCATGAAGAAGCAGACATACACGTACAAGAAGAAGATGGTGACAGGGAAGAAGAGGGCAACACAAGTGGTAGTGATCTTGAACGAGACGATGACAGAGAAGAGGGTGAAAAAGATGGTACTGATCAGGAACAAGACGATGACAGAGAAGAGGGCAATAAAGCTGATATTGACCGTGAAGAGGACAACGACAGAGAAGAGGGCAACAAAGGAGGTAGTGAGCATGAAGAAAATGTTGATGGAGAAGATAGCGACGGAGATGATAGTGAGCGTGAAGGAGGTGATGGAATTGAGGAGGAAGCTGATAAAGAAGGTGACGCCACAGTGGCACATGTACGACAGGCTAAGACACATTTGAAACAACTTTCTTGTTAACAATCTGAGTCTGAATATAGTGGTCGTGAAAGTGGTAGTAAGTAACATGATAGTGAGGAGGGCAGGGTAGGAGAGAAAGAGGTGGAACATTTGGAAAAGAGAAAACGTACTATTAAAGGCAAGCGAAAGCGGAAAGAAGCAGAATCATGCACCACTAAAGATGAAAGGACAATGTTGTTTGCATTCAAACATCACATTGCTCATAAAATATGGAAATCTACTGTAAGTTTTTCCTATGTTATTTCTTAGATTTTATTTATACTTATGACTACACGTGAATTGTTAACTGTTTATAAATATTGTAACACCCCGAATTTTCTATTAACAATAAATTAATAAATTAAAGTATGATTAATTCTAAATGAAAGAATTAAGGGAAACGGGTTATGCCACTGCGTTCGTCTCGGAATTCTGCTTGAGATAGAGTCCGAGTTTGCGTAAATCGGACTCCGTATGAAGAAGTTGTGGTATCCGGAAGTTTCAGAATTCAATTTATAAATCAAACAGCCCGAAACAAGTTCAAAATTTGAAAACTGGACCAGAATTGGGCTGGGCGGGAAAATTCCCGTCCAGGACCCAGGTCGACCAAGGGGTCGACCTGGGGGTCGACCTACCCAGTCGACCTGGTCAGGTCTTGGCTGGCCTGGTCGGGTTCTGAGCGATTTTCTGAGTTCTGGTGTGTCGCTAGGGCTGATTTGTCACTTTCAGGTTGGCTCTTCTCGATGTGAATGGTCTAGATTCATTTATGATCATCTAATGGCTCTAATTAGTTTGAAATTCTATATAAACAACTTAAGTCTCCAACCTAAATTCACACAAAAATTAGAACTAGAAGCCGCCATGCTATCAGGAGAAAACTGAGAGTAGCCTCCACTTGAAGAAAGCTAAGAGACGAACAAATCTAATTCAAAATTAAAATCAAAACAACGTTTATCTACCCAAAGGAAAGCATCTCAATTCCAGAATTCAGAATCCAGAACTCAAGTTCGTCATTCGTTGTAAGTTTAATTATGTTTTGGGATGCGAATCAAAATTAATGTCATGCCTTGGAAATAAATTGATAATAGAACAATGTTTATTATGTTATATGTCGAATTGAATGATATTGATCTATGTCTGTGGTTCTATTTTATTATCATGTTGGATTGGGAATTAATGGATAAGTCAATTCATATGTATATGAACTTGGAGTATAACATGTTATGACAAGTTGTGTAGTTTATCATGTTATGCAAGTTTCAGGTTGTAAAATCATATCACATATGTGGCCAAATGTTTGATCTACATGTTTATGTGTATATGTTAAACCTATGTCATATTTCAAGTTCACACTTAATCATATGTTCGTGATTGATTTGGAAATTCACATATATGTAGGTTGATTTAGCCTATGTTGCAAATTCACATATATGTAAGATTGATTTAGTCTGTGTTGCAAATTCACATATATGTATGTTAATTTAGTCTACGTTGCAAGTTCACAACTATGATATTTATGTTGACTATTTTGCAAGTTCACACCTATGATGTTCATATTGACTATGCCGAAAATGCCAAGTTTACACCAATGTCATGTTTATATTAATGAATTTCTTTATGCCAATTTTATGTACGCTAAATTAGGCTGAGTTTTTAGCCTAATATTATATGTCAAAAATCATGCGGACGAAAATTAGGTTAAGATTGTTAGCTTAATATTTAGACGGGGTAACATTGGGAAAAATTGGTAATTATAGGAAACTTGACATAAATTGGTGAAAAATCACATAGGTAATTTATGGCATGAAACGGTATAAATCACATACCTAAAAATGATGAACTTAGGAAGTGGGCTATAACATTTAATTGTTGAAAAATTTACATATAATAATAAAACGAACAAATATGTAAATTTAGAAAATATGAGTATGCTTAACTAGAGGTTGGATTGAGTTGTGATGTAAACCTGCCCGGACCCGCCCGGCTGTCCAGTAATCACAACAATACATATCCAATGTGGAAGGTTAAGGCATTGAGCCCAATAAGGACCCGAGGTTAGACTGAGTTACGGTGTAAACCTGCTCGGAACCGACCGACACATCAAGTAACTGCAACAATACCTGTCTAATGTGAGTGGTTGGTGCTTTAACTAATTAAAGCTAAGGACAGACAAGTCAGGATGGTAGGGTTAAGTTAACTAAAACACTTAACCAATTCAACATGTTAATTAAACTGATGGGTGGGGTTAGGTTAATACAGACACTTAACCACTTAACATGTTTGACTAGAAAACCCTAGTAACGGGGACCCATTTCAGCAATGACCCAATTATGTATCATGGTACCCTGAAACTAGGCAGGGTGGGGCATGATTACTAGGCTGATTATAAGCAGTCAAAAGCGACGGCGGTTGGTGCAGCAGTATGGGTTCTAAAGGAGTGCGGACGTGCAGCACTTCGGAGCAGACAAACAGGGCACTGGGCATCCGTAGTATAACCTATGCATTCTAGAATTTGTGTCGGGCCGCCACCATGGGACTTGATACACCCCATTATGGGACCAGCATAGGTATCTACAATCATATGGGGTCGTATGATGCAGGAAGTAAACGTTGCGAGTAAGAGCCGATCGAATAAGGGATCACTTTGTCATGAACAAGTGGTGCTAGTTAGGCTACTTATTAGGTGCAGAGAAGTAATAGTGAGTGCGTTTAGTATAGCTAGTATTTCCTGCCATATCTTGTCTTATATTCTAGTATTGTCCAGTTCTCAGTTTATGCAAGTAATGATCTTTTTATTGTTCTCATGCTAGAAATATAATTAGACTTACCAGACTTATGTCTGACCCATTTTCCTTTCGCTTTCTTTTCTTTCGTCCCCCCCTGGGTCCACAGGGAGGAAACACCTCAGCTTAGTTAGATTTTTCATCCAGCTTAAAGAGAGATAATGTATTGCTTAGATCTCTTTCGTTTGTGCTATGGCTTTGGACATTCTATGGGGATTTATGCAGTTTTAATTATGTTTCATGCTTCTTTAAGTTTTAAATCAAGACAGTATTATGGTTGTAATAATTGGAAGTTTGTTTTGAGGCAACTATGGAAATGTTTTGTATGAACACGTATTTATGATATAAAGTCTGTTTGTTTTTCCGCTATTTATATATATATATATATATATATATATATGTGTGTGTGTGTGTGTGTGTGTGTGTTTATGTCTGTCTTGTGGTTTATCTGTGACTTTTACTTATAAACCTCCACCGAAGTTAAGATATTCCCTTGGTGAGTGATCTTAACGGAGGTGGGGTGTTTCACTTGGTATCAGAGCACAGGTTACCAGATTAGATAAAGGTTTTTGAAACTATTTTCAAAAAGAAGTTTAAAGAAGCATTTTTTTTCAAGAAAAAACGTTGTTTTTAAAAGGCATAATTCCCCAAAGCCATATGCACTATCTCTCTATTATTTTGTCTTGAATCTTTCCTTTTTTTGTTTCAGCATGTATGGAAATCTTAACCTTCCAGAAGGACTACCCATACCTGGCTGGTTCCGAAGGTACCTAGAGGCTAGGGCCAATAATGCGGGCCCAGCAGACATTCCTCCTCCCACAGTGGTAGCGGTTCCTCTTCCTCCTCCTCCTCATGGAAATGCTTTCTCTAAGACGTGTAGAGACTTCAAAGCTATGGGTGGAAAGGACTTTTATGGATCTGAATCCTTTTTGGTAGCAAGGAACTGGCTGAAGGAGACCGAAGATTTGTTCGTCATCTTCGAAGTTGACGACAGGCAAAAGATACAGCTAGCAGTGTGGTTGCTTAAAGACGAAGCTTCTTATTGCTGAGAGGCCAGTGGAAACTTGGGAAGATTTCAGGATGAGGTTTGAGATGAAATTCCTCTCCCAAGATGAAAGAAGCCTGCAGATGGAGAAGTTCCTAACTCTTAAACAAGGGAGTATGACGGTCAAGAAGTACGTCAATCAGTTTAATCAACTGGCCAGATTTGGGCTGGATTTAGTAAATACTCAACACAATAAGGCCCTTCGCTTCGTCAAAGGTCTGAATGAGCCTCTACACAGCCTTGCCATGACATATATACCCGCGGGAGCGACTTATGAAAGCTTGGTGGACATGGCGCTGCTACACGAGGAAGATAAAGGCAAGAAAGAGGCAAAAGCAGAAGTGCCTCAAGACAAGAAGGGGGAAGGGTCATAGAATAAGAAGGCTTATTCAAAGAAAGGCGGGAAGAACAACAAACCCCGTGAAAAGAGAAAGCGTAATTTCTATGGCATTGTTGGACATATAGTGAAAGACTTCAGAAAGAAGAAGGCAAAGATGAATGGTGGTTGTTTCCATTGTGCCGAGACTGGACACATGGCTAAGGACTGCCCAAAGAAGTAAGGGCAGGGACAGAGGACTAGATCCACTTCAGGGGGACAGGTTCATGCGCTGGTGGCGTCTCCGCAGGAACGAGGTAGAAATATTTCTATAGAAAGTGTAGTTTGTCTTTATGATCATCCAGTTCGCACTCTCTTTGATTCTGGCGCATCGCACTCCTTTATTTCACCTGCTTTAGTAGAATCTCTGCACGTAGACACTAGTATGTTAGAGGATCCCTTGGTTGTTTCAAATCCAATTGGGGGCTCAGCTTATTTGTCAATGGTTTGTTTGGATTTGAAAATCTCTATTCTAAGTGTTGAATTTAGATGTAGTGCCTTTGTTTTGGGTTACTCGGGATATGGATTGATCTTAGGCATGGACTGGTTATCCAGTAATGGTGCCATTCTTGATTGTGAGAAGAGAGTGGTTAGACTCTTGACTCGGCTCGGTAACACTCTAGAAATTTCTTGTAATCCCTTAAATGCTATTATGCTTAGTTATCTAGATTCGCTTGATGCTTCTGTTGAGAATTTGTAGTCGGTTAGAGTGGTCCGTGAATACCCGGATGTCTTTGAAGAGGTGAAGGGCCTACTTCCGAGGTGGGAAATAGACTTCTGCATATATCTTGTTGATAATGCAAAGCCCGTAGCTTTACCTGTTAGGGACATGGCTCCAAGGGAGAGAAAGAAGCTCAGTAAGCAAGTTAAGGAGCTTCTCAAGAAGGGGTTTATAAGGCGGAGTATCTCGGAATGTGTAACACCCCGTAGTTCTGTAACATTAAGTTTCACAAATTAAAGTATAATTAAATTTTAGAAGAAGAATTAAGGGAAACGGGTTATGCCATTGCGTTCGTCTCGAAATTCTACTTGAGATAGATTCCGAGTTTGCGTAAATCGGACTCCGTACGAAGGAGATATGACCTCAGGAAGTTTAAGAATTTATTTAAAATTCAAACAGCTCGAAATGGATTCAAAATTCAAAAATAGGACCAGACCCGGCTGGGCAGGAAAATTCCTGCCCAGGGCCCAGGTCGACCATAGTGTCGACCTGGGTGACCCAGGTCGACCATAGGGTCGACCATAGTGTCGACCTGGTTGACCCAGGACGACCATAGGGTCGACCTCCCCTGTCGACCTGGTCAGCTCTGGCTGGCCTGGTCTGTGTTCTGGTCGAATTTCTGGGCCTGGTCTTGTCACTAGGGCTGAGTTGTCTTCTTTTGATTGGCTTCTCTTTAAAACGGATGGCTTTAATTAAACCTGGCTTCATTGACGGCTCTAATTAACTTGCAACTCTATAAAAACACCCTAGGTCTCCAACTAAAATTCACACAAAAATAAGAACTTGAGCTGCCATGATGACAGAAGAAAACAAAGGACAACCACCTCTTGAAAAGAGACGAACAACGATTCAAGAAACAAAAGTCTAATTTAATTTCTACGCAACGTTTTCTACTCCAAGGGAAAGCTTTGCAAATTCAGAATAACAGAAACCAGAAAACAAGTTTCAGCGCCCGTAGTAAGTATAGTGGTTTTCTGAATATGAATAGAAATTGCAATTTGATTCGATGTAAATGAAATTGGGGTTTTACTATTGTAAAATATTGATGTAAATTCTGTGTATTGCGCTGATTTTGTCACATTTTGTATTGGGTGTTTGTGGCATAAATTGGTTGATGCGAGCCTATTGACATTTTTATATGAAAATAAATATCACTTGCTAGTTTGTAGAAAAAACTAGAACTGACATCTTTATGTTATGTCATTAACATGGTTAGCATACATTCTTTTTAGGCCTAAGTTGAGACTCATGTAAACATGTTCCAAGTTGAAACCTTTTATGCCTACATGACTCAAAACCTTTGTATGCATTATTATGTTTATTTGCAAGTGATAATTGGGTTTATGCAAGTACCTTTTGGTTACACAAATTATAGTAGTTTCATGTTGAAATAGGCTACTTGATCTAATGTTAGTTTACACCTTTGGGTTATGTCAAAAAGTGGACATTTTTATGCTAGTTTGGTGTTTGACATTATGCCTAGTTATATGTATATAAAACCATGTTTAAACAAGTCCAAAAGTACGCCATTTCATGTGACACCTATTATGCTATACCATGTTATACCATGTTATATCTTTATAATAGTCCAGAATTTATGGTTTACGTGACACCTATCTAACTAGATCCAATATTCATGTGCAAGTTTGTGACATGTTATGCAATGTTATGATTCATGTTATGCGAGATCACCTTACTAATCTAGTTACACCTTTATGTCACACGTTAATCGATAACTATATTTAGGCCAAATTTCATAGTATTGGTTCATTGAACCTATGCTCCCTTCTTTACTTTGTTTATGGGTTGGGCCTATTAGCGGGCCCAATATATTTATACGATTAATATGAATAATCGAGTGAGGGTAACGTTGGGATTAACCATTAAATTAAAGTATGTTAATATGTCGGCGGGCCTAAAAACCATGAAATTGGTTAAGTCCATAAATGATAAATTATATACCATTAGTTTGGAATAAAACATGTGACGTGAAATATTTACATAAGTAAAAGTGTGAATTTAGACAATACGAATATGCTTAACCCGAGGTTGGATTGAGTTGTGATGTAAACCTGCCCGGACCCGCCCGGTTGTCCAGTAATCACAACAATACCTATCCAATGTGAGAGGTTAAGGCATTGAGCCCAATAAAGACCCGAGGTTAGACTGAGTTGTGGCGTAAGACAGCCCGGAACCGCCCGGCATACAGGCAGCCACAACAATACCTGTCTAATGTGAGTGGTTGGTGCTTTAATAAGACAATTAAAGCTAAGTTAGGATTGGTAGGGTTAAGTTAATCTGAACACTTAACCAACTTAACGTGTTAACAAGACAAGACTTGTAGGGGCTAAGTAACTAAGAAAACACTTAGTCAACTTAACATGTTAACTAGACTAGAAGGTGAGGTTAATTAAAGTTAATACACTTAACCAATTTAACATATTAACTAGACTAGAGGGTGAGGTTAAGTAAATTCAGGACACTTAACCACTATAACCTGATAATTAGATAAGTGGGTGAGGTTTAGTAAATTTAGAATACTTTACTTATGACACGTTAGCTAGATAAGTGGGTAAGGTTAAGTAAATACACTTAGCCAAATTAATATGTTAGCTGGACTAGAGGGTAGGGTTAAGTAAACTTAGAACACTTAACCATCATAGTGTGATAAATTGAACAAGGTTAAGTTGAAACATGAAGGGACAATACTAAACCATTAGAACATGTTAATTAAACAGATGTTAGGGTTAAGTTAACTAAGGGAAAACTTAACCATTATAACGTGTTAGTTAAAACAGATAGGCATGATTAGGTTAGAGGACACTTAACCAATGCAAGATGAATGGGTTGGGTTAAGTAATAAGAAATACTTAACCAACATAACTTGGTTTGTGATAGGGTTAAGTCAACATGAACTACTGATAACACTTAGCCAGTTTAATATGACAAAGGAATGAGTTAAGCTAACCTGAATTGACTAATGACACTTAACCCATCCAACTTGACGAGAAAGAGGGCTAAGTAGAAAACCCTAGTTAAGAAACAATCGAGAACGGGAGCTAAGTTGAAATCCCCAGTTAAATAAACTAAGTGATAAACCTTAGTTAACAAGATTTATGGGAAAAGAAACTAAGTGGTAAACCTTAGTTGAGAACAACTAAGTAATAATTCTAAGTCAAGAAAACTGAGCCGGTCCATAATAGATGAATAACCCGATATGGTAGATCATCGCTTAACAATTGCATGAGAAGGAGCAAACGCTTATCCGAACTCGAAAATGGCTCCAGCGGACTGGGTTTAGAAGCACGTAGCTTCGGGGGACGTGAGGGTACTCTTGGTATCCCTCTGTGAGGTTGCAGATGATCCGCCTGGGCTCACAGAGGTTAAGGTCTGCGTCAGAAGAACCAAGGGTATGCCTTGGTTGCAATTTAAGGCAACCTAAAGACTGGGATGGACCAGCGTGATTCGATGAGGCCAGTAGCCCTGTGATAGCGACTCGTCGTCTACCTACCATCTTGAGTCAATCGTAGTACGCATGCGGAAAGGCAGAGAACTGCCAACAGACCATATACTTGCTATCTAGTTATGGGTGAGGCTGGCCAATAGGAAAGTGGGGCATAGGTGGCAGGAGTATAGTTCTCGTGCTTGATTTTCTTGGATTGCCATTCATTAGTTGAGGAGGGGTCTCGTGGGACAATAACCACCGGTAGAAAAACAGACCTTAGCAGCTGCATCGGCAGATATCTGAAAGCTCCCGACCGAGTTCCGTGTTTCTAGAATAACCCTACCACGGGACTCAGGTCGCACATTTCAGGACATGTGCACCTAGACAGCGATAAACGATCCGCGACACATACGTGGGGAAAGTCTAGGAACATATACCACTCTAGGTAGTGTGTCCTAGACTAGGGGCATCGTTCGACAGGTAGCATAATCCCTAGTGGACCTAGGTGGCATAAATCCTGAATCCGAGAAGTATTCGACAAGTTGCATAAACCCTAGTTGAATATAGGGAACGCTCTATAGAAAACCCTAGATTAAATCTAGGTAATAAATAAATGTGCACCTAATGGCAACCACAGTTACAGGGTCTGGGATCACGTTATCATTTTATACAGATTACTAGCTAGGATACTAGTTAGGTGGTGCAGAGATAAGTATGGGGTGCGATAGTAAATTTCGATTCTAAACTGCTTTGCCTTAGTTTATGGTATTTACCCATTTTCAGTTTATGTCTGTCATGTCCTTTTCCTTATTCATATACCGAAACACCACTGGACTTACCAGGCTTTATGTCTGACTCTATGTTTTCTTTCGTCTTCTTTTCTTCCGTTTCCCCCCCAGTAGTCAACGAGGGAATAACTCAGATTTGTATGGACCTGTTACTCTTTCCAAGCTTGAAGACTCTTTGATGCGCTGCTTTGGACTCTCTTTTCCACCGCTATGACTGGTTAATGTTTTATTGGGGAATATCATTGTATATTAATGCTTCTTTATTTTGTTAAACAAGATAGATACTTTGTTGTTGGAAAACAATCTTTGTACAAGCTGTTTATAAATGAAATAAAGTTTTATTCACTTTTCCGCTGCTTTATTTATCTGTCTTGTAATTTATCTGCATCTTTTACCTATAATACTTCACAGAACTTAGTGCATTCCCTTTGTGAGTGACACTAACGGATGTGGGGTGTTACACAAGGTATTAGAGCTGAATGTTACCGGATCAGATAAAAGATTTGAAAAATTATTTTCAAAACGGGTTTAAAAGAAGCATTTTCAAAAGAAAAGTTTTGTTTTAAAGGCATATTCCTCAAAGCCATATGCATTATCTTTTGATTCTCTGTTTGAGTCCTTGTTTCCTTCTTTCTTGAGTCTCTGGGGCTCCTGGCTTTCTGGGAGGTAACCTCAACGAAGGGCGAAGTAGTGCCCGACTTCCATCTATAGCCATAATAGTTTCACCTGCGGCAAGTTTTCTTTCAAGATTTGTATGGTTTTCTGTACGATGGAGGCAGCTTTCGAGAGAGATTTATCAACATGGTTACACAAGGAAGAGGATGAGGAGTTTGGCTAAGGGGCACAACCCAAGGATGAGGAATTCATGGATATATACTTGGCTCACGAAGGAGGAAGGAATTATAAAACCTAAGACAAGAGGAAGTAGCTTTTCTATGGTAGAATAGGGCATATAATTAAGGATAAGGGAAAAGACGAGGGAAAGGATTTTCAGGGGGACGAGTGCATGCTTTCACCACCAGAATACTTGGGAGAGAGATAGTAAAAGTCTCCATTTGAAAACTTTAGCTTTTCATTTGATCAATCTGTTAGTACTCTTTTGATCTAAGTGCTTCGCATTCGTTTATACCTGCTTCCATAGTTGAGTCTATGCACCTAGATACTTGCATAGTAGAAGATTCCAATTAGTCTCAAATCCAAATTGGTGGTTCGGCCCGTTTACCTTTGGTTTGTAGGGATTTGAGAACGACCACATTAAGTGTTGAGTTTAAGCATAATGTTTTGGTTCCACGGGCTATGAGTTGATCCTAGGCGTGGGTTGGTTGGCTAATAATTCTGAAAAGTTAGACTTTTTAACTTGCCTTGGAAATACCCTCGAGATTATGTGATCCTAAAAGGATCAGTTAGGCTTAGCTATCTAGAATCGCTTAACACATTTATCGATGATTAGCAATCCGTTAGAATAGTTCATGAGTACGCAGATGTTTTGATTAGGGGTTTACCCCTAAAACGCGGGATATACATCTGCATATATCCTGTTGACAATGAAAAGCTAGCTATCCGATCAACGACAATTTTGGAAATGGAGGTCAAGAAGCTTCACAATCGTGAAGATTAACTAAATAAGGTATGGTACAGAGAAGCTAAAGAAGATGCAACTTAGAAGATTGAAGACTAGTTACGTGCATCATACCCTTTTTCTGAAGGGTATATCCTTTCTCTAGGAGTTTTATGCCTACTTGTTTCTAACTTTTAAGGTATATCCTCAAGGATGTATCATCGATGCTCAGGTAGAAGCCAATGGATGTAAACGTGTATTTGAAACATGTTATGATTGATGGTTGCAAGTGGTTGCTCGTGGATGCATATACACATCATATGCGCTAGAACGACTTAGTCACTTCCGTATTGCATTCGTATATATGTATTTGCTTAACGGATTTAACTTTATATGTTATCATGTGGATGTTGCACATGGATGAATGGCTATGCACACATGTAGTATTTACATAACTAGGGATGCTTGCATACATGATTGGACGCATGACACTGACATAATTCGCATTAAGGAGGTCAATTGAATCAGTAGACCGCCTGATTTTGCATTAGATAAAGACATATACACACACTATGCATATGAACAAGAAAGCATTAGAAATATTTTTAAGGACAATGAATGCCTGTGATTGAATGGTTGAGTAGATGGGTGAATGGATAGTAGGACACATTCTTCCTAACTTGAAGATTTCGGGGACGAAATCCTTTAAAGAGGGGGATAATGTAACACCCCGTAGTTCTGTAACATTAAGTTTCACAAATTAAAGTATAATTAAATTTTAGAAGAAAAATTAAGGGAAACAGGTTACACCATTGCATTCGTCTCGAAATTTTACTTGAGATAGAGTCCGAGTTTGTGTAAATCGGACTCCGTACGAAGGAGATATGACCTCCGGAAGTTTAAGAATTTATTTAAAATTTAAACAGCTCGAAAAACTGATTCAAAATTCAAAAATAGGACCAGACCCGGGCGGGGCAGGAAAATTCCTGCCCAGGGCCCAGGTCGACCCTAAGGTCGACCATAGTGTCGACCTGGGTGACCCAGGTCGACCATAGGGTCGACCATAGTGTCGACCTGGTTGACCCAGGTCGACCATAGGGTCGAGCTCCCCTGTCGACCTGGTCAGGTCTGGCTAGCCTGGTCTGTGTTCTGGTCAAATTTCTGGGCCTGGTCTTGTCACTAGGGCTGAGTTGTCTTCTTTTGATTGGCTTCTCTTTAGAACGGATGGCTTTGATTAAACCTGGTTTCATCGGCGGCTCTAATTAATTTGCAACTCTATAAAAACACCCTAAGTCTCCAAATAAAATTCACACAAAAATAAGAACTTGAGCCGCCATGATGACAGAAGAAAACTAAGGAGAGCCTCCGCTTGAAAAGAGACGAACAACGATTTAAGAAACAAAAGTCTAATCTAATTTCTATGCAATGTTTTCTACTCCAAGGGAAAGCTTTGCAAATTCAGAATAACAGAAACTAGAAAACAAGTTTCAGCGCCCGTAGTAAGTATAGTGGTTTTCTGAATATGAATAGAAATTTCGATGTGATTCGATGTAAATGAAATTGGGGTTTTACTATTGTAAAATATTGATGTAAATTCTGTGTATTGCATTGATTTTGTCACATTTTGTATTGGGTGTTTGTGGCATAAATTGGTTGATGCGAGCCTATTGACATTTGTATATGAAAATAAATAACACTTGCAAGTTTGTAGAAAAAACTAGAATTGACATCTTTATGTTATGTCGTTAACATGGTTAGCATACATTCTTTTTAGGCCTAAGTTGAGACTCATGTTAACATGTTCCAAGTTGAAACCTTTTCTGCCTACACGACTCAAAACCTTTGTATACATTATTATGTTTATTTGCAAATGATAATTAGGTTTATGCAAGTACCTTTTGGTTACACAAATTATACTAGTTTCATGTTGAAATAGGCCACTTGATGTAAAGTTAGTTTACACCTTTGGGTTATGTCAAAAAGTGGAAATTTTTATGCTAGTTTGGTGTTTGACATTATGCCTAGTTATATGTGTATAAAACCATGTTTAAACAAGTCCAAAAGTACGCCATTTCATGTGAAAACTATTATGCTATACCATGTTATACCATGTTATATCTTTATAATAGTCCAGAATTTATGGTTTACGTGACACCTATCTATTCATGTGCAAGTTTGTGACATGTTATGCAATGTTATGATTCATGTTATGCGAGATCACCTTACTTATCTAGTTACACCTTTATGTCAGACGTTAATTGATAACTATGTTTAGGCCAAATTTCATAGTATAGGTTCATTGAACCTATGCTCCCTTCTTTACTTTGTTTATGGGTTGGGCCTATTAGCGGGCCCAATACATTTATATGGTTAATATGAATAATCGAGCGAGGGTAACGTTGGGAATAACTATTAAATTAAAGTATGTTAATATGTCGGCGGGCCTAAAAACCATGAAATGGGTTAAGGCCATAAATGATAAATTATGTACCATTAGTTTGGAATAAAACATGTGACGTGAAATATTTACATAAGTAAAAGTGTGAATTTAGACAATACGAATATGCTTAACCCGAGGTTGGATTGAGTTGTGATGTAAACCTGCCCGGACCCGCCCGGCTGTCCAGTAATCACAACAATACCTATCCAATGTGAGAGGTTAAGGCATTGAGCCCAATAAAGACCCGAGGTTAGACTGAGTTGTGGCGTAAGACTGCCCGGAACCGACCGGCATACAGGCAGCCATAACAATACCTGTCTAATGTGAGTGGTTGGTGCTTTAATAAGACAATTAAAGCTAAGTTAGGATTGGTAGGGTTAAGTTAATCTGAACACTTAACCAACTTAACGTGTTAACAAGACAAGACTTGTAGGGGCTAAGTAACTAAGAAAACAATTAGTCAACTTAACATGTTAACTAGACTAGAAGGTGAGGTTAAGTAAAGATAATACACTTAACCAATTTAACATATTAACTAGACTAGAGGGTGAGGTTAAGTAAATTCAGGACACTTAACCGCTATAACCTGATAATTAGATAAGTGGGTGAGGTTAAGTAAATTTAGAATACTTAACCATTATGACACGTTAGCTAGATAAGTGGGTAAGGTTAAGTAAATTCACTTAGCCAAATTAATATGTTAGCTGGACTAGAGGGTAGGGTTAAGTAAACTTAGAACACTTAACCATCATAGTGTGATAAATTGAACAAGGTTAAGTTGAAACATGAAGGGACAATACTTAACCATTAGAACATGTTAATTAAACAGATGTTAGGGTTAAGTTAACTAAGGGAACACTTAACCATTATAACATGTTAGTTAAAACAGATGGGCAAGATTATGTTAGGGGACATTTAACCAATCCAAGATGAATGGGTTGGGTTAAGTAATAAGAAATACCTAACCAATATAACTTGGTTTGTGATTGGGTTAAGTCAACATGAACTACTAATAACACTTAGCCAGTTTAATATGACAAAGGAATGAGTTAAGCTAACATGAATTGACTAATGACACTTAACCAATCAAACTTAACGAGAAAGAGGGCTTGGTAGAAAACCCTAGTTAAGAAACAATCGAGAACGGGAGCTAAGTTGAAATCCCCAGTTAAAGAAACTAAGTGATAAACCTTAGTTAACAAGATTTATGGGAAAAGAAACTAAGTGGTAAACCTTAGTTGAGAACAATTAAGTAATAATTCTTAGTCAAGAAAACTGAGCCGGTCCATAATAGATGAATAACCCGATATGGTAGATCATCGCTTAACAAGTGCATGAGAAGGAGCAAACGCTTATCCGATCTTGAAAAAGGCTCCATCGGACTGGGTTTAGAAGCACGTAGCTTCGGGGGACGTGAGGGTACTCTTGGTATCCCTCTGTAAGGTTGCAGATGATCCGCATGGGCTCACAGAGGTTAAGGTCTACGTCAGAAGAACCAAGGGTATGCCTTGGTTGCAATTTAAGGCAACCTAAAGACTGGGATGGACCAGCGTGATTCGACGAGACCAGTAGCCCTGTGATAGCGACTCGTCGTCTACCTACCATCTTGAGTCAGTCGTAGTACGCATGCGGAAAGGCAGAGAACTCCCAACAGACCATATACTAGCTATCTAGTTATGGGTGAGGCTGGCCAATAGGAAAGTGGGGCATAGGTGGCAGGAGTATAGTTCTCGTGCTTGATTTTCTTGGATTGCCTTTCATTAGTTGAGGGAGGGGTCACGTAGGACCATAACAACCGGTAGAAAAACAGACCTTAGCAGCTGCATCGGCAGATATCAGAAAGCTCCCGACCGAGTTCCGTGTTTCTAGAATAAGCCTGCCACGGGACTCGGGTCGCACATTTCAGGACATGTGCACTTAGACAGCGATAAATGATTCGTGACACATACGTGGGGAAAGTCTAGGAACATATACCACTCTAGGTAGTGTGTCCTAGACTAGGGGCATCGTTCGACAGGTAGCATAATCCCTAGTGGACCTAGGTGGCATAAATACTGAATCCGAGAAGTATTCGACAAGTCGCATAAACCCTAGTTGAATTTAGGAAACGCTCGATAGAAAACCCTAGATTAAATCTAGGTAATAAATAAATGTGCGCCTGATGGAAACCACAGTTACAGGGACTGGGATCACGTTATCATTTTATACAGATTACTAGTTGGGATACTAGTTAGGTGGTGCAGAGATTAGTATGGGGTGCGATAGTAAATTTCGATTCTAAACTGCTTTGCCTTAGTTTATGGTATTTTCCAAATTTCAGTTTATGCCTGTCATGTCCTTTTCCTTATTCATATAACAAAACACCACTAGACTTACCAGGCTTTATGTCTGACTCTATGTTTTCATTCGTCTTCTTTTCTTCCGTTTCCCCCTAGGTAGTCAGGGAGGGAATAGCTCAGATTTGTATGGACCTGTTACTCTTTCCTAGCTTGAAGACTCTTTGATGCGCTGCTTTGGACTCTCTTTTCCACTGCTATGGCTGGCTAATGTTTTATTAGGGAATATCATTGTATATTTGTGCTTCTTTATTTTGTTAAACAAGATAGATACTTTGTTGTTGGAAAACAATCTTTGTACAAGCTGTTTATAAATGAAATAAAGTTTTATTCACTTTTCCGCTGCTTTATTTATCTATCTTGTAATTTATCTGCATCTTTTACCTATAATACTTCACAGAACTTAGTGCATTCCCTTTGTGAGTGACACTAACGGATGTTTGGTGTTACATAATGGGGTGCCCCAGTGATGTTCGCCACTAAAGCAAATGGCTCACTACATCTTTGTGTGGACTATAGGGAGCTAAACAAGCTGACTAAGAAGAATAGGCACCCGCTTCCCAGAATAGACGATTTGTTTGATCAGCTTATAGGTGCGTCGGTTTTCTCCCAACTTGATCTGGCTACTGGGTTCCATCAGCTAAGGGTAGCTGAAGATAACATTGATAAGATGACGTTCAGAACCCCAGACGGTTTCTTCGAGTGGCTTGTCATGCCTTTCGGCTTGACAAACGCACCCGCTTATTTCGTAGACCTAATGAGCAGGGTATTCAGAGGATTCCTCAACAAGTTTGTGGTTGTCTTCGTAGACGATATTTTTATCTTCTCAAAGAATGAGGAAGAACATGCTCAGCATCTAAAAGAGATCATGGATACTCTTCGAGTTCATCAGCTGAAAGCCAAATTCTCCAAGTGCCACTTTTGGAGAGAAGAAGTAAGGTTTCTTGGACATGTAGTGTCCAAAGAGGGGTTAGCTGTGGACCCCGCGAAAGTGGTAGCGGTGCAAGATTGGAAGGCACCAAGAAATGCAACCGAAGTCCGAAGCTTTCTCGGGCTAGCAGGTTTTTACCGAAAGTTCATTAGAGATTTCGCGAAAATCTCAGCTCCACTCACAAGGCTAACAAAGAAGAATCTAATGTTCGCTTGGGATTTGGATTGCGAGTTTGCTTTCCAACAATTGAAAAGGGCTCTCACAACAGCCCCAGTTCTTACATTGCCAGATGGAAGCAAGATGTTTACAGTATACACGGATGCTTGTGGTACGGGACTTGGCACTGTTTTGATGCATGAAGGGAAGGTAGTAGCTTATGGTGGAAGACAATTGAACGTTCATGAAAAAACTACCCAACCCACGATCTTGAGTTAGCTGCCATCATCTTTGCGCTTAAGTCTTGGCTCCATTATCTCCTAGGTGAGAAGTTCAAATTATATATTGACCATAAATCATTGAAGTGTCTTTTCTCGTAGAAAGATCTTAACTTAAGACAACAAAGGTGGATGGAGTTTCTTGCCTCGTATGATTTTGAAATTTCCTATACTCCTGGCAAGGGCAAGGTGGTAGCAGACGCCTTGAGTAGAAAGAAGCTGACCTTAAGCCCTCTCTTTGTAGAAAGGCAAAGCTTAGAGTATACAGGCAGTTTTGACTTTAGGCCCTCCTCTGATTTTGTACCTGGTCTGCTGGCATCACAAGAAGTACGGCCCACTCTTTTAGACTCAATAGGGGCCGCACAATGTAAAGATCCTCAGCTTGTTGATGTGATTGATAAGCTAATTAGGGGTGAAACTTCCAGTCACCTCAATAGGTACTCCATCGATGATAAGGGTTGGCTGTGGCGAGATGGAAGACTATGCGTCCCACAAGCTAGGGATTTGGTAAAGATGGTTCTCGAGGAAGCACACCATTCTAAGATGACAATACACCCAGGTGGAGATAAGATGTACAAGGACGTAAAGAGAGTTTTCTTTTGGAGCGGCATGAAGAAGGATGTGGTAGATTTCGTTTCTAGGTGCATGATATGCCAACAGGTCAAGGCGGAACAAAAGAAGCCTGGAGGACTGCTTCATCCTCTAGAAGTCCCGCAATGGAAGTGGGATAGCATTTCAATGGACTTCATTGATGGGTTGCCTAGGTCAAGAAGGGGCAATACTAGCATTTGGGTAATAGTGGACAGGCTCACAAAAAGCGCCCACTTTATACCTGTCAAGAGTAGAAGGACTGCCTTATCTCCAGCATCTCTTTATCTCAAGGAAATAGTTCGACTCCGTGGAATACCCTCCAGCATAGTGAGTGACCGAGATCCTATCTTTACAAGCGAGTTTTGGCAGAGTCTGCAAGAAGCTGTAGGCACACAGTTATGCTTGAGCACGACCTATCACCCCCAAACTGATGGTCAGACAAAAAGGGTGAACAGAGTATTAGAAGATCTTTTGAGACTGTGCGTTCTTGACTTTGGAGGGACATGGGAGGATCATCTTCCTTTAGTGGAATTCGCCTACAACAACAACTACCAAGCCACCATCGGCATGGCGCCTTTCGAAGCTCTATATGGGAGATCGTGTCGACCACCAACTGTTGGTGGGAGTCTACAGACAAGCTTATACTTGGGCCAGACATGATTAGAGAGACTTCAGAAAAAGTGGACTTGATACGAAGGAGAATTAAGACTGCCCAAGATAGACAGAAATCCTGCGTAGACAAAAGAAGGACTGACCTTGAATTTGAGGTTGGGGATAGAGTTTTCCTTAAGGTATCTCCTTTAAGGAACGTCGTTCGCTTTGGATCCGTAGGAAAGCTAGCACCAAGATTTGTAGGATCGTTCCCTATCATCGAGAAGATTGGGAAGATGGCTTATAGAGTAGAGGTACCCGAAAGGTTGGCTAGAATTCACAACGTCTTTCACGTTTCTCATCTCCGGAAATGTTTACATGAGTCTGCAGAAGTGGTGGAGCCAAGCATTCTAGAAGAAGTTGAAATAGAACGAGAAACAACCGTGAGGAGAGTTCCAATTCGAATCGTAGGAACTGAAATCAAAAAGCTGCGCAACCGTGAAGTCAAGCTTGTTAAGGTCCAATGGAGCGATGCCGAGGAAGACACGACTTGGGAAACTGAGGACAAAATACGCGCTTCCTACCCTTTTCTTTTTTAGGGTACATATTTGACCTCTCTTTTTCCATAAGTTTATGCTTGTATCGACCTTTTAGTGTATCTTCTCGGTCCTTTTTCTCCTAACTCCTTAGGTAGAAACTAATGGATGTAAACATGTATTTGAAACATGTTATGATTGATGGCTGCAAGTGGTTGCTCGTGGATGCATATACACACACCCTAGGTATTAGATCGGCTCAGTCACTTCCATATTGCATATGCATATATGTATTCATATTTGTATGTGGTTGAAACTTGATATGTTGCCATATAGATGTCGCATTTGTATGAATGGTTGCGCACTCATGTAGTATTATGAGTAGGGAAAAATTTGCATACATAATGGATTCATGACATGTAAAGACCCGTAACTTCCCAGGTGAGGGAAAGCGCGGATAGTTCGAGAACAAGCCACAATAGAACGCAGACGGAAGAACATTTCATTGTTATTACAACAATTCCATCAGATACAAGAATATATAGAGTATGAATAAATATTACACAGAAAAATCAGAGATTTAAATTACATTTATATACATCGCAGCGGAAATAATACAAAACACAACTGAAGGAGATATATGGATACAAAGCTTTCCGGATATCATTCCAGCTATAAACCAGGATCCTGCGAATATAAATCTGCAAAACCAAAACTACTAGCAGCCCGTGTCGAAAATAAGGGCACCCAGAGTTTAGGTTAAAACAATAAACTCCAAGTCAGTCATGTGACTGGTGTGAGAACTAAAACAGTTATTAATCTTTATTTTTAAAGTTAGGTAAATCAAGGGACCACACCGTATAACACGGAACGGGTTTCCTCCCAAGAATACCAATGCATAAAACAACAGCGCAATGTTAAATAAAGAACAATGAAGCTATTATAAGACCCAGGTCCCATCACACAATGCAACGCAAAACGGAGGATAGGGTTTTTACCTTATAATAGCCAAGAATGCTTGATACGTTTAAAACAAATCATTTGATACTATTATAAGTACATAGTGTATAAAACAACTTCAAATCATAAGTATCAATCATAGACGGCACAAGCGCCCCATTCCACTATGTCGCCATACTAGGCTCTACAAATAAAACTGAAATACACGTATTGGGAAGTTGGATTTCCATCATGGTGGCTCCTGATTCAAAAGATCGATCGCGTAGTGCAATTCCCCACGGCTTACGTCCCAGCAAGAGAAAATACCGTAATGCACATCCGCACTGTTGGGACCAGAGTATCACCGCGGCTTACGTCCCAGCGAGAGAAAACACCGCTTACTCTATCCCTGAGCACTAAGCTCATCTCGGTCGACCGAATCCACAACACCGCTAAGGCGCCCATCAAATAAAAAAGCATACTGATAAACCATCAGTTTACCACCATATCGGGGTGTGAGGCTCGCGAATCAACGCTATACACAAAGCCATGCTATATCAAAGGTGCGCTTTGATCATCATCCACCAAACTTTGTTTTTCAACAAAAGTCTGGATCACTACGTCTCAGCATGCCACACTATCAATCCATATCGTACCACTGATTTCTGCCAATATATAACCTCTGAGCTCGTATGTCTCAGAGAAGGACGTTAAGAAAGAGAATAAATTCTCCGCCGCCAAATAGATATATATTAAGCAGAGATCAACAAATACAATATAAAGGAATACAATGTCAGACACACCATCCATTTACAAGTCCGTTCTAGGTCTGAATGAAACCGGAGGCACTTTCCTCGCATATCCATCGATCTCCAAGTACGTCTGGACGACCACCAACTGATTCCCTCATCTTGGGTGTACAGCCCAATCAAGATCATCAGTAATCACCCAAACGATGTGAAGACTTTCGATCTTCGACCATCGTCATCATCTTCGACTTATCGTCGAATCGGTTATTCAGAATGGGTATAAACCCGGCCTTTCCGAGCAACCCGCGTATATTATAAAGAAGTGTTACACAAATACAACATACGCCTCATTCCAATTCATCAGTCACTAACCGTAAACTAATAAGAGAATAATTCCCCAAATATTAACCCCGAAGGCCGAAACCAACATCAGATCAATATCCAAAAAACCATTCTGTTTAGCTAACCGACAGTTAGTTTCTAAATCTCACATTTATAGGGAAACGTTCCCATTAATTTTATCAAAGATAAATTCCTTGAATTTATTCTTTAATCTTCTTTTGAATATCGATTCAACTAGTCGGGATTAACGAACCTTACCGAAGTAGTCATTTATTTTAATTTCTCAATCCCAACCTATTCATCCCATGAAGTAAAACTGGTTATACCTCATATCTAACACCACGGTGTTATCGGTAAATTCAATTACCATTTCACGTTCAAATCTAATTAAAGATTTAACTATCGCCTGGAGCAAAACTGGTGATACTCCATTCTCGACCTTTTCAACCTAATTAAAGATTCATTAAAACTCCACTTAGTTTTAATCTTTAACTGGGTTAAAGAATCAGTGTCATTTAAAACACGGTTCACTATAAACCCAAAATCACATTACATTTCAATCAGACTGTAACCATAAATTAGCAAGTGAGCAATTCCCTAAGTATTAACCCCGAAGGCCGAAACCAACATCAGATCAATACCCCAGAAACCATTCAACTTAACTAATCTCCAGTTAGTTTCTGATTTTCTTAACTCCTTTGGGTCTAAGAACAGTATTATTGAAGATACCGTTCACGACAACCCAAAATCACATTCTATTAATTATCGGGTTAAAGAACAAGTGTTATTTAAAACACTATTCACAATAAACCCAAAAATCAATACTAATTCAATTCCAATTAAATATTATTTAATTGGTACACTTCATTAAATCTAAATAAAAGATTTATTCTTTTTCTCAATTGGGCTTAAGAACAGTGTTAATTAAGACACCATTCATGACAAACCCAAATCACATTTGATATTAAATTCAAGGCTCTGAATAGAAAATATATCGGCTTATATTCAATATCAAATTCTACGACCAACAAATATCGTATTGGAAATAACGATATAAATATATCTTTCAAATTTCCATAACAATATCTGTATAATCACGAAATCCAACATCGAAATAATCCAAAGACAATTTCGATTCAAATCCATTCCAATTCATTTATTGGAAATCCTGGTTACTTTTAAAACCCTTTCAAATCAAATTTATTTATTTAAAAATAAATAGAATTTTAATTCTAGTTCAAAACTAGTTCATTTCGATAAAAATCTATTTTTATCTTTTCAAATATGGAGTTTTTCATCCCAACTTTTCCCAAATCATTTCTTATGATTTTACACAAATTATTGATATTTTTAATAATTTTATCAAGGCCCGTACAGTCGATTTCCATCAACGGCTATCGAACTGCACTTACATCGACCTTTTCCAAATTTGATTTGGACATAATTCCAAATCCAACCGTTAGATTTCTAATTTCTAATATTCGTTAGAAAGCTCTTTTCGATATGAACCCAACGGTTCCAGTTTTAGGAGAATCTGACGGTCGCATCTCCCGTAATATCCGTTCGAAGTCAATGGTCGAAATTCGCGAACTGCCGCTGCGCGGTGCGTTCTATTCAGGCCATTATATTATATATATAATATATACTTCGTCGATTTCAATTCAAAACGTGCTTTGTAAATCGTTTTAAATTCATTTTCAAAACAGTGTCAACTTCATATTCAATTTCAAATCAAAATTGAATATTCTAATATAAATTCGTTTTAAATTCATTTCAAATCGATTTCAATTCAATTTCAATTTAATTCGAATTTCAATTCTATTTAATTTAATTCGAATCTCAATTCTATTCAATTTCAAATCTATTCAATTTCAATTCGAATTCATTTCAAACGATTTCAATTCTATCTCAATCTAATTCGAATTTCAATTCTATTCAGTTTAATTTGAATTTCATTTCAATTCAATTTAATTCGAATTTCATTTCAATTCAATTTAATTTGAATTTCAATTCTATTCAGTTAAATTCGAATTTCATTTCAATTCAATTTAATTCGAATTTCAATTCCTTTCAAAGTATCTGATTTTGAAATCACTTTCGATATTCATTATAAAATGAATAAAATCGATATAAATAACGTTCACGTCAAAATGGCGTCAATCTAATCAACACGGCTTCATATATTTCTATTTTCAAATATTCTATTTCAAAACTGGAATGAGGCCCAATCAATTACCATATAATGTTAATTATATGGATTTTCTACCACACGTATATAACAACAACGATAAATCATCAACCATCGTCCAAAGTGCATTCTACACTGTATAAGCATCAAATATAAATATATAACGCTTATAATAGTCTGTCAATCAATCGATCGACATACAACTAATTATTGGGATTAGTGTATGTCATATATCACCCCAATACCTGTGTGGGGTTTTCAAACAATCAAACACAGATTTTATTTGTGCAGTTGGGCGATGTGTAAAATTTATCGTCCCAATCAATATCAGCAAAATGTGTGTATATAAGCAAATCGTTCGATTTGTTTATAACTATTTATTTCATTTTGAATACACGTTGAAAATTCTATTTTGAACTATAAAATATTTTAACTATATAAATATTTTATTTCCATTTCACATCACATCACACAATCAACTACACAGCAAAATCTAACAAACAAGCATACAAGCCGTCCATGGTCTGTGGACGACGGGTGTCGGGTACATCTAAACACTATCTGCATCCTAATATATATTTCAACTAGAAATAAAATTAAAAAGTGAGAAGTTCTCACCTTGGGGATCCACTCCGCCATTTTATATTTTTGAGCGGTTCAAATTCGCATTTGTTTTCCACCAGTTCCATCACATAATATTTCACGCTGTTCATAATAAAAATCACATTTTTATTTCGTTATCTTCATAATAAAAATAATATTTTTATTTCACTAAAATATATATAAAAATCATATTTTTACTTCATAAAAATTCTATCTTTTCAGTTTTAAAAATTTAATCTTTTCAGTTTTAAAAACCTAATCTTTTCAGTTTTAAAAATCTAATCTTTTCAGTTTTAAAAATCTAATCTTCTCAGTTTTAAAAATCTAATCTTTTCAGTTGTTTTAAAAAAATCACTGTATATTTATTTTTCAAAAACAATGTATGTTTAGTCTTCTACTTTAAAAACAATGTATGTTTATTTTCTTTAAAAACAAAGTATATTTTTCTACTTTTAAAAACAATGTACAATTTTTTTTTTAAACACAAAGTATATTTTTTTCTTTAAAAACAAATTCTGTTTATATTTCTAAAACAAATGTTATTTACATTTTATAAAAACAATGTTATTTATCAATTAAAATTTACGAATTTTAGTAAACTAAATTAATTAAGCTATTAATTACCTTCTTCATCATTTTCTGCTCCTGGAACAAGCACAGCGCGTCGCTCATCATTGCTCAGATCTAGGGTTGCAATTTCCGGCCGCCTCCGACCTCATGAACCTGATCTCCGACCACCTCGCCCTCCGCCTACCAGCGACGCCCCTCCAGCTCTGACCCCGGCCGGTTCGAACCACCCCTGCGCCTCCTAGGACCCACGAACGACGCCCCGCATCGAAGACGATTCCGGCTCCTCCAGTTTGACTTTTCCGATCATGAACGTCCACATCGAGGAGCTCGTCAAGCTCTTCAATTTGCTTCAGGGAGATTTCCATTTAAATGCGTGGACCGTGAGAAAGAAGGTGGAGAAGGATCGGGCGATTTCTGCCCTTCAATCGTTGAGAGCGGCGGGTCAGAGGGTTTGACCACCTGAAATGATTTATAGGGTTTTTTTTTATTTGGAAAATTTATATATATAATAATTTTGATTTCCATAAATGGAAAGTTTTTAAAACGAACTTCAAATCGAACCCACCGACTGTCGTCGCTAGCTAATTTCCCCCATTCCGAACACAATGGGATATGTCCGGTAAGCCAATTCGGCTGTTACGATCAATTTTTCTTTAAATTACAATATAAATCAATATATATTTAATTTAAACATACATTTCAATTTCAACTTACTAGGGCCACATATTAACTCTAAAAAAATCCAGAAAAATTATTTCTACTTCGTATTGACGATACGGTCCTAAAAAAACTAATTTCGTCAAATTCTGAGACCGTTTGAAAAATGGCCATTTTCAGGTCGATTGAAATTGACAAAACACGTTTTCTTTTGCCACGCTCACATATTGATTCGAAAAATTATGAAAATTGGAATCTAGCAATAACCTGACATCACGGATCCAACAAAAGTGGTTTCATCGAAATCCGAGGTCGTTTGCAAAATTTCCATTTTTAAGGGCCTGAATTCCATATCGACTATTCTGAAATTTCAACTGGACATATCTTTTGATTCCCGCTATGAAATTTTGATTTCCCAGATTCGCTGGAAAGATACTCTCAATTAGATTCAAATATTTTTGGTTTCGCTAAATTCCGGTTTATTTTGCACCCGATACATTCATTTGAAGTTTGGAATCGAATTATCGAACTACCGCGCCATTTTCAATTCCTTTTATAATTATAAATAAATATTTATATTCTAACGACGATCTATATAAATATATTCGTTTGAATTCTATTCAAAATAAATTTCTCGTCATTATTATTTAAAATAATTCATTTTAAATATTCAAAATTCACTAATTGGCCAAAATAAAAAATTTAAATTGGCTCGGATTTCCGGGTTATTACAATCTCCCCTACTTAAAACTTTTCGTCCCTGAAAAGGAACGAAGCCGAAAGTTGTTTTAAATACCAACTCAACTTTCATTATTTTCATTACGGCTTAAGTTCTTCAAGTTTTCAGTTTCTAAGAACTTTTCAAATATTTGGCTAACACCCTAAATTTTTAAAAAATTTCGCCATAACCTCCCCTGCACCAGGAGCACCGGGAAAATCCCGAAATTGCCATACAGGCCCTCTGATTTCAAAAAGAAAAAGAAAAAGGCCAAGCGGCTAGACAATCGGTTCATAAAATCATCATCACCCAAACAAAACAGCAAATTTTGGTAAACATGTACCTATTTGTCGGGCAAACAATTTAATTCTTCTGCTCTAGCCTCCTTGCTATGACCTGTTCAGTGTAAGTACATGTATATGCATGCAAATGCGACCAAATTTTCAATACAATTCACTATTTGATACAATTTGGTCAAATGGTTCAACTTTTAACTAATCATCCAATAATCAAACAACACAACCAGCAATCAATTAGTGAATTATCATTTCAAATTCATAACTTTGATATATAGTCAAAAAATCAGATTTTTGATGCCAAATCACAACAATAGGCCCTATCTAATTTTGGTTCTCACACTAGTCAATAGGAAACATATAGAAAGCCCACCTTCGTCACTCGAACATAAATACTGGTAATGTGATCACAATTATCAGTATCATACCCGGGCGACTAGAGTGTGATTCTATATCTATCCAGTATATTAAAACTTCAAATATATGCGGATCAGACGTATACGCAAAATCTTTATATATTGGATTGTCCAAATCAATATAAAATAAATGATCAAATACGAGTAATTGATTTAAATTTTCAAAACAAAACTTGATTTCAATTTTAAAAATATACTCTTCACACTCGTTCTAGGATACTACTGATCCCATCTCTAACGAGTCATTCTCATTGGATTTTACTAATCCAATACATGATGAATTCTTTCGTATGGTTCTAATGTGTCTTGTTCTCTGAGCTTTGTAAACCAAAGCTCTGATACCAACTGTAAAGACCCGTAACTTCCCCGGTGAGGGAAAGCGCAGATAGTTCGAGAACAAGCCACAACAGAACGCAGACGGAAGAACATTTCATTGTTATTACAACAATTCCATCAGATACAAGAATATACAGAGTATGAATAAATATTACACAGAAAAATCAGAGATTTAAATTACATTTAAATACATCACAACGGAAATAATACAAAACACAACTGAAGGAGATATATGGATACAAAGCTTTCCGGATATCATTCCAGCGGTAAACCAGGATCCTGCGAATATAAATCTGCAAAACCAAAACTACTAGCTGCCCGTGTCGAAAATAAGGGCACCCAGAGTTTAGGTTAAAACAATAAACTCGAGGTCAGTCATGTGACTGGTGTGAGAACTAAAACAGTTATTAATCTTTATTTTTACAGTTAGGTAAATCAAGGGACCACGCCGTATAACATGGAACAGGTTTCCTCCAAAGAATACCAGTGCATAAAACAATAGCGCAATGCTAAATAAAGAACAATGAAGCTATTATAAGACCCAGGTCCCATCACACAATGCAACGCAAACCGGAGGATAGGGTTTTTACCTTATAATAGCCAAGAATGCTTGATACGTTTAAAACAAATCATTTGATACTATTATAAGTGCATAGTGTATAAAACAACTTCAAATCATAAGTATCAATCATAGACGGCATAAGCGCCCCATCCCACTATGTCGCCATACTAGGCTCTACAAATAAAACCGAAATACACGTACTGGAAAGTTGGATTTCCATCATGGTGGCTCCTGATTCGAAAGATCGATCGCGTAATGCAATTCCCCACGGCTTACGTCCCAGCAAGAGAAAACACCGTAATGCACATCCGCATTTTTGGGACCAGAGTATCACCGTGGCTTACGTCCCAGCGAGAGAAAACACCGCTTACTCTATCCCTGAGCACTAAGCTCATCTCGGTCGACCGAATCCACAACACCGCTAAGGCGCCCATCCACTAAAAAAGCATACTGATCAAACCAGTAGTTTACCACCATACCGGGGTGTGAGGCTCGCGAATCAACGCTATACACGAAGCCATGATATATCAAAGCTGCGCTTTGATCATCATCCACCAAACTTTGTTTTTCAACAAAAGTCTGGATCACTGCATCTCAGCATGCCACACTATCAATCCATATCGTACCACTGATTTCTGCCAATATATAACCTCTGAGCTCGTATGTCTCAGAGAAGGGCGTTGAGCAAGAGAATAAATTCTCCACCGCCAAACATATATATATTTAGCAGAGATCAACGAATGCAATATAAAGGAATACAATGTTAGGCACACCATCCATTTACAAGTCCGTTTTAGGTCTGAACGAAACCGGAGGCACTTTCCTCGCATATCCGTCGATCTCCAAGTACGTCTGGACGACCACCAACTGATTCCCTCATCTTGGGTGTACAGCCCAATCAAGATCATCAGTAATCACCCAAACGATGTGAAGACTTCCGGTCTTCAACCATCGTCATCATCTTCGACTTATCGTCGAATCGGTTATCCAGAATGGGTATAAACCCGGCCTTTCCGAACAACCCGCGTATATTATAAACAAGTGTTACACAAATACAACATACGCCCCATTCCAATTCATCAGTCACTAACCGTAAATTAACAAGAGAATAATTCCCCAAATATTAACCCCGAAGGCCGAAACCAACATCAGATCAATATCCAGAAAACCAATCTGCTTAGCTAACCGACAGTTAGTTTCTAAATCTCACATTCATAGGGAAAGGTTCCCATTAATTTTATCAAAGATAAATTCCTTGAATTTATTCTTTAATCTTCTTTTGAATATCGATTCAACTAGTCAGGATTAACGAACCTTACCGAAGTAGTCATTTGTTTTGATTTCCCAATCCCAACCTACTCATCCCATGAAGTAAAACTGGTTATACCTCATATCTAACACCACGGTGTTATCGGTAAATTCAATTACCATTTCACGTTCAAATCTAATTAAAGATTTAACTATCGCTTGGAGCAAAACTGGTGATACTCCATTCTCGATCTTTTCAATCTATTTAAAGATTCATTAAAACTCCACTTAGTTTTAATCTTTAACTGGGTTAAAGAATCAGTGTCATTTAAAACACGGTTCACTATAAACCCAAAATCACATTACATTTCAATCAGACCATAACCATAAATTAGCAAGTGAGCAATTCCCTAAGTATTAACCCCGAAGGCCGAAACCAACATCAGATCAATACCCCAGAAACCATTCAACTTAACTAATCTCCAGTTAGTTTCTGATTTTCTTAACTCCTTTGGGTCTAAGAACAGTATTATTGAAGATACCGTTCACGACAACCCAAAATCACATTCTATTAATTATCGGGTTAAAGAACAAGTGTTATTTAAAACACTGTTCACGATAAACCCAAAAATCAATACTAATTCAATTCCAATTAAATATTATTTAATTGGTACACTTCATTAAATCTAAATAAAAGATTTAATCTTTTTCTCAAATGGGCTTAAGAACAGTGTTAATGAAGACACCATTCACGACAAACCCAAATTACATTTGATATTAAATTCAAGGCTCTGAATAGAAAATATATCGGCTTATATTCAATATCAAATTCTACGACCAACAAATATCGTACTGGAAATAACGATATAAATATATCTTTCAAATTTCCATAACAATATCTGTATAATCACGAAATCCAACATCGAAATAATCCAAAGACAATTTCGATTCAAATCCATTCCAATTCAATTATTGGAAATCCTGGTTACTTTTAAAACCCTTTCAAATCAAATTTATTTATTTAAAAATAAATAGAGTTTTAATTCTAGTTCAAAACTAGTTCATTTCGATAAAAATCTATTTTTATCTTTTCAAATGTGGAGTTTTTCATCCCAACTTTTCCCAAATCATTTCTTATGATTTTACACAAATTATTGATATTTTTAATAATTTTATCAAGGCCCGTACAGTCGATTTCCATCAACGGCTATCGAACTGCACTTACAACGACCTTTTCCAAATTTGATTTGGACATAATTCCAAATCCAACTGTTAGATTTCTAATTTCTAATATTCGTTAGAAAGCTCTTTTCGATATGAACCCAACGGTTCTAGTTTTAGGAGAATCCGACGGTCGGATCTCCCGTAATATCCGTTCGAAGTCAATGGTCGAAATTCGCGAACTGCCGCTGCGCGGTGCGTTCTATTCAGGCCATTATATTATATATATAATATATACTTCGTCGATTTCAATTCAAAACGTGCTTTGTAAATCGTTTTAAATTCATTTTCAAAACGGTTTCAACTTCATATTCAATTTCAAATCAAAATTGAATATTCTAATATAAATTCGTTTTAAATTCTTTTCTAATCGATTTCAATTCAATTTCAATTTAATTCGAATTTCAATTCTATTTAATTTAATTCGAATCTCAATTCTATTCAATTTCAAATCTATTCAATTTCAATTCGAATTCATTTCAAATGATTTCAATTCTATCTCAGTCTAATTCGAATTTCAATTCTATTCAGTTTAATTCGAATTTCATTTCAATTCAATTTAATTCGAATTTCATTTCAATTCAATTTAATTTGAATTTCAATTCTATTCAGTTAAATTCGAATTTCATTTCAATTCAATTTAATTCGAATTTCAATTCCTTTCAAAATATCTGATTTTGAAATCACTTTCGATATTCATTATAAAATGAATAAAATCGATATAAATAACGTTCACGTCAAAATGACGTCAATCTAATCAACACGGCTTCATATATTTCTATTTTCAAATATTCTTTTTCAAAACTGGAATGAGGCCCAATCAATTACCATATAATGTTAATTATATGGATTTTCTACCACACGTATATAACAACAACGATAAATTATCAACCATCGTCCAAAGTGCATTCTACACTGTATAAGCATCAAATATAAATATTTAACGCTTATAACAGTCTGTCAATCAATCGATCGACATACAACTAATTATTGGGATTAGGGTATGTCACATATCTCCCCAATACCCGTGTGGGGTTTTCAAACAATCAAACACAGATTTTATTTGTGCAGTTGGGCGATGTGTAAAATTTATCGTCCCAATCAATATCAGCAAAATGTGTGTATATAAGCAAATCGTTCGATTTGTTTATAACTATTTATTTCATTTTGAATACACGTTGAAAATTCTATTTTGAACTATAAAATATTTTAACTATATAAATATTTTATTTCCATTTCACATCACATCACACAATCAACTACACAGCAAAATCTAACAAACAAGCATACAAGCCGTCCGTGGTCTGTGGACGACGGGTGTCGGGTGCTACTAAACACCGTCTGCATCCTAATATATATTTCAACTAGAAATAAAATTAAAAAGTGAGAAGTTTTCACCTTGGGGATCCACTTCGCCATTTTATATTTCTGAGCAGTTCAAATTCGCATTTGTTTTCCACCAGTTCCATCACATAATATTTCACGCTGTTCATAATAAAAATCACATTTTTATTTTGTTATCTTCATAATAAAAATAATATTTTTATTTTACTAAAATATATATAAAAATCATATTTTTACTTCATAAAAATTCTATCTTTTCAGTTTTAAAAATTTAATCTTTTCAGTTTTAAAAACCTAATCTTTTCAGTTTTAAAATCTAATCTTTTCAGTTTTAAAAATCTAATCTTCTCAGTTTTAAAAATCTATTCTTTTCAGTTGTTTAAAAAAATCACTGTATATTTATTTTTCAAAAACAATGTATGTTTAGTCTTCTACTTTAAAAACAATGTATGTTTATTTTCTTTAAAAACAAAGTATATTTTTCTACTTTTAAAAACAATGTACAATTTTTTTTTTAAACACAAAGTATATTTTTTTCTTTAAAAACAAATTCTGTTTATATTTCTAAAACAAATGTTATTTACATTTTATAAAAACAATGTTATTTATCAATTAAAATTTCCGATTTTTAGTAAACTAAATTAATTAAGCAATTAATTACCTTCTTCATCATTTTCTGCTCCTGGAACAAGCACAGCGCGTCGCTCATCATTGCTCAGATCTAGGGTTGTAATTTCCGGCCGCCTCCGACCTCATGAACCTGATCTCCGACCACCACGCCCTCTGCCTACCAGCGACGCCCCTCCAGCTCTGACCCCGGCCGGTTCGAACCACCCCTGCGTCTCCTAGGACCCACAAACGACGCCCCGCATCGAAGACGATTCCGGCTCCTCCAGTTTGACTTTTCCGATCATGAACGTCCACATCGAGGAGCTCGTCAAGCTCTTCAATTTGCTTCAGGGAGATTTCCATTTAAATGCGTGGACCGTGAGAAAGAAGGTGGAGAAGGATCGGGCGATTTCTGCCCTTCAATCGTTGAGAGCGGCGGGTCAGAGGGTTTGACCACCTGAAATGATTTGTAGGGTTTTTTTTATTTGGAAAATTTAAATATATAATAATTTTGATTTCCATAAATGGAAAGTTTTTAAAACGAACTTCAAATCGAACCCACCGACTGTCGTCGCTAGCTAATTACCCCCATTCCGAACACAATGGGATATGTCCGGTAAGCCAATTCGGCTGTTACGATCAATTTTTCTTTAAATTACAATATAAATCAATATATATTTATCTTAAACATACATTTCAATTTCAATTTACTAGGGCCACATATTAACTCTAAAAAAATCCAGAAAAATTATTTCTACTTCGTATTGACGATACGGTCCTAACAAAACTAATTTCGTCAAATTCTGAGACCGTTTGAAAAATGGCCATTTTTAGGTCGATTGAAATTGACAAAACACGTTTTCTTTTACCACGCTCACATATTGATTCGAAAAATTACGAAAATTGGAATCTAGCAATAACCTGACATCACGGATCCAACAAAAGTGGTTTCGTCGAAATCCGAGGTCGTTTGCAAAATTTCCATTTTTAAGGGCCTGAATTCCATATCGACTATTCTGAAATTTCAACTGGACATATCTTTTGATTCCCGCTATGAAATTTTGATTTCCCAGATTCGTTGGAAAGATATTCTCAATTAGATTCAAATATTTTTGGTTTCGCTAAATTCCGGTTTATTTTGCACCTGATACATTCATTTGAACTTTGGAATCGAATTATCGAACTATCGCGCCATTTTCAATTCCTTTTATAATTATAAATAAATATTTATATTCTAACGACGATCTATATAAATATATTCGTTCGAATTCTATTCAAAATAAATTTCTCGTCATTATTATTTAAAATAATTCATTTTAAATATTCAAAATTCACTAATTGGCCAAAATAAAAAATTTAAATTGGCTCGGATTTCCGTGTTATTACAATCTCCCCCACTTAAAACTTTTCGTCCCTGAAAAGGAACGAAGCCGAAAGTTGTTTTAAATACCAACTCAACTTTCATTATTTTCATTACGGCTTATGTTCTTCAAGTTTTCAGTTTCTAAGAACTTTTCAAAATTTTCAAGTATTTGGCTAACACCCTAAATTTTCAAAAAAATTCGCCATAACCTCCCCTGCACCAGGAGCACCGGGAAAATCCCGAAATTGCCATACAGGCCTTCTGATCTCAAAAAGAAAAAGAAAAAGCCAAGCGGTTAGCCAATCGGTTCATAAAATCATCATCACCCAAACAAAACAGTAAATTATGGTAAACATGTACCTATTTGTCGGGCAAACAATTTAATTCTTCTGCTCTAGCCTTCTTGCTATGACCTGTTCAGTGTAAGTACATGTATATGCATGCAAATGCGACCAAATTTTCAATACAATTCACTATTTGATACAATTTGGTTAAATGGTTCAACTTTTAACTAATCATCCAATAATCAAACAACACAACCAGCAATCAATTAGTGAATTATCATTTCAAATTCATAACTTTGATATATAGTTAAAAAATCAGATTTTTGATGCCAAATCACAACAATAGGCCTTATCTAATTTTGGTTCTCACACCAGTCAATAGGAAACATATAGAAAGCCCACCTTCGTCACTCGAACATAAATACTGGTAATGTGATCACAATTATCAGTATCATACCCGGGCGACTAGAGTGTGATTCTATATCTATCCAGTATATTAAAACTTCAAATATATGCGGATCAAACGTATACGCAAAATCTTTATATACTGGAATGTCCAAATCAATATAAAATAAATGATCAAATACGAGTAATTGATTTAAATTTTCAAAACAAAACTTGATTTCAATTTTAAAAATATACTCTTCACACTCGTTCTAGGATACTACTGATCCCATCTCTAACGAGTCATTCTCATTGGATTTTACTAATCCAATACATGATGAATTCTTTCGTATGGTTCTAATGTGTCTTGTTCTCTGAGCTTTGTAAACCAAAGCTCTGATACCAACTGTAAAGACCCGTAACTTCCCCGGTAAGGGAAAGCGCGGATAGTTCGAGAACAAGCCACAACAGAACGCAGACGGAAGAACATTTCATTGTTATTACAACAATTCCATCAGATGCAAGAATATACAGAGTATGAATAAATATTACACAGAAAAATCAGAGATTTAAATTACATTTAAATACATCACAGTGGAAATAATACAAAACACAACTGAAGGAGATATATGGATACAAAGCTTTCCGGATATCATTCCAGCGGTAAACCAGGATCCTGCGAATATAAATCTGCAAAACCAAAACTACTAGCTGCCCGTGTCGAAAATAAGGGCACCCAGAGTTTAGGTTAAAACAATAAACTCGAGGTCAGTCATGTGACTGGTGTGAGAACTAAAACAGTTATTAATCTTTATTTTTAAAGTTAGGTAAATCAAGGGACCACGCCGTATAACACGGAACAGGTTTCCTCCCAAGAATACCAGTGCATAAAACAACAACGCAATGCTAAATAAAGAACAATGAAGCTATTATAAGACCCAGGTCCCATCACACAATGCAACGCAAACCGGAGGATAGGGTTTTTACCTTATAATAGCCAAGAATGCTTGATACGTTTAAAACAAATCATTTGATACTATTATAAGTGCATAGTGTATAAAACAACTTCAAATCATAAGTATCAATCATAGACGGCATAAGCGCCCCATCCCACTATGTCGCCATACTAGGCTCTACAAATAAAACCGAAATACACGTATTGGAAAGTTGGATTTCCATCATGGTGGCTCCTGATTCGAAAGATCGATCGCGTAGTGCAATTCCCCACGGCTTACGTCCCAGCAAGAGAAAACACCGTAATGGACATCCGTATTTTTGGGACCAGAGTATCACCGTGGCTTACGTCCCAGCGAGAGAAAACACCGCTTACTCTATCCCTGAGCACTAAGCTCATCTCGGTCGACCGAATCCACAACACCGCTAAGGCGCCCATCCACTAAAAAAGCATACTGATCAAACCATTAGTTTACCACCATACCGGGGTGTGAGGCTCGCGAATCAACGCTATACACAAAGCCATGATATATCAAAGCTGCGATTTGATCATCATCCACCAAACTTTGTTTTTCAACAAAAGTCTGGATCACTGCATCTCAGCATGCCACACTATCAATCCATATCGTACCACTGATTTCTGCCAATATATAACCTCTGAGCTCGTATGTCTCAGAGAAGGGCGTTAAGCAAGAGAATAAATTCTCCGCCGCCAAACAGATATATATTTAGCAGAGATCAACGAATACAATATAAAGGAATACAATGTCAGACACACCATCCATTTACAAGTCCGTTTTAGGTCTGAACGAAACCGGAGGCACTTTCCTCGCATATCCGTCGATCTCCAAGTACGTCTGGACGACCACCAACTGATTCCCTCATCTTGGATGTACAACCCAATCAAGATCATCAGTAATCACCCAAACGATGTGAAAACTTAAGGTCTTCGACCATCATCATCATCTTCGACTTATCGTCGAATCGGTTATCCAGAATGGGTATAAACCCGGCCTTTCCGAACAACCCGCGTATATTATAAACAAGTGTTACACAAATACAACATACGCCTCTTCCAATTCATCAGTCACTCACCGTAAATTAACAAGAGAATAATTCCCCAAATATTAACCCCGAAGGCCGAAACCAACATCAGATCAATATCCAGAAAACCATTCTGCTTAGCTAACCGACAGTTAGTTTCTGAATCTCACATTCATAGGGAAAGGTTCCCATTAATTTTATCAAAGATAAATTCCTTGAATTTATTCTTTAATCTTCTTTTGAATATCGATTCAACTAGTCGGGATTAACGAACCTTACCGAAGTAGTCATTTGTTTTAATTTCCCAATCCCAACCTACTCATCCCATGAAGTAAAACTAGTTATACCTCATATCTAACACCACGGTGTTATCGGTAAATTCAATTACCATTTCACGTTCAATCTAATTAAAGATTTAACTATCGCTAGGAGCAAAACTGGTGATACTCCATTCTCGATCTTTTCAATCTATTTAAAGATTCATTAAAACTCCACTTAGTTTTAATCTTTAACTGGGTTAAAGAATCAGTGTCATTTAAAACACGGTTCACTATAAACCCAAAATCACATTACATTTCAATCAGACCGTAACCATAAATTAGCAAGTGAGCAATTCCCTAAGTATTAACCCCGAAGGCCGGAACCAACATCAGATCAATACCCCAGAAACCATTCAACTTAACTAATCTCCAGTTAGTTTCTGATTTTCTTAACTCCTTTGGGTCTAAGAACAGTATTATTGAAGATACCATTCATGACAACCCAAAATCACATACTATTAATTATCAGGTTAAAGAACAAGTATTATTTAAAAAATTGTTCACGATAAACCCAAAAATCAATACTAATTCAATTCCAATTAAATATTATTTAATTGGTACACTTCATTAAATCTAAATAAAAGATTTAATCTTTTTCTCAACTGGGCTTAAGAACAGTGTTAATGAATACACCATTCATGACAAACCCAAATCACATTTGATATTAAATACAAGGCTCTGAATAGAAAATATATTGGCTTATATTCAATATCAAATTCTACGACCAACAAATATCGTATTGGAAATAACGATATAAATATATCTTTCAAATTTCCATAACAATATCTATATAATCACGAAATCCAACATCGAAATAATCCAAAGACAATTTCGATTCAAATCCATTCCAATTCAATTATTGGAAATCCTGGTTACTTTTAAAACCCTTTCAAATCAAATTTATTTATTTAAAAATAAATAGAATTTTAATTCTAGTTCAAAACTAGTTCATTTCGATAAAAATCTATTTTTATCTTTTCAAATGTGGAGTTTTTCATCCCAACTTTTCCCAAATCATTTCCTATGATTTTACACAAATTATTGATATTTTTAATAATATTATCAAGGCCCGTACAGTCGATTTCCATCAACGGCCATCGAACTGCACTTACAGCGACCTTTTCCAAAATTGATTTGGACATAATTCCAAAACCAACCATTAGATTTCTAATTTTTAATATTCATTAGAAAGCTCTTTTCGATACGAAACCAACGGTTCCGGTTTTAGAAGAATCCGACGGTCGGATGTCCCGTAATATCCATTCGAAGTCAAATGGTCGAAATTCGCGAACTGCCGCGGCGCGGCACGTTCTATTCAGGCCATTATATTATATATATAATATATACTTCGTCGATTTCAATTCAAAACGTGATTTATAAATCGTTTTAAATTCATTTTCAAAACGGTTTCAACTTCATATTAAATTTCAAATCAAAATTGAATATTCCAATATAAATTCGTTTTAAATTCATTTCAAATTCATTTCAAATTGATTTCAATTCAATTTCAATTTAATTCGAATTTCAATTCTATTCAATTTAATTTGAATTTCAATTATATTCAATTTCAAATCTATTCAATTTCAATTCGAATTCATTTCAAACGATTTCAATTCTATTTCAATCTAATTCGAATTTCAATTCTATTTAGTTTAATTCGAATTTCATTTCAGTTCAATTTAATTCGAATTTCAATTCAATTTAATTCGAATTTCAATTCTATTCAGTTAAATTCGAATTTCATTTCAATTCAATTTAATTTGAATTTCAATTCCTTTCAAAATATCTGATTTTGAAATCACTTTCGATATTCATTATAAAATGAATAAAATCGATATAAATATCGTTCACGTCAAAATGGAGTCAATCTAATCAACACGGCTTCATATATTTCTATTTTCAAATATTCTATTTCAAAACTGGAATGAGGCCCAATCAATTACCATATAATGTCAATTATATGGATTTTCTACCACACGTATATAACAGCAACGATAAATCATCAACCATCATCCAAAGTGCGTTCTACACTGTATAAGCATCAAATATAAATATTTAACGTTTATAACAGTCTGTCAATCAATCGATCGACATACAACTAATTATTGGGATTAGTGTATGTCATATATCACCCCAATACCCGTGTGGGGTTTTCAAACAATCAAACACAGATTTTATTTGTGCAGTTGGGCGATGTGTAAAATTTATCGTCCCAATCAATATCAGCAAAATGTGTGTATATAAGCAAATCATTCGATTTGTTTATAACTATTTATTTCATTTTAAATACACGTTAAAAATTCTATTTTGAACTATAAAATATTTTAACTATATAAATATTTTATTTCCATTTCACATCACATCACACAATCAACTACACAGCAAAATCAAACAAACAAGCATACAAGCCGTCCATGGTCTGTGGACGACGGGTGTCGGGTGCTACTAAACACCGTCTGCATCCTAGTATATATTTCAACTAGAACTAAAATTAAAAAGTGAGAAGTTCTCACCTTGGGGATCCACTCCGCCATTTTATATTTCTGAGCGGTTCAGATTCGCATTTGTTTTCCACCAGTTCCATCACACAAGATTTCACGCTGTTCATAATAAAAATCACATTTTTATTTCGTTACCTTCATAATAAAAAGAATATTTTTATTTCACTAAAATATATATAAAAATCATATTTTTACTTCATAAAAATTCTATCTTTTCAGTTTTAAAAATCTAATCTTTTCAGTTTTAAAAATCTAATCTTTTCAGTTTTAAAAATCTAATCTTTTCAGTTTTAAAAATCTAATCTTCTCAGTTTTAAAAATCTTATCTTTTCAGTTTTTTGAAAAAAAAAATCACTGTTTATTTATTTTTCAAAAACAATGTATGTTTACTCATCTACTTTAAAAACAATGTATGTTTATTTTCCTTAAAAACAAAGTATATTTTTCTACTTTTAAAAATGATGTACATTTTTTTTAAACACAAAGTATATTTTTTTCTTTAAAAACAAATTATGTTTATATTTCTAAAACAAATGTTATTTACATTTTATAAAAACAATGTTATTTATCAATTAAAATTTCCTATTTTAAGTAAACTAAATTAATTAAGCTATTAATTACCTTCTTCATTGTTTTCTGCTCCTGGAACAAGCACAGCGCATCGCTCATCATTGCTTAGATCTAGGGTTGCAATTTCAGGCCGCCTCCGACCTCATGAACCTGATCTCCGACCACCACGACCTCCGCCTACCAGCGACGCCCCTCCAGCTCGGACCCCGGCCAGTTCGAGCCACCCCTGCGCCCTTTGGGACCCACGAATGACGCCCCGAATCGAAGAGGATTCCGGCGCCTCCAGTTTGACTTTTCCGATCATGACCGTCCACATCGAGGAGCTCGTCAAGCTCTTCAATTTGCTTCAGGGAGATTTCCATTTAAATGCGTGGACCGTGAGAAAGAAGGTGGAGAAGGATCGCGTGATTTCTGCCCTTTAATCGTTGAGAGCGGCGGGTCAGAGGGTTTGACCACCTGAAATGATTTCTAGGTTTTTTTTTATTTTGAAAATTTATATATATAATAATTTTAATTTCCATAAATGGAAAGTTTTTAAAACAAACTTCAAATCGAACACACCGACTATCGTCCCTAGCTAATTACCCCCATTCCGAACACAATGAGATATGTCCGGTAAGCCAATTCGGCTGTTACGATCAATTTTTCTTTAAATTACAATATAAATCAATATATACTTAAATTTAAACATACATTTCAATTTACTAGGGCCACATATTAACTCTAAAAAAATCCAGAAAAATTATTTCTAGCTTCGTATTGACGATACGGTCCTAACAAAACTAATTTCGTCAAAGTCTGAGAATGTTTGAAAAATGGCCATTTTCAAGTCGATCGAAATCGACAAAACACGTTTTCTTTTTCCACGCTCACATATTGATTCGAAAAATTACGAAAATTGGAATCTAGCAATAACCTGACATCACGGATCCAACAAAAGTGGTTTCGTCGAAATCCGAGGTCGTTTGCAAAATTTCCATTTTTAAGGGCCTGAATTCCATAGCGACTATTCTAAAATTTCAACTGGACATATCTTTTGATTCCCGCTTTGAAATTTTGATTTCCCAGATTCGTTGGAAAGATATTCTCAGTTAGATTCAAATATTTTTGGTTTCGCTAAATTCCGGTTTATTTTGCACCCGGTACATTCATTTGAAGTTTGGAATCGAATTAACGAACTACCGCGCCATTTTCAATTCCTTTTATAATTATAAATAAATATTTATATTCTAACGACGATCTATATAACTATATTCGTTCGAATTCTATTCAAAATAAATTTCTTGTTGTTATTATTTAAAATAATTCATTTTAAATATTCAAAATTCACTAAATTGGCCAAAATAAAATTTTTAAATTGGCTCGGATTTCCGGGTTATTACATGACACTTACATGATTCGCATTAAGGAGGTCAACTAAATCAATAGACCGCCTAATTTTTGCATTAGATAAGGGCATATACACACATTATGCATATGATCATGAAGCATTAGAAGTCTTTTAAGGACAATGGATGCATGTGTTTGTTGGTTGAGTAGATGGATGATTGGATGTTAGGATATACATTCTTCTAGACTTGAAGATTTCGGGGACAAAATCCTTTAAGGATGGGAGAATGTAACACCCCGAATTTTATGTTAACAATAAATTAATAAATTAAAGTATTATTAATTCTAAATGAAAGAATTAAGGGAAACGGGTTACGCCATAGTGTTTTTCTCGGAATTCTGCTTGAGATAGAGTCCGAGTTTGCGTAAATCGGACTCCGTATGAAGAAGTTGTTGTCTTCGGAAATTTCAAAATTCGATTTAAAATTCAAATAGCCCGAAACAATTTCAAAATTTGAAAACTGGACCAGAATTGGACTGGGCGGGAAAATTCCCACCCAGGACCCAAGTCGACCAAGGGGTCGACCTGGGGGCCGACCTAGGTACCCAGGTCGACTAGGGGGTCGACCCGGGGGTCGACCTGGTCAGGTCTTGGCTGGCCTGGTCGGGTTCTGAGCGATTTCCTGAGTTCTAGTGTGTCACTAGGGCGGATTTGTCACTTTCAGGTTGGCTCTTCTCGATGTGAATGTTCTGGATTCATCTATGATCATCTGACGGCTCTAATTAATTTGAAATTCTATATAAACAACTTGCAACCTAAATTCACACAAAAATTAGAACTAGAAGCCGCCATGCTGTCAGGAGAAAACTGAGAGTAGCCTACACTTGAGGAAAGCTAAGAGACGAACAAATCTAATTCAAAATTAAAATCAAAGCATCTCTATAATAACCCGGAAAATCTGGGCCAATTTAAATTTTTTTTGGCAATTTTAGCGAATTTTGATTATTTAAAATGAATTATTTTAAATAATATCGACGAGAAATTTATTTGAATATAATTCGAACGTATATATTCGTTTGAATCGTCGATAGAATATAAATATTTATTTATACTTATAAAAGGAATTAGAAATGGCGCGGTAGTTCGATAATTCGATTTCAAACTTCAATTGAACATACCGGGTGCAAAACAAACCGGATTTTAGTGAAACCAAAAATAATGGAATCTAATTGAGAATATCTTTCCAACGAATCCGAATAATCGAAATTTTATAGCGGGAATCAAAAGATATGTCCAGTTGAAAATTCTGAATAGTCGCTATGGAATTCAGGCCCTTAAAAATGGGAATTTTGCAAACGACCTCGAATTTCGACGAAACCACTTTTGTTGGATCCGCAGTGTCAAATTATTGCTAGATTCCAATTTTCATAATTTTTCGAATCAATATGTGAGCGTGGCAAAGGAAAACGCGTTTGACCAGTTTCAGTTGATTTTAATCGATTGGAAATTGGCCATTTTTCCAACGGTCTCGGAATTTGACGAAACTAGTTTTATTAGGACCGTATCGTCTATACGAAGCTAGAAAATATTTTTCTTGAATTTTTAGAGTTAGTATGTGGCCCCGGTAATTTAAAATGTGCGTTTAAATTGAATATATAAAGATTTATATTCTAAAACTAACGAAAAGTGATTGAAAAGATCGAATCAGTTTACGATACATATCCCATTGTGTTCGGAATGGGGGTAATTAGCTAGGGGCGGCAGTCGTTGGGACTCGTTAGGAGATCGAATGAAAAAGATTACTTTTTGAAAATAAAGTAAATAAATTATAATAAAAAAAACTTTCTTTTCTCCTTTACCCCCTTCCCCGTTCATTCGATTCAGATTAAAAAAAAAACGCTGTAGCCCTAAGCGATCGTCGCCCCCCCCCCCCCCCCCCACTGTCGCACCACCGCGCTAGCCGACCGCCGCCCTCCCCAAGATCGCCGCCCTCGCCTGACCCTCCCCTCCCCTGTTCGAAAGCCGCCAGAACCCAAACCCCGTTCCGCACCCCCCCCTTCAAATCGAACCCCGAAGACCCCCCTTCCTCTCTCCCTTCGATCTGAAGACCACCCCAGCGCTGCTCCGACCAAGGTGGCGCCGCCTCAGGCCACAGAGCCCCTCCCCCGACAGTTCTTCCCGCAATGAAACCCCTCTCCCTCAGTCGAACCACAGTAAGTTTATTTTACTGTTTATATTTAATTTAATACATGGTTTTAAAAATCAGGTTTTAAATTTTATAAATTAGTGAATAAAAATATAATTTTTATAATGTAGAAAGATTAAAGATATAATTTTCATATTGGAGAAAGGGTAAAGATATAATCTTTATAATGTAGAAAGAGTAACGATAAGATTTTTATATATTGAATAGCATAATAAAAATTCGATTTTTATATATTGAATAGCGAAGTAAAAATTCGATTTTTATATATTGAATAGCAAAGTAAAAATTCGATTTTTATATATTGAATAGCGAAGTAAAAATTCGATTTTTATATATTGAATAGCAAAGTAAAAATTCGATTTTTATATATTGAATAGCGAAGTAAAAATTCGATTTTTATATATTGAATAGCGAAGTAAAAATTCGATTTTTATATATTGAGCAGCGAAGTAAAAATTCGATTTTTATATATTGAATAGCGAAGTAAAAATTCGATTTTTATATATTGAATAGCAAAGTAAAAATTCAATTTTTTTTATATATTGAATAGCAAAGTAAAAATTCGATTTTTATATATGTAGTGGCTATGGGCGACGAAGATGACAAAAAGGCGAGAACGGCGAAGATTTCTATAAATGAAGTGTCGTGAAGTTGGGATAGCTATCTGTGAGAATTTCTCACTCTTTGATTCAATTTTCTAGTTATATATATATACTAGGATGCAGACGGTGTTTAGTAGCACCCGACACCCGTCGTCCACAGACCATGGACGGCTTGTATGCTTGTTTGATTTTGATGTGTAGTTGATTGTGTGATGTGATGTGAAATGAAATAAAATATTTATATAGTTGAAATAAAATATTTTATAGTGGAAAATATTTTATAGTTAAAAATAGAATTTTTAACGTGTACATGAAATGAAATAAATATTTATAAACAAATCGGAGATTTGTTTATATACACTGATTTGATTGATATTGATTGGGACGATAAATTTTACACATCGCCCAACTGCACAAATAAAATCTGTGTTTGATTGTTTGAAACCCCACACGGGTATTAGGATGATATTTGACGTACACTAATCCCGATTGTTTAGTTGTATGTCGATCGATTGATTGACAGGCTGTTATAAGCGTTGAATATTTTTATTTGATGCTTATACAGTGTAGAATGCACTTTGGATGATGGTTGATTATTCATCGTTGTTGACATATACATGTGTTGTAGAAAATCCATATAATTAACATTATATGGTAATTGATTGGGCCTCATTCCAGTTTTAAAATAGAAATATTTGAAAAAGAAATATTTGAAATAGAATATTTGAAAATAGGAATATATGAAGCCGTATTAATTAGATTGACGCCATTTTGACGTGAACGATATTTATATCGATTTTATTCATTTTATAATGAATATCGAAAGCGATTTCAAAATCTGATATTTTGAAAAGAATTGAATATAAACGAATTCGAATTGAAATTGAATAGAAACGAATTCGAATTGAATAGAAATGAATTCGAATTGAAATTGAATAGAAATGAAAACGAATTGAAATTGAATTAGAAATCAATTTGAATTGAAATCGTTTTGAAATGAATTCGAATAGAATTGAAATAGAATTGAAATCGTTTTAAAATGAATTCGAATAGAATTGAAATCGTTTTAAAAATGAATTCGAATAGAATTGAAATAGAATTGAAATCGTTTTAAAATGAATTCGAATAGAAATGAATTTGAATTGAAATTGAATTAATTTGAAATTCAAATTGAATTGAAAACGAATGGAAATTGAATTAAAAATCGTTTTGAAAAGAAAATCGACGAAGTATATATTGTATATATTATATATATAATATAATGGCCTGAATAGAACGCGTCGTGCCGTGGCAGTTCGCGAATTTCGACCATTAACTTCGAACGAATATTACGGGAGATCCGACCGTCGGATTCTCCTAAAATCGGAACCGTTGGGTACGTAACAAAAAGAGCTTTCTAATGGATATTTGAAATTTGAAATCTAATGGCTGGATTTGGAATTATGTCCAAATCAAATTTGGAAAAGGTCGATGTAAGTGCAGTTCGATGGCCGTTGATGGAAATCGACTGTACAGGCCTTGATAAAATTATTAAAAATAGTAATAATTTGTGTAAAATCATAAGAAATGATTTAGAAAGAATTGGGATGAAAAACTCCATATTTGAAAAGATAAAAATAGATTTTTATCGAAATGAACTAGTTTTGAACTAGAATTATAATTCTATTTATATTTAAATAAATAAATTGAATTTGAAATGGTTTTGAAAATAACCAGAATTTCCAATGATTGCATTGGAATGGATTTGAATCAAAATTGTCTTCGGAATATTTCGATGTTGGATTTCGTGATTATACAGATGTTGTTATGGAAATTTGAAAGATATAGATATATATATATCGTTATTTCTAATACGATATCTGTTCGTCGTAGAATTTGATATTGAATATAAGCTGATATATTTTCTATTCAGAGCCTTGTATTTAATATCGAATGTGATTTGGGTTTGTCGTGAATGGTGTCTTCATTAACACTGTTCTTAAACCCAGTTGAGAAAAAGATTAATTCTTTTTATTCAGATTTAATGAAGTATACAAATTAAATAATATTTAATGGGAATTGAATTGATATTGATTTTTGGGTTTATTGTGGACAGTGTTTTAAATAACACTCGTTCTTTAACCCGATAATTAATGGAATGTGATTTTGGCTTTATCGTTAAACTGTGTTTTAAATGACACTGATTCTTTAACCCAGTTAAAGATTAAAACTAAGTGGAGTTTTAATGGATCTTTAATTAGATTGAAAAGATCGAGAATGGAGTATCACCAGTTTTACTCCAGGCGATAGTTAAATCTTTAATTAGATTTGAACGTGAAATGGTAATTGAATTTACCGATAACACCGTGGTGTTAGATATGAAGTATTACCAGTTTTACTTCATGGGATGAATAGGTTGGGATTGGGAAATTAAAACAAATGATTACTTCGGTAAAGTTCGTTAATCCCGACTAGTTAGAATCGAAATTCAAAAGAAGATTAAAGAATAAATTTAAAGAATTTATATTTGATAAAATTAATGGGAACCTTTCCCTATGAATGTGAAATTTAGAAACTAACTGTCGGTTAGCTAAGCAGAATGGTTTTCTGGATATTGATCTGATGTTGGTTTCGGCCTTCGGGGTTAATATTTGGGGAATTATTCTCTTGATTAATTTACGGTTAGTGATTGATGAATTGGAATGAGGCGTATGTTGTGTTTGTGTAACACTTATGTAAAATATACGCGAGTTATTCGGGAAGTCCGGGTTTATCCCATTCTGAATAACTGATACGACGATAAGTCGAAGATGAAGACGATGGTCGAAGACCGGAGGTCTTCACGTCGTTTGGGTAATTACTGATGATCTTGATTGGGCTGTACACCCAAGAAGATGGAAACAGTTGGTGATCGTCCAGACGTACTTGGAGATCGATGGATATGCGGGGTACTAGGTGCCTCTGGTTTCGTTCAGACCCAGAACGGACTTGTAAATGGACTGTGTGTCTGACATTGGATTTTAGTCCGTGTGATTGATTTCTATTAAATATATATCTGTTTGGCGGCGGAGAATTTATTCTCTTGCTTAACGCCCCTCTTTGAGACGTACGAGCTCAGGGGTTATATATTGATGGATATCAATCGCATGGAGTGAATTGCCTGTGTGGCATGCTAAGATGCAAATGATCAAGGCTTCTGTTGAAAAGCAAAGTCTTGTGGTTGATGATCGAAGCACGGCCTTTGTGGTGTAGATTTGTGTAACGTTTACTTCGTGAGTTTCGCACCCCGGTTGTGAACCAAAAACGGGAGAGGACCTCAGGGAGGGCATGCGTTTCTTTCTAGCTAGGGTGGTGTCAGTGACCTACCAGCCCTGACATTTATATACTTTTCACCTTTGTGGTTGTTGCTGTTGCAAGGCTCCTCGGTTAGATCAGACGATCCGGGTCCGATGGAGCCATTCGTTGGCACATTTACGCCCTAAAGGGCGGGGAAGCGTAGTGTTCAGGCATAATAATCCGCATCGGTGGACCGACCCTGTCGCTCTAAGGCTTCCCTATGGCTCGGGCTAGAGAGTCACGAATCGGTAGAGGACGATCCCTGGCCTCGGTTCATAGAGGGAAATCCAATTTCCAAATACGTGACATTTGCGGTTTTAATTATAGAATTAGTATGGCGACATGATATATGGTACCCATGCCGCCTATGATTGATACTTATGATTTGAAGTTGTTTTATACACTGTGCACTTATAATAGTATCAACTGATTTGTTTTAAAACGTATCAAGCATTCTTTGGCTGTTATAAGGGAATACCCTATCCCCCGGCTTGCGTTGCATTGTGTGATAGGATCTGGGTCTTATAACAGCTTCATTTTTCTTTATTTAGCATTGCGTTGTTTGTTTTATGCACTGGTATTCTTGGGAGGAAACCCGTTCCTTGTTATACGGCGTGGTCCCTTGATTTACCTAACTTTAAAATAAAGAATAATAACTGTTTTAGTTCTCACACCAGTCACATGACTGACCTGGAGTTTATTGTTTTAACCTAAACTCTAGGTGCCCTTATTTTCGACACGGGCAGCTAGTAGTTTTGGTTTTTGCAGATTTATATTCACAGGATCCTGGTTTACAGCTGGAATGATATCCGGAAAGCTTTGTATCCGTATATCTCTTCTGGTTGTGTATTGTATTATTTTCCGCTGCTATGTAATTTATTGTAATCTCTGATATTTCTGTGTAATATTTATTTGTTTATACTCTGTATATTCTTGTAATCTAATGCACTGTTGTAATATACAATGAAATGTTCTTCCGTCTGCATTCTATTTTGTCCTGTTCTCAAACGATAGGGCGTTTCGAACGGTCTGGGTCGGTTTAGCGACTGGTTCGGACCGAACGAAATTCGTTTTCGTCACAATCTCAATTCCAGAACACAGAATCCAGAACTCAAGTTCGTCGTTCGTTGTAAGTTTAGTTATGTTTTGAGATGCGAATCAAAATTAATGTCATGCCTTGGAAATAAATTGATAATAGAACAATGTTTATTATGTTATATGTGGAATTGAATGATATTGATCTATGTCTGTGGTTCTATTTTATTATCATGTTGGATTGGGAATTAATGGATAAGTCTATTCATATGTATATAAACTTGGAGTATAACCTGTTATGACAAGTTGTGTAGTTTATCATGTTATCCCAGTTTCAGGTTGTAAAATCATATCACATATGTGGCCAAATGTTAGATCTACATGTTTATGTGTATATGTTAAACCTATGTCATATTTCAAGTTCACACTTATTCATATGTTCATGATTGATTTGGAAATTCACATATATGTAAGTTGATTTAGCCTATGTTGCAAATTCACATATATGTAAGATTGATTTAGTCTACGTTGCAAATTCACATATATGTATGTTTATTTAGTCTATGTTGCAAGTTCACACCTATGATATTCATGACTATTTTGCAAGTTCATACCTATGATGTTGATATTGAGTATGCCGAATATGCCAAGTTTACACCTACATCATGTTTATGTTAATAAATTTCTTTATGCCAATTTTTTGTATGCTAAATTAGGCTGAGTTTTTAGCCTAATATTATATATCAAAAACTATGTGGACGAAAATTAGGCTAAGATTGTTAGCCTAATATTTAGGCGGGGTAACGGTGGGAAAAATTAGTAATTATAGGAAACTTGACATAAACTGGTGAAAAATCACATAGGTAATTTATGGCATGAAACGATATAAATCATATACCTAAAAATGATGAACTTGGAAAGTGGGCTATAACATTTAATTGTTAACAAATTTACATATAAGAATTAAAAGAACAAATATGTAAATTTAGAAAATACGAGTATGCTTAACCCGAGGTTGGATTGAGTTGTGATGTAAACCTGCCCGAACCCACCCAGTTGTCCAGTAATCACAACAATACATATCCAATGTGGGAGGTTAAGGCATTGAGCCCAATAAGGACCCGAGGTTAGACTGAGTTACTGCGTAAACCTGCCCGGAACCGACCGGCACATCCAGTAACCGTAATAATACCTATCTAATGTGAGTGGTTTGAAACACCCCACCTCCGTTAAGGTCACTCACAAAGGGAATGCCTTAACTTTGGTGGAGGTTTATAAGTAAAAGTCACAGATAAACACAAGACAAATATAAATACACATATTTTAAACAGCGGAAACCAAACAGACTTTTATTTCATCAATACGTGTTCAAACAAAACCTTTCCATAATTGTCTCAAAATACTTCCATCATTACAACCTCATTTCCGTCTTGATTATTAAAGAAGCATAATAACATAAATAAAAGTAACAAAAATCCCCATAGTGATATCCAAAGCCATGATCCGTGCAAAAGAGATCCAAACCATACGTCTACAGTCTTGAAGCTTGCAAAAGAGTACTAAGCTGGGTTGTTTCCTCCCTGTGGACCTTGGGGGGGGGGGGGGGGGGGGGACGAAAGAAAAGCAGACGAAAAGAAAACAGAGTCAGACATAAAGCCTGAGTAAATCTAGTAACTCTTCAGTATGTGAATAAGAAAAAGGGCATGATAGATATAAACTGAAAACAGGAAAGTGTCACAAGCTAAGGAAGTGTCATTTAGAATCGAGTATACTATCGCACCCACATTATATCTCTGCACGTACTTGAGCTTATTTTAACTGGCACCCCATGCTGAGGGTGAAGTGATCCCCATTTTTATTTAAAGATTGGATCCTAATCGCGTAAAAATGTGTCATACGACCCCCAAGAATTGTAGATACCTATGCTGGTCCCACCATGGGGTGTATCAGGACCCATGGTGGCGGCCCCGACACAACTCTAGAAGGCATAGGTTATACTGCTGGTGCCCCCAGTGCCCTGTTTGTCTGCTTCGGAGTGTGTGCACGCCTTCACCCCGTTAGAACTTACACTGTTGCACCCACTGTCGTCGCTTTGACCGCTTACAATCAGCCCAGTAATCGTGCACCACCCAGCCTAGTTTCAGGGTATCATGATACCTAACTTGGGTTACTGCTGAAACGGGTCCCTTGTTACTAGGGTTTTCTAGTCAATCATGTTAAGTGGTTAAGTGTCTGTATTTACCTAACCCCACCCATCAATTTTTGTTAACATGTTGAATTGGGTTAAGTGTTTATAGTTGACTTAACCCTACCATCTATCCTTAGCCTCTTAGAGCACCTGACCACTCACATTAGACAGTTATTGCTACGGTTACTAGATGTGCCGGTCGGTTTCGGGCAGGTTTACACCGTAGCTCAGTCTAACCTCGGGTCCTTATTGGGCTCAATGCTTAACCACCCACATTGGATAGGTATTGTTGTGACTACTGGACAACCGGGCGGGTCCAGGCAGGTTTACATCACAACTCAATCCAACCTCGGGTTAAGCATATCGTGTTTTCTAAATTTACATATTTTATTTCTTCTCAATTATATATGTAAATTTCATGTTCTTTATTCTTGGGTATAACAATTCATACCGCTAGAATGTCATTGCCGTTGGCATGTGCCAATCATGCCAACTTATATTTTTAATGTTTTACACCCAACGTTACTACCCCTGTTTGTACGTTCGCAACATTATAACATGTGTTGGGCTTGACACAATTCAGCCCAACTTTATAAACGTGAGAAAAAGGGGAAACCAAGAACATGTAATATTTCACATAAAAGTGTGTGGCGCATGAACTTGCAATTTAGCGATTCAACTAACATATAATATGGTTCATGTGAACTTGCATTCAAACCAAAGTATAACTAAGTAGGTGACATATGAAATGGCATAGTTTAGGCTTATACAAACTTGGGTTCAAACATGTTTAACTTGGCATAATGTCAACCACAAAACTAGTATGTTGGATATTCACTACAATGTGCAATTTTAACATCTAATCATATAGCCTATTTCAACATGAACTTGCATAGTTTATGAAACCTAACGATACTTAACATAGATCCAATTATACTTTTAAATAAGCATAAGAATGTGTTTATAGGTTTTGGATCATGTAGGCATAAAAAGTCTCAAATCTACAACATGTTTACATAAATTCTAACTTAGACTAAGGGAATGTATATAGTCCATGCCATCGACATAAACATAAAGGGATCAATTTCTAGTTTTTGCCACAACTTGCTATTGCTATTACTTTCATATACAAATGTCCAGTAGGCTTGCATCAATCAATTTATGCCACAAATATCAATACACAAGTCATGACAGAATTATTACAATACACAGAATTCATACAATAACACAGTTCTATTTTCATTTACATTGAATCACGTCACAGTTTTTATTCATATTCGGAAATGTCACTATACTTACAACGAATGCAGAATCTTGAATTCTGAAATTGAGATGCGCTCCTTTAGGTAGATTAACGTTGCATTGATTAATTTGATTAAGCTTTATTTTTCTTCTTCTTCATTTGATTCGTCTCTAAGCTTCTCTCTCTTGACGGCTATGCTCAATTCCTTCCTGGCAGCATGACGACTCCAATCCTATTTTTTTGTGTGAATTTTCAGTTATGACTTAGGGTGTATTTATAGATTTTTAAATTGTTTTGAGCCGTCAGATGAAGACAGGAGGAATCTAGACCATACAAAGTTCAAAGAGCCAATCAAGAGGTGACATGTCAGCCCTAGTGACACACCGAGCCACAGAAATTCGAGCCAGAACCAGAACTAGCCAGCCAGGTCGACCAGGTAGGTCAACTGGTAGGTCGACACCCAGGTTGACACTATGGTCGACTTGGGGTGGCCAGGTGGACACCATGGTCGACCCTATGGTCGACCTAGTCTCTGGGCGGGAATTTTCCCGTCCAACCTAGTTTGAACCTGTTTTCCAAATTTTGAATTTTAAACTGAGTTGTTTGAATTTTAAACTGAGTTGTTTGAATTTTAAATTTTATTCTGAAACTTCCGAAGGTCATAACTCCTTCATATGGAGTCTGATTCGCGCAACTCGGACTCTATCTCAAGCAGAATTCCAAGACGAACGCAATGGCATAACCCATTTCCCTTAATTCTTTAATTTAGAATTAATTACACTTTAATTTGTGAAGCTTAATGTTATAGAATTCACGGGGTGTTACATTCTCCCCCTTAAAAGGATTTCGTCCCCGAAATCTTCAAGTTAGGAAGAATGTATATCCTACCATCCAACAGTCCATCTACTCAACCAACAAACACAGGCAACCACTATCCTAAAAAGACTTCTAATGCTTCGTGATCATATGCATAGTATATGTACATGTCCTTATCTAATGCAAAAATCAGGCGGTCTACTGATTCTGTTGACCTCCTTAATGCGAATCATGTAAGTGTCATGAATCCATTATGTATGCAAATTTTTTTTCCTACTCATAATTCTATATGAGTGCACAACTATTCATTCAAATGCGACAACCATATGACAACATATAAAGTTTCAACCATATACAAATGAGAATACATATATGCATATGCAATATGAAGTGATGAGCCGATCTACAACCTAGGGTGTGTGTGTGTATGCATCCACGAGCAACCACTAGCAATCACTAGCAACCATTTGCAGCCATCATCCATAACATGTTTTCAAATACATGTTTGCATCCATTTGTTTTCTACTTAAGGAGTTAGGAAAAGGACCGAGGAGGTATACCTGAAAGGATAGATAAAGCATAACTTAAGGAAAAAGAGAGATCGAAGATGTACCCTCAAAAAGAAGAGGGTAGGCAGCGCGTATCCTGTCCACAGTTTCCCAAGTCGCGTCTTCCTCGGCGTTGCTCCACTGAACTTTAACGAGTTTGACTTCGCAGTTGCGTAGCTTTTTCACTTCAGTTCCTAAGATGCGGGTTGGTACTCTCCTCACAGTTGCTTCACGTTCCACTTCGGCTTCTTCTATAATGCTAGGTTCTACCACTTCCGCAGACTCATGCAAACACTTCCGGAGGTGAGAAACATGAAAGACGTTGTGAAATCCGGCCAGTCTCTCGGGTAGCTCTAATCTATAGGCCATCTTCCCAACCTTCTCGATGATAGGAAACGGTCCTACAAATCTTGGTGATAGCTTTCCTGCGGATCCAAAGCGAACGACGTTCCTTAAAGGAGATACCTTGAGGAAAACCCTGTCCCCAACTTCAAACTCAAGGTCGGTCCTTCTTTAGTCGGCGTAAGGTTTTTGTCTGTCTTGGGCTGTCTTCATCCTTCTTCGTATCAAGTCCACTTTCTCTGAAGTCTCTCGAATCATGTCTGGCCCAAGTATAAGCTTATCTGAAGACTCCCACAACCAAGTTGGTGATTTGCATGGTCTTCCATACAAGGCTTCGAAGGGCACCAAGAAAGCTTCGAACTTCGGTTGCATTTCTTGGTGTCTTCCAATCTTGCACTGCCACCACTTTCGCGGGGTCCACAGCCAACCCCTCTTTGGACACTATATGCCCCAGAAATCTTACCTCCTTTCTCCAAAAGTGGCACTTGGAGAATTTGGCTTTTAGCTGATGTGTACGGAGAGTTTCCATGATTTCTTTCAGATGCTGAGCATGCTCTTCCTCATTCTTTGAGAAGATTAAGATATCATCTATGAAGACAGCTACAAATTTGTTGAGGAATTCTTTGAACACCCTGCTCATTAGGTCTACGAAATAAGCGGGTGCATTTGTCAAGCCGAAAGGCATGACAAGCCACTCGAATAAACCATCTGGGGTTATGAACGTCATTTTATCAATGTTGTCTTCAGCTACTCTTAGTTGATGGAACCCAGTTGCTAGATCAAGTTGCGAGAAGACCGTCGCTCCTACAAGCTGATCAAACAAATCGTCGATTTAGGGAAGCGGGTGCCTATTTTTCTTGGTCAATTTGTTTAACTCCCTATAGTCGACGCAAAGGCGAAGCGAACCGTCCGCTTTGGTTGCGAACACCACTGGAGCACCCCATTCCGAAATGCTCCGTCTAATGAACCCCTTTTCGAGAAGTTCTTTAACCTGCTTACTCAGCTCCTTTCTCTACTTTGGAGCTATGTGTCTGACAAGTAAAGCTATAGGCTTTGCATTATCCACAAGATATATGCGGAAGTCTATTTCCCGCCTCGGAGGTAAGCCTTTCACCTCCTCAAAGACATCCAGATATTCCCGGACTACTCTAACTGATTGCAAATTCTCATCAGAAGCATCAAGCGACTCTAGATAACTAAGCATAACAGCATTCAAGGGATTACAAGAAATTTCTAGAGTGTTACCAAGCCGAGTCAAGAGTCTAACTACTCATTTCTCACAATCAAGGATGACACCATTACAGGATAACCAGTCCATGCCTAAGATCAAACCATATCCCGAGAAGCCGAAAAAAAAAGCATTACAACTAAACTTAACGCTGAGAATAGAGATTTTCAAACCCAAACAAACCATTGACAAGTAAGCGGAGCCCACAATTGGACTTGAAACTACTAAGGGATCCTCTACCGTACTAGTGTCTAGATGCAGAGATTCTACTAAGGCAGATGAAATAAAAGAGTGTGATGCACCAGAGTCAAAAAGTGTGCGAACTGGATGATCATAAAGATATACTACACTTTCTACAGAAATATTACTCCCTCGTTCCTGCTGAGGTGCCACTAGCGCATGAACCTGACCCCCTGAATGGATCAGGCTTTCTGTCCCTGCCCTTTCTTCTTTGGGCAGTCCTTAGCTTGGTGCCCAGTCTCTCCGCAATGGAAGCAACCACCCATCATTGCCTTTCTTTTTCGGCAGTCTTTTGATATATGTCCCACAATGCCACAGAAATTGCACCTTCTCCTCTCATGGGGCTTATTGTTCTTCCCTCCCTTCTTGAAGTCTGTTTTCTTTGCTTGTAGACCCTCTTTCTTTTCTTCCACCTTAGTCTGTTTCTTGTCGTGGTCTTCCTTGTGTAGCAACGCCATGTCCACCAAGCTTTCATAAGTCGCTTCCGTGGATACATGGGTCATACCAAGGCTGTATAGAGGCTCATTTAAACCCTTGATGAAGCGAAGCACCTTCTTGTGTTGGGTGTTTACTAATTCTAGCCCAAATCTGGCCAGCTGATTAATCTGATTAACATACTCCCTGATTGTCATACTTCCCTGTTTCAGAGTTAGAAACTTCTCCATTTGCAGGCTTCTTTCAGCTTGGGAGAGGAATTTCATCTCAAACCTTGTCCTAAAGTCTTCCCATGTTTCCAATGCCCTCAGAGCATTGGTAATTTCCCACCAATAGGAAGCTTCATCTTTAAGCAACCATACTGCTAGGTGTATCTTTTGCCTGTCATCAACTCCGAAGATGACAAATAGATCCTCAGTCTCCTTTAGCCAGTTTCTTGCACCTACAAAGGATTCCGTCCCATAAATGTCTTTTCCACCCATAGCCTTGAAGTCTATACATATTTTTGCGAAGGAATTTCCACGAGGAGGAGGAGGAACCGCTGCTACTGGAGGAGGGATGTCTGCCGGGCCCGCGCCATTGGCCCTTGCTTCTAAGTACCTCCTAAACCAGCTGGGTATCAGCACTCCTTCTGGAAGGTTAAGGTCTCCAAATATGCTGAAACAGAAAGGAAAGATTCAAAATGAAGGATAGAGAGTGATTGTGCATATTGCTTTGGGGTATTATGCCTTTTTAAAAATATAACACTTTTTCTCGAAAAATGCTTCTTTAAACTTTCTTTTGAAAACAAATTTCAATTTTTTTTATCTTATCTGGTAAACCTATGCTCTGATACCAAGTGAAACACCCCACCTCCGTTAAGGTCACTCACAAAGAGAATGCCTTAACTTTAGTGGAGGTTTATAAGTAAAAGTCACAGATAAACACAAGACAGATATAAATACACATATTTTAAACAGCGGAAACCAAACAGACTTTTATTTCATCAATACGTGTTCAAACAAAACCTTTTTATAATTGTCTCAAAATACTTCCATCATTACAACCTCATTTCTGTCTTGATTATTAAAGAAGCATAAAAACATGAATAAAAGTAACAAAAATCCCCATAGTGATATCCAAAGCCATGATCAGTACAAAAGAGATCCAAACCATACGTCTACAGTCTTGAAGCTTGCAAAAGAGTACTAAGCTGGGTTGTTTCCTCCCTGTGGACCTGGGTGGGGGGAACGAAAGAAAAGAAGATGAAAAGAAAATAGAGTCAGACATAAAGCTTGAGTAAATCTAGTAACTCTTCAGTATGTGCATAAGAAAAAGGGCATGATAGATATAAACTGAAAATAGGAAAGTGTCACAAGCTAAGGAAGTGTCGTTTAGAATCGAATATACTATCGCACCCACACTATATCTCTACACGTACTTGAGCTTATTTTAACTGGCACCCCATGCTGAGGGTGAAGTGATCCCCATTTATATTTAATGATCGGCTCCTAATCGCATAAACCTGTGTCATACGGCCCCCAAGAATTGTAGATACCTATGTTGGTCCCACCATGGGGTGTATCAAGACCCATGGCGGCGGCCCCGACACAACTCTATAAGGCATAGGTTATACTACTGTTGCCCCCAGTGCCCTGTTTGTCTGCTCCGGAGTGTGCGCACGCCCGCACCCCGTTAGAACCTACACTGTTGCACCCACCGTCGTCACTTTGACCGCTTACAATCAGCCCAGTAATCGTGCCCCACCCTGCCTAGTTTCAGGGTACCATGATACCTAACTTGGGTTACTGCTGAAACAGGTCCCTCATTACTAGGGTTTTCTAGTCAATCATGTTAAGTGGTTAAGTGTTTGTATTTACCTAACCCCACCCATCAATTCTTGTTAACATGTTGAATTTGGTTAAGTGTTTATAGTTGACTTAACCCTACCATCTGTCCTTAGCCTCTTAGAGCACCTGACCACTCACATTAGACAGGTATTGCTACGGTTACTGGATGTGCCGGTCCGTTCCGGTCAGGTTTACACCGTAGCTCAGTCTAACCTCGGGTCCTTATTGGGCTCAATGCTTAACCACCCACATTGGATAGGTATTGTTGTGACTACTGGACAGCCGGTCGGGTCCGGGCAGGTTTACATCACAACTCAATCCAACCTCGGGTTAAGCATATCGTGTTTTCTAAATTTACATATTTTATTTCTTCTCAATTATATATGTAAATTTCGTGTTCTTTATTCTTGGGTATAACAATTCATACTGCTAGAATGTCATTGCCGTTGGCATGTGCCAATCATGCCAACTTATATTTTTAATGTTTTACACCCAACGTTATTACCTCCGTTTGTACGTTCGCAACATTATAACATGTGTTGGGCTTAACACAATTCAGCCCAACTTTATAAACGTGAGAAAAAGGGGAAACCTAGAACATGTAATATTTCACATAAAGGTGTGTGGTGCATGAACTTGCAATTTAGCGATTCAACTAACATATAATATGGGCCATGTGAACTTGCATTCAAACCAAAGTATAACTAAGTAGGTGACATATGAAATGACATAGTTTAGGCTTATACAAACTTGGGTTCAAACATGTTTAACTTGGCATAATGTCAACCACAAAACTAGTATGTTGGATATTCACTACAATGTGCAATTTTAACATCTAATCATATAGCCTATTTCAACATGAACTTGCATAGTTTATGAAACCCAAACGATACTTAACATAGATCCAATTATACTTGTAAATAAGCAAAAGAATGTGTTTATAGGTTTTGGATCATGAAGGCATAAAAAGTCTCAAATCTACAACATGTTTACATAAATTTTAACTTAGACTAAGGGAATATATATAGTCCATGCCATCAACATAAACATAAAGGGATCAATTTCTAGTTTTTGCCACAACTTGCTATTGCTATTACTTTCATATACAAATGTCCAGTAGGCTTGCATCAATCAATTTATGCCACAAATATCAATACACAAGTCATGACAGAATTATTACAATACACAGAATTCATACAATAACACAGTTCTATTTTCATTTACATCGAATCATGTCACAGTTTTTATTCATATTCTGAAAGGTCACTATACTTACAATGAATGCAGAATCTTGAATTCTGGATTCTGAATTCTGAAATTGAGATGCGCTCCTTTGGGTAGATTAACGTTGCGTTGATTAATTTGATTAAGCTTTAGTTATCTTCTTCTTAATTTGATTCGTCTCTAAGCTTCTCTCTCTTGACGGCTATGCTCAATTCCTTCCTGGCAGCATGACGACTCCAATCCTATTTTTTTGTGTGAATTTTCAGTTGAGACTTAGGGTGTATTTATAGATTTTTAAATTATTTTGAGCCGTCATATAAAGACAGGAGGAATCTTGACCATACAAAGTTCAAAGAGCCAACCAAGAGGTGACATGTCAGCCCTAGTGACACACCGAGCAATAGAAATTCGAGTCAGAGCTAGACCCAGCCAGCCAGGTCGGCCAGGTAGGTCGATTGGCAGGTCGACACCCAGGTCGACACTATGGTCGACCTGGGGTGGCCAGGTCGACACCATGGTCCACCCTATGGTCGACCTGGTCTCTGGGCGGGAATTTTCCCGCCCAGCCCAGTTTGAACCTGTTTTTCGAATTTCGAATTTTAAACTGAGCTGTTTGAATTTTAAATTTTATTTTGAAACTTCCGAAGGTCATAACTCCTTCATACGGAGTCCACTCGGACTCTATCTCAAGCAGAATTCCGAGATGAACGCAATGGTGTAACCCATTTCCCTTAATTCTTTCATTTGGAACTAATTATACTTTAATTTGTGAAGCTTAATGTTATAGAATTCACGGGGTGTTACATTCTCCCCCCTTAAAAGGATTTCGTCCCCGAGATCTTCAAGTTAGGAAGAATGTATATCCTACCATCCAATAGTCCATCTACTCAATCAACAAACACAGGCATCCACTGTCCTAAAAAGACTTCTAATGCTTCGTGATCATATGCATAGTTTGTGTACACATCCTTATCTAATGCAGAAATCAGGCGGTCTACAGATTCAATTGACCATCTTAATGCGAATCATGTAAGTGTCATGAATCCATTATGTATGCAATTTTTTTTCCTACTCATAATTCTATATGAGTACACAACTATTCATACAAATGCGACGACCATATGATAGCATATCAAGTTTCAACCATATACAAATGAGAGTACATATATGCATATGCAATATGAAGTGACTGAGCCGATCTATAACCTAAGGTGTGTGTATATGCATCCACGAGCAACCACTAGCAATCACTAGCAACCATTTGCAGCCATCATCAATAACATGTTTTCAAATACATGTTTGCATCCATTTGTTTTCTACTTAAGGAGTTAGGAAAAGGACCGAGGAGGTATACCTAAAAAGATAGATAAAGCATAACTTGAGGAAAAAGAGAGATCGAAGATGTACCCTAAAAAAGAAGAGGGTAGGAAGCGCGTATCCTGTCCCCAGTTTCCCAAGTCGCGTCTTCCTCGGCGTTGCTCTACTGAACTTTAACGAGTTTGACTTCGCGGTTGCGTAGCTTTTTCACTTCAGTTCCTAAGATGCGGGTTGGAACTCTCCTTACAGTTGCTTCACGTTCCACTTCGGCTTCTTCTAGAATGCTAGGTTCTACCACTTCTGGAGACTCATGCAAACACTTCCGGAGGTGAGAAACATGAAAGACTTTGTGAACTCCGGCCAAACTCTCAGGTAGCTCTAATCTATAGGCCATCTTCCCAACCTTCTTGATGATAGGAAACAGTCCTACAAATCTTGGTGCTAGCTTTCCTACGGATCCAAAGCGAACGACGTTCCTTAAAGGAGATACCTTACGGAAAACCATGTCCCCGACCTCAAACTCAAGGTCGGTCCTTCTTTTGACGGCATAAGGTTTTTGTCTGTCTTGGGCTGTCTTCATCCTTCTCCGTATCAAGTCCATTTTCTCTGAAGTCTCTCGAATCATGTCTGGCCCAAGTATAAGCTTCTCTGTAGACTCCCACCAACAAGTTGGTGATTTGCATGGTCTTCCATACAAGGCTTCGAAGGGCGCCATACCGATGGTAGCTTGGTAGCTGTTGTTGTAGGCAAATTCCACTAAAGGAAGGTGATCCTCCCAAGTCCCTCCAAAGTCAAGAATGCAAAGTCCCAAAGATCCTATAAAACTCTATTCACCCTTTCCGTCTGGCCATAGGTTTGGGAGTGATAGGCCGTGCTCAAACATAACTGTGTGCCTACAGCTTCTTGCAGACTCTACCAAAACTCGCTTGTGAAGATAGGGTCTCGGTCACTAACAATGCTAGAGGGTATCCCATGGAGTCGAACTATTTCCTTGAGATAAAGAGATTCTAGAGATGAGGCAGTCCTTCTACTCTTGATAGGTATGAAGTGGGCGCTCTTAGTAAGCCTATCCACTATTACCCAAATGCTAGTATTGCCTCTTCTCGACCTAGGTAGTCCATCAATGAAGTCCATTGAAATGATATCCAACTTCCACTGTGGGACCTCTAAAGGATGAAGTAGTCCTCCAGGTTTCTTTTGTTCCGCCTTGACCCGTTGGCAGGTCATGCACTTAGAAACGAAATCTGCCACGTCTTGCTTCATGCCGCTCTAGAAGAAAGTCCTTTTTATATCCTTATACATCTTATCACCGCCAGGGTGTATAGTCATCTTGGAATGATTTGCTTCCTCGAGAACCTTCTTTGTCAACTCCCTTGCTTGTGGGACACATAATCTTCCATCTCGCCTCAGCCAACCCTTATCATCGATGGCGTATCTACTGAGGTGACTAGAAGTCTCACCCCTAATAAGTTTATCAATCACATCAACAAGCTGAGGGTCTTCACATTGTGCAGCCCCCATTGAGTCCAAGAGAGTAGGGCGTACTTCGAGAGATGCTAACAAACCCGATACAAAATCCGAGGAGGGCCTAAAGTTAAAACTGGCTATATACTCCAAGCTTTGCCTGTCCACAAAGAGAGGGCTTAGGGTCAGTTTCTTTCAACTCAACGCATCTGCTACTACATTGCCTTTGCCGGGAGTATAGGAAATTTCAAAGTCATATGAGGCAAGAAATTCCATCCATCTTTGCTGCCTTAAGTTAAGATCCTTTTGTGAGAAGAGATATTTCAACGATTTATGGTCAGTGCATAATTCGAACTTCTCACCTAAGAGATAATGGCGCCAAGACTTAAGCGCAAAGACGATGGCGGCTAACTCGAGATCATTCGTTGGGTAGTTCTTTTCATGGACTTTCAACTTTCTTCCGCCATATGCTACTACCCTTCCTTCTTGCATTTGAACAGCGCCTAGTCCCATTCCACATGCATCCGTGTATACTGTGAACATTTTGCTTCCATCTGGCAAAGTCAGAACTGGGGCTGTTGTGAGAGCCCTTTTTAATCGTTTGAAAGCAAACTTGTAGTCCAAATCCCAAGTGAATGCCAGATTCTTCTTGATTAGCCTTGTGAGTGGAGCTGAGATTTTCGCGAAATTCCTAAAGAACTTTCGGTAAAAACCGGCAAGCCCAAGAAAGCTTCGAACTTCGGTTGCATTTCTTGGTGTCCTCCAATCTTACACTACCACCACTTTCGCGGGGTCCATAGCCAACCCCTCTTTGGACACTATATGCCCTAGAAATTTTACCTCCTTTCTCCAAAAGTGGCACTTGGAGAATTTGGCTTTTAGCTGATGTGTACGGAGAGTTTCCATGATTTCTTTCAGATGCTGAGCATGCTCTTCCTCATTCTTTGAGAAGATTAAGATATCATCTATGAAAACAACAACAAATTTGTTGAGGAATTCTATGAACACCCTACTCATTTGGTCTACGAAATAAGCGGGTGCATTTGTCAAGCCGAAAGGCATGACAAGCCACTCGAAGAAACCGTCTGGGGTTATGAACGTCGTTTTATCAATGCTGTCTTCAGCTACTCTTAGCTGATGGAACCCAGTTGCCAGATCAAGTTGGGAGAAGGCCGTCACTCTACAAGCTGATCAAACAAATCATCGATTCGGGGAAGAGGGTGCCTATTTTTCTTGGTCAATTTGTTTAACACCCTATAGTCGACGCAAAGGCGAAGCGAACCGTCCGCTTTGGTTGCGAACACCACTGGAGCACCCCATTCCGAAATGCTCCATCTAATGAACCCCTTTTCGAGAAGTTCTTTAACCTGCTTACTGAGCTCCTTTCTCTCCTTTGGAGCCATTTGTCTGACAGGTAAAGCTACAGGCTTTGCATTATCTAAATGATATATGCGGAAGTCTATTTCCTGCCTCGGAGGTAAGCCTTTCACCCCCTCAAAGACATCCGGATATTCCCGGACTACTCTAACTGATTGCAAATTCTCATCAGAAGCATCAAGCGACTCTAGATAACTAAGCATAACAGCATTCAAGGGATTACAAGAAATTTCTAGAGCGTTACCAAGCCGAGTCAAGAACCTAACTACTCATTTATCACAATCGAGGATGGCAACATTACTGGATAACTAGTTCATGTCTAAGATCAAACCATATCCCGAGAAGCCGAAAACAAAAGCATTACAACTAAACTCAACGCTGAGAATAGAGATTTTCAAACCCAAACAAACCATTGACAAGTAAGCGGAGCCCCCAATTGGATTTGAAACTACTAAGGGATCTTCTACCATACTAGTGTCTAGATGCAGAGATTCTACTAAGGCAGATGAAATAAAAGAGTGTGATGTGCCAGAGTCAAAAATTGTGCGAACTGGATGATCATAAAGATAGACTACACTTTCTACAGAAATATTACTCCCTCGTTCCTGCTGAGGTGCCACTAGCGCATGAACCTGACCCCTTGAAGTGGATCCGGCTTTCTGTCCCTGCCCTTTCTTCTTTGGGCAGTCCTTAGCTTGGTGCCTAGTCTCTCCACAATGGAAGCAACCACCCATCTTTGCCTTCCTTTTTCGGCAGTCTTTTGATATATGTCCCATAATGCCACAGAAATTGCACCTTCTCCTCTCACGGGGCTTATTGTCCTTCCCTCCTTTTTTGACGTCTGTTTTCTTTGCTTGTAGACCCTCTTTCTTTTCTTCCACCTTAGTCTCTTTCTTGCCGTGGTCTTCGTCGTGTAGCAACGCCATGTCCACCAAGCTTTCATAAGTCGCTTCCGTGGATACATGGGTCATAGCAAGGCTGTGTAGAGGCTCATTTAAACCCTTGACGAAGCGAAGAGCCTTCTTGTGTTGGGTGTTTACTAAGTCTAGCCCAAATCTGGCCAGCTGATTAAACTGAATAACATACTCCCTGATTGTCATACTTCCATGTTTCAGAGTTAGAAACTTCTCCATTTGCAGGATTCTTTCAGCTTGGGTGAGGAATTTCATCTCAAACCTTGTCTTGAAGTCTTCTCATGTTTCCACTGCCCTCTGAGCATTGGTAACTTCCCACCAATAGGAAGCTTCATCTTTAAGCAACCATACTGCGAGCTGTATCTTTTGCCTGTCATCAACTCCGAAGATGACAAACAGATCCTTAGTCTCCTTTAGCCAGTTTCTTGCTCCTACAAAGGATTCCGTCCCATAAAAGTCTTTTCCACCCATAGCCTTGAAGTCTCTACATGTTTTTGCGAAGGCATTTCCACGAGGAGGAGGAGGAGGAACCGCGGCTACTAGAGGAGGGATGTCTGCCGGGCCCGCGCCATTGGCCCTTGCTTCTAAGTACCTCCTAAACCAGCCGGGTATCAGCACTCCTTCTGGAAGGTTAAGGTCTCCAGACATGCTGAAACAGAAAGGAAAGCTTCAAAATGAAGGATAGAGAGGGATAGTGCATATGGCTTTGGGGGATTATGCCTTTTTAAAAATATAACACTTTTTCTCGAAAAATGCTTTTTTAAACTTTCTTTTGAAAACAAATTTCAATTTTTTTTATCTTATCTGGTAAACCTATGCTCTGATACCAAGTGAAACACCCCACCTCCGTTAAGGTCACTCACAAAGGGAATGCCTTAACTTTAGTGGAGGTCTATAAGTAAAAGTCACATATAAACACAAGACAAATATAAATACACATATTTAAACAGCAGAAACCAAACAGACTTTTATTTCATCAATACGTGTTCAAACAAAACCTTTCCATAATTGTCTCAAAATACTTCCATCATTACAACCTCATTTCTGTCTTGATTATTAAAGAAGCATAAAAACATAAATGAAAGTAACAAAAATCCCCATAGTGATATCCAAAGCCATGATCTGTGCAAAAGAGATCCAAACCATACGTCTACAGTCTTGAAGCTTGCAAAAGAGTACTAAGCTGGGTTGTTTCCTCCCTGTGGACCTTGGGGGGGGGGGGGACGAAAGAAAAGCAGACGAAAAGAAAACAGAGTCAGACATAAAGCCTGAGTAAATCTAGTAACTCTTCAGTATGTGAATAAGAAAAAGGGCATGATAGATATAAACTGAAAACAGGAAAGTGTCACAAGCTAAGGAAGTGTCGTTTAGAATCGAGTATACTATCGCACCCACACTATATCTCTGCACCTATTTGAGCTTATTTTAACTGGCACCCCATGCTGAGGGTGAAGTGATCCCCATTTTTATTTAAAGATCGGCTCCTAATCACGTAAACATGTGTCATACGGCCCCCAAGAATTGTAGACATATATGCTGGTCCCACCATGGGGTGTATCAAGACCCATGGTGGCGGCCCCGACACAACTCTAGAAGACATAGGTTATACTACTGGTGCCCCCAGTGCCCTGTTTGTCTGCTCTGGAGTGTGAGCACGCCCGCACCCCGTTAGAACCTACACTGTTGCACCCACCGCTGTCGCTTTGACCGCTTCCAATCAGCCCAGTAATCGTGCCCCACCCTGCCTAGTTTTAGGGTACCATGATACCTAACTTGGGTTACTGCTGAAATGGGTCCCTCATTACTAGGGTTTTCTAGTCAATCATGTTAAGTGGTTAAGTGTCTGTATTTACCTAGCCCCACCCATCAATTCTTGTTAACATGTTGAATTTGGTTATGTGTTTATAGTTGACTTAACCCTACCATCTGTCCTTAGCCTCTTAGAGCACGTGACCACTCACATTAGATAGGTATTGCTACGGTTTCTGGATATGCCGGTCGGTTCCGGGTAGGTTTATACCGTAGCTCAGTCTAACCTCGGGTCCTTATTGGGCTCAATGCTTAACCACCCACATTGGATAGGTATTGTTGTGACTACGGGACAACCGGGCGGGTCCGGGCAGGTTTACATCACAACTCAATCCAACCTCGGGTTAAGCATATCGTGTTTTCTAAATTTACATATTTTATTTCTTCTCAATTATATATGTAAATTTCATGTTCTTTATTCTTGGGTATAACAATTCATACCACTAGAATGTCATTGCCGTTGGCATGTGCCAATCATGCCAACTTATATTTTTAATGTTTTATACCCAACGTTATTACCCCCGTTTGTACGTTTGCAACATTATAACATGTGTTGGGCTTGACACAATTCATCCCTACTTTATAAACGTGAGAAAAAGGGGAAACCAAGAACATGTAATATTTCACATTAAGGTGTGTGGCGCATGAACTTACAATTTAGCGATTCAACTAACATATAATATGGGCCATGTGAACTTGCATTCAAACCAAAGTATAACTAAGTAGGTGACATATGAAATGGCATAGTTTAGGCTTATAAAAACTTGGGTTCAAACATGTTTAACGTGGCATTATGTCAACCACAAAACTTGCATGTTGTATATTCACCAAAATGTCCAATTTTAACATCTAATCATTTAGCCTATTTCAACATGAACTTGCATAGTTTATGAAACCCAAACGATACTTAACATAGATCCAATTATACTTGCAAATAATCATAAGAATGTGTTTATAGGTTTTGGATCATGTAGGCATAAAAAGTCTCAAATCTACAACATGTTTACGTAAATTCAAACTTAGACTAAGGGAATGTATATAGTCCATGCCATCGACGTAAACATAAAGGGATCAATTTCTAGTTTTTGCCACAATTTGCTATTGCTATTACTTTCATATACAAATGTCCAATAGGCTTGCATCAATCAATTTATGCCACAAATATCAATACACAAGTCATGACAGAATTATTACAATACACAGAATTCATACAATAACACAATTGTATTTTCATTTACATCGAACCACGTCACAGTTTTTATTCATATTCTGAAAGGTCACTATACTTACAACGAATGCAGAATCTTGAATTCTGGATTCTGAAATTGAGATGCACTCCTTTGGGTAGATTAACGTTGCGTTGATCAATTTGATTAAGCTTTAGTTTTCTTCTTCTTAATGTGATTCGTCTCTAAGCTTCTCTCTCTTGACGGCTATTCTCAACTCCTTCCTGGCAGCATGACGACTCCAATCCTATTTTTTGTGTGAATTTTCAGTTGAGACTTAGGGTGTATTTATAGATTTTTAAATTGTTTTGAGCCGTCAGATGAAGATAAGAGGAATCTAGACCATATAAAGTTCAAAGAGCCAATCAAAAGGTGACATGTCAGCCCTAGTGACACACCAAGCCACAGAAATTCGAGCTAGAGCCAGACCCAGTCAGCCAGGTCGACTAGGTACATATAAAGTTCAAAGAGCCAATCAAAAGGTGACATGTCAGCTCTAGTGACACACCGAGCCACAGAAATTCGAGCTAGAGCCAGACCCAGCCAGGCAGGTCGACCAGGTAGGTCGACTGGCAGGTCGACACTATGGTCGACCTGGGGTGGCCAGGTCAACACCATGGTCGACCCTATGGTCGACCAGGTCTCTGGGCGGGAATTTTCTTGCCCAGCCCAGTTTGAACCTGTTTTTCGAATTTCGAGTTTTAGACTGAGCTGTTTGAATTTTAAATTTTATTCTGAAACTTCCGAAGGTCATAACTCCTTCATACGGAGTCCGATTCGCGCAAACTCGGACTCTATCTCAAGCAGAATTCCGAGACGAACGCAATGGCATAACCCGTTTCCCTTAATTCTTTCATTTAGAATTAATTACACTTTAATTTGTGAAGCTTAATGTTATAGAATTCATGGGGTGTTACATGGTTGGTGCTTTAACTAATTAAAGCTGAGGGCAGACAAGTCAGGATGGTAGGGTTAAGTTAACTAAAACACTTAACCAATTCAACATGTTAAGTAAACTGATGGGTGGGGTTAGGTTAGTACAGACACTTAACCACTTAACATGTTTGACTAGAAAACCCTAGTAACAGGGACCCATTTCAGCAGTAACCCAATTAGGTATCATGGTACCCTGAAACTAGGCAGGGTGGGGCACGATTACCAGGCTGATTGTAAGCGGTCAAAAGCAACGGCGGTTCGTTTAGCAGTGTGGGTTCTAACGGAGTGCGGCCGTGCACACACTTCGGAGCAGACAAACAGGGCACTGGGCATCCGTAGTATAACCTATGCATTCTAAATTTGTGTCGGGCTGCCACCATGGGACTTGATACACCCCATGATGGGACCAACATAGGTATCTACAATCATGTTGGGCCGTATGACACAGGAAGTAAACGTTGTGAGTAAGAGCCGATCGAATAAGGGATCACCTTGTCATGAACAAGTGGTGCTAGTTAGGCTAGTTAGTGGGTGCAGAGAAGTAATAGTGAGTGCGTTTAGTATAATTAGTATTTCTTGCCATATCTTGTTTTATATTATGGTATTATCCCGTTCTCAGTTTATGCAAGTTATGATCTTTTTATTGTTCTCAGCTAGAAATATAATTAGAATTACCAGACTTATGTCTGACCCATTTTCCTTGCACTTTCTTTTCTTCCGTCCTCCCCTCCCAGGTCCACAGGGAGGAAACACCTCAGCTTAGTCAGATTTTTCATCCATCTTAAAGAGAGAGAACGTATTGCTTGGATCTCTTTCGTTTGGGCTATGGCATTGGACATTCTATGAGGATTTATGCAGTTTTAATTATGTTCCATGCTTCTTTAAGTTTTAAATCAAGACAGTATTATGGTTGTAATAATTGGAAGTTTGTTTTTAGGCAACTATGGAAATGTTTTGTATGAACACGTATTTATGATATGAAAGTCTGTTTTTTCCCGCTGTTTATATATATGTGTTTATATCTGTCTTGTGTTTTATCTGTGACTTTTACTTATAAACCTCCACCGAAGTTAAGGTATTCCCTTGGTGAGTGACCTTAACGGAGGTGGCGTGTTTCAAATATGTAATATATATGTGCATACCATATAGAAACCTCAAGGAGAAGTCAGACTGGTGAGAGTCCATACTCATGTTGGCATGCAACGATTGTCAGATTATAGAAAAGAATGTTCTTTTGTTAAGGAGGTTGTAGTTCAGTCGGGATTCAATAAGCTAGCGCTACATGCTCATGAGATATTAGACAAAGTCCTAATCAATGCATTCGTCGAAAGATTTTATCCGGAGACAAACACATTTCACCTTCCATTTGGTGAGTTGGGAATAACCATTGACGAAGTAGTGCACATAACTGGCCTTCTGGTGGAAGAAAGAGCAGTTACTGGTTCTCTTGGTGGCTCGAGGGGTATAGGTGCTGAAGATGCGTACAAACTACTTGAGGACTGCCTTGGTGTTGACAAACCAACTGCTAAACAAGTATTAGGAGGCAAAAAAAAAAAATTAGATTTGAATGGTTATGAAGTCAGTTTGAGGGGTCGAAGGAGGATGATACTGAAGAACGAAAGATGCATTGTGCGATAGCATATCTTTTGTACACAATTGGCTGTTTAATTTGTTGTGACAAGTCCGGGAATAAAGTGTCAGTTCATTTTCTGCAGTGTTTGAAGAATTTAAACGAAGTGGGTTTATATTCATGGGCCACTGCATGCTTGAGTTGGTTATTACGTAATCTTTCTATAACAACTCGAACTGATGTTCATCAAATGACTGGTTGCATGACATTACTACAGATATATTCGAACAATATTTTTGATACCGTTGTGTTGTAACTATATGTGAATCGTGTGGTCTTATTATATGCGTGTACATGATGTACCTTAATGCAGGTATGGATATTTGAGCATTTCCCAGTTCTTCGTCGACATAATCGTATTATTGGTATACAAAAAGGAGAAATTAGAGTCGCTTTCTACTTTGCAAAGAACAAGAGTTCGCAGTTAGCATTTGATTTAGTCACACTACAAGAAAGGATTGATGATTTGAAGTGCAATGAAATTATATGGGATTGCTTTAGAGATAAACGTGATGTGTATCCATTTAATCGGTGTTCATTGTATAACGGACCTGTTATTTGTTTTGAAACCGAAGAATTATACCTACCCCAAAGATTTCTGCACCAGTTTGGAATTGTTCAACCCATCCCAATCAAACCCTTCACGCTTAACAAGAAGAAGTACAAGTCGTCTAGTAAAGGTTTCAATGCCACTTACACTACAAGAAAAACAACAAATAGCAGCGGTAGAAAACGCTGCTAATCCGTCGCTAAATAGGCATTAGCGACGGATTTCCTACATAAAGGTATAGTCGGCAAAAACCATGACGGTATCTGTGTCGGATTTTGCAACAGAATTTAGCATGAATTTTCCGACAATTTAATGTTATTTTACTAATTTTATAACAAAAATAAATATTATTTATTAATTTACTTGTATTTTTATTTTTATTTATATACCGACGATTTACCGACGGATTATTAATTAAATATAAAATACTATTTACAAAATCTGTCGGTAAACCCTTACTAATTACCAAGGGATTAGCGACAAAAGTTTTGACAAAAAATCTAGCTTTTTTTATTTGTCAGTAAACCCTTACTATTCAGCAAAGGTTTAGCGACGGAAATAAATTAGTGTATATTGCCTTTTTATTATTTTGTTGGTAATTTAACGATAAAATCTTTCAAATTAGTGTCAAATTTACGACGGAACGTTGTGAACGTATCTATTTAGTTTTCCTGTTTTGATACTAATACGTCGGTATTCCCTTTCTGATATGACGTTAACTGTTTTTACCATCCTACTCTTTCAGCTTTCCAAATTAATTTGATTCTGCTTATTCAGTTACAAATACTGATATTAAAAGAGAGCAAAAAACAGTATAAAATTGTCATTCACGTACAAATAACACTCTTAAGCAACAACACAACGTAGATAATATTAACATTTCACATAAAAAACATCCACAATCCTTCATTTCGTGCTTCAAGCTGAATTGTGAACAACAAAATTATTCAACTGGTGTGAACGTTAAACCATATACAACCCATGACCATCACAACAGTACTAAAACCCATAACTACCAAAATAACAAACATGTCCATAGTTGTACTACAACCACATCACTACAAAATAAGGCATAACATACCATCAAGCTACGCTGATGGCGATGGCGAACGCGAACGCGAACGAGACATAGATGGCGAAGGAGAACGTGAAACTCTTTCTTGGCCCTTGAGTATTGCCATCACCTTTGCCAGTTGTGCTTCAAAGACCTCCTTATCTGCCTTCTGTTGTTCTGAGAGTCTTGCTCGTTCTGATCTCTCACTCTCAAGCTCGATACGCATCTTCTCGACAGTTTTTTGTAGCTCGTGGACGTCATCTTCATTGCTAACAAGCTGACGTTTTGATTGCTGAGAAGACGATGGAAGCTGCATTGTAAAAATGACATTAAGGCATTATATAACAAAACCATATAATAATCATTGGGCGGTTCTTATTCACGACCATTATGTAACAAAACCATATAATAATCATATGTTAATTGAAGTTGATGTTTTCAAAATATGTCCGCTTACATATGGCATGACATACTTTGAGTTTGAGTTGCTTATCCAGATATTAATATGCATTAATAATTTAACATTACACATTCATGTACGTTTTCATATTCTAACTGAGTTTGTAGTGAACCAGTAGTAACTTGACAAAAAAGATGATAAGTACCTGAAGCAGCAGCTCCACATACCACTCCCATACTAATGAGGGCCATGTAACTGGTTTTGTGAGTTGAAGCCGAATCATCCAAATATCTTGTCTGTAATTGTCGTTAAATTGCAATTAGTCGTGACACTTATTATTGTGGACATACCATAAACATCTTGTACTAAAGAAAATTACAGCAAATTAGCATAGCTTATATGTTAAAGAACATGCAAATGGAAATTTTTATGGTGCAGTCGAGTTAGTAAATTGCCATAAAAATTAGCTGCATCATAAAAAATGCAATCACTAAAACCAGATGAATCAGGGTAAGCATACACGAGTTAAACATTCTCGGTTTGGTCATTACGAAGATCGAGCAAGAAGAAGGATCTTATTTATAGAGATTCCAGAATTTGTTGTCCTGTTGTGAGCATCATAAGTGGACAGAAATATCACACCATTCAGTTTTTTGTCTAATATGGCAACTAAAGGAGAACTAATAATTTAGTTTTAATGACTAACTTGCAAATATAAATTTCCCTCGCCAAATATGCTCATAGCAGTCCTTAAACCTTGCTTAAGTTTAACCTGCAAAATTAAATATTAGATGTAGTATCATTTATTTGTAAATTGATATATTGACCAATGAAACGTCACTTACCTTTTCCATGACATCAATATATTGATCAACTAATTTTGCAACTCTCTCGGCTAAACTCTTGGTTAACTCGTGTGATTCTGCTTTTTCAACCTCAGGAAGAATGGAACCATAGCCCAATCCTGCATACCAAGAACAAAGATCAAACGTGAAACGAATGTAACTTCAATCATGAGCATACATCAGTATCAATTAACAAAAATATATAGCCATGCCATAAGAAAAACAATAATTTTCTTGAAATTGGTTATTTTACATATATAAGGATTGAACTCAAGACCTGCATTGATTGTAATTTAATTATTAGAGTGACCGGTTTAATTGTTATTTCTAATATAATGATTTAGAACAACAAAATCTTCCGTCCAACAATTAATAACAGTAATATTATGTCTACAACAATATTTATGAAACAAAAACATGCAGATTAAAGATGAATGCTAATAAATAAGGTATACATTATAGAGAATAGAATGTCTCTGAAGCAATGTTGCAGGGCTGTTATCATAAAACATTACACTGAATCTTGAACAGGAAAATAATGGAAAATTCAAGTATGATCCTCATACACACAACTTGCAAGCTTGTATCTAGTGTATGTGTGTGTAGTTTTGTGCATGTGTACAAATATCAGTGTATGTGCATGAGAATATATATGTGCATGTGTGCATGCACTATCTCTGCACAATCTCAACTGAATTTATATTTCATTTGTGCTACAGATGACATGCCAACTGTATATTGCAATATCTTCTGTCTTCTGAATTGCTGCATGAGAACATTAGACTTTGTTCTAAATGCGTTTGATTTGGGCTCAGTTATTTTGTTTGGACAGTAGTCTTTGTTTCAAGTAGTGTAATTTAAAGTCCAAAAATGAAATAGTATTATTTCATCCAAAAATCAAACCGAAAAGCAAAGCTCTCTCAAACTATATAGCCAAATATTATTTCTGTGCCTCTATAGTTGGGTCAAAAATCCAAAAATCAAACCAACAATCAACATACCAACCAAACCCAGAGCATTGACAATCGATAGCCACCACTGACCGAACCAGTACGGCCAAACAGAACTCCCAAATCGAAACCCAAGCCAGACCTGGAAATCAAAATAAACGCCAATTCCGTTGTAATAGTCACAAAGGACATTGATTAGAAGAGGCTGGCGTGAAGTAGATACCGAGGAACCGAAGACCAGCAGTGGAAACGAACCAAAAAATTCTGGTCGAAGTGGAGCGGTAAGATAAATTAGAGAAAATACGCATAGGGATATAAGTGTGGAGAGAAAGCTAGGGTTAAAGGAGAACTGAGCGTTGAAGAAGAAAGAGAGTTAGCAGAAGAATTAAACAGATGAGAAGAAGGAGGCGACGCAAAGAAAAACCCTAGTGCTAACTGAAGCTAACGGGAATTAAACAGAGAGAAGGAGCGGAATGAAATTTTTAGGAGCCCGCCTTTCTCATTTTTGCAGACCGCCTTCTCGACCTTACTTCTTTTTTTAAGATTTCACCGTTATTTTTATTACAATTAATTAATTGAAAAAAACCTATGAACGTTTTTGTTGTCAATGAATCTTTTTGAATATTTTAAAATCATTGGACAAATCCGGATCTGAATAAATATTGAAATTTGTAGCGTAATATTTATATTTTTTAGGATTGTCGATTATAATTAGTTATTAAGTTTAAATTACTAAATATTGATTATATATTATTATTTGAACTTATCAATCGATTAGTTAGTTTATAATAATTAATTAAACATTGTCTATTATGTATATTATTAATTATAATATAACTAACATTAATCATTATATATTAATTACTGAAAGTTAATTATAAATTATCAAACATGAGCTATAAATAATAAATTATTATTATTATTTATTTTGATTTTTTTAAAATTTTAAATTTACTAAAATTTTAACTTAATAAATATATTTTTATTTTTGTATCTGATGAAAATTTCAAATTTTATTTTTAAAATCAATTAAAAAACTAAAATTAATTATGAAATATTAAACAATTCATATTGAATAACAATATGAATATAAAATATTGATAATAAATATTACGTCTTATCAATTACTTAGTAAAAACGAAGAGGGCGGCGCGACGAAGAAGGGGGTGCGATGAAGAGCTGAAGAGCGATGAAAAGATAAGCGGTGTGGTAAGAAAGGCGCAAGGAAATGAAAAAAAATGTTTAGTTCTAAGTGCGAAGAGGTGGATAGACCTAACAGGTGGATGGTATTAACGTTAACTAATGTGTGGATGGTATTAACGTTAATTAATGTTATATTTTAATCGTATTATACCAAAACGGTACATACATATTATTAATGTTATATTTTGCCCATAACTTATGCTCAACTGTAATTAATCACTAATTAAATATTTATTATTAATTATAGATTATAATTATTAATAGTAGATATTAATTTATAATAACTATTATATACTTATATGACCAAGTAAAGAATTATCTTATATGACCAAATAAAGAATTCTGAAAATTCATAAAAAAACACACATATATACATATAAATGTGTATATATATAATGTATGTATATATATATTATGTATATGTATATATATACATACATTATACACATATAACTTTGAATTGTATAAACTGAGGATGTGTTGTCTCATATTATATTAGAGATAATTGTAATACTTATTGAATTTAGGAAACATGTATACTGAAATCACATTTACAGCAGTATAAAAGAACATGATATTATATATGTTATATAATCTTACAGTTTAAATTCTGATCTTTATAAACTGAAAATGTGTTGTCTCACAATATATTAGAGATAAGCGCACTATTTAAATCTTATGCTCAGCTGTAATTAATCACTAATTAAATATTTATTATTAATTATAGATTACCAACAAGTAATTATTAATAGTAGATATTAATTTATAATAACTATTATATGCTTATATTAACTATCACATATCAATTATTAATTATTTAATAGTACATTAATATGCGTGAAAATAATAACTTGTATGGTAATGTTTGAATTTTTTGAATTTCGAAATTCTTTAATATGTATTTAACTTCTTATTTTTAAACTTTGACCATTTTGTTTTTCTTAATTACTAATTATTTATCAAATAATACGTACCAATCAATTTCTTAAAAGAAAATATGTATTAATAATTTCTTGATATATATTAATTTAATTAACCGTATTAAAGACTATTAAATAATGATTGATTATCGAAACAAATTTAATAAACATCAAACAACGATGTATTTTATTAATTACTATTACCTCTTATTTATATTATATAGTAATTAATAATTAATCAGCATTAATTTTCAAAATAAAAATAAAAATCAGCATTAACTATTGAATTTTATTTACTTCTAATAGTTATTACTTATTATTAATTACTAATGTATTATTATCATTAATTATTTAAATTTTAAATTTACTAATCAATTACTAAGTAATAACACAAATTTAAAACATTTAATAAATAAAAAATATAAAAGTCCGTTTCAAATCTCTTGGAAAACTACAGGAAAATAGCTTCAAAATTATGTCGACGGTAATCCGACTCTATTAGCAACGGAATTTAGCGTCAAATATTATATGACGGTAAAGAGCTGCAATTTCCATTGATTTAGCGACAGAATTAGTATTCAACGGTAATAATTTATAATAAGATAAAATATAAAATCCAAAATATTTTCTCTTACAAAGCCCACGGAAATCCACCGCTAATTAGCAATGGAAATTACCCCTGCTAAAAATCTGTCGCTAATCTCGGTTTTTCTTGTAGTGTTACTTTAATGTTGGGGATTTTGTATGGGCTGAATGGGCAAATCACCTGCTAAATGAAAGTATAACATCAAAAGAAGTGGTTAACCCCTGGGATTGTGAGGACAATTATATACAGTGATATCAGCAAGTTTCTCATCCGATTGTTGCAAATCCATTAAGAAGAATAACTGAGCTTGCTAATGAAACCGAGGAGAAGTCGTTACCCATCCGTGTTGTAAGTTTGTTATATTTGCTAATTGAAAAAAATGTTATTGATTGTTTTTCATACTAAAGTAGACTTGAATTTTAGAAACGTCGACTTGGACTACTTGCCGACACAATCCGTTCATGTGGACGTGGTAAGGCAGTTGTTACAGCTTTGCAAATGATAGAGCATATAGAGGACCCAGAACCGTCTGCTTTGTACGGAGAGAACGTGATAGCTAATGAAGGTGATGATATTTTTGAGGCTACGACAAGTCGAGGTAAACGAAAGAAAGGGAAGAAGACTGCTACTAAGAAGAAAGGTGGAGCAAGGAAAAAATAGTTTAACTTGGTAGAATTACGTATTATTTTGGTTAACAGTATGTAACTGTTATGTGACTTGGTGTATGTTTTGTTCAGTACTTTATGTTTGTGACTTATTTATGTATTTTGGTTGGTGACTTGCTTTTGGCATTACTGTATTACGGGTACTTTGGAAGGAAGGTTAATGTATGAAATGGTTTTCGAGTATGTTTGTGTTTATTTCTATGTTTGAAGCTGCATGTACAAGTTTCAATTTTTTGTATGACCGACGATGCATGTGAAAGTTTCAAGTATTTGTATGATCAATGATGTATATACAAGTTTTAGTTTGTTGTATCACGTACAATGCATGAAAAATTGGATTGTATGTATGAAATAATCAACCCTGTAGTTAAACATTTGAAATGGTGTGCCGTTTTTAAGATTCAAAAACGGTGCTTAATCACCGATCAATGAAGTAAAAGGCCTAAAATTTGCTAAACGGTTACACAAAACCGTTCAACTAAACAAAATTCGGTCATCGTAAATCATAATATTGTAGGTTAGAAACGAAATATGCAGACGGTAAGTGCCCACCGTTTTAAATATATAAAAACGGTGTCTCCAATCCAAAATATCTCAGCTTATGATATTGTCAAAAAAAATGTGCAGACGGCAAAAGACTACCATTTTCCATATAGAAAATCGGTGTTCTCAATACAAAATATCTCAGGTTATGATATTGTAAAAAAATATGTGCAAACAGTGAATGGTTACCATTTTAAATATCGAAAATTGGTGAGATAAGTCCGAAATATCTCAGGTTATGATATTGTCAAAAATAATGTGCAGACGGTGATCTCCTATCGATTAACTTAAACAAAAACGGTATAATTGTACCGTATATAACTGTAACACCCCGTGTATTCTATAACTGTGAAATTAACAAATTAAAGTATAATTAATTGAAAATCAAAGAACTAAGGGAAACGGGATACGCCATTGCGTTCGTCTCGAAAAAATACGCGAAATAGAGTCCGAGTTTTCGAAAAACGGAGTCCGTATGAAGAAGATATGGCCTTCGGAAGTTTCTAAATCAAGTTTAAATTCGAATATGGGGCCCAATGGGCCAGGGCGGAAAAACACCCGCCTGACGCACCCAGGTCGACTGGGCTGTCGACCTGGTCTAACCAGGTCGACAGGGCTGTCGACAGGGCTGTCGACAGGCATGTCGACCTGGTCCAGAGCCAGGTCGAGCCCAGTCCAACCCGGCTGGCCTACTCTATGTTGGTCGATTTTCTGTGGTCTGCTTTGTCATTAGGGCTAGGTGGCAGGCTCTAATTGGTCTCTCTTCCTAATGAATGGCTACGATCAATCCAAGCAACATCAATGGTCCTAATCAGTTCCTAACCTCTATAAAAACAACCCTAGACTTAACCCTAATCTATTCATTCAAAAATAAGAACAGAGCCGCCATGTTGCTGAGGAACGACTAGGAGTAGCCACCAATTGGAGAGAGGATTAGGAGGAAAATTCTAAAGCTTAAAGCAACCTAAACAAATCAATTCAACAAAGGAATCGTATCTCCAAATCCCTAAATTGGAGAAATTCGCCATACCATTGTAAGTAGAGTATTACTTTGGTATGAACAAATAACTGTGTTGGTTTGTATACTTGGTTGTGGTGATAAATAATTCATAATTTGTGCGTTACTATCGATTTGGAATATTGTATACGTTTGGATATTCTCGAATTATGTTATTCATTATAAAGAACTACATGCGGTAGTTCTATGCAAGTATACGTTTGGAATATTTCGCAAATTATGCAATCCATGTTGAAGCTACATGTAGGTAGTTGATTTAAATTCATGCAAGTTTGGGGCTTTGCTACTATGCCATCATAATGTGTATTTTTATACAAACATCATTTTTGTGAAGTAATTGGAATAAGTTTGGGTTATCATAATCCATATGAAATTATGTTAAAAATTGGGCATCATGTATTAAGCCATGCTTTTGTACTAGAAAACCTATTTGCAAACTTATGGATATGACTAGGCTATGATTGATATTTTGCATAATTGAAATCCATATTGTTAACAAGAATTTTATGATGACATATGTGGTACATAGCTAGGTTAGGTTCAAAATTCCCTTTTTGCAAGTTTGCATGACTAAAGTAAAAATCATGATTTCATGTTAGAAATATTTATGCCATGGTTATGTGAACAAATTTAACTATACTTATGCCATGCTTATGTTTGACATTATGCCATGCTTATGTTTGACATTATGCCATGCTTATGTTAGAAATATTTATGCCATGCTTATGTTTGACATTAAGCCTAAATAAAAATATAGGTTCATGTGTCAATAATGATACCCAATTTAGATTCTTTTCTCAATTACAAGTTCACATGCTTTGATTCATGTCACCTATGTTACCACTATGCAAGTACACCAGTTTCTATTTTGTAGTTCCAACGTTATGTTGCAAGTTCATGCGCTCACCTTCCCCTTTTTGTGTATGTAATCACGCTTTAAGCCTCCCCTTTTCGCATGGCTAAGTTGGGCTTTAAAAGGCTAAGCCCAACATATATATATATATATATATATATATATATATATATATATATATATATATAATAAACGGACGTGTTAAACGGGGGAAAATAACGTTGGGTTAAAATTACTAATAAATGAAAATATAAAATAGAAGGGCCCAAATTCAAGTATGGGTTGGGCCCATGATTGGTGTAACCTTTACACCATTAACTTAATAACTGGCCGCAAATATTTACATATAAGAAAATAAAGAAGAAAGACAAAATATGTAAATGTAGAAAATACGATGTGTTTAACCCGAGGTTGGATTGAGTTGTGATGTAAACCTGCCCGGAACCGCCCGGCTGTCCAGTAGTCACAACAATACATATCCAATGTGGGAGGTTAAACATGGAGCCCAATAAGGACCCGAGGTTAGACTGAGTTGTGGCGTAAGACTGCCCGGAACCAACCGGCAACACGCAGCCACAACAATACCTGTCTAATGTGAGAGGTCAGGGCCTTAATAAGACAATTAAGGCTGAGTCAGGATTGTTAGGATTAAGTGAACTAAAGACTTAATCAAAATGGAACATGCTAAACTAAACGGACTGGTGGGGGTTAGGTTAGAAAACACTTAACCAACTTAGCATGTTGGCTAGAGATAGAAAACCTAGTAACGGGGGACCCTTTTCAGCAGTAACCCTAGAAGGTGTATCAGGATACCCTGAAACTAGGCAGGGTGGGGCACGATTACTGGGCTGATTGTAAGAGGTCAAATCGACGGCGGTGGTGTAGCAGTGTAGGTTCTAACGGGGTGCGGGCGTGCACACACTCCGGCGCAGAAAAATAAGGCACTGGACACCAGTAGCATACCTGTGCATTCTAGGATTGTGTCGGGCCGCCACTATGGGACTTGATACACCCCATGGTGGGACCAGCATAGGTAACTACAACATTGGGGGCCGTAAGACACATGTAACTATGCGAGTAGGAGCCGATCATCATAGAATGGATCACATCACCCTGATTATGGGGTGCCAGTGGAAATTAGTTTATATGGGTTCAGAGATTAACATGGGGTACGATAGTATGTTCGACCCTAGACAACTTAACCAAGTTATAATGCTTTCCCACTTCTTGTTTATACTTATCATACCCAGTTCTTTATTCATAGACAGAACAGTACTAGACTTACTCAGGCTTTATGTCTGACTCTACTTTTCTTTCGTCTTCTTTTCTTCCGTTTCCCCCCCCCCCCCAGGTCCACAGGGAGGGAACACAGCAGCTTGACCAACCTTAACATCCAGCTTGAAGAGGAGAAATGTATTGCTTGGGCTTTTTCGCTTTGAACTATGGCTTTGGACAATCCACTATGGGGCTTTTGCAGTTTATCTATGTTTTATTTATGCTTCTTTAAATAATGTAATCAAGACAGATTATGAAAGTGTTATGTTATGTTTTTGGAAAGGATGTTGTTGTAACACGTATTTGACTTTATGAAATAAAGTTTGTTGTTTTTCCGCTGTTTACAAATATGTGTTCTTATATCTGTCTTGTATATCTGTGACTTATACTTATAAACCTCCACCAAAATTAGGGCATTCCCTTTGAGAGTGACCCTAACGGAGGTGGGGTGTTTCACTTGGTATCAGAGCATAGGTTTACCAGATAAGATAAAAAGTTTTGAAAAATTATTTTCAAAAAGGAAATTTAAAGAAGCATTTTTAAAAGAAATATTATTTTAAAAAGGCAAAGTCCACTCCCCAAAGCCATAGGTACTATCTCTTATCCTTCGTTTTGAATCTATCCTTTTTGTTTCAGTATGTCCGAAGATCTTAACTTGCCGGAAGGGGTGCCAATACCTGGTTGGTTTAGACGGTTTTTAGAAGCAAGGGCCACTCAGCCAGGTCCTACCATTCCTCCTCCACCAGCTGCAGGAAATTATCCAGCTGCAGCGGCACCTTTTCCTCCACCTCCTCCTTGGGGAAACACGTTTGCTAAGATATGTTAAGATTTTAAAGCTATGGGAGGAAGGGATTTCCATGGAACTGAGTCCTTCGTGGCAGCTAGAAATTGGCTGAAAGAAACGGAGGACCTATTCATCATCTTTGAGGTAGAGGATAGACAAAAAGTACAATTGGCAGTGTGGCTATTGAAGGGCGAGGCTTCCTACTGGTGGGAAGTCACTAATGCTGAAAGACCAGTGGAGACATGGGAGGACTTTAGGGCAAGGTTTGAGACCAAATTTCTCTCAGATGCGGAAAGAAGTTTGCAGTTGGAAAAATTCTTATTTCTTAAGCAAGGGGACAAGACAGTCAGAGAGTATGTGAATCAGTTCGATGAGCTGGCTAGGTTTGGGCTTGACCTAGTCAACACCCCGCACAAGAAGGCTCTCCGTTTCGTCAAAGGGTTAAATGAGCCATTACACAGTTTGGCCATGACCCATATACCCATGGGAGCCACGTATGAAAGATTGGTGCAAATGGCATTGCTGAATGAAGAGGATAAGGGAAAGAAGGAGACAAAGGCAGAAAGCTCTCAAGGGAAGAAAGAGGGTTTGCAGCCTAAGAAGACAGACTTTAAGAAAGGCAGGAAAGGCAACAAAGAGAAGAGGAAGTGTAATTTCTGTGGCAAAGTGGGGCACTTAGTAAAGGACTGCCGGAAAAAGAAGGCCAAGGAGAATGGTGGGTGCTTTTCTTGCGGTGAGACAGGCCACAGGGCTAAGGACTGCCCAAAGAAACGAGGACAGGGGCAGAGGGCTGGATCCACCCCAGGGGCACAGGTTCATGTGCTGGAAGCGCCACCTCTGCAACAGCGAGGTATAAATACTTCTGTAGAAAGTGTAGTTTATCTTTATGATCACCCCGTTCGCACTTTATTTGATTCTGGCGCATCACACTCCTTTATCTCGTCTGCTTTAGTAGAATCTCTGCACCTAAAAACTAGTATGGTAGACGACCCCTTAATTGTTTCAAACCCAATTGGGGGCCCAGCTCATTTGTCTACGATCTGTTTGGGATTGAAAATCTCTATTATAAGCGTAGAATTTCAATGTAGTGCCTTTGTTTTGGGCTTTTCGGGTTATGGTTTGATTCTGGGTATGGATTGGCTATCCAGTAATGGGGCCATCCTTGATTGTGAGAAAATGGTTGTTAGGCTCCTAACCCAGCTCGGTAATACTTTGGAAATTTCTTGTAATCCCTCATACGCGGTTATGCTTAGTTATCTTGAATCGCTAGATGCCTCTGTTGAAAATTTGCAATCAGTTAGAGTGGTTCGGGAATATCCGGATGTCTTTGAAGAGGTGAAGGGCTTGCCTCCGAAGCGGGAAATAGACTTCCGCATATATCTTGTAGATAATGCAAAGCCCGTTGCATTGCCCGTTAGACATATGGCCCCACGAGAAAGGAAAGAGCTCAGTAAACAGATTAAAGAGCTTCTAGAAAAGGGGTTCATTAGGAGGAGCATTTCAGAATGGGGCGCTCCAGTGGTGCTCGCTACAAAGGCGGATGGTTCACTCCGTCTATGTGTTGACTATAGGGAGCTCAACAAGCTAACGAAAAAGAATAGGCACCCTCTCCCTAGAATTGACGATTTATTTGACCAGCTTGTAGGAGCGTCTGTTTTCTCCCAACTCGATTTAGCAACCGGTTTTCATCAGCTAAGGGTGGCCGAAGATAGCATCGATAAAACGGCATTCAGAACCCAGACGGCTTCTTTGAATGGCTTGTCATGCCTTTCGGCTTGACAAATGCACCTGCTTACTTCGTGGACCTGATGAGTAGGGTATTTAGAGATTTCCTCAACAAATTCGTAGTGGTCTTCGTAGATGATATCCTTATCTTCTCAAAGAGTGAAGAGGAACATGCTCAACACTTAAGGGCAATCATGGAAACTTTGCGAGTCCATCAACTAAAAGCCAAGTTCTCCAAATGCCATTTTTGGAGAGAAGAGGTGAGGTTCCTTGGGCACATAGTATCCAAACAAGGGTTAGCGGTGGACCCTGCTAAGGTAGTGGCGGTACAGGATTGGAAGACACCAAGGAATGCGACTGAGGTCCGAAGCTTTCTAGGACTAGCAGGTTTCTATCGAAAGTTCATAAAGGATTTTGCGAAAATCTCAGCTCCGCTCACAAAATTAACCAAGAAGAATCTAGTGTTCAATTGGGATTTGGATTGCGAGTTTGCTTTCCAACGACTAAAAAGGGCTCTTACAACAGCCCCAGTTTTGACGCTGCCAGATGGGAGTAAGATGTTTACTGTTTATACGGATGCATGTGGGACAGGGCTAGGCGCCGTCTTAATGCAAGAAGGAAGGGTGGTAGCTTATGGCGGGAGGCAGTTGAAGGTGCACGAAAAGAACTACCCAACCCACGATCTTGAGTTAGCCGCCATCGTCTTTGCACTCAAGTCTTGGCGACACTATCTCCTAGGTGAGAAGTTCGAACTTTACACTGACCATAAATCGTTGAAATATCTTTTCTCGCAGAAGGATCTTAACTTGAGGCAACAAAGATGGATGGAGTTTCTTGCCTCGTACGATTTCGAAATCTCCTACACTCCGGGCAAAGGCAACGTAGTGGCAGACGCGTTGAGCCGAAAGAAATTGACCCTAAGCCCGTTGTTTGTTGAAAGACAAAGCCTAGAGTTTATAGCCAGCTTCGACTTTAGGCCTTCCTCCGATTTCGTACCAGGCTTGCTAGCATCTCTCGAAGTGCGCGCGACTTTAGTAGATTCGGTAGGGGCAGCACAACGCGAAGACCCTCAGCTTGTGGAAATAATTGATAGGCTAATTAGGGGTGAGACTTCAAGTCACCTCAACAGATACTCTATTGACGATAAGGGGTTACTAAGGCGAGACGGAAGACTATGCGTCCCACAGACAAAAGATTTAATAAAGAAGGTTCTCGAGGAAGCACATCACTCCAAGATGACGATACACCCAGGCGGGGATAAAATGTACAAAGATATAAAAAGGACTTTCTTCTGGAACGGCATGAAAAAGGACGTGGCAAAGTTCGTTTCTAAGTGTATGGTGTGCCAACAGGTTAAGGCGGAACAGAAAAAGCCTGGCGGACTACTACATCCTCTAGAGGTCCCACAGTGGAAGTGGGATAGCATCTCAATGGACTTCATCGATGGGCTGCCTAGGTCTAGGAGAGGCAACACTAGCATTTTGGTAATAGTGGATAGGCTTACTAAAAGCGCCCACTTTTTACCTGTCAAAAGTAAAAGAACTGCCTCATCCCTAGCATCACTTTACCTCAAGGAAATCGTTCGACTCCATGGAATACCATCTAGCATTGTTAGTGACCGAGACCCCATCTTCACCAGTGAGTTTTGGCGGAGTCTGCAAGAAGCAGTTGGAACGCAGTTATGCTTGAGCACAGCCTATCATCCCCAAATCGACGTCCAAATAGAGAGAGTGAACAGAGTTTTGGAAGACCTTTTAAGACTATGCGTCCTTGACTTCGGAGGGACATGGGAAGACCACCTTCCTTTGGTGGAGTTTGCCTACAACAACAGCTATCAAGCAACCATCGGAATGGCGCCCTTCGAAGCTTTATATGGAAGACCGTGCCGATCGCCCACTTGTTGGTGGGAGTCCACGGATAAGCTCATACTTGGACCAGATATGATCCGAGAGACCTCAGAGAAAGTAGACTTAATACGAAGAAGGATGAAGACGACCCAAGACAGACAAAAGTCCTATGCCGACAAGAGGAGGACCGACCTTGAATTTGAAGTTGGAGACAGAGTTTTTCTCAAGGTATCACCGCTAAGGAACGTTGTTCGTTTTGGAACCACAGGAAAGCTAGCACCAAGGTTCGTAGGGCCATTCCCTATCATCGAGAAAATTGGGAAAATGGCCTATAGATTAGAGCTACCCGAGAAGTTGGCTGGAGTCCACAACGTTTTTCACGTTTCACATCTCCGAAAATGTCTACATGAGTCAGCCGAGGTGGTAGAGCCAAATATCCTCGAAGAGGCCGAAGTGGAACGCGAAGCAACCATAAGAAAAGTTCCAACCCGCAACTTAGGAACGAAAGTGAAGAAGCTACGCAACCGCGAAGTCAAGCTCGTCAAAGTTCAGTGGAGCGACGCCGAGGGAGACGCGACTTGGGAAACTGAAGCTAGAATACGCACTGCCTACCCTTTTCTGTTCGAGGGCACATCCTTGATCTTTCTTTTTCCTTAAGTTGCGCTTTTATCTATCTTTTTAGGTATATTTCCTCGACCTTATCCTTTAGGTAGAAACCCTTTGGATGAAAACATGTAATTGAAACATGTTATGGATGATGGTTGCAAGTGGTTGCAAGTGATTGCTAGTGGTTGCTCGTGGTTGCATATACACACACAATCTTGGTTTTAGATCGGCTCAGTAACTTCATATTGCATATGCATATATGTTGGCATTCATATATGGTTGAACTTTAATGTGTTGTCATATGGATGTTGCATCTGAATTGAATGATTGTGCACTCATGTAGAATCATGAATAGGAAAATTTGCATACATAATGGATTCATGGCACTCACATAATTCGCATTAAGGAGGTCAACTAATTCAGTAGACCGCCTGATTTTGCATTAGATAAGTACATGTACACACACACTTCGCATATGATCATGAAGCATTAGAAATCTTTTAAGGACAATGGATGCTCGTGTTTTATGGATGAGTAGATGGATGATTGGATGTTAGGATATACATTCTTACTAAACTTGAAGATTTCGGGGACGAAATTCTTTTAAGTGGGGGAGAATGTAACACCCCGTGTATTCTATAACTGTGAAATTAACAAATTAAAGTATAATTAAATGAAAATCAAAGAACTAAGGGAAACGGGATACGCCATTGCGTTCGTCTCGGAAAAATACGCGAAATAGAGTCCGAGTTTTCGAAAAACGGAGTCCGTATGAAGAAGATATGGCCTTCGAAAGTTTCTAAATCAAGTTTAAATTCGAATATGGGGCCCAATGGGCCAGGGCGGAAAAACACCCGCCTGACGCACCCAGGTCGACTGGGCTGTCGACCTGGTCTAACCAGGTCGACAGGCCTGTCGACAGGGCTGTCGACAGGCATGTCGACCTGGTCCAGAGCCAGGTCGAGCCCAGTCCAACCCGGCTGGCCTACTCTATGTTGGTCGATTTTCTATGGTCTGCTTTGTCATTAGGGCTAGGTGGCAGGCTCTAATTGGTCTCTCTTCCTAATGAATGGCTACGATCAATCCAAGCAACATCAATGGTCCTAATCAGTTCCTAACCTCTATAAAAACAACCCTAGACTTAACCCTAATCTATTCATTCAAAAATAAGAACAGAGCCGCCATGTTGCTGAGGAACGACTAGGAGTAGCCACCAATTGGAGAGAGGATTAGGAGGAAAATTCTAAAGCTTAAAGCAACCTAAACAAATCAATTCAACAAAGGAATCGTATCTCCAAATCCCTAAATTGGAGAAATTCGCCATACCATTGTAAGTAGAGTATTACTTTGGTATGAACAAATAACTGTGTTGGTTTGTATACTTGGTTGTGGTGATAAATAATTCATAATTTGTGCGTTACTATCGATTTGGAATATTGTATACGTTTGGATATTCTCGAATTATGTTATTCATTATAAAGAACTACATGCGGTAGTTCTATGCAAGTATACGTTTGGAATATTTCGCAAATTATGCAATCCATGTTGAAGCTACATGTAGGTAGTTGATTTAAATTCATGCAAGTTTGGGGCTTTGCTACTATGCCATCATAATGTGTATTTTTATACAAACATCATTTTTGTGAAGTAATTGGAATAAGTTTGGGTTATCATAATCCATATGAAATTATGTTAAAAATTGGGCATCATGTATTAAGCCATGCTTTTGTACTAGAAAACCTATTTGCAAACTTATGGATATGACTAGGCTATGATTGATATTTTGCATAATTGAAATCCATATTGTTAACAAGAATTTTATGATGACATATGTGGTACATAGCTAGGTTAGGTTCAAAATTCCCTTTTTGCAAGTTTGCATGACTAAAGTAAAAATCATGATTTCATGTTAGAAATATTTATGCCATGGTTATGTGAACAAATTTAACTATACTTATGCCATGCTTATGTTTGACATTATACCATGCTTATGTTTGACATTATGCCATGCTTATGTTAGAAATATTTATGCCATGCTTATGTTTGACATTAAGCCTAAATAAAAATATAGGTTCATGTGTCAATAATGATACCCAATTTAGATTCTTATCTCAATTACAAGTTCACATGCTTTGATTCATGTCACCTATGTTACCACTATGCAAGTACACCAGTTTCTATTTTGTAGTTCCAACGTTATGTTGCAAGTTTATGCGCTCACCTTCCCCTTTTTGTGTATGTAATCACGCTTTAAGCCTCCCCTTTTCGCATGGCTAAGTTGGGCTTTAAAAGGCTAAGCCCAACATATATATATATATATATATATATATATATATATATATATATATATATATATATAATAAACGGACGTGTTAAACGGGGGAAAATAACGTTGGGTTAAAATTACTAATAAATGAAAATATAAAATAGAAGGGCCCAAATTCAAGTATGGGTTGGGCCCATGATTGGTGTAACCTTTACACCATTAACTTAATAACTGGCCGCAAATATTTACATATAAGAAAATAAAGAAGAAAGACAAAATATGTAAATGTAGAAAATACGATGTGTTTAACCCGAGGTTGGATTGAGTTGTGATGTAAACCTGCCCGGAACCGCCCGGCTGTCCAGTAGTCACAACAATACCTATCCAATGTGGGAGGTTAAACATGGAGCCCAATAAGGACCCGAGGTTAGACTGAGTTGTGGCGTAAGACTGCCCGGAACCAACCGGCAACAGGCAGCCACAACAATACCTGTCTAATGTGAGAGGTCAGGGCCTTAATAAGACAATTAAGGCTGAGTCAGGATTGTTAGGATTAAGTGAACTAAAGACTTAATCAAAATGGAACATGCTAAACTAAACGGACTGGTGGGGGTAAGGTTAGAAAACACTTAACCAACTTAGCATGTTGGCTAGAGATAGAAAACCTAGTAACGGGGGACCCTTTTCAGCAGTAACCCTAGAAGGTGTATCAGGATACCCTGAAACTAGGCAGGGTGGGGCACGATTGCTGGGCTGATTGTAAGAGGTCAAATCGACGGCGGTGGTGTAGCAGTGTAGGTTCTAACGGGGTGCGGGCGTGCACACACTCCAGCGCAGAAAAATAAGGCACTGGACACCAGTAGCATACCTGTGCATTCTAGGATTGTGTCGGGCCGCCACTATGGGACTTGATACACCCCATGGTGGGACCAGCATAGGTAACTACAACATCGGGGGCCGTAAGACACATGTAACTATGCGAGTAGGAGCCGATCATCATAGAATGGATCACATCACCCTGATTATGGGGTGCCAGTGGAAATTAGTTTATATGGGTTCAGAGATTAACATGGGGTACGATAGTATGTTCGACCCTAGACAACTTAACCAAGTTATAATGCTTTCCCACTTCTTGTTTATACTTATCATACCCAGTTCTTTATTCATAGACAGAACAGTACTAGACTTACTCAGGCTTTATGTCTGACTCTACTTTTCTTTCGTCTTCTTTTCTTCCGTTTCCCCCCCCCCCCCAGGTCCACAGGGAGGGAACACAGCAGCTTGACCAACCTTAACATCCAGCTTGAAGAGGAGAAATGTATTGCTTGGACTTTTTCGCTTTGAACTATGGCTTTGGACAATCCACTATGGGGCTTTTGCAGTTTATCTATGTTTTATTTATGCTTCTTTAAATAATGTAATCAAGACAGATTATGAAAGTGTTATGTTATGTTTTTGGAAAGGATGTTGTTGTAACACGTATTTGACTTTATGAAATAAAGTTTGTTGTTTTTCCGCTGTTTACAAATATGTGTTCTTATATCTGTCTTGTATATCTGTGACTTATACTTATAAACCTCCACCAAAATTAGGGCATTCCCTTTGAGAGTGACCCTAACGGAGGTGGGGTGTTTCAATAACTTTTGAGGTTATAGGAATAGCTATAAACGGCATATATTCTCCGTTTTTACTTTCATAACACGGTTATTTCATTCCGAAAACTCTCAGGAAAGAGTTATTTTAGAAAATTTGGTTCAAACGGCTACACTGAACTGTATAGTTAACATAAAAACGGTTACTCCGAACCATTTTTGCAATTTGGAAATTAGTACTTGATATAACTATTTTTTTATAATATGTTATCGTTCCATAGTTGGTTTAAATGAGAAATGCAGTATCTCGGTAGTGAAATGCAGAAAGTGTAACAAAACTTTACGTACAATAGCACAAACTTGCACTCTAGAAGTAAGATTAAAATAAACAAAAAATACAACTGCCTTTCTAACATGGGCCAGAAAAGTTAACATTTGCATTAATACTTCAAGATTCTGTTTCATTAGCATTAAACTATGAACACATGCACGTATTCGACATTAACTTAACACAACAACCTTTTTATATTCGTGAACATGTCCATCTTCTTCTCCATCAACGAAGCGAGAAATTCTCTCCGCATACGTGTTGACCCAATCCTGTGTATTGATGTTGTAAATTTGGTAAAAGAATGCAAACGAAGGAGTATTAGGTAAAGGCTATTCGTACTTCAAAGTAACGCCAACAAAATGTGAGTTGTCTACGTATCCCATTACGACCATCCTGCCCTAGTTTAACAAGGTTACTTGTACTGTTGACGGAACAAACAAGAAACTCATGTCCATACGAAGCAAGACAACAGCAGTACCAAATGTTTCTGCAATTATAAAACCGGATTCCAGCATTTGCATCTACACATCTACCCCCCAACGAGTTATCGCCTTGTATTCTCTTTTTCATTTCTTCGAAGCCGCCTTCATCCCACATGCTTTTGTACATCTCTGAATGAATTATTAAATTATCAACCATGGCCTCACGTACGAACTTACAAGGATTCTCTGGTCTTCGGTTATAAAGATTTAGTTGCTTAACCACAACCCAATATCCATAGTTACCATCAACCGACATGTCGTCTATACGAGTTATATACGGTCATATACATTTGGGCATTTGTGATAAGAAATGTTCATCAATTTAGCTGGTTTTAGGTGCATTTCCTTTTACTCCAAGTTTGTTTAAACAGTGACTAACTGGGGTAAGTTTTGGGCTGCAAGACAATGCAGCGTCAACATGCTCAAAGTAAGAAGGATCTCGTTTACTCGACTTCTCCTTTTTAGATGGTCTTCTTTTTCTTATAGTCGCCATGGGAGATTCTTTAATCTTAGTAGTAGGAGGGAAGACTAACAATTTCATACCTTGTTGAATATCATTCCTCAAATTATCAGTAGATTTTTCATACCTATGTCTCAACGCATGAAATTCAGGCAAGTTCATAAAATCAAGAGTGGACCGATTCGGTGTAGGCGGAATACATGACAGCTGTTTCCAATAACAGTCTATACCACTGAGGGGTATGAAGCCGTATGAATGTCTAAAGTCTGCTAGCATATGTGCGCAAGGAAGACCATTAACTTTCCATAAAATACAACTGCAAGTTTGATTACCCGTGCCACCTTTTGGAATACTACATAATTCGGTTTGCAATAAATCAAGCGCCTTATTAGAAACAAATCCCAAGACCTCTTTGAACATTGGCTCATCTTGAAATTTATGAAGTGACTTCGATGAACTCGTTTCAAATGCATGTTCGATTGCAAGTAATTCATTCTCACAGCAGAGATGCGCGCTAGTCCAACACTGAAAAAAACTATCTGCAGCAGAATCAAAATACAGTTTCAGACGATGGTGCGCACTTTCAACTACACTAGTTGATACATTATAAAAGTGTTTAACTTCATTTGTCCAAGCTAACACAAACATCTCCTTATACTTGTTTAACTAGTTCTTGAAAACTTAGTTTAACGACTTTTTTTGCTTCTCCCGCCATGCTTCACGAAAACAATTTGCGTTTCGATTATACTCTTCTTCAGAGAGCGAACTAATCACATTGCTCCAACCCTCCCAAAATAACTTGTACTCTCTTTTTCCTTCCCCATCTTCTGCTACGGTCTCTCTATCCCCAATCATTACCCGTTTTTTTTTTATGAAATTTGGTTTGCAATTTCTTGAACGTTTTTTGAAATATGCCACGCACAAAGAGTATGACGAGCTGATGGAAAAACAGTGGTCATTGCATTGCTAAGAGCAATTTCTGCATCCGTTACGATAACACTTGGAAATTCTTTTTCTCGATAACATTTTCTAACACACTCCAAAGCTCATATATATGACTCAGTGGTCTCCCGACTAATAAAAGCTAGGGCAATAGTGAAGGATGCACCCGTTGAAGTTTGCGACACCATATGAAAACATGGCAACTTGTACTTATTAGTCTTGAAAGTGCAATCCAAAAACAAAATGTGATAAAAACATTGAGCAAGTAGAACATGTTTTGGATGACTGAAGAATAAGTCAGTAACTTCATTTGTCATATCGTAGACTCTATGATGAACAGATTAATGGCGACTGCAAGCCAACTTCATAAACTGTTGCATTATCGATCTACCTTCTGTATTATGAAGTTTAAGCTTCACTTTGGCATTGTACACATTTCTGATTGTAGACTTATTTTTTGGGTTGTCAAGTTTAAGAGCAGTTAGAATATTCCATGGCCTAACCCCACTATTTGTCATTGTTTCAATGGTCTTTACTTCATTGTCTTTTAATCGCGCAACATAAACAACGAGAAGACTGTGATTGTGGCATCCGTTTATAACTTTCAAAGTCCATTTTCCATCATCTTGACAATGTGCTCTTAATTCAAATGGACAACCACATTTTCTACTTCCCGATCTACGCCTTTCTTTTGGGTTATTGGTACATGCTCCTTAGTCTTATGATCAATGTACATTCCACTTCTTTCACAAGTAAGCAGCATCCATGAGCCTTTCCCATTATCTAAGAGATTTTTTGTTTTACTTCTTTTGATAACAATGACACAATTCACATCAAGTCCACTATCAAAGCACCATTTATGTACGTCCTCTTTGGAAACAAACAACTGTATCAACAAACAAGATATTATGATTAGAGTAACGTACTTAATGTAAAACATAAGTACTAGTTTTCAAACCTTATCGGTGGTGAAATGGGAAGTTAAATTGGGGTACGCGCAACACAATATTCATGCTTCTTCATGTGAAAGATCGTTGCTGTCATCATTTTCCAACAGACAAACCTTATCATTAACATTTACATCGTCCGTTTCATAAGGCTTCTCATTAAATGAATAATCCTCATTCTCGTGTACTTCGTTCACGACAACAGTTGCATCAAACTGTAAAACAGCTGAATATTATTCACACCACAAAGAAATAACGGTATCAAATATTCATACAAATAAACTAAAAACGGTATCGCCCTGTCGATTAAATAACCATTGTTTGATACAAAACATGCATGGTAACATTAGTACCACAAAATCGTATACACGGTAATATAATACCGAGAAAAATTAATAAACACGGTGGCTCTTTTACGTCTTCTCTATCTCTGTGTCAAACTGTTGTTTGTACTTGATAAAACTGGTCATACTATACCGTGTTTTCATACTTAAAACGATCATTATTTTTGTATCTTCGTACTGATTTTTTGCTATAAACATGGTCCATCGTAACCGAATTTTTCATTCGTGCTTCTTCTTCAATTCCGTAGGCGTTAACGGAAAATAAGCTCTTCCCATGTTACATGCATTTTTCATTTTTTTTATTCAATGCATATTACATGCATGTTATCAGGATAAATAAGCTCTTCCCATGTTGATTTGTTTATCCTTTGCACTAAATTTGGCTGGGATAAATTTTTCTGCATTATAGCTTTGTTCAAATAATACATGACTTTTTACTACTTCAATTATTTCAATACAGTGTAATTGTTGTTATTGGTATACAGTCATTTTACGATTACTGTGTTTAAATTGTCTTAACATTTTGACATTTTAAACCCTAATTGCTTTATTTCACCTATTTGTGCACAATCACATATGGACAAATCCTTCTAACATGCAGATCTGTTTATAGCTAGTTGGATTTGGAATTCTCACTTTTGATTAAAGGTCAATTCTTTTATCTTTGCAATTGTAAATGTATCATTTTTTACAGTTTATATCTTTTTTTCTGTTCTTCTGATATTTTACCCACTATTAAAAAGAAGTCTACCATCTTCCCACGTATAGTACATAAGGTGCGTCAACATCATTTATTGTATGTAGACCTCACTAATCTACAACCATCTCCTGCTCCGAGACACGACTGCATTGTGATAGGTGCAACACAATTTGCTTCTAAATATTTTAATATACCAACAAAAACATATATGTGTAATAGGTGCAACATATACTACTATATTGTGGAATGGTTCAATCTTTTCTATTTCTTAACCAATACTGCTTAATCATATTTTACTCTTTTATTACACAACCTTTAATTTGTGATATACCTCTGCATATGATTGCAATTTTTACGCTATAAGTACCGGTTTGGCTGCCTTTACGTCTATTTCCACTACAGAGACTTTTGTCTCATTGCAGATTTGCATTTTTATCATCTTATATCCAGTTATATATTCATAAACGTCTTTCTGTTTTACAATTATGCTTCGTATAACCTATTTTCTTCTATTTAATGTGTGTTCGTATTCCACTGCTATGTCCCTACGTACACTAAGATGTGCTTCATTGCTTTTGCTACCGCTAAAAGGGTTAAATAACTAATTTGACTTATAATCATTTGTTGTTCAGAACGTCATCCTGTCCATTTAATTTGAATAAAATACAATAGCTACGCATTTCAGTTCATGGCATTTCAACTGTTTTAGATAAACGCACTCAAAAATAAAACGTATTATACAAAAACTTTATACCCTTTTTTTTAGTACTTACGTTATGCAGTACGAAATGACAAGATGATATAGATAACTAGTTACACCCATTGGTTTCTCCCAATTTTACAGCTTGTGCTTTCAAATTAGATAGCCAACTTCTTAGAGCATCTCCAATAGATGGAGAACTCAGCTCTTGAATTCTGAATTGGGCAAGAATTAGTACCCAACGGATGTTGTTGAGGATCGTAATATTCAGCAAAATGTTATGGGTTCAATTCAGGATTCTAAATTGGGCCGGCGCGCCGGCTTTATCGGCTACCTGTGAACGAAATCGATTTTATCGACGCGCGCCTACAAACTCGGCGTCGTTCATGGAGAGCCAATAAAGTCGGCGTGGGTTCCTTAACATTTTTAGTTTTTTTTTAAACTATCCTAACTTATATTTTAATATTGCGAAACAAAATCATTATTATTTCCGTGCAAAGAAGTTATATTTAGGAAGACCGAAATAAACTAATTTAGCTTCAGATTGAATAATAGCTGGTAATAACTCGTACAAATACAGTAGAACACGATTGATAAAATAAAAAACTGCATCACCATTACTACAGAAATTCATACAATCATAAAATAAAACATGAGTTCGGACAAGCAAGCTTCATAACTAGGTATCGCCATAGTGGTTCCGCAAATGATTCATAAGTTCTTGTTGTAGCCGGTTATGGAGTTGTGCATTTCTAAACATAACCTGACGGTTCAAATGAATGTTGAATTCCTCTTCTGTTATTCGTGTGTTTTTTTGGAATATTTCGGGTGCTTGAGAAGCACCATCGTATTCGTAGTGACGTTGCCCTTCATCCGTATCTCGTTCATCTTCTATAATCATGTTGTGTAGAACAATGCAGACAAACATGATTGTAGGCATCTTCTTCCTAGACCACAACCAACATGGATTACTTATCATTGCAAATCTGGATTGTAAAACACCGAATTCTCGTTCTACATCTTTTCTTTGTTCCTCTTGCATCGCCGCAAATTTGGCTTGTTTAGGAGTCAATGGATTTGGACTTGTTTTAATAATCGTGCTCCATTTTGGGTAAATGCCATCTCCTAGGCAATAACTATGGTTGTAAGTATTTAATTTGACCCAGGATAAATGTTAAAGGAGGTACCTGGCCTTGAGCAAGATCATTGAACAGATGAGATCTTTCTATAACATTTAAGTCATTATTCGAACTGGGGATTCCGAAGAAAGCGTGTCATATTCACAAATCATACGATGCTACAGCTTTCCAAATGATGGTTGGTAGCCTTTCCCAATGCATACAGTCTAGACTTCCTAAATTTACCGGTCATCCCCTGCTTTCGTGCATCTCTCTGATTCACACTACATCTGCTTCGTTCGGAGACCTTAAGTATTCTTCTCCGTAGACGTCCACCACAGATTGACAGAATTTTTCAAGTTTTTCAAGTGTCGTTCTCTCTGTTATTCGGTACGCATCGTCCAATGCATCAATAGGAGTGCCATAAGCTAACATTCTCATAGTGGATGTCATTTTCAGTTCACCGGATAACCCCTGTGTCTTCGATGCATTTTATTTGTACATAAAGTAATCATTGTTACCTTGAATACCCACCAATATCCAAAAAAAAAAAAAAGATTTCTCCTCATCCTGTATCTTCTACGACACATATCAGGCCCGTAAGTGCAGCTGTCATTGAAGTAATCTTGCATCAAAGACTTATGGTATTTTTCTTGATACCGGTGTATAAACTTCCCTCCTGGAACCAATCCACCTCGTGTTGTGGATGATGAACCGTAGACTTCCTGGTATAAATCCTGTATTTATTGTATTTCTTCTGCTTCCTATTGAAGGATTTCCTTTTCCTCCGAATCATTATCAAAAGCCATCATGCATCTCACAAAATTGGAACCCATTTTTGCTTGTGAATATGTTTGGATATGAAATAAGATTTGCAATGTTGCTATTGTTTATAAGGTATGAGGTCTTGGTTATTGGGTAGCTTTATTGGACAAAGAGCTCCTTTATTGGACAGAGGGCTCCTTTATTGGACAGAGTGCTCCTTTATTAAAATGTATGCTTCTTTATTGGACAGAGTGCTCCTTTATTGGTACCTGTGTGGGTTCTGTTTGTAGTGTGCAGGGTCGTCCCCGAAATTTAGCAAATGTATTTAACAAGCAGGGTCGTCCACTTAATATAGCCAAGGAATTTAACAAGAAGGGTCTTGGTTTTTGTGTAGCTTTATTATTTTCTGTGTTCCTTTATTAAATTATGTGCATCTTTATTGATTGGAGAGTTCATTTTTCAGTAACAATGTATTTGCATTGTGTTGTGTGCAGCTTTATGGGTTTTAGAGTCGTCATTACCTAAGGAATTAAACAAGTAGGGTCATCCCTTAATGTATTGACGTTGCAATATATAGTGGTAGTTTTTAATATAAACGAAATTGGGAGAATTAAACGTTTATATTGAAATATAATTAAAACGAGCTTACCACATCACGATAGTTCGTAATTTTACTTTTTTTTTAAATTTTGCAAGCCAAGTGGGGTTGAGTGGACCCTTACACGTTTATTCAGCACAAGAGACAAACAAACAAAAAGCCCTCGGTACAAAAGCCTAGTACGAGAAAATGAATGTTGCAAACAAATACACAAACAGAAGTTCAATTACAATAGGACATCGAACCAAGAGACCAAGAAAGCGCTATCAAAATGAAATAAGGATGTAGTCAAATCCCTGTGAACAAGAAGTTTAATCAACGTCCAAAGCTCATTAGAACACCGCCTTTTTGACAGGAAAGCTCGCAAAATTCTTTCTTCCCAAATCAATCGCACCAGCTTGTTGATGCAAAAAATGAATAGAATGTGCTCTTGCTTTCTCCATCTGGTTGACATTTGAATGAAATGCCATTGCTCATCCGAACTCGGTGGGATCGCGTTATTTCCAAATAGCAACAGATTTTTTTCCACAAATCTTTTGAGTATGAGCATTCAAAGTATAAATTGCTTTGGTTTCTTCACTACTTTGACATAGTACACACGTATTATTCACTATCATTCCCATCTGTGATATTCTGTTCTTCGTCGGCAAGGCACTGTTTATTGCCTTCTAAAGCATGAAGTTCTCTCTTGGCACTATGTTATTGCTCCACACAATTTTGTGCCATTGACAAACAACAAGGTGCTTGTATCTTATCAACAGACAGTAGACATGTTTCGTGCTGTGTAAAGCACCATCGCATCTTATTTCATTCGCCACCGAATACAGAATGTGCTGCAGATAATTGTTGCATATAGATCTATTGTTAGCATTTGAAAAATATGGTAATATCACCTTACCAGTAACCAAAAAACAGTTGACAGTAGCTTCTCTATGGATACCCGTTTGTAAAACAACATTGTATCCAACTAACTTCGACATAATTATTCCCTTCCCCATCCACGGATCGTTCCAGAATGACACACGACAACCGGGGAAAATATTATACTGAATAAAAGGCAGAAACTTCACTCTAGATGCCAACATAGTACGCCATCCCCAACTGCATGACTGAGGAGTGTCCGTAGTCCAGAAATTTTGATTTCTTACATTGTACTTCCAGCACCACTTAACCAAAAGACTATCCTTGCGACCAATGAAATTATTGAAGTGAGAGCTCAATGCAGTGAAATTCCACTGATGGAGGGAGTACAGACCTAACCCGCCTTCGTTCTTTGGAAGAAGCATTTTTTGAAATGAACAAGGTATCGGTTTTCTGCCAAGGACACCACCAGTACAAAGGAAACGAAGCATAGAAGATGTAATCATCGACAGTAATTTTTTGGGAAGCATGACTGCCCTAGTCCAGTATACAGATAAAGAGAATCCAATGATTTGAGCAAGCATTAGACGTTCAGCTTGAGATAAGAATTTATTCGTGCAATTGTTCAATGGGCTATTATTCTATTAAACATAATCATGTAGTTAGCTTTCGTAATCCTTGAAGTGTACAAAGGCAACCCAAGGTAGATTGAACCCTTCTGGAGAGGTTGCACTTGAAGAAGTGTATACAATCTTTCAGCCTAGCTATCATGAATTCCAACGAACATTACATGGGATTTGCTTATAGAAGCAATTAAGGGTATCAAGAATAGCAATCAGGGAGTTGTTATCGGGTGTAACGACCCACAAATCCGTACTATCTGAGTTGACTAACAACACCACATGTCCAACCCAGATTGCACAGAAATACGAATCCTTTTTAGAAAGAAGTTAGAGGATGAGAAATAGAAAGAAGGAAATATTAGAATAGAAGAAAACAAAGAAGACAAGTCTCACAGCGAAACGAATAAAATATATTATATAACATAACTTTCGAAATACAAATCGGTAACTTTATATACATACCATCATCAGAGCACAACAGTTATTCCTGGAACAGTTATAAACACCTGTTTCCAGATACAAACATGGTTCACAGCGGAATATATGATAGTCTATAGCTAACTGGTGAAGCCTCCTGCTTCCAGCCCCTCCAAATGAATCTGTAAAATCCCTACTACTTGACCGCCCGTACAAATTTGGGCAACCAAGAGTTTAGGGAAAACAAACAAAATAAACTCTGGGTCAGTCATGGGACTGGTGTGAGTAAACTCCAACCATTTGTTTAACGTTCAAAATCCTTTCAAAAGGAAAGATAATAGTAAGACCAGCCCACACATAAACATGGAAGGTTTTTACCTTACTATAATCCAAAACACTTTGATACGAAAATCCAGTGATATTATAATAATGTCTACATCAATAAATAACCAAATAGTAGAACGCTTGCATCTTATGCTCTACATATATAGTATAAAATCAAAACCACAGGGCGCTTATTGGAGATTGGATTCCAACTATGACAAGGTATGAGACCACCTTCTGCTAGTGTATCTCTAGAGGCGAATACACCTGGGTTCAACAAGAACATCTTGCAAGCCGGCCCACACATGACCGACCACTCATTTCGCTTGAGTGTATCGAATGTATATCACCAACGGTTGGGATCAGCAACCGTTTCCCGAATGGGATAACATCGAATAGAATAAGGAATTAAATGAATCTCTAGATAGGTGATCATACACCCTAATGGGAGCGATCCACATAGCCATGCTGCCTGCCCGATTTTTGTCATTTCCCGGTCATTGAGGCCTGAGGCTACGATTACTTTCTACTCATTGATAGCACAATCACTTTGAATGCCACATTGTCAGATCCGTTAATCACTTGTTGATTTGCACAAATATTTTGGATGTTATGCTAAGGGAATAAATCCGTTGCAACCATATATATTTATACAGACCAACCCATTAGATCATTGGAAATACTTTGTCAGACATTCGTCCATTTACGTTCGTTCTGTGATTGAACGAAACCGAAGGCACAATTTCTGCTAATAGAAAAGGCCTTGCACTTTACTCCGTCTTTAATATATTCAGCATACTTGGTTCGCAACGCTTATGCCAATACGGAGTGGTTCTTCGGATAATAATCCAACCGGTCTCTCCATATTGACAACGATGGTCAAAAACGTCGATAGTCTGTGATTCAACTATTGAATAAAAACAAGTGTTTCGATAGTCAATGATTTAACTATCGAAGGAAACAAGTGTTCAATCAACATATCAAACAAATCACTAGGCTCTTTAATTAATATTTCCTTATCAATATTGGCCCTTTACGCTATTTTGAAAAACATTTCCGAATATCGCCCCCCTTTATTTTCTGTATTTAGAAAATATATTCTATTTGCAATTGAAAACAATTTCAATCACTTATCTCTTTCCCGACTACTTTAATTATACTCAGGAAATATTTACTTTTATATTCCCGACATTCCATCACTTGGGTTAAAACGAATGCTGTGTAAAACATTGTTACAACAACCCAAAATATTTTATCCAACTAACTCTTTTTCAACCATTTCACTTCGAGGCTGGATCCTGCTATTTATCAATTTAAAATGAAATCAATCAAGTTGGGGTAAAATTACCTCTCAGACCTTGACTGAAAACATCCTCAACTTCAAAACGGCAAAACCACTTACCTCGAAAAATCAACACTATAAAAACCAATTACTCATTTTTAAATGTATATATGTTTCTCTTCTATTACCAGCTTATCAATTTTCTTTTTGTTTATAATATTCTATTTTAAATTTCGTTTCATTATCGAATTCAATATATATTGATATATTGATTACGAACTATCAAAATTTCCTAAAAATATTCTAACTCCTTAAATTTCCGGAAAAATACGCCATAACCTCCTTTGTACTGGGAGTATCAGGATATTTCAAATAGCCTCCCATGGACCTCACCAATCCAAAAGAAAAAGAAAAAGCCAAGCGGCTTGCCGATACGGCGCATAAAATCTCATATATGAATTTAAACATGTACCTTTTTGTCGGGCACATAAATTAAAATCTTCATATACTCCATCCCAAACCTGTCTAACCCATGCTCACATGTTTCCAATTCAATTCAACTCAATCCAATCGTTTGAATTCAGTTTCGCTCATTTATTCTTTAATTAGCTATTTTGCCTATTTCACTTCTTTATTTGAACATAACATGTTCAAACAAAATATTTAACTTGCTCTTAACCAAATTTAATTTCAATTTCAATTCTAGTTTCTTTTTCGATTTCGAATATAAATTTTCAAATCAAATTCACTTCTTCAAAGCCCAATATCAATTCGAAGTCTCATTAACTAATTACTATTCAAATTAGTTAATTCTATTCAAAAATCAAAAAAATCTGATTTCTGTTTCAAAAATCAATTTATTACTCCATATGAGTTCTGATATATTTTATAACTCAAATCTGGATTTTTCTTAATAGAAATTCGGATTTTATTCGCTTTAAATCCTTTTATAAAATTAAATAAACCGTTATGGTTTTTAAATGGTTATGGCGCTGTTTTTCTGAAAATTTGATTTTGATATAACTCAAAATCTATTCGACGAAATCCAGATATTTCTCTTTCAGTAGAAAACTATTATCAAATTGGTCCTGACTTTTCTTGTTTCAAAGAATTCCGACTTCAATTGAGTCATGCATATTTAATTGAAGTTCGAATCGCTAATTTTCGAACTGCAGCGCTGCGGCGAGTTCGTTTTAATTATATATATATATATATATAAACTTTTTAAACTTCGTTTAAAATAAATTTAACTCCCTTTTTAACTCTATTTGAATTTTCTTGATTCAAACTCCATTTTCACTTTTATTTGAATTCTATATTCAAATTCTATATTTTAAATTCCATTTGAATAATATATTCAAATTCCATAGTTTAAAATTCCATTTGAATTCTCTTTTGAATTTTACATTCAAATTCCCTATTGAATTCAAATTCCATATTTATTCTATTTGAATTTTAAATATTCAAACTCCAATTTATTTCTATTTGAAATTTCAAATATTCAAACTCCTTTTTAATTCTATTTTCAAATCTTTATATTTTAAATTTCATTTGAACTTTCTTTATTCAAATCCATTTTGAATTACTTTGAATTCAAATTCTATTTCAATTCCTTTGAATTCAAATTTTATATCAATTCATTTGAATTCAAATTCTATTTCAATTCCTTTGAATTCAAATTCTACTTATTCAAATTCTATTCAAATTCTATATTTCCAAATTCTTTTCAAATTCTAATTTCAATTTGACTTCTATTTAAATAAAAAGTCGAATTATTCGAATTCAAATCATAAATCCTTACGGATTTATTTTTGTCCAATTTATATTCTGAACATCAGAATAAATTCCATCGTTTATTTCTTTAAAACGATTTCCCCATTTTTATTTGTAAATTCACATTTGAATTTTAAATGTTCAAATTATCCAATGATATTTACCTCTTTTTATTTACAAACCCTATTTATTTTACTTGTTTATATATTTAAATAAGTCCCAATTTCAATTTCCTTTGAAATAGATATTTCTACTTTGGAAAAATAGTTTTTCCCCTTTTTCAAATTCAACTTATAATTTATTTCTGAATTATCCAATGATAATTCTCTTCCCTACATTTATAACTTCGTTTATAAAAGAACTATTTATAAACTTCGTTTATAAAGGAATCACTTGTTTTTTTCAAAACAAGTTTATATTTCAAATCAATTTAAAAATTCAAATTCTATTTTTTTAAATAGAATTTCCCTTTTTAAATCTCAAATATCCATTCCGCGATATTTTTAAATATCAACCTTTGGGCCCAGTGAAATTCAAACACCAAAACAACCAATTATTTATTTTCTAACACATCATTTATGACGGTATATATGCAAACAAATAAACAAACAGATAATATATTTTTGAGGAATCCAGTTGGATTCCTCCAGCCTGTTCTCCTGCATCCACAGACGTTAGTCAACAGAAATAATACCCATCCTGCTTTGAGGCAGGATATCGCGGTATAAAAGGGGATCCACTTATGTACGTGGGCGTAGTGTCATCCGCTAATGATACTGCGGGCATCCGCTAATGAGACTGCGGGAATCCAACCAATCATCAACCCAATATATATATATATATATATATATATATATATATATATATATACACATACACTAGTCAACCCTAAATAACTAATATATTTTAAATCAACCAAACAACATTCAAACAAGCAATAACAATTATTTTTAACTAAAAATAATAATTTTAAATGAAAGGTGAGTGAGATTTACTCACTGTATATTTTCGTTTGCCGAATATCCAGTTTCATTCTCATATCGTCTTAGCTCCCGGTCATCTCGAATCATCTCGAATAAATTGTTTTTGTACCTAAGATGATTTATTTATTTATTGATTGAACGATTTACAAATTTAAATTAACCACTACAATAAATCAATCGTTCTATGTATTGTAAATTTTCGTTAAATGTATACCTTGCCGTCTTGCAAATTAGCCGATCCGTCGACGAACATTCCAAAAATCATTGTCCATACCCACTATGATCAGCCCAAAACTGCCTCACTTCATTACCCTTACCAATGCACTGCTGCCTACTTCCACACCCCATTCATGTCACCCTATTGCCTTGTCTGAACCCCATCAGCCCCAAACACTGATTTCTATGCCACCAGAACTCCTCACTGTCACACCTTAACCACTACAATCCACTTCACTTAAAACTTACTGATAAAACTCCAAACTCCTCAATACCGATCCCCTGTCATCACCTCTAGTACATCGCACCAGGTCCGAAACCCCAAGCCAGTCACACAGTTCAACCACCAGGCAACGAACTCCACCATACAAACTTAACCCAATCGAACTTTCCCAAAAATCACAGACCCAGTTCCTAATTTGAACTGTCGAATACCCCTAAACCCCCGAAAACATAGATCGATCCCATCTTCACTGAACCCCATGTCGAACTTCAGATCAACATCGCGCATTTTCCCATTCACAAAAATATCACAAACCCGTACCTTCATTTACCTTACTGTCTGTAGCCTGGATCCACATCGTCTCTCAATCGCGACTTCGAATCCCCCCTCCAGATTGAAGTCAACAATCGCGACCTCCCCTCAGCAATACGTTGAACGCGACGAGCTCCAGTTCGAACAACAAATGGGCATCGCACCTAGTCCAACTTTGAATGCCTTTAACCCTAGCTATACGAGTTGCTTCCCTTCCCTATTCGCGAGCCCCTCCGATGTTGGGTCGAGCTCCAGTAATTCACTCATTAAATTGCGACGGTGCATTCAGTTGATTTTGTGTTTTGAGGAATGAGGGAATTAAAGGCTATAGGCTGTGTTATATAGAGGATTGGAGGCGACATCAGTACAATGGCCATTAAAAATGTAGGCCTGAGTACATGGCAAATATATTTAAAAGATTTGATTTTGATTTTAAATATAGTTTAATTTAATTTGATTTGGCTTAAAGATATTTTCACTTTATTTTAAATAGATATCGATTTGATCTCGTGCTTATCCACTAAAATAATATCGGGGTTCATTACTTAAACCGTGAACCGCTATTATAACGTAACCACTACCGTTTCAACGTTATAACATTATTCTGAACTCAACAGAATAGATTATAAATTTTAATTCAAACGTATATATATATAATAACCATATTAACTTGATATAAAATAATTTAAATTCAGAACTAATCATTTTCTTGAAAATATATTATTATTATTATCGTTCATATTCATACAGAACTGACATCGATCATTTGAATCATTTCGATTCGGTTTTTAACTTCGATTTCAATATATTTCGTATTACGACAATTTTATATATTCGATATTAAATCGAAATCGATTTTTAAATCGAAATCGATTTTTAAATCGAAATCGATTTTTAAATCGATAACGTAGTATAAATATTCATGTATATTATCAATTCAATATTTAAACCCATATTAAATATTTAAATTTAATCGATGAAAAATCTGGGTCGTTACATTCTTCTCCCCTTAAAATAATTTCGTCCTCGAAATTACTAAGGTGGGAAAAATGGTACAAATCTATTACTTTTCAAAATCTCACTTATGTTGAAACTCAACTCCTCATATTTCAACAAATTTAATACCACCAAACTTTTGGTCTTCCTTCATTTAATTCGAATGATCTACGATCAATCCATTTATATCCAACTTATATTCCAATAAACCTATTCAAATTGATTCTAGTTAATTTCAAATTGATTCTAGTTAATTGATTCACTTCAATCCATCTAACTAGCTTAAGTTAAATTCCACTTCCAGAATCCAAATCCCAGGGTTTTCATTTCAAATCCTTTTGAAATCACTTAAACATGTACATATATTTATAATCTTTTCAAATTCAAAATATATGAATTTTCAAACCAACTTGTTTTCTTTCAAACCAGTTTCCATCAAAAATTTTCTAAGGTAGCAATCCATCACTTAGAAACTCGAAAATGAACACTGATGATGTCGCGACCATCATCAGAATTATTTTCCAGCCACCGAAGTGAGTTCAGTGCTTTAACCTTTTCATAATCCATTCAAAAATGATTTTTATTCAAAAATTCTTCAAATACAAAGCTATATTATACTAATATACTTCAGAAAATATTTTCAAACTTCCCAGGATTTTAAATTTCAAATTCTGGTTTGAATTCAATTTCAATTCATTTCATTTGTATATGTTATTCATATACAAATTTTATTTGGTTCTATATAACCATTTTATTTCTTATAATCTCATTTGATCATAACGATAACAATCAACACATCCAATAATTTCAGAAAATTATTAGTTTTATATCAAAATAGAATTTTGGGTAAAATCATTTCATTCACACACTAAAACAATATTGTGTCAATTTCTCTGTTCAAGTGTTTAGAAATTCCTATCGACTTTGTGGCGTCCCACTATTCGATCAGAATTCATAAACCACTCAACAGATTAACTAACACAATATAAAACAATTTTTATATCAATTAACAAATACGCTCTCATATATATATATACACACACACACACACTCAACTCATTCTAGGGTACTACTGACCCTATCTCTAATGAGTACATCCTACCAAAGCCTAGGTATTCGCTCAACCTAAGCTCTGATACCAACTGTAACGGCCCGTAAATCCGTACTATCTGAGTTGACTAATAACACCACACGTCCAACCCAAATTGCACAGAAATACGAATCCTTTTTAGAAAGAAGTTAGAGGATGAGAAATAGAAAGAAAGAAATATTAGACTAGAAGAAAACAAAGAAGACAAATCTCACAGCGAAACGAATAAAATATATTATATAACATAACTTTTGAAATACGAATTGGTAACTTTATATACATACCATCATCAGAGCACAACAGTTATTCCTAGAACAGTTATAAACACCTGTTTCCAGATACAAACATGGTTCACAACGGAATATATGATAGTCTATAGCTAACTGGTGAAGCCTCCCGCTTCCAGATCCTCCAAATGAATCTGTAAAATCCCTACTACTTGACTGCCCGTACAAATTTGGATACCCAAGAGTTTAGGGAAAACAAACAAAATAAACGATGGGTCAGTCATGGGACTGGTGTGAGTAAACTCCAACCATTTGTTTAACTTTCAAAATCCTTTCAAAAGGAAAGATAATAGTAAGACCAGCCCATACATAAATATGGACGGTTTTTACCTTACTATAATCTAAAACACTTTGATAAGAAAATCCAGTGATATTATAATAATGTCTACATCAATAAATAACCAAATAGTAGAACGCTTGCATCTCACGCTCTACATATATAGTATAAAATCGAAACCACAGGGCGCTTATTGGAGATTGGATTCCAACTATGACAAGGTATGGGACCACCTTCCACTAGTGTATCTCTAGAGGCGAATACACCTGGGTTCAATGTAACAACCCGTGTTTTTATAACGTATAGTAACCATAAATAAAGGCAGAATTAATTTTTAAAATAAGAATCAAGAGAAACGGGTTATTCCATTGCGTTCGCCTCGAAATTCTGCTTGGAAACGAGTCTGAGTTTTCGAAAATCAGAGTCCGTATGACCAAGTTATGACCATTCGAAGTTTTCAGAAATTTTCAAATTCAAAACAGACTCACTTCGAATTCAAAATTCGAATTTCAAACATCCAAATGGATTGGGCGGGAAAAATCCCGCCCAGGACCAGGTCGACCTGAGGGTCGACTATGTAGTCGACCTACCCAGGGTCAGGTCGACCATAGTGTCGACCTGGGGGTCGACCTGGTGCCCGAGCCCATTTCTGGGGCTAGATTCACTCTGATGTATGTGGCCTCATTTCTGTCCACATTCGTTGACCTGACCCTATAAATACAGCCCCTAACACCAGTCTCTCTACACCAAATTTCTTCCTGACCTTATGTTGCTCTGATTCTGGTTGAAAAGTTTGAGAGAGGGACTGCTTCTACTACGTTGAGACTGCGTTAAAGGAATTGCTGATTAGGGGACTTCTATTAGGACTTGACTAAGCAACAAACGAATCTCCTTTTCTAATTCTCGAACCACGATCTGTAATCCCCAGTTATTTTCAGATTTAAACTGTAAATGTATTATGAATATGATGTAAAATTGAAATTGGACCTATGTATGATGACTGTTTACATTCATTCTTGTTCATCTTGGATCTTGACTCTTGAATATTACTATGACATCGATTTGGGGCCTATTCATGTTGTAAATCAAAAAGAGAAACCCCTCCTATTATCTTGTTGAACCTGTTATTAGCCACGTGTTTATGATTATAACCTTATGACAGTCGTACAACGAATATACTATCATCTTATGACAATCGTTACTATGACTATACTATCATCTTATGACAGTCGTTACCATGACTATACTATCACTTGTGACGACTATTATTTTGACTAGTACCTTATCTTGCTAGATTTGGAATCTTTATGTTTGAGGCCAATATTTCATATGCCAGTAATGTTCTATTTCAAGTCATATCATGCTATGCTAGTAATCACTCTTGCCACCTTATACCCATTTCTTTTTATGTCACTCCCTAATTAGATTTATTTGTATCGATTCGAACCTTCGTGCGATGGGAATACGATTTGGGTAGATTAGGTAAAATATGAATTAGCTTTAAATTTGAACATGAACATTATTATGACTTGAACCTGAATATGGACATGAACTTTGTCACAGCCCGCCCCGCACCAACCGACATTTACTCCAAAGGTGCGCTGTACACATGTCCAGTTAGCACGGAACGGGTCGTCAGAAGGAAAAGGAAGGAGGAAATGAACATACAAAGAACCTGTAGAATGTCTCATAGCGCATAGAACAAAATATAATAATAACATACTTGACATAAAACAGGAGAGACAGTGCATAAGCTGAAAATCAGAACAAAACATCATAGCAGTGGAAATCCAAAATAAAGCTTATTACAACTTTCAAACTGTCTCAAAGCAAAAGTAAGATAAAGGAGATACACTACTAATGCCCAAGTAGCGACCACCAACGACACAGGGAGAATGTGTGTATATATATCATACGTGGAAGCCTCCTGCCCGCCTCCGAATCAGCTACTCGCGCACCACCAGCTAACTTGTCTCTAGTCTACTCGTGTGAGCACCCAGAGTAATAAGAGGAGACATAAAACTCTGGGTCAGACATAAAGCCTGGTATGAGCGATAAGCATCTAAAGTGAACAATAACAGGTAGACTAAAACATACCTGAACCTGGACCTGCAACCAAAGAGTTAGCACTACATACTGTACAACACTCTAAGGTACCATATCAAACGGTGTAAAGATACGGAGGTGGGGGAGGTGTGCATGTCATAATGATGACAAACAATCAAACATAGCATCCATCCTCACATCTCTCACTCAGTGCGTAAAGCATACGATATTCACCACTTCGATCACCCAACATACCTTGCTACGATCACTTTGCCCCATGAAGTCATAAATGGCTTCACTGCACTGACAACGTAGCCACAAATCCTTTGCTATGTCCACTTTGCCCCATGGAGTCACAAGAACCCCACTGCACTGGCTTATAGCCTTACTAATCCTTACTATGTCCACTCTGCCCCATGGAGTCACAATGACCCCACTGCACTGGCTCATAGTCTTACTACGCATCACCTTGCCCCTTAGGTCATAATGACCCTACTGCACTGATAACGTAGTCTTGCTACCATCACTTTGCCCCTCAGGTCAAAATGATCCTACTGCACTGATAAGTAGCCCATCACCCATTTCCAGTGGTGAATCGAAGTTATGAACGTCGACAACTCCTTAGCACACGTCCCGCACCAAAGTCCAACTCATGAAGTCCACTCATTGGTTCCTATCTGGATCCTGAGTCAATACCCTTCATTTGGACTACCTTTGCATCTCGGGTTATCAGTCTTCATCGGTTCGGTTCGGATCAGAATGCTCCTTCTTCACTGGATCGTGTCGCATCGCCGTCACCCCTGGCGGATCGGGTCGGGTCTCCAGATTGTCACGGTTCGGATCGTATCGCGGCCCTCTTTCTCTCTGCTTCGGATCGTGCTCCTCTCCTCGGTTCGGATCGGAATACCCCACATGGGTCGGATCGCGCTCCTCCAGCTCGTGGCTCCCCCTGGTTCGAATCTGCGTCTCGTTGTGCATCGGTTCGTGGATGCTGCTTTCCTTTAGTCGGATCGTGACGTGAAGCACAAGTGGATCGGATCGGGTAGCAGTTCGCGGTTGGTGCTCGTGGGCCTTGCGCAGATGGTTCGGTTCGGAGGAGATGACTCGACTCGTGGTGATGTCCCACGATCCCATAGGGCGATCCGATCGACCCTCAATCCCCTATGCGATCCGAATCCCTGCACCTTGTCCAGCGAGTTGTTTACGCCCCTCGACGGTGTTTTCGACCATTCCAACTATTCTAATCAGTCACAAAGCATTTCATACAGTCATAGCAACATGCATAATCAACCACAAACATCAAAACATCAATATGATAGGTAGAAATGGATCAAACATACCCAAAATCCCATATTTCCCCTTAAGCATATTTAGGTGGAACTAATGATAGGATTAACAAAACTTAACCAAATTAACCCAAATTCATATCAGAGGTCTAAAACATCATTCCGAATTTTATAAACATTTTTCCAGAATTTTACCATGTTTAAATTCGCTAATTAACACTAATCATCCCTAATTAACCATAATTAGTGCAAAACTATGCAAATCACTCACCTTAGCCACAAAATAAACTAAGATCTAAAATAAATCTCTGATTTGATGTGAATCCTAATGCTAAACAGCAGCTCCAATGTTGCTTTGGTGTAGATCTTCCTTGATTAGGGGTTGCTAAGCCAAATCCTTGACCAAAAGGTGATTTGGAGGTGATTTAGACGTTGGAGGCCATTTTTAGGGTTCCTTGGTGATAAGTGGAGGCTAGAAAACTGAAATGGGATGATCCTCTATCTCATTTCAGCCTCCCCATAACCCTAATCCCAAAATGGGTTATGGGCCTATCCACTAATCACCCGATTTGGCCCGGTTAAGCAGTTTTTCACCCTCCAAACCTTATTTCAGCCATATCTCCCAAACGGTAAGTCCGTTTGGCTATTATGACCACTCTACAGAAAGGTAAACCATCAAACGAATCCAATGGAAGTGGTTTCAGGTCAAAATTCCTTTCCAATCAAAAGTTATGGCCAAAACAGTACCAACTAGGGGCAAAATGGTCATTTAAAAATCGACAAAAATCATGAACATGGGAAATGACTCTAATGGATGTTTCCCAAAGTTACATGACCATACGACTTCACATGGGAAAGAAATAAATATTCCACAATCCTATGATGTGTAGAATACGGGTCGTTACACTCTCCCCCCCTTAAGAAATTTCGCCCCCGAAATTCCTTAATCAAAACACACACAAAGGTCCCGCATGCCTACCAATCATAAAACAACAATCAAACATGCAAACAAGCGAAACAAGTCTACCCTAGCATGTGGAAAACTAAATTGCAAAGTAAATCTTACCAGGCAAAGAGTTCTGGATATGCTTTCCTAATGCTCTCCTCTGTCTCCCAAGTACAATCATTCTCGTCCTCGCCCCACTGAACTTTGACTAGCTTCACCGCCTTCCTTCAAAGTTGCTTCGTACCGTGCCCACAATACGAATCGGCTTGCGGTTCCCAACCGCCTCGGGTTCTACTTCGAAGTCCTCTAACTGATCAGGTGAAACAGTCATATCTGAGTCGTGAACGAACTTCCTTAGTTGGGAAACATGAAATACATTGTGAACTCCCGCCATTTTCTCTGGTAAGCCAACTCTATATGCCAAATTCCCGACTAGTTCAAGAACAGGGAATGGACCAACAAATCTTGGTGCTAACTTGCCTCTCCTGCCAAATCGTATCACCCTCTTCAACGGAGAGATCTTGACAAACACCAAGTCACCAACGGAGAATTTCAAGTCTCTTCTCCTCTTATCAGCATAACTCTTCTGTCTATCTTGGGCAGCTTTCATTCGTTGCTGAATGATCTTAATCTTATCCGAAGTTTCTCTCACCACATCTGGTCCAAGCACAAACTTCTCGCCAATCTCTATCTAACATGATGGTGAGTTGCACGGTCTTCCATACAAAGCTTCATATGGAGCCGTACCGATACTGGATTGGTAGCTATTATTATATGCAAACTCTACTAGATGCAAATGGTCATCCCATGATCCACCAAAATGCAATATACAAGCTCTCAAGAGATCTTCCAATTTATGATTCACCCTCTCCGTCTGACCGTCGGTCTGAGGATGATATGCGGTACTGAGGTGTAATCCTGACCCTAGAGCCTCTTGTAAGCTTTTCCAAAACCCACTAGTGAACAACGGGTCTCGGTCACTCACAATGCTTTTGGGTACTCCATTGAAATCTCATTATCCACTTCATATACAAATCTGCCAACTTGGCTGCCATCCTGGTTGATTTGACTGGTATAAATCTTGCGCTTTTAGTCAATCGATCCACAATTACCCAAATGATATCATATCCCGATCTAGTCCTTGGTAAACCATCGATGAAATCCATCGAGACTTGCTCCCATTTCCATTCGGGAATTTCTAATGGTTGCAACAATCTGCTAGACTTCCTTTGCTCGGCTTTAACTAGCTGGCAATTCATGCATTTGGATATAAACTTCCCAACGTCTCTTTTCATCCCTTCCCAGTAGTAAGTCTGTCTCATATCTCGATACATCTTATTACCACCGGGATGTATAGTCAGTTTTGAGTGATGTCATTCTCTAAGCACTTCATCTCTCAAACCATTCACGTTGGGCACAACTAGTCTTCCATTCTTTCGAAGCCATCCATCTCGATCAAGCCCATATACATTCATCTCCTCATCGATACCCATCTCTAACTTGGAGATGATTTCTAATAGATTAGGATCGTCCCTCTGACTAGAACCAATCTGCTCTATCAAAGTGGGTCTGGTCGTCAAACTAGCTAGCATAACTGGATCCAATTCGCACTTTGGTCCGAAATCAAACCCCGCGATATACTCCAGTTGCTTCCACTCAAGAAACATTGCCCCTAAGCTGGCATGTCTCCTACTCAAGGCATCGGCTACCGAATTACCTTTCCCAGGTGTATATACGATATCAAAATCATACGAAGCCAAGAACTCTAACCATCTCTGCTGACGGAGATTCAGATCCTTCTGGGAGAAGAGATAATTTAACGATTTATGATCGGTAAACAACTCAAATCTTTCTCCCAAGAGATAGTGTCTCCACATCTTCAGCGCAAATACAATCGCTGCTAATTCCAAATCATGGGTAGGATACTTCTTCTCATGCGGCTTTAGCTGTCAACTAGCATAAGCTACAACCCTACCTCCTTGCATCAATACAGCACCCAGTCCGGTACCACAAGCATCCGTGTATACCGTCATCTCTTCATTCCCTTTAGGAATGACTAACACTGGCGCACGCGTCAACTTCCCCTTTAGACTCTTGAAGGCATCCTCACACACTTCGTCCCAGACGAAGGACTGATTCTTCTTAGTCAATTAAGTCAACGGTGCTGCTATCTTGGAGAATTCCTGGATAAACTTACGATAATATCCAGCTAATCCCAAGAAACTTCTTACGTCTGTCGCATTCTTGGGTGTAGGCCAATCCTGTACCGTAGCCACCTTCGCAGGGTCCACGGCAATACCACTCTCGGAAACAACATGACCCAAGAATCTCACTTCCCTTCTCCAAAAATGACACTTAGAGAATTTCGCTTTCAATTGGTGTTTCCTCAACACCTCCATCACTATCCTCAAGTGTCCCTTGTGTTCCTCCTCTGTCCTTGAGTAAACAAGGATATAATCCACGAACACAAGAACAAACTTATTCAACTGATCTCTGAATACTCGATTCATGAGATCCACAAAGTAGGCTGGTGCATTGGTCAACCCAAATGGCATGACCAACCACTCGTAAAATCCAGACGGCGTCCTAAATGCCGTTTTCGGAACACTCTCATCCGCTACTCGAAGTTGATGAAATCCTGTCGCGAGGTCCAACTGGGAGAACACTCTTGCTCCTTCCAGTTGATCAAACAAATCATCTATCCGTGGTAGAGGATACTTATTCTTTCTCGTCACCTTATTCAACTCGCGATAGTCCACACACAAACGAAGGGAACCATCTGCCTTAGTGGCAAACACAACTGGTGCTCCCCACTCGGAGACACTCCTTCTAATAAATCCCTTCTTCAAAAGATTGCTGACTTGCACCCCGAGCTCTCGCTGCTCCCTTGGTGCCATACGACGAAGTGGCATCACTATAGGTCTGGCATCTTTCACTAAATCAATACGGAACTCAATCTCTCGGTGTGGTGGAAGCCCGGTCACCTCCTCGAAGACGTCCGGATACTGGCCAACCACGGGCACATCTGACAACTCATCCTGCGGGATGTCGAGGGAATTTACAAAACTAGTCATAACCCCATCACTAGGTAGACTACCAAACACTACCCTCCGCCCATCATCCTCCCTCACTGTCACCAAAAAGCCCTCACAGTCTACCACCACCCCATATCTTTGGAGCCAGTCGACTCCCAATATAATGCCATACCCAGTAAAGCCCAAAACAAAGCAATCACATACAAACATACATCCATGACTCGATAAGACCAAATCCCTGCAAATCATACTAAGGCTAGTCGAACCACCAATCGGGTTCGTCACAACCAATGGTCTATCAACTATCTCGGGTTCCGGTCCCAACCTATCTACCAGGTCACTAGATATGAAGGAACGGGAAGCCCCAGTATCAAACAAAACTCGAACTGGTACATCATAAATAGAAAGCATACCTTGAATAACAACATTTTTCCTTTCTCCGCCGCAGTTAGGGCATTCGACGAAGAAGGAACAGCATCAAGAGAATATGCTTTCACAATCTGCTTCTCCTTAAGAGGTTGCGGACACTTATCCTTATGATGTCCCACTTGACCACAGTTGTAGCACTTCCTTTCCGCTGGCTTGGCCCGACATTCTATAGCATAATAGCCCTTCTTTCCACAGCTGAAGCACTCAACATCCTTCTTGCTCTTTTTCTGGCCACCTTTAGATTGGTCCTGCTTCCTCTTATTCTGAGAGTTACTCTTGCCTCCACCGCCTGCTTGCGGCTTTGGCCCTTCTGCAGATGCAGCCTCAGTCTTTGACTTAGGGTAAAGACTCTCTGATCTCAAAGCTTTCCCCATAATCGATTCAAAAGTCTCATCGATGTGGTTGATAAGCCTTTCCCCCAAGTATCCATCCAAACCAGTAATGAACTTCTCATTCTTCTTTTCAGGAGTATCAATGAGAGACAGTCCATACTTCGACAAAGTGTCGAACTCAGCAATATAGTCAGAAACTGCCCTTCCGTTCTGCTTAAGTTCCAAGAACCTCTTCAACAATACTGACTTCTGGGCAGCTGGAATAAACTTCTCGCTAAAGCGAGCCTTGAACTGATCCCAAGTAACCTGGTCCTCTGGAGTAGCTGTTCTGATGGCATTCCACCAATTCATCGCTCGCCCTTTCAGCTGACGAGACGCTAGCCTTCTCTTCATCGCATCCTCAAGACCCAAGTCATCGAAGATACGATCGCAGCAATCCATCCAATCTTGAACATCTGTGGCCGACTCCGTTCCGTGGAACGGCTTTCCACCAAGATTAGTGTAATCCTTGCACAACTTGGCGAAATCGACCCTAGGCGCCTGCACTACTGGGCCAACACCAACTCCGGGATTAGGAACTGCCCCTTGCACTTCTCTAAGCATATCTCTCATGAGGTTAGTATACATCGTCCTCATGTCAGCGGCATTCCCTGGGTTGGTTCATCTACCAGCACCCCTCGTGTCTCGGCTCATCGTCAATCTGAAAAAGGGAAACGATTAACGACCCCATAGTGGTGCTAGTGCAGTGCGGCTTCATTCTTATACTACTAATAGTATATATATATACATAGCTTTTGAAAACCAAAGTAATCACAAATACGCGCTCTCATATACGTACTATCTCTCCCTAGTGCCTTTCCCTAGGTTAACTACGCAACCTAGAGCTCTGATACCAAGTGTGACAGCCCGCCCCGCACCAACCGACATTTACTCCAAAGGTGCGCTGTACACATGTCCAGTTAGCACGGAACGGGTCGTCAGAAGGAAAAGGAAGGAAGAAATGAACATACAAAGAACCTGTAGAATGTCTCACAGCGCATAGAACAAAATATAATAATAACATACTTGACATAAAACATGAGAGATAGTGCATAAGCTGAAAATCAGAACTAAACATCATAGCAGCGGAAATCCAAAATAAAGCTTATTACAACTTTCAAACTGTCTCAAAGCAAAAGTAAGATAAAGGAGGTACACTACTAATGCCCAAGTAGCGACCACCAATGACACATGGAGAATGTGTGTATATATATCATACGTGGAAGCCTCCTGCCCGCCTCCGAATCAGCTACTCGCGCACCACCAGCTAACCTGTCTCTAGTCTGCTCGTGTGAGCACCCAGAGTAATAAGAGGAGACATAAAACTCTGGGTCAGACATAAAGCCTGGTATGAGCGATAAACATCTAAAGTGAACAATAACAGGTAGACTAAAACATACCTGAACTTGGACCTGCAACCAAAGAGTTAGCACTACATACTGTACAACACTCTAAGGTACCATATCAAACGGTGTAAAGATACGGAGGTGGGGGAGGTGTGCATGTCATAATGATGGCAAACAATCAAACATAGCATCCATCCTCACATCTCTCACTCAGTGCGTAAAGCATACGATATTCACCACTTCGATCACCCAACATACCTTGCTATGATCACTTTGCCCCATGAAGTCATAAATGGCTTCACTGCACTGATAACGTAGCCACAAATCCTTTGCTATGTCCACTTTGCCCCATGGAGTCACAAGAACCGCACTGCACTGGCTCATAGCCTTACTAATCCTTACTATGTCCACTCTGCCCCATGAAGTCACAATGACCCCACTGCACTGGCTCATAGTCTTACTACGCATCACCTTGCCCCTCAGGTCATAATGACCCTACTGCACTGATAACGTAGTCTTGCTACCATCACTTTGCCCATCAGGTCAAAATGACCCTACTGCACTGATAAGTAGCCCATCACCCATTTCCAGTAGTGAATCGAAGTTATGAACGTCGACAACTCCTTAGCACACGTCCCGCAGCAAAGTCCAACTCATGAAGTCCACTCATTGGTTCCTATCTAGATCCTGAATCAATACCCTTCATTTGGACTACCTTTGCATCTCGGGTTATCAGTCTTCATCAGTTCGGTTCGGATCAGAATGCTCCTTCTTCACTGGATCGGGTCGCATCGCCGTCACCCCTGGCGGATCGGGTCGGGTCTCCAGATTGTCACGGTTCGGATCGTATCGCGGCCCTCTTTCTCTCTACTTCAGATCGTGCTCCTCTCCTCGGTTCGGATCGGAATACCCCACACGGGTCGGATCGCGCTCCTCCAGCTCGTGGCTCCTCCTGGTTCAAATCGGCATTTCGTTGTGCATCGGTTCGTGGATGCTGCTTTCCTTTCGTCGGATCGTGACGCGAAGCACAAGTGGATCGGATCGGGTAGCAGTTCGCGGTTGGTGCTCGTGGGCCTTGCGCAGATGGTTCGGTTCGGAGGAGATGACTCGACTCGTGGTGATGTCCCACGATCACATAGGGCGATCCGATCGACCCTCAATCCCCTATGCGATCCGAATCCCTGCACCTTGTCCAACGAGTTGTTTACGCCCCTCGACGGCGTTTTCGACCATTCCAACTATTCTAATCAGTCACAAAGCATTTCATACAGTCATAGCAACATGCATAATCAACCACAAACATCAAAACATCAATATGATAGGTAGAAATGGATCAAACATACCCAAAATCCCATATTTCCCCTTAAGCATATTTAGGTGGAACTAATGATAGGATTAACAAAACATAACCAAATTAACCCAAATTCATATCAGAGGTCTAAAACATCATTCCGAATTTTATAAACATTTTTCCAGAATTTTACCATGTTTAAATTCGCTAATTAACACTAATCATCCCTAATTAACCATAATTAGTGCAAAACTATGCAAATCACTCACCTTAGCCACAAAATAAACTAAGATCTGAAATAAATCTCTGATTTGATGTGAATCCTAATGCTAAACAGTAGCTCCAATGTTGCTTTGGTGTAGATCTTCCTTGATTAGGGGTTGCTAAGCCAAATCCTTGACCAAAAGGTGATTTGGAGGTGATTTAGAGGTTAGTGGCCATTTTTAGGGTTCCTTGGTGATAAGTGGAGGCTAGAAAACTGAAATGGGATGATCCTCTATCTCATTTCATCATCCCCATAACCCTAATCCCGAAATGGGTTATGGGCCTATCCACTAATCACCCGATTTGGCCCGGTTAAGCAGTTTTTCACCCTCCAAACCTTATTTCAGCCATATCTCCCAAACGGTAAGTCCGTTTGGCTATTATGACCACTCTACGGAAAGGTAAACCATCAAACGAATCCAATGGAAGTGGTTTCAGGTCAAAATTCCTTTCCAATCAAAAGTTATGGCCAAAACAGTACCAACTAGGGGCAAAATGGTCATTTAAAAATCGACAAAAATCATGAACATGGGAAATGAATCTAATGGATGTTTCCCAAAGTTACATGACCATACGACTTCACATGGGAAACAAATAAATATTCCACAATCCTATGATGTGTAGAATACGGGTCGTTACAAACTTGACACGATTTGACATAAAACATGACTTGAAAACTCGACATGAACCTAAACATGAAAACTTGAACGTGGGCATGACAGTTAGATAAACTTGAAAATGGCCAACTCGAGGTAGGGTTGAGTTTGCAGTGTAAATCTGCCCGGAACCGCCCGGCAAATCCAGTGGCTGCAAACAATAGGATCCAATGTGGGTAGTTGGTCATATCGCACGTAAAAACCCGAGGTTAGACTATGTTGTGGTGTAAATCTGCCCAGAACCGCCCGGCAAATCCAGTAACCATAACAGTTAGTCTAATGTGAGAGGTTGGCGTGCACTAATGAATTAATGCCACATGATAGGTTTAAGTCATGAACCATTTGAATATACTTAACCAACTTGACACGATGACTTGATAATGTTAAGTCATGAACTGCTTGAACACACTTAACCAACTTGATACATGATCTGGATAGGGTTAAGTCACGAATTTGAATGACAACACTTAACCCATTAGAAACCCTAGTTACGCGGTCCTTTTCAGCAGTAACCCACTTAGATGTATCACGATACCCTAGGACTAGGCAGGGTGGGGCACGAGTACTGGGCTGATTGTAAGCGACCAGAACGACGGCTGAGTAGGTGCGCCATTGTAGGTTCAGACGGGCTATGGTCGTGCACGTAGTCCGGAGTTGAAAAAGCAGGCATTGGGCACGCGTAGATTTACACTGTGCGTGCTTGATTCGTGTCGGTGGTTGGCACCATAGGACTTGATACACCCTATGGTGGACCTAGCACACGTAACTACATTTCTGGATAGGGCCGTATGACACAGACACATGACGAGCTAGGACTTGTAGGGCGCCGATCGATTAGTAGATCGTACCGTAGGACCCTATAATGGGTCACCTCGTGACGCTGGGCTAAGGGATCATTTCATGGTTAATACTTGATATGGTTTAGAATACTAGTACAGTTGGTGCAGCGAACCTTGAACATGTGATGCCAGACTTGACTTATCTTGTTATCTTAATTACCCAACTAGTTCTGTTATCATCCTTACGTTTAATTCCAGTTTTCACATATCATGTTACCTTTATTAGTTTTCATACTGAAAGTCACTAGGGCATACCAGTCTTTATGACTGACCCTTTTTCTTTCGCCCCTTTTTCTTTCGTTTCCCCCCCAGGTTCCCAGGGAGGAAACACTAGCTCTTAGCTTGGATTCAACTTGCTTTCTGACAGCTCATGTACGGTTTTGTCTTGGGCTATGCTATGGCTGCTTCTGCTTTTTATGGGGATTAATTTACTTTTGTTTTAAAGTTTATGTTTCTTTACTATGAACTTGATGTAATGGAATAATTTGTATCTTGGATATATGAGCTTTTGACTCTTTTCTTGGAAATAATAAAAAGTTGGTTTTTAATTTCTACCACTGCTTTATTTATGTTCAGCCTTGTGATATCTCTGTGCAAGTTTACTTAGATAATACTCCACCAAAACTAGTGCATTCCCTTTTTGAGTGACCCTAGCAGAGGTGGGGTGTTATATTCAACAAGAACATCTTGCAACCCGGCCCACACATGACTGACCACTCATTTCGCTTGAGTATATCGAATGTATATCACCAACGGTTGGGATCAGCAACCGTTTCCCGAATAGGACAACATCGAATAGAATAAGGAATTAAATGATTCTCTAGATTGGTGATTATACACCATAATCGGAGCGACCCACATAGCCATGCTGCCTGCCCGATTTTTGTCATTTCCCGGTTGTTGAGCCCTGAGGCTACGATTACTTTCTACTCATTGATAGCACAATAACTTTGAATGCCACATTGTCAGATCCGTTAATCACTAGTTGATTCGCACAAATATTTTGGATGTTATGCTAAGGAATAAATCCGTTGCAACCATATATATTTATACAGACCAACCCATTAGATCATTGGAAATACTTTGTCAGACATTCGTCCATATACGTTCGTTCTGGGATTGAACGAAACCGAAGGCACAATTTCTGCTAATAGAAAAGCCCTTGCACTTTACTCCTTCTTTAATATATTCAGCATACTTGGTTCGCAACGCTTATTCCAATACGGAGTGGTTCTTCGGATAATAATCCAACCGGTCTCTCCATATTGACAACGATGGTCAAAAACGTCGATAGTCTGTGATTTAACTATCAAAAAAAAACAAGTGTTTCGATAGTCGATGATTTAACTATCGAAGGAAACAAGTGTTCAATCAACATATCAAACAAATGACTGGGCTCTTTAATTAATATTTCATTAATTAAATCTCTTCTCCATTTCCTTATCAATATTGGCCCTTTACGCTATTTTGAAAAACATTTCCGAATATCGCCCCCCCTTTATTTTCTGTATTTAGAAAATATATTCTATTTAATTTCAATCACTTATCTCTTTCCCGACTACTTTAATTATACTCAGGAAATATTTACTTTTATATTCCCAAAATTCCATCGCTTGGGTTAAAACGAATGCTGTGTAAAACATTGTTACAACAACCCAAAATATTTTATCCAACTAACTCTTTTTCAACCATTTCTCTTCGAGGCTGAATCCTGCTATTTATCAATTAAAAATGAAATCAATCAAGTTGGGGTAAAATTACCTCTCAGACCTTGACTGAAAATATCCTCAACTTCAAAACGGCAAAACCACTTACCTCGAAAAATCAACACTATAAAAACCAATTACCCATTTTTAAACGTATATGTTTCTCTTCTATTACCAGCTTATCAATTTTCTTTTTGTTTATAATATTCTATTTTAAATTTCGTTTCATTACCGAATTCAATATATATTGATATATTGATTTCGAACTATCAAAATTTCCTAAAAATACTCTAACTCCTTAAATTTGCGGAAAAATTCGCCATAACCTCCTTTATACCGGGAGCATCGGGATATTTCAAATAGCCTCCCATGGCCCTCATCAATCCAAAAGAAAAAGAAAAAGCCAAGCAGCTTGCCGATACGGCGCATAAAATCTCATATATGAATTTAAACATGTACCTTTTTGTCGGGCACATAAATTAAAATCTTCATATACTCCATCCCATACCTGTCTAACCCATGCTCACATGTTTCCAATTCAATTCAACTCAATCCAATCGTTTGAATTCAGTTTCTCTCATTTATTCTTTAATTAGCTATTTTGCCTATTTCACTTCTTTGTTTTAACATAACATGTTCAAACAAAATATTTAACTTGCTCTTAACCAAATTGAATTTCAATTTCAATTCTAGTTTCTTTTTCGATTTCGAATATAAATTTTCAAATCGAATTCACTTCTTCAAAGGCCAATATCAATTCGAAGTCCCATTAACTAATTGCTATTCAAATTAGTTAATTCTATTCAAAAATCAAAAAAATCTGATTTCTGTTTCAAAAATCATTTTTTTACTCCACTTGAGTTCCGATATATTTTATAATTCAAATATGGATTTTTCTTAATAGAAATTCGGATTTTATTTTCTTAAAATCCTTTTATAAAATTAAATAAACCGTTATGGTTTTTAAATGGTTATGGCGCTGTTTTTCTGAAAATTTGATTTTGATATAACTCAAAATCTATTCGACGAAATCCAGATTTTTCTCTTTCATTAGAAAACTATTATCAAATCGGTCCTGACGTTTCTTGTTTCAAAGAATTCCGACTTCAATTAAGTCATGTATATTTAATTGAAGTTCGAATCGCCAATTTTCAAACTGCAGCGCTGCGGCGAGTTCGTTTTAATTATATTTATATATATAAACTTTGTTTAAAATAAATTTTACTCCCTTTTTAACTCTATTTGAATTTTCTTGATTCAAACTCCATTTCACTTTTATTTGAATTATATATTCAAATTCCATATTTTAAATTCCATTTGAATACTATATTCAAATTCCATAGTTTAAAATTCCATTTGAATTCTCTTTTGAATTATACATTCAAATTCCCTATTGAATTCAAATTCCATATTTATTCTAATTGAATTTCAAATATTCAAAATCCAATTTATTTCTATTTTAAATTTCAAATATTCAACTCCTTTTTAATTCTATTTTCAAATCTTCATATTTTAAATTTCATTTGAACTTTCTTTATTCAAATCCATTTTGAATTCCTTTGAATTCAAATTCTATTTCAATTCCTTTGAATTCAAATTCTATTTCAATTCCTTTGAATTCAAATTCTATTTCAATTCCTTTGAATTCAAATTCTATTTCAATTCCTTTGAATTCAAATTCTATTTATTCAAATTCTATTCAAGTTCTAATTTCAATTTGACTTCTATTTAAATAGAAATTCGAATTAATCGAATTCAAATCATAAATCCTTACGGATTTATTTTTGTCCAATTTATATTCTGAACCTCAGAACAAATTCCATCATTTATTTCTTTAAAACGATTTCCCCATTTTTATTTTTAAATTCACATATGAATTTTAAATATTCAAATTATCCAATGATAATTTTTCTCTTTTTATTTACAAACCCTATTTATTTTACTTGTTTATATATTTAAACAAGTCCCGATTTCAATTTCTTTTGAAATAGATATTTCTACTTTGGAAAAATAGTTTTTCCCCCTTTTTAAAATTCAACTTATAATTTATTTCTGAATTATCCAATGATAATTCTCTTCCCTACATTTATAACTTCGTTTATAAAAGAACTATTTATAAACTTTGTTTATAAAGGAATCACTTGTTTTATTTTTCAAAACAAGTTTATATTTCAAATCAATTTAAAAATTCAAATTCTATTTTTTTTAAATAGAATTTCCCTTTTTAAATCTCAAATATCCTTTCCACGATATTTTTAAATATCAACCTTTGGGCCCAGTGAAATTCAAGCACCAAAACAACCAATTATTTATTTTCTAACACATCATATATGACGGTATATATGCAAACAAATAAACAAACAGATAATATATTTTTGAGGAATCCAGTTGGATTCCTCCAACCTGTTCTCCTGCATCCACAAATGTTAGTCAACAGAAATAATACCCATCCTGCTTCGAGGCAGGATATCGCGGTATAAAAGGGGATCCACTTATATACGTGGGCATAGTGTCATCCGCTAATGATACTGCGGGCATCCGCTAATGAGACTGTGGGAATCCAACCAATCATCAACCCAATATATATATACTAGTCAACCCTAAATAACTAATATATTTTAAATCAACCAAACAACATTCAAACAAGCAACAACAATTATTTTTAACTAATAAAAATAATTTTAAATGATAGGTGAGTGAGATTTACTCACTGTATATTTTCGTTTGCCGAATATCCAGTTTCATTCTCATATCGTCTTAGCTCCCGGTCATCTCGAATCATCTCAAATAAATTGTTTTTGTACCTAAGATGATTTATTTATTTATTGATTGAACGATTTACAAATTTAAATTAACCACTACAATAAATCAATCGTTCTATGTATTGTAAATATTCGTTAAATGTATACCTTGTCGTCTTGCAAATTAGCCGATCCGTCGACGAACATTCCAAAAATCATTGTCCATACCCATTAAGATCAGCCCAAAACTGCCTCACTTCATTACCCTTACCAATGCACTGCTGCCTACTTCCATACCACATTCATGTCACCCTATTGCCTTGTCTGAACCCCGTCAGCCCCAAACACTGATTTCTATGCCACCAGAACTCCTCTCTGCCACGCCTTAACCACTACAATCCACTTCACTTAAAACTTACTGATAAAACTCCAAACTCCTCAATACCGATCCCCTGTCATCACCTCTAGTACATCGCACCAGGTCCGAAACCCCAAGCCAGTCACACAGTTCAACCACCAGGCAACGAACTCCACCATAAAAACTTAACCCAATCGAACTTTCCCAAAAATCACAGACCCAGTTCCCAATTTGAACTGTCGAATACCCATAAACCACCAAAGACACAGATCGATCCTTCTTCACTAAACCCCATGTAGAACTTCAGATCAACATCGCGCCTTTTCCCATTCACAAAAATATCACAAACCCGTACCTTCATTTACCTTACTATCCGTAGCCTAGATCCACATCGTCCCTCATTCGCGACTTCGAATCCCCCCTCCAGATTGAAGTCAACAATCGCGACCTCCCCTCAGCAATACGTTGAACGCGATGAGCTCCAGTTCGAACCACAAATGGGCATCGCACCTAGTCCAACTTTGAATGCCTTTAACCCTAACTATACGAGTCGCTCCCATTCCCTACTCGCGAGCGCCTTCGATGTTGGGTCGAGCTCCAGGAATTCACTCATTAAATTGCGACGGTGCTTTCAATTGATTTTGTGTTTTGAGGAATGAGGGAATTAAAGGCTATCGATTGTGTTATATAGAGGATTGGAGGCGACATCAGCACAATGGCCATTAAAAGATGTAGGCCTGAGTACATGGCAAATGTATTTAAAAGATTTGATTTTGATTTTAAATATAGTTTAATTTAATTTGATTTGGCTTAAAGAGATTTTCACTTTATTTTAAACAGATATCGATTTGATCTCGTGCTTATCCACTAAAATAATATCGGGGTTCATTACTTAAACCGCGAACCGCTATTATAACGTACCACTACCGTTTCAACGTTATAACACTATTTTGAACTCAACAGAATAGATTATAAATTTTAATTCAAACGTATATATATAAAATAACCATATTAACTTGATATAAAATAATTTAAATTCAGAACTAATCATTTTCTCGAAAATAAATTATTATTATTATCGTTCATATTCAGACAGAACTGATACCGATCATTTGAATCATTTCGATTCGGTTTTTAACTTCGATTTCAATATATTTCGTATTACGACAATTTTATATATTCGACATTAAATCGAAATCGATTTTTAAATCGATAACGTACTATAAATATTCATGTATGTTATCAGTTCAATATTTAAATCCATATTAAATATTTAAAATTAATCGACGAAAAATATGGGTCGTTACATTCTTCCCCCCTTAAAATAATTTCGTCCTCGAAATTGCTAAGGTAGGAAAAATGTTACAAATCTATTACTTTTCAAAATCTCACTTATGTTGAAACTCAACTCCTCATATTTCAACAAATTTAATTCCACCAAACTTTTGGTCTTCGCTCATTTAATTCGAATGATCTACGATCAATCCATTTATATCCAACCTATATTCCAATAAACCTATTCAAATTGATTCTAGTTAATTGATTCACTACAATCCATCTAACTAGCTTAAGTTAAATTCCACTTCCAGAATCAAAATCCCAGGGTTTTCATTTCAAATCCTTTTGAATCACTTAAACATGTACATATATTTGTAATCTTTTCAAATTCAAAATATATGAATTTTCAAACCAACTTGTTTTCTTTCAAACCAGTTTCCATCAAAACTTTTCTAAGGCAGCAATCCATCACTTAGAAATTCGAAAATGAACACTGATGATGTTGCGACCATCATTAGAATTATTTCCCAGCCACCGAAGTGAGTTCAGTGCTTTAACCTTTTCAGAATCCATTCAAAAATGATTTTTATTCAAAAATTCTTCAAATACAAAGTTATATTGAACTAATATACTTCAGAAAATATTTTCAAACTTCCCAGGATTTTAAATTTCAAATTCTGGTTGGAATTCAATTTCAATTCATTTCATTTGTATATGTTATTCATATACAAATTTTATTTGGTTCCATATAACCATTTTGTTTCTTAAAATCTCATTTGATGATAACGATAACAATCTACAAATCCAATAATTTCAGAAAATTATTAATTTTATATCAAAATAGAATTTTGGGTAAAATTATTTCATTCACCCACTAAAACAATATTGTGACAATTTCTCTGTTCAAGTGTTTAGAAATTCCTATCGACTTTGTGGCATCCCACTATTCGATCAGAATTCATAAACCACTCAACATACTAACCAACACAATATAAAACAATTTTTATATCAATTAACAAATACGCTCTCTCGTATATATATATATACACACACTCAACTCATTCTAGGGTACTACTGACCCTATCTCTAATGAGCACATCCTACCAAAGCCTAGGTATTCGCTCAACCTAAGCTCTGATACCAACTGTAACGGCCCGCAAATCCGTACTATCTGAGTTGACTAATAACACCGCACGTCCAACCCAAATTGCACAGAAATACGAATCCTTTTTAGAAAGAAGTTAGAGGATGAGAAATAGAAAGAAAGAAATATTAGAATAGAAGAAAACAAAGAAGACAAATCTCACAGCGAAAGGAATAAAATATATTATGTAACATAACTTTTGAAATACAAATCGGTAACTTTATATACATACCATCATCAGAGCACAACAGTTATTCTTGGAACAGTTATAAACAACTGTTTCCAGATACAAACATGGTTCACAGCGGAATATATGATAGTCTATAGCTAACTGGTGAAGCCTCCTGCTTCCATCTCATCCAAATGAATCTGCAAAATCCCTACTACTGGATTGCCCGTACAAATTTGGGCACCCAAGAGTTTAGGGAAAACAAACAAAATAAACTCTGGGTCAGTCATGGGACTGGTGTGAGTAAACTCCAACCATTTGTTATACTTTCAAAATCCTTTCAAAAGGAAAGATAATAGTAAGACCAGCCCACACATAAACATGGACGGTTTTTACCTTACTATAATCTAAAACACTTTGATACGAAAATCCAGTGATATTATAGTAATGTCTACATCAATAAATAAACAAATAGTAGAACGCTTGCATCTCACGCTCTATATATATAGTATAAAATCAATACCGCAAGGCGCTTATTGGAGATTGGATTCCAACTATGACAAGGTATGGGACCACCTTCTGCTAGTGTATCTCTAGAGGACAATACACCTGGGTTCAACAAGAACATCTTGCAACCCGGCCCACACATGACCGACCACTCATTTCGCTTGAGTGTATCGAATGTATATCACCAACGGTTGTGATCAGCAACCGTTTCCCGAATGGGACAACATCGAATAGAATAAGGAATTAAATGTTTCTCTAGATAGGTGATTATACACCCTAATGGGAGCGACCCACATAGCCATGCTGCCTGCCCGATTTTTGTCATTTCCCGTTGTTGAGGCCTGAGGCTACGATTACTTTCTATTCATTGATAGCACAATCACTTTGAATGCCACATTGTCAGATCTGTTAATCACTAGTTGATTTGCACAAATATTTTGGATGTTATGCTAAGGGAATAAATCCGTTGCAACCATATATATTTATACAGACCAACCCATTAGATCATTGGAAATACTTTGTTAGACATTCGTCATTTACGTTCGTTCTGGGATTGAACGAAACCGAAGGCACAATTTCTGCTAATAGAAAAGCCCTTGCACTTTACTTCGTCTTCAATATATTCAGCATACTTGGTTCGCAACGCTTATGCCGATACGGAGTGGTTCTTCGGATAATAATCCAACCGGTCTCTCCATATTGACAGCAATGGTCAAAAACGTCGATAGTCTGTGATTTAACTATCGAATAAAAACAAGTGTTTCGATAGTCAATGATTTAACTATCGAAGGAAACAAGTGTTCAATCAACATATCAAACAAATCACTGGGCTCTTTAATTAATATTTCATTAATTAAATCTCTTCTCCATTTCCTTATCAATATTGGCCCTTTACGCTATTTTGAAAAACATTTCCGAATATCGCCCCACTTTATTTTCTGTATTTAGAAAATATATTCTATTTGCAATTGAAAACAATTTCAATCACTTATCTCTTTCCTAACTACTTTAATTATACTCAGGAAATATTTACTTTTATATTCCCAAAATTCCATCACTTGGGTTAAAATGAATGTTGTGTAAAAAAATTTTACAATAACCCAAAATATTTTATCCAACTAACTCTTTTTCAACCATTTCTCTTCGAGGCTGGATCCTGCTATTTATCAATTAAAAATGAAATCAATCAAGTTGGGGTAAAATTACCTCTCAGACCTTGAATAAAAACATCCTCAACTTCAAAACGGCAAAACCACTTACCTCGAAAAATCAACAATATAAAAACTAATTACTCATTTTTAAACGTATATATGTTTCTCTTCTTTACCAGGTTATCAATTTTCTTTTTGTTTATAATATTCTATTTTAAATTACGTTTCAATATCGAATTCAATATATATTGATATATTGATTTCGAACTATCAAAATTTCCTAAAAATATTCTAACTCCTTAAATTTCTGGAAAAATTCGCCATAACCTCCTTTGTGCCGGGAGCATCGGGATATTTCAAATAGCCTCCTATGGCCGTCACCAATCCAAAAGAAAAAGAAAAAGCGAAGCGGCTTGCCGATACGGCGCATAAAATCTCATGTATGAATTTAAACATGTACCTTTTTGTTGGGCGCATAAATTAAAATCTTCATATACTCCATCCCATACCTGTCTAACCCATGCTCACATGTTTCCAATTCAATTCAACTCAATCCAATCGTTTGAATTCAGTTTCGCTCATTTATTCTTTAATTAGCTATTTTGCCTATTTCACTTCTTTGTTCGAACATAACATGTTCAAACAAAATATTTAACTTGCTCTTAACCAAATTGAATTTCAATTTTAGTTTAATTTTCAATTTCGAATATAAATTTTCAAATCGAATTCACTTCTTCAAAGCCCAATATCAATTCGAAGTCTCATTAACTAATTACTATTCAAATTAGTTAAATTTATTCAAAAATAAAAAAAATCTGATTTCTGTTTCAAAAATCAATTTATTACTCCACTTGAGTTCCGATATATTTTATAACTCAAATCTGGATTTTTCTAAATAGAAATTTGGATTTTATTCGCTTAAAATCCTTTTATAAAATTAAATAAACCGTTATGGTTTTTAAATGGTTATGGCGTTGTTTTTCTGAAATTTTGATTTTGATATAACTCAAAATCTATTCGACGAAATCCAGATTTCTCTCTTTCATTAGAAAACTATTATCAAATCGGTCCTGACATTTCTTGTTTCAAAGAATTCCGACTTCAATTGAGTCATGTATATTTAATTGGAGTTCGAATCGCCAATTTTCGAACTGCAGCGCTGCGGCGAGTTCGTTTTAATTATATTTATATATATAAACTTTTTAAACTTCATTTAAAATAAATTTAACTCCCTTTTTAACTCTATTTGAATTTAACTCCTTTTTTAATTCCATTTGAATTCTCTTTTGAATTTTACATTCAAATTCCCTATTGAATTCAAATTCCATATTTATACTATTTGAATTTCAAATATTCATACTCCAATTTATTTCTATTTGAAATTTCAAATATTCAAACTCTTTTTAATTCTATTTTCAAATCTTTATATTTTAAATTTCATTTGAACTTTCTTTATTCAAATCCATTTTGAATTCCTTTGAATTCAAATTCTATTTCAATTCCTTTGAATTCAAATTCTATGTCAATTCCTTTGAATTCAAATTTTATTTCAATTCCTTTGAATTCAAATTCTATTTATTCAAATTCTATTCAAATTCTATATTTCTAAATTTTATTCAAATTCTAATTTCAATTTGACTTCTATTTAAGTAAAAATTCGAATTAATCGAATTCAAATCATAAATCCTTACGGATATATTTTTTTCCAATTTATATTCTGAACCTCAGAATAAATTCCATTGTTTTTTTCTTTAAAACGATTTCCCCATTTTTATTTTTAAATTCACATTTGAATTTAAATATTCAAATTATCTAGCGATAATTTTTCTCTTTTTATTTACAAACCCTATTTATTTTACTTGTTTATATAGTTAAACAAGTCCCGATTTCAATTTCCTTTGAAATAGATATTTCTACTTTGGAAAAATAGTTTTTCCCCTTTTTTAAAATTCAACTTATAATTTATTTCTGAATTATCCAATGATAATTCTCTTCCCTACATTTATAACTTCGTTTATAAAAGAACTATTTATAAACTTCGTTTACAAAGGAATCACTTGTTTTATTTTTCAAAACAAGTTTATATTTCAAACCAATTTAAAAATTCAAATTCGATTTTTTTTAAACAGAATTTCCCTTTTTAAATTTCAAATATCCTTTCCGCGATATTTTTAAATATCAACCTTTGGGCCCAGTGAAATTCAAACACCAAAACAACCAATTATTTATTTTCTAACACATCATATATGACGATATATATGCAAACAAATAAACAAACAGATAATATATTTTTGAGGAATCCAATTGGATTCCTCCAACCTGTTCTCCTGCATCCACAGACGTTATTCAACAGAAATAATACCCATCCTGCTTCGAGGCAGGATATCGCGGTATAAAAGGGGATCCACTTATATACGTGGGCGTAGTGTCATCCGCTAATGATACTGCGGGCATCCGCTAATGAGACTGCGGGAATCCAACCAATCATCAACCCAATATATATATATATATATATATACACACTAGTCAACCCTAAATAACTAATATATTTTAAATCAACCGAACAACATTCAAACAAGCAACAAAAATTATTTTTAACTAATAAATATATTTTTAAATGAAAGGTGAGTGAGATTTACTCACCGTATATTTTCGTTTGTCGAATATCTAGTTTCATTCTCATATCGTCTTAGCTCCCAGTCATCTCAAATCATCTCAAATAAATTGTTTTTGTACCTAAGATGATTTATTTATTTATTGATTGAACGAGTTACAAATTTAAATTAACCACTACAATAAATCAATCGTTCTATGCATTGTAAATTTTCGTTAAATGTATACCTTGCCGTCTAGCAAATTAGCCGATCCGTTGACGAACATTAAAAAATTCATTGTCCATACCCACTATGATCAGCCCAAAACTGCCTCACTTCATTACCCTTACCAATGCACTACTGTGTGACGACCCCATTTCCCGTACAGACGGAGACAAGGGTAATCTTTGGAATATAACACAGAAACAGATAACAGCAGAATAGAATTAAATAAATACACCAGAAAATGAACAATAATATACTGGATAAAAGTAATCATCAGAGTTACACAGTATACGGGATCTTACTTAGTACAAATACAGTTCAACTATACATATTTGTCTACAGCGGAAAAACAAACATAATGTAAAATAGGAGCTGAACAGCATAAAAAGAGATAAATGATAGAATCCATCTTCAGCTCCAGCTATCCGGATAAAGCCTGTTAAACCTGAATACAAGGCTGCCCATGTAGAAAAAGGGGCACCCGAGTTTGAAAGTGAAACAAACTACGAGTCAGTCATGGGACTGGTATGAGAAATCTACTCAACACATCTAAAATATGGCTAATCACTGGACCACGCCACTTTCGTGGAACGGGTTTACTCCATTGGATTGCCAGTGCTTTAAAACAAATCATTCTTTTAAACATCGCAATGCTTTTTATAAAAATGAAGCCATTATAAGACTCAGTTCCCATCACACAATGCAACGCAAACCGAAGGATAGAGTTTTTACCTTATAACGGCCAAAATATGCTTGATACGAATAAAACAAAAGCATTTGATATTATTGCTAGTGTTTATATGTTTTAAAAACAATTTCAAATCATAACTATCAATCATAGACGACGTTAATGCCCCATACCACTATGTCGCCATATATAGGTATACAATCAAAACCGCACAATCACATATTTGGAAATTAGATTTCCGTCATGAACCAAGGCAAAAGATAGTCCTTACCGACTTCAAGACGCTCTAGCCCGTGTCTCAGGATCAGAGCTCGAGTGACCCTAGGATCGTCAGGGCCGGTCCACGGACGTGGATTAAAATGCCTGAACACTACGTTTCCCCGCCCTATGGGGCGTCAATGAGCCAACGAATGACTCCATCGGACCTGGATCGTCCGATCTAACCAAGGCGCCTCGCAACAGTAACAACCACATAAGTCAAACTCGTCAGGGCGTGTAAAACCACTGACGCCACTTATAACTAGAAGGAAACGCATGCCCTCCCTGATGTCCTTTCCCGTTTCTGGTTCATACCAGGGTGTAAGGCTCGCGATTTCACGTTATACATGAAGTTATGCCACACCGGCGGTGCTCTGATCATCACCACAAGACTTTGCTTTTCAACAGAAACCCTGATCACTGCATCTTAGCATGCCACACAGGAAATTCACACCGTGCAACTGATAGCTATCAACCACACAGAACAAATTCCAATGTCAGACACACTGTCCATTTGCAAGTCCGTTCTGGGTCTGAACGAAACCGGAGGCACTATATACCTCGCAAACTCATCGATCACCACGTACGTCTAGACGATCACCACTCATTATCCATATTTCGGGATGCCTCCCAATCAGGACCTCGGTTACCATCCAAACGAGGTGAAGATCTCCGGTCTTCGACCACCGTCTTCATCTTCAATTTCTTATCGTCGACTCAGTTATTCAGAATGGGATAAACCCGGTCTTTCTGAGCAACTCACGTATATAATAAACAAGTGCAACACTAACATACATACGCATCATTTCAATTCATTAGTCACTGACCGTCAATCAGTAAGAGAACGATTTCCTAAATATTAACCCCGAAGGCCGAAACCAACATCAGATCAACACCTAGGAAACCATTCGACTTAGCCAACCTTCAGTTAGTTTCTAAATCTCGCATCCATATCGTTTATAATATTTTATAACGATTTATCGCTATTTTTATTTATTTCAAAATAGCCAATTTATTCAAAACGACGCTTCGGGCCATAACGCGGCCGTGGCGCTGTTTTTCTCCAGATTTGATTTACACATATCTAAAAATCTAACCGTTGGATCTTCACAAAATTTACATCATTAGAAAGATCTTTTCAAAATGAATCCAACGGTTCCAGTTTCGGGAAATTTCGACGGACGGATCTCCCGGTATAATCGTTTGAAGTTTCGATTTCAAAATACGAACTGCAGCGTCGTTATTCGATTAAATATAATTATATATATATATATATATATATATATAAAATCGATTCTGGCGCTGTTTTTCTTCAGATTTGAATTAAACATTCCAGACAATCCAACCATTGGATTTTTACAAAGTTGATGCCGTTGGAAAGATATTTCCAAAGCGAACCCAACTGTTGCGGTTTCGGGAAAATCCGATGGTCGGATCTCGCGCACTAATCGTTTGAAATCACAGTTTCAAAATACGAACTGCAGCTTCGTTATTCGATATATTTCGATTATATTTATATATATATCGATTCTTTGATTTCAAAACCATATTCCTTTCATACATTTGATAAAATTGATATTTTTATCTAACTGTCTTCTATTTCAACACTTCACTATTTTTAACAATTCATTTATATAATAAAAATGTGAGTTTTATTGTAAAACAATTCATTTCAATACACTATTATTTTGTATAGTTAATATAGGTGATACAAATAGGATTTTTATTATAAAACAATTTATTTCAAAACACTATTATTTTGTATAGTTCATATAGATGATAAAAATATGATTTTTATTATAAAACAATTTATTTCAAAATATGAATACCATTCAACACATGAATTTCAATTCAACGAATGAATTTCGATTCAACACATGAAGGTTTTCTATAGTTTATATATATAGATAAAAATGTGATTTTTATATTTAAAACACGAATACCATTCAACACATGAATTTCAATTCAACGAATGAATATCGATTCAACACATGAAGGTTTTCTATTCAACGAATAAATATAGTTTCAACAAATGAAAATAATTCAAACACATGAATATTATTCAAAATTTCGGCAGCATAACGGCAGGGTAGTTAAAACCGGGACCGTCCCTAATACGGCTCCTCGCTCTACCTTAAAACCTCGCGGTTTTTGACAATGGAGAATCATGCATCAAATTCGCACGCAGGCGGCATGTATATTTATTTCATTTCCACAAACTAATCCTATGTGGTTTCAACCAAATATTTCTCAACCACAAACGGGTATTTTTCAACCACAATCAATCAATATCAACCACAAACAATTCCAATCAACCATTCGCTATCAATCAATTTTCACACCAATCACAACCAATAAGTATCGTCCATGGTTTGTGGACGAGGGGCGTATATATATATATATATATGTATATATATATATATATTTATATATAGCATTTCACTTCTATTTCAACACATATATAATTTTTACAACGCATATACAACTTATACATCGAACGTACAACTTATACTACGCTTATACAAGAGGTGTACAATGCTTATATAACTCACACATTGATTACATAATTTATACATCATCATTTTCCATATCGTTTATAAATTAGAAATCTCACATTAGGTTCCACTCCACCAAAAATAGCAGAAGGCTCAGAAAAATATGCGGTCTCTTCTTGAAGGTAGAAGACGTCCACACGAGTCCACCGTCTCTTGTTTCACTGAATTTCTTTAACACACGAAAAAGAAATGATTTTTCAAAGTTTGCGACGGTTTAAAGGTGTTAAAACAGTTGAAAATAAAACAAGCCGTATACCTGTTCAAAACTAGGTTTAGGGTTTTCGGCGAATCCTTGAAGCGAGGTGGCGATCGGGCTACGCCACGCGGAAGAGCTTCAAGAGGCGCTCCAGGGGTTGGTGGTCGCAGCCTGTTCGATGGTCGGAGGAAAGAGATCGACGGCGGTGAAGTTGTTGACTTCTCGGGGCTCGAGCTCGTCGAGGCGGCGACGATGAAGGGTGGTGATTGGTCGGATTTGTAGAGGGAGGCGGGCGCTGTCGAGGTAGGGTGGCGGCGGCGGCTTACGGTGGCTGAGGCGGCGGAATTTTGGTCGAAAAGAAAAGAGCGGTTTCCGCCTTTGATCGGGGGGAGAGAAAATTAGATTTTTTTATATAAAAATTATGATTGGCCGGTGGGTTTTAAAGGGGTTTTCTGACACGACCACCAATCTAAACCCAATGACTGTCGTCCGTAGTGTTTTACCCCCATTCCGAACACAATGGGATATGTTTCGTAGGCCTATTCGACTGTTTCAGTCAGTTTCCATTCAATTTAAAATATATAACATTCAATATTCGATTTGAACGTACATTTCAATTTGCTTGGGCCACAAACTGATTCGAAAAATGCCAGAAAAATAAATCTGGCTATGTTTTGATGATACGGTCCCAACAAAACTAGTTTCGTCGAATTCTGAGACCGTTTGCAAAAAGGCCTATTTCTGGTCGATCCAATTTAACTGTAATTGACCAAAACACGTTTTCCTTTGCCACGCTCACATACTAGCTTCAAAAATTATGAAATTTGAAACCTAGCAACAACTTCACATCCCGAATCCAACAAAAGTGGTCTCGTCGAATTCCGAGGTCGTTCGCAAAATGGCCAATTTCACGGGCTATATAATTTCCATAGCGACCTTTCTGAAAATTCATTTGGCCATAACTTTTGCTTTCCGCTGTGAAACTTCGATTTTTCAGATTCGTTAGAAAGGTATTCACTAACAAATTTAAATATTTTTGGTTTCACTCAAATCTGTTTTGGTTTGCACCCTGTATAGTCCGACAAAGTTTGAATTCAAATTTTGAAACTACCGCGCCATTTCAGGCCTTGTCTATAATTAGAATTAATTATATTCTTTTTCAACTATCGATTCAAACTCAGTTTTCATTGCTATTATTTAAAATATTTATTTTAAATATTTAAAATCCACTATTTTAGCCAATTTAAAAAATTTAAATTGGTTCAGATTTTCCAGGACGTTACAATCTCCCCCACTTAAAACTTTTCGTCCCCGAAAAGGAACAAATTCGAATGTGGTTTGATTAATCAACTCTATGTTCAATCTGGCTTCCATTCTCCAACTTTTCAGTTTCTGAGAATTTTCAAATTCTTCAAACATTTGGCTAACACCCGGAATTTTCGAAAAATTTCGCCATAACCTCATTTGTACGGGGAGAGGTTTGAAAATTTATTGGGTCGTATTAGGTACCCAATAAATCCTAATAAGCATACACATATTTATAGTGATATATTCTGGTGTTTACAGGGGAGCGTGTATTGATAATAACTCTAGAGAATAAATTCTTGTCACCCTGTCAAAGCCTGAGGGAGTGTGTATTTTAAATGCTCCAGAGGATAAACCCTCGTCACCTCGTCCCGTGTGGGAAATAAATAGTCCATGTGCCGTATCTAATAACTAGAGAGACGTGGTTATTGTCAACTCCAAACCCGTGTGGGGTTTTTATTAATCTGGCAATTTTATCGTTACAATTTAAGTAGTCCATATCAGTCATCAGTTCAACCTGTAAAATATAGTCATCGCCATACAAGCCTCTCGCTCGTATGGTAAATCTTCCACCTCGTCACACAAGCTCCAAATGCTTACGTGGTATATGATGAAGTATGCCTATCTTCAGAAGTATGCCATGTAATGTAGTTCAAAATTAATTGTTACTATCCTATGGCGATGTTTATTATTTCAGGCAGAAAAACCAGCACTCCGCATCCAATGGCATTCACAGGAGTTGATATAATAATATTTCGCATCCAACTCATTAAGGTTTACCTATTTGTCGGGCACGCAAATAAAATCTTTACTCAACAGCTATCCAATTACCTGTTCAAACATAATGCACAAGTATATATTTCTATCTATTTTCTAATTAGTTCAATGCGTGATTTATCGAATAAATCCTACCATTCATTCTCTTATTAATTTAATTAACTATCATTTTAATAATTTAATTAATCAAATTCTACTATCACAAAACACAAACAACAATCAATTTGTTTTTAACTTTTCAAATATATATCTTTTATATATTCAAAAATTATATTTCTACAACCAGACTATATATATAATCACAAATACGTTATTTAAAAACATATTACGCTCGACTCGTTCTGAGGCACTTCTGACCCCATCTCTAACGAGTTGTTCGGATTCTGCTGTACTCTTACTAGGATATTGCTGATCCTATCTGTATTGAGTTACTCGTCCTAGAACACTACTGGTTCTATCTCTGATGAGTTCGTTAATACGTTATATTCTAGAACTAAGCTTAACCAAAGCTCTGATACCACGTTGTGATGACCCCATTTCCCGTACAGACGGAGACAAGGGTAATCTTTGGAATATAACACAGAAACAGATAACAGCAGAACAGAATTAAATAAATACACCAGAAAATGAACAATAATATACTGGATAAAAGTAATCATCAGAGTTACACAATATACAGGATCTTACTTAGTACAAATACAGTTCAACTATACATATATGTCTACAGCGGAAAAACAAACATAATGTACAATAGGAGTTGAACAGCATAAAAAGAGATAAATGATAGAATCCATCTTCAGCTCTAGCTATCCGGATAAAGCCTGCTAAACCTGAATACAAGGCTGCCCATGTAGAAAAAGGGGCACCTGAGTTTGAAAGTGAAACAAACTACGAGTCAGTCACGGGACTGGTATGAGAAATCTACTCAACACATCTAAAATATGGCTAATCAGTGGACCACGCCACTTTCGTGGAACGGGTTTACTCCATTGGATTGCCAGTGCTTTAAAACAAATCATTCTTTTAAACATCGCAATGCTTTTTATAAAAATGAAGCCATTATAAGACTCAGTTCCCATCACACAATGCAACGCAAACCGGAGGATAGAGTTTTTACCTTATAACGGCCAAAATATGCTTGATACGAATAAAACAAAAGCATTTGATATTATTGCTAGTGTTTATATGTTTTAAAAACAATTTCAAATCATAACTATCAATCATAGATGGCATTAATGCCCCATACCACTATGTCGCCATATATAGGTATACAATCAAAACCGCACAGTCACGTATTTAGAAATTGGATTTCCGTCATGAACCAAGGCAAAAGATAGTCCTTACCGACTTCGAGACGCTCTAGCCCGTGTCTCAGGATCAGAGCTCGAGTGACCCTAGGATCGTCAGGGCCGATCCACCGACGTGGATTAAAATGCCTGAACACTACGTTTTCCCGCCCTATGGGGCGTCAATGAGCCAACGAATGACTCCATCGGACCCGGATCGTCCGATTTAACCGAGGCGCCTCGCAACAGTAACAACCACATAAGTCAAACTCGTCAGGGCGTGTAAAACCACTGACGCCACTTCTAACTAGAAGGAAACGCATGCCCTCCCTAATGTCCTTTCCCGTTTCTGGTTCATACGCGGGTGTGAGGCTCGTGATTTCACGTTATACACAAAGCTACGCCACACCGGCGGTGCTCTGATCATCACCATAAGTCTTGGCTTTTCAACAGAAGCCCTGATCACTGCATCTTAGCATGCCACTCAGGCAATTCACACCATGCAACTGATAGCTATCAACCACACAGAATAAATTCCAATGTCAGACACATTGTCCATTTGCAAGTCCGTTCTGGGTCTGAACGAAACCGGAGGCACTATATACCTCGAAAACCCATCGATCACCACGTACGTCTGGACGATCACCACTCATTATCCATATTTTGGGATGCCTCCCAATCAGGACCTTGGTTACCATCCAAACGAGGTGAATATCTCCGGTCTTCATCTTCGATTTCTTATCGTCGATTCAGTTATTCAGAATGGGATAAACCCGGTCTTTCTGAGCAACTCGCGTATATAATAAATAAGTGCAACACTAACATACATACGCATCATTTCAATTCATTAGTCACTAACCGTCAATCAGTAAGAGAATGATTTCCCAAATATTAACCTCGAAGGCCGAAACCAACATCAGATCAACACCCAGGAAACCATTCGACTTAGCCAACCTTCAGTTAGTTTCCAAATCTCGCATCCATATCGTTTATAATATTTTATAACGATTTATCGCTATTTTTATTTATTTTAAAATAGCCAATTTATTCAAAACGACGCTTCGGGCCATAACGCGGCCGTGGCGCTATTTTTCTCCAGATTTGATTTACACATATCTGAAAATCTAACCGTTGGATCTTCACAAAATTTACATCATTAGAAAGATCTTTTCAAAACGAATCCAAAGGTTCCAGTTTCGGGAAATTCCGACGGTCGAATCTCCCGGTATAATCGTTTGAAGTTTCGATTTCAAAATACGAACTGCAGCATCGTTATTCGATTAAATATAATTATATATATATATATATATATATAAAAATATAATCGATTCTGGCGCTGTTTTTCTTCAGATTTGAATTAAACATTCCAGACAGTCCAACCTTTGGATTTTTACAAAGTTGGTGCCGTTGGAAAGATATTTCCAAAGCGAACCCAACGGTTGCGGTTTCGGGAAAATCCGATGGTCGCATCTCCCACACTAATCGTTTGAAATCACGGTTTCAAAATACGAACTGCAGCTTCGTTATTCGATATATTTCGATTATATATATATATATATATCGATACTTCGATTTCAAAACTATATTCCTTTCATACATTTGATAAAAATGATATTTTTATCTAACTGTCTTCTATTTCAACACTTCACTATTTTTAACAATTCATTTATATAATAAAAATGTGATTTTTATTGTAAAACAATTCATTTCAAAACAGTATTACTTTGTATAGTTAATATAGGTGATAAAAATAGGATTTTTATTATAAAACAATTTATTTTAAAACACTATTATTTTGTATAGTTCATATAGATGATAAAAATATGATTTTTATTATAAAACAATTTATTTCAAAATATGAATACCATTCAACACATGAATTTCAATTCAACGAATGAATTTCGATTCAACACATGAAGGTTTTCTATAGTTTATATATATAGATAAAAATGTGATTTTTATATTTAAAACATGAATACCATTCAGCACATGAATTTCAATTCAACGAATGAATATCGATTCAACACATGAAGGTTTTCTATTCAACGAATAAATATAGTTTCAACAAATGAAAATAATTCAAACACATGAATATTATTCAAAATTTCAGCAGCATAACGGCAGGGTAGTTAAAACCGGGACCGTCCCTAGTACGGCTCCTCGCTCTACCTTAAAACCTCGCGGTTTTTGACAATAGAGAATCATGCATCTAGTTCGCACGCAGGCGGCATGTATATTTATTTCATTTCCACAAACTAATCCTATGTGGTTTCAACCAAATATTTCTCAACCACAAACGGGTATTTTTCAACCACAATCAATCAATATCAACCACAAACAATTCCAATCAACCATTCGCTATCAATCAATTTTCACACCAATCACAACCAATAAATATCGTCCATGGTTTGTGGACGAGGGGCGAATATATATATATATATATATATATATATATATATATATATATATATATATATATAGCATTTCACTTCTATTTCAACACATATATAATTTTTACAACACATATACAACTTATACATCGAACGTACAACTTATACAACGCTTATACAAGAGGTGTACAATGCCTATATAACTCATACATCGATTATATAATTTATACATCGTCGTTTTACATATCGTTTATAAATTAGAAATCTCACATTGTGTTCCACTCCACCAAAAACAGCAGAAGGCTCAGAAAAATATGCGGTCTCTTCTAGAAGGTAGAGGACGTCCACACGAGTCCACCATCTCTTGTTTCACTGAATTTCGTCAACACACGAAAAAGATATGATTTTTCAAAGTTTGCAACGGTTTAAAGGTGTTAAAACAGTTGAAAATAAAACAAGCAGTATACCTGTTCAAAACTAGGTTTAGGGTTTTCGGCGAATCCTTGAAGCGAGGTGGCGATCGGGCTATGCCACGCGGAAGAGCTTCGAGAGGCGCTCCAGGGGGTGGTGGTCGTAGCCTGTTCGGTGGTCGGAGGAAAGAGATCGACTTCGGTGAAGTTGTTGACTTCTCGGGGCTCGTGCTCGTCGAGGCGGCGACGATGGAGGGTGGTGATTGGTCGGATTTTAGAGGGAGGCGGGCGCTGTCGAGGCAGGGTGGTGGCGGCGGCTAACGGTGGCTGAGGCGGCGGAATTTTGGTCGGAAAGAAAAGAGCGGTTTCCGCCTTTGATCGGGGAGAGAGAAAATTAGATTTTTTTTATAAAAATTATGATTGGCCGGTGGTTTTTAAAGGGGTTTTCTGACACGACCACCAATCTAAACCCAACGACTGTCGTCCCTACCGTTTTGCCCCCATTCCGAACACAATGGGATATGTATCGTAGGCCCATTCGACTGTTTCAGTCTGTTTCCATTCAATTTAAAGTATATAACATTCAATATTCGATTTGAACATACATTTCAATTTGCCTGGGCCACAAACTGATTCGAAAAATGCCAGAAAAATAAATCTGGCAATGTTTTGACGATTCGGTCCCAACAAAACTAGTTTCGTCGAATTCTGAGACCGTTTGCAAAAAGGCCCATTTCTGGTCGATCCAATTTAACTGTAATTGACCAAAACACGTTTTCCTTTGCCACACTCACATACTAGCTTCAAACATTATGAAATTTGAAACCTAGCAATAACTTCACATCCCAGATCCAACAAAAGTGGTTTCGTCGAATTCCGAGGTCATTTGCAAAATGGCCAATTTCACGGGCTATATAATTTCCATAGCGACCTTTCTGAAAATTCATTTGGCCATAACTTTTGCTTTCCGCTATGAAACTTCGATTTTTCAGATTTGTTAGAAAGGTATTCACTAATAGATTTAAATATTTTTGATTTCACTCAAATCCGTTTTGTTTTGCACCCGGTACAGTCCAACAAAGTTTGTATTCAAATTTTGAAACTACCGCGCCATTTCAGGCCTTGTTTATAATTAGAATTAATTATATTCGTTTTCAACTGTCGATTCAAACTCAGTTTTCATTGCTATTATTTAAAATATTTATTTTAAATATTTAAAATCCACTATTTTAGCCAATTTAAAATTTTTTAAATTGGTTCAGATTTTCCGGGACGTTACATGCTGCCCACTTCCATACCCCATTCATGTCAACCTATTGCCTTGTCTGATCCCCATCAGCCCCAAACACTGATTTCTATACCACCAGAACTCCTCACTGTCACGCCTTAACCACTACAATCCACTTCACTTAAAACTTACTGATAAAACTCCAAACTCCTCAATACCGGTCCCCTGTCATCACCTCTAGTACATCGCACAAGGTACGAAACCCCAAGCCAGTCACACAGTTCAACCACCAGGCAACGAACTCCACCATACAAACTTAACCCAATCGAACTTTCCCAAAAATCATAGACCCAGTTCCCAATTTGAACTGTCGAATACCCATAAACCACAAAAAACACAGATCGATCCCTTCTTCACTGAACCCCATGTCGAACTTCAGATCAACATCGCGCCTTTTCCCATTCACAAAAATATCACAAACCCGTACCTTCATTTACCTTACTGTCTGTAGCCTGGATCCACATCGTCCCTCAATCGCGACAATGAATACCCCCTCCAGATTGAAGTCAACAATCGCGACCTCCCCTCAGCAATACATTGAACGCGACGAGCTCCAGTTCGAACCAAAAATGGGCATCGCACCTAGTCCAACTTCGAATGCCGTTAACCCTAGCTATACGAGTCGCTCCCCTTCCCTATTCGCGAGCGCCTCCGATGTTGGGTCGAGCTCCAAGAATTCACTCATTAAATCGCGATGGTGCTTTCAATTGATTTTATGTTTTGAGGAATGAGGGAATTAAAGGCTATCGACTGTGTTATATAGAGGATTGGAGGCGACATCAGTACAATGGCCATTAAAAGATGTAGGCCTGAGTACATGGCAAATTTATTTAAAAGATTTGATTTTGATTTTAAATATAGTTTAATTTAATTTGATTTGGCTTAAAGAGAATTTCACTTTATTTTAAACAGATATCGATTTGATCTCGTGCTTATCCACTAAAATAATATCGGGGTTCATTACTTAAACCGCGAACCGCTATTATAACATAACCACTGCCGTTTCAACGTTATAACACTATTCTGAACTCAACAGAATAGATTATAAATTTTAATTCAAACGTATATATATAAAATAACCATATTAACTTGATATAAAATAATTTAAATTCAGAACTAATCATTTTCTCGAAAATAAATTATTATTATTATTATCGTTCATATTCAGACAGAACTGACACCGATCATCTGAATCATTTCGATTCGGTTTTTAACTTCGATTTCATTATATTTCATATTACGACAATTTTATATATTTGATATTAAATCGAAATCGATTTTTAAATCGATAACGTAGTATAAATATTCATGTATATTATCAATTCAATATTTAAATCCATATTAAATATTTAAAATTAATCGACGAAAAATCTTGGTCGTTACATCGGGTCTAGAGAAAATAATTATGTCATCAGCAAATAACAGAGTGGATATTGCGATGTGTTTACATTTCAGGTGATAGCGATTATACCATGGTCAAATTTGTCTTTGAATATCGAAGTGAGAACTTCCATGACAATGATAATGATATATGAGAATATCGGATCTCCTTGTCAGATTACTTGGCTGCTCTTAAAATACCCATAGTTATGACCATTGTAAACAAGAGAGAAACTAGGCGTAGATATGCAAGTGTACACCCACGCAACAAACACCTTCAGAAAATTCATTCTGGTGAGGATACGAACAATCGCAGACCAGTGAATACTATCAAAAGCCTTACTTTAGTCCAATTTCAACAATGCTCGTAAGTTCAGTTTTCATTTAAGTAATCTTGCATCAGAGACTTATGGTATTTAGCTTGATTTCAGTGTATAAACTTCGTTCCAAGAACCGATCCACCTCGTGTTGTGGATTATGACCGTAGGCTTCCTGGTATAAGTCCTGTATTCCTTTTGCTTCCTGCTGAAGGATTTCCTTTATCTCCGAATCATTATCAAAAGTCATCATGCATCTCACAAAATTGGAATCCATTTTTGCTTGTGGATATATTTGGATATGAAATATGGTATGCAATGTTGCTGTTGTTTATAAGGTATTAGGTCTTGGTTATTGAGTAGCTTTATTGGACAAAGAGCGCCTTTATTGGACAGATTGCTCCTTTATTGGACAGAGTGCTCCTTTATTAAATTCGTGCTTCTTTATTGGATAAAGTGCTCCTTTATTAAATTGTGTGGTCCTTTATTGGATAGAGTGCTCCTTTATTAAAATGTGTGTTTCTTTATTGGAAGTGCTCCTTTATTAAATTGTGTGCTCCTGGTACCTGTGTGGATTCTTTTTGTAGTGTGCAGGGTCATCCCCGAAATTTAGCAAATGAATTTAACAAGTAGGGTCGTTTGCTTAATATAGCCATGGAATTTAACAAGCAGGGTCTTGGTTTTTGTGTAGCTTTATTATTTTCTGTGTTCCTTTATTAAGTTATGCGCATCTTTATTGGTTGGAGTGTCCTATTGTCGGTAATAGTGTATTTGCTTTGTGTTGTGTGCAACTTTATGGTTTTTATGGGCTTTAGAGTCGTCACGTTCTATACGCAAGGAATTAAACAAGTAGGGTCGTCCCTTAATATATAGTTGTTGCAATATACAGTGGTAGTTTGTAATTTGAACGAAATTTGGAGAATTAAATGTTTATATTGAAATATAATTAAAACGAGCTTACCACATCATGGTAGTTCGTAATTTGACTTTTTTAACTTCAATTGAGTATATATAACTCGATTTAAGTCAGAATTCTTTGAAACAAGAATCGTAAGGACCGATTGAATAATAGATTTCTAATGGAAGAGATTAATATGGATTTCGCCTTATAGATTTTTCGTTATGTCAAAAACAAGTTTCGAGAAAAATAGCGTTATAATCGTTATTAAAAAGGGTTAACTAATTAGACGAATAATTATTTATAATCAATGCCGAACATGCAAAGTCTATAACATAGAGCAACATAAAATCCATACGTCATGATAACCACAAAACCATACAGGGTCCATAACATGAACACGAGCAAAGATGAAAAAATAACATAAAGTCCAATACACCAATCTATACAAAAAAAATACATCATGATAACCAAAAAACGTACAGGGTCCATAACACGAAGCCGAGCAAACATGAAAAGTTAACATAAAGTCCAGTACATCAATCCATACACATATATACATCATGATAAACAAAAACCATATCATCATCACGATCCTCATGAAAGTCAACCTAAATATGCGTCATCATCGTGCTTAGACTCCTCACCATCCTCCTTCATGTCATCACTGCTATAATACGAATAAGGTCATCATCGCCTCTACCCCCTCCTGGTCCTCCAGCACTACCTGGTCCTCCACCCCCTCCTAGTCCTCCAGCACCACTTGATCCTCCACCCCCTGCTGGTCCCCGAACACCACCTGAACCTCCAGCACCAACTAATCCTCCACCCTCTCCCGGTCCTCTAGCACCGGATGATCCTCCAGCAGTACATGATCCTCTAATGGTACCTGATGCTCCCGTGTCAGCACCACCCAATGTTGTCGCTAGTTGGGCCTGCAAGTCTTGAACTATCTTCTGATGTTGCTGATATAACCACTTAGTATGTAGCAGGGCCATCTCCTGAATCGCAACAATATGTCTCCTATGCTGGTCTAGCCTAGGTGCAAAATGCAAATATAGAACATATAAACTCAATTTCTATAACTTAGAACATACAAGGTAATAAATTCACATGTACGAATATTACCTCACGTGATGAATATAATCCAACTTTAGGAATACCGACTAATATGTGATCTAGTACGTAGATAATATGCAGGGATAGCTGTGTACCGCTAAGATCAAATGCCTGAAATGTATCGGCCAGAGCATAATCCATAGACTGGTCAGAGCACTGTGAAGAGGTAGGGTAAAAAGTATATGGTGGAGCATGAACTCTACTGGTAACCACTCGGGGACCAAGGTGATCAGAGTTCACACCCCGCATATAATCTGGTAACATGTACCGCTGAGGAGCTACTCGTTGCCAATAAGTGCTGCAGGTAATAAAAAATCATGCATATCAACCCATCCTGCCTGCCTCAGATCCTGTGTGTACTGTCTCCCTATAGAACGACGTGGCCTTAACATATCATCGGGATGAAGTGGATCTCCAGGTACATGCAACTCACCGGGCTCTTGATAATAACAATGATCTCCCAAGTGCCAAATAGGAAGGTGGGTCGGTGGGAGCAAGATGACACGCCACACAAATAAGCGACAAACAATGACTAATGGGTAGGCATTAGGTAGCGGACCATCTGTTGACAGTAACACCAAATAAGAAGTCCACGGTGCTCGTAATATGTTGCCCCTTTCCCTCAAATCTATCTGAGTACGGGCCTCCATCAAGTCGTATCTCACACCAGCAAGAACACGTCGGACTACATGACTAGTCTCTCATCTACGCATGCATGGGAAAAAGGCTTCGACGGTATGAGTGGCGGTGGGCCCTCTGCGTGGATGCATGATGGCCATGTATTCTTAGTACCAGCACGACAACATGTATCAAAATCCAAACATCTGTTGAACCGCCCCCAAAGCGTACGAGTCAAGAGCAGTGTATCGATAACCCAATATAGCTCAGCCCCAATCAATCATATGGAGCTGCTCTAAATCGGTTAGTGCTGCTAGGTAGCCCAATCGAACTGTACTCCTTTGGTTCTAAAGAATGTCGAACCAAAGAGATATAAAAGGATAGTCCGAAATACTATGTCCTGCAAATCAACTACATCGACACACTCTGTAATGTAGTCAAGTAAATATGCGGCGGAAACGACACCATTGGATATACGATCCACGGAAAAATCTGGTACATACTGTAAGTAAAACTCGGGTGACTCATACGAGGAGTCAAATGGGCAGGAGACTCTATCAGGGAGGCCAATCTTAATCCCCGTAGGCATGCAAAAATCGGCTGGGGCGATACATAGCTCAAAATCGGGGAAGTGAAAAGTGTGTGTTGTAGGCCACCATTTCTCTAATAAGGCCTCTAGCAATGGTCGATCAAATGACTGAGGTGGTATGATCCGTAAGAATAGACTGAATGGACTAGCAAGTAGCCTCTCTCGAATAACTAGTGGTACTATGTCCACAGCCTATGAACGAAACTTCGCCCAACTCACTCGAACGTAAATGTACTGTGTCTATCCAAAACAATATGTTTGTCGGTAAATAAACTATAACTATAAAAACAACACTTCATACAACCTTCGTAATTTGGATAACTATTTAATAGTTCATGCTATAACTATATTGTAATTTGGTAAACTATATGGTATTTAACAGTTCATACGAAACTATTTAACAATTCATCCTACCAACGTAATTTGGTAAACTATAACTATATGTTAAATTTAAGATTTATACCGGAATAGTAGCGAGCGCAGTAACCGAACGGTGAGTGAATCCCTCTGGCAACTCATGAAGGATCCGTAAGTCCTCAATCGTCATCTCCGCAGGTGGAGGAGGATGCGCTGGACCAGCTGTGTCATCCAATTAGGGCCGAATTGTACATCTCTCAATCTTCGTTACGCACGGCGGCATCTTGACGCCTCGACCAGTAAAAAAATAAGGATTTGGAAAGTGTGGGGAGGCTAGGGACTAGCGAGTCGTAGTTATAGGCACGGGTAGGCCGCCGCACCGATTTTATCGACGTACGTCGGTAAAATCGGTGCGCATTACCGCCAAAAATCCTCGTCGATGCATTCGGCGCACGTCTGTTAGGCAAACTTGAGCAATTCAACTTGAATATTACGGATCGTAATATTGCGATCCGTAACCTTGTTGGAGATGCTCTTGTCCAATTCACATTTCTACTTACTGGACTTATTTTATCTATTGTACCACTTTACCTTTGAATATCTTACAATATCAGCCCATATGCGAAACAAAGGCCTCGTACTAGTTAATTGAATATAATCCCACTCATTTTTTTAACTAATTTCAATTCAAACAGTTGACTTGGCCAACTTGAAACATTAGATAACTTGTTAGTTGATTCCAACCAATCCTTCACCTTAAATTAATTAATAATATAATTAATTTAATATAATCCCACTTAGGTGTTTTTTTAAAATAATTATTCCAATTTATTAATCCTTAGGTTAATTTATGACATTCTTAAATATAAAACTTATTAAAACATAAGAATCCATTATATAAAATATTTTATAACTACTTTTATAAAAATCTGATTATAAATATCGATTTTTTATAAAACTACTTATTTAAATAACTTATATAATAAAATAATTTTGAAACCTTACTTCAGTTAAAAAAATAAATTTTATAAATTCAATTTTGTCAATTCTCTTAACGGCAAATCAACGTATTAAAAAGATGGATTTTAGGCCATCTGCAGTCAATCACTTAATCAATACTATCTATTGATTAAAACACAATGATATTGAACTTAATTCAACAATCAACATCCAAACAGAATTTAGCGTTACTTGGGTTAAACAGTTCATATATGAATAATATCAAATCAAGTAACATCCAAAATTTTGAGTAATCCAATTCGATCCTTCCAACCTGTTCTTCTATACATCACAACGCCTAATATCATTTAATAAATGCATGTGGAGTAGAATTTCTAATCTGATTCATTTAAATAACGAATATATATATATATATTCGTTATTTAGATGAAATATATATATATATATATATATATATGAGGAGGGTTCCACTACACCTCTTATATTGCACATGAACTCTCCCCCTTAATCTCCACCACCCATTTCCCCACTCGTCTCTCTCTTTCCATTTCAATATTATTTCTTAGTGGGAAGAGAGAGAATGAGTGGGGAAGTGGTTGGTGGAGATTAAGGGGGAGAGTTCACGTGCAATATAAGAGGTGTAGCAGAACCCTCATATATATATATATATATATATATATATATATATATATATATATATATATATATATATATATATATATCGTCAATCAACCAAACAATAATCATTCAAAGCATACAAACATTCAATTTATGCTAATAACAATAGATTATAATTATATTAATTTTACCAGATCATAGTATTTTAGAAAGTGGGACTTAACTCACTTTTCATTTGAGCGACACCTTCTGTCTCGTTTTATCCAGGCTTTTAAATCTCCCCAAGATCGCCGAGATGAAAAATCCGAGATATTAGCCAAAATCCGAGATTTGGCAGCTAGTTTAGTTATAAGTGTTTCAAATATCACTCGAGATAGCGGAGATATTTTTCTGAGATATTGGCCAAAATCTGATATTTAAAACCTTGGTTTTATCTAGTTCCAAACATACATTTAAAATTAGATAAAATTACACCTAGCTTCAAATCATTTCAAACTAGTTCGTACGTGTAGTATTCGTCGATGCCATTCCAAGGGATCTTGTTTCATTGAACTCTGTTTAAGTATGAGAAAGTTATTAATATTACGGAGTTTAAAATAATTTAAAATGTCATTAGTTAATTATTAATTTAATTATACCTTAATTATGTTTTAATCCTTATTCTTCCTTTATAAACTACGACCGCTTCCTGTAGCATTCCCAAGACTTTGCCGCTTCTCTTTTGTGCTCTATCTCCTTCCACACTCCATCGTTGGAGAAATTGCCACCACTATTGTTCTCCTCTACCTTCCCTCTTCGCAATTATCACCACCGTAAACACTTCGATCCCCATCTTAAAACGCGACCTTGGCATCCCAGCATCACTGTTGTACCCACGCGTGACATCTTTTGCCACCAAACCTCACTAAACACCCTCAACCGCTTGCCACCAGAAACAACACTTCACTCCGTCCTTATAATTAACCCCCTTACGTTGACACAAATTCGAATCCCTAGCTCCTCTGTGAAATTTTTGAACATCAGGAATTTGTATGCACCCCTCAACTCGTACACATGTAGCATGCATACTGACAAAATGCATGCCTCCTTATTCAAGTGTATTCATTTACAGAGGAAGGAAGGGAAATAATGTATTATGAAGTGAAGAAAACGAATAAGTGTTTGTGTGTTTGCAGAGATAAAGTTTGTAAACGATGTAAACAATGCGTGTGGACAAAAACCAATAAATAAAAGTCTTTGTGTTTCCATTTCACGCGCAGGTGAGAGAAATAAAGAAAAGAAGAATGGAAAAGAAAGAAACGAGATGGAAATATATATACATTGGTATCCTTGTGTTTCGAAAGGAACAAAACACAGTGATTTTAAAGTCAAATTATTGAAACAATATCAGCCAACGTTGAATCTAAGGCATCTATCTTATCCAGGATTTTCTAAAGATTGTAGACAGATTTTTTTAAAGGTTTCGAAACTAATAGGCTGAGATTTGGATAGATTTTGAAAATGACGTTTTGAAAGTGACTCTTGTTTTATATCATTATTTTACCCTAAAATATTTCACGGTTCCAAACCCTAATTAAAACGGCACGACCGACGATTCTAGGCTTTAACAGCATTTTAAACATATTGGAACAAGTTTTGAGATTTAATTTGATCGTGTGGAGATATAAATTTATAATCGATGTTTTAAATTGATTTCAATTAAATTATATCTAAGCGTTTTTAACTCGTATGGCCGTACGGTAATTCTAAACGTTACAAAATTTGAAATCTAATAATAGTGTTCTATAACGAATGAAACGGAAATTGTTTCATCGAATAACAAAGCTGTTTGCAAGAATGCTATTTTAATTATCAAATCATTAATTGATATATGCATTTATATCATCCACGCTCACGCAACAACTCTGATTGACTTGAAACTTGAAATCTAGCAATAACTAACCATTATGGATTTTATAAAATTAGTTTCGTTGAAATTCGAGGTTGTTTGAAAATTGGCTATTTTCATATGTTAAATTAAATCGATAAAATATAATTTGATTCTAAAATAATCAAATCCATTGATAATAAATTACTATAGTCGTATATATATTCAAATAGAATTTTATATAACTTCAAAATAAACTAATTTGGATTTTAAACTCAATATTTTAAATTCAAAGTTGAAATGATATCCAATTTATTTAAAACCCTTTTATGTTATTTAATAAATCGTTATAGGTCATAAACGATTATACCACGATTTTTCTAAAAATTTGAATTTGACATAACTTAAAATCTACAAGAGGAAATCTCAATTTTTCTCTTTTATTAGAAAACTATAATTCAATAAATCCGGAAGATTCTTGTTTGAAAGTATTACAACTTATATTGAATCATATATACTCAATTGAAGTTCAAATCATAAAACTACGAACTACCGCGACGCAGTGAGCTCATTTTTAATTAAATTTAAATTAATACGATCAAACTTTGTTAAATTATTCAATTCCTTACTATAATTCTAATTTGAACTTGGTCGGATCCTAAAAGTTCATCCAATTCATTTTATACCTCAAATCCAATTCATTCTTATTTATTTCAGAATTAAATTAACTAGTTCACTTATTCAAAATAAATGAATAGTTCAAAATTGTTGAATTCGACTCATTTAAATTGCCAAATCAATATTCAAATAATTAAATAAATTAAATATTCGACCACTAAAAATACGGGTTGTTACAACAATCTTCAAAGAAACTTGGTGACTAACTCGAGCCGGCAGTCTTGAGAAAACTTGCATCGACCTCTACCATTTGATTTAATGTCTTCGCTTTTCCTCTTGTATCCAGTGAATCGGACATTCGATATTTTAAGTTGGCGATTACCATTTCCATTACTTGTGTTTTCATCTTCTTGTTTGTCAGCTTCCCAAACAACTTCAACTGAATCTTTGAAATAAGAAATACTGTATCCCCAACTAAATCGAACCAACGTTAGAAACCCAAACAAAGGATTTTTGTGATGGCAAGCCATGCCTTTATCTCGAGATCTCTCGGATATCCAAAACCAAAATCCCTGTTCATATACTCGATACACTAGTCGGGTACCCAGTTACGTACTACCCTACCCCTTGTAACCTTTGCTACTTTGCTAGCTTCACTGACTACTAGGTATAAACTTCCTTCTTTCTTTGCAACTACAAATTTCACCCCTAGAAATATTTTAGATAACATATCTTGATACTTCTTTGGATCTCCAACAGTATCCACATACACATCTGTTAGAAGAATGCCTATATCCATTACCCACCTAACGTGACCAATAGTAGAATCATAAGATATTGCACTCAAGTTGACTTTTACCTTCCTCAACATCTTAGCAGAGAGTTCTCTTGGATCGGTGACACAAATTTCCCATCCAATACATTCATCAGCTTTCAAGTTTTCAAATAATTCTTCTCTCTTTTCCTCTTTTAGTGTCTTTGAATCAACAAAGTTAAGGGAAGTGAGTGTTTTCAAATAAGAATGAGCACAATACAAATATCCATACACTACTGGAACAAGAAAGGGCCCTCTTCCAGCTTCATTTATTCCTAATAGGCTTGGCTCTGATATCTAATTCGATAGCCGAGTTAAACCCATTTTTATGTGTTAATGTAAGGTTGTGATTTCACAAAACCCTAGCTTATCCTGTTTAGAGAATAACAGCCAAATCAGAACACACCAAAAATCCAAAACAACTCCCGAGCTGGCCAGAAAAGCCAGCGACCTACGAAACCAACACAAGCAACCATGCTCACAAAGATCGATCCAAATCCAACCCAGATCCAACTATAGGTAGTGAGAGGATGGATTAGCATTTGAGGCAGACCCTGTTGTTCGAAAAAGTTACAATCAACATATGTGAGGCAGAGAGTTTCAGGGTTAATGGCGGTAAAAATTGCAAGGTATTCAGAGAGGCACAATATTTGTAAATATCAAAAGCAGATCTGAAAAGGAATTGAGAAGAGGAGGGGGTTAAAGAGTTGAAGAAAAGTAGCTAGTTTAACAGTAACTGAGAAAACTAGGCAAAAAATAGCGAATGATAGAGGTGTGGATTGGGGAACGAAGAGAATATGGAAAGTTTAGAGGCAGCGGAAGAAAATGAGTTTTGACATATTCGACGTTAAAATTAATAAAATGAGTTTCATTTGGTATGCTAAAGTCATGTTTTTAAAAATCTGATCCAACTACAATTCGACCGCCATTAATCTTCGACCTTCAAGCGTCATGGCTTTGGAAATGAAATAATCTTACACGTGCAAAAACCCACGACTTAACCTCAAAACCCTTTAAAACCTCTAGATTCAACCTCTTTGAACTTTACTATTCTTCAAATTCGAGAAAAGATAGTCGCTTCACTCTTTATTTTTTGACATAATAAATTTAACAAATAATTTCATAGCAATTGACATTAAATTTTGGATCACATAATTCATTATCAATGTACATTTTGCGAATTATTATTGAACAAATTGCAATGACCCGAATTTTCGTACTATCTGAGTTGATTAAATGCACCATATGTTCAACCCAAATTGCACAGAGATACGAATAATAATGGGTTAAAGAAGAAAAAGGTAGAAAAAGAATAGAAATAACAATACATAATCTCACATGTAACAGAATAAATATAATATATATAACCTCTAAAATACAAAATTTGTGATTACATACATCATCAGAGTACATTATATATACAACACAGTGGAAATAACAATAGCTATATAACGCTGAAGTCTCCTGCTCCAAGCTCCTGCAAGTATATTTGTAAACACCAGAACTCCTTGACTACACATGCAATTTGGGAACCTAAGAGTTTAGGGTAAAATAAAACAAAATAAACTCTGGGTTAATCATTGGACTGGTGTGAGTAAACTCCAATCACTTGGTTTAACTTTTAAAATCCTTTTAAAAGAAATGACAATCGTAGGAACGATCCACACATAAATACAGATGGTTTTAACCATACGATAACCCAAAACATTTTTTGAATCAATATTATTCAGATATTATGATAGTATCTAAATCAAGTAAATAGCAATCTAATAGAACTCTTGCATCTCATGCTCCACATGCATAGTATACGATCAAACCGCGGGCTCTTATTGGAGAATGGATTTCCAACTATGGCAAGGTATGGGACCACCTTCCGACACTGTATCTTTAGAGAAAAATACACTGGTTCAACAAGAACATCTTGCAACCCAGGCTAAACATGATCGGCTACTCACTTCGCTTGAGTATTCCAAACATATTATCACCAATGGTTGGGATCATCAACCATTACCGAAGCATACAACCACGATAGAATAAAGAAGCAAATGGATTTTCTCTAGATCATGTGACAATACACCTTAACGGGAGCGACCCATATTGCCATGCGACCAACCCGATTTTATACCAATTCTCGATTGTGAGGCCTGAGGTTACGTCTTACCTTTATAACACCACAACATCATTCACTTTGAATACCACATCATCAAACATGCCAAATCATTAATTGATTTCCCCAAAAATATCACGACCATAAAGCTAAGAGGAACGAATTCCTCCGCCACCTGCACAAATACGTTTGAAGATCAACGTAGATGATCAGTCATGCATACTCTATCAGACATTCATCCATACAAGTTGTCTTAGGACTGGACAAACCGAAGGCACTATATCCATTAATCTATCTTAGGCAATTTCTGCCTAGGATTAATAGAATAACCTTTACATTCTACTCTGTCTTCAACTATCTTCGACATATTTAACTTGCAATGCTTATGCCCATATGAAGTGGTTTTCAGATAATAAACCCGATCTTGATCTCTCCATATTGACTACGAAATATAAATTGACCAAAACTTTGATAGCCGGTTATTTAACTATCAAAGAAACATCCATACAACCGACAATCCTATTTCCAAATGGAAATTCTACTGATCAAGCATCAAGCAACACTAAGCCCCTTTAAATTAATTTCTCATTTCCCAATTTCAAATATAAGAATATTCAATTACCATTTCAATTCTACTTTATTAACTTCTCATTATAAATTGGTAAGTGAATAAATCTTTAAGTATACAACCCCAAAGGCTGAAACCAACATCAGATTGACACCTCGAAAGCTGCTTGATTCAACCAACATACAATAGGTTCCAATTTCCCTTATTTACTTATATAATTCCATTATTAGTTTAATATTTTATTAAATTCCTTGTATAATTGATAAGTCCATTTCTAGTCATCAAACTTTCATAAATTTTTCTATCTCCTTAAAGTTTCGGAAAATTTCTCCACCGTTTCCTTTGTACGGCTCAATTAGGACAACAATATATCACCTCTCTAGGCCCTTTCCATTCAAAATGTGTATTAAAAATCCAAGCGGCTTGCCAAATATGCTCATAAAATCACATATTTAATTAAAATACGTACCTCTTTTGTTGGCCAATCAATTTGTTTACTTCCATTAGCTTCATTCCATATCTATTTAACCTATATCCAACCATTTCCAATTTATTCCAACTCAATCCAATCATTTTATCTCAATTCGTTAATTTATTCTCTAATTAGCTCTTTTGTCTGATCCCATTTTTATTTGAACATATCACACACATATATATATAATTTGCTTATAAACCAACCGAATTCCATTTCCAACTACAAGTTCCACATTCAGTTTCGAACATTAATCCATAAATCCAATTTACTTAACTAAAATTAAGTTCGATCCCAAAAACTCCATTAACTAATTATTTTCTAATTAGTTAACTTCATTCCATAATCCAAAATCTGATTTTTATTTCAAAAATCAGTTCATTTACTTCATGTTGTCGGTAGTAAATCAATTCGGATTTTATAACTCAAGTATGGATTTTACTAATAAAAATCCGAATTTTATTCATCCTTTTATTTTTTTGGTAAACCGTTATGGTTTATAAATGATTATGCCACTGTTTTTTCTGGAATTTTGATTTTGACATAACTCAAACTCTATAAGACGAAATCCATATTTTTCACTTCCATTAGAAAATTATTATTCAGTAGGTCCCGATGATTCTTCTTTAAAAGAATTCCAACTTATATTGAGTTCTATAAACTCAATTGAAGTTCTAAACGTAATACTCGGGACTACCGTGCCGCGACGAGTTCGTTTTAATTAAATTTAAATATAAATGTTTACACTTCATTTATAAATAAATTCTATCTCCATTCTTATATACGTTAATATAAATTAATACAAAATTTCAAATCTGACTTAAACATTCTGATTATCCTCGTCGATTATTTCATTCAAAATTGCTAACTCCATTATAATTTCATTCACAACTCCATTTTTAATATTAAACTCCAATTCCCTTGGAAATAAATCATTTAAAGTTCTATGAAATCAAATGCACATTATAAATTCCTTGGATTTATCTTAACTTGGTTTATATTCCAAATTCTGGAACAAAATCTATTGTTTTCTTTTTGAAATGTTTTCTAGTTCCTTTTTAAATTTATATACAATTTGTACTTCCAAGTTATCCACTAACAATTATGCCACTTTATTTATAAACATCATTCATAAATTTAACTTCTTATTTTATATATTAGTACAAATCTCTATTTCAAAATTCATTTTGAATTTCAATTCCTATCCGGAATATTTTATTATTTCAACATATATATTCATAATATCTATTTACATATTCAGTATTTAATTTTAGTTTCTATTTAATACAATTCCAATATCCTACTAAAAATAATTTGTTTGATTTAAATTCGACATAGTCGAATTCAAATCATAAATCTATATGGATTTATTTCAATTAACTTTACATTCCGAACATTGAATTAATTTCATCGTTCCATTTTGAAAAGATTCCCAATTTCCCTTTCAAAATTCACACTTGAATTTAAATTCTCAAATTATCCGATGATAATTATTCCATTTCATTTATAAACAATAGTTAATATTTCCTAACCCATTCGGAATTCAAATCTATTATGGTATATCAATATTTAGGGCCAATGATATTTAAACATCCAAAACAACCAATAATAAATCAAAGATTATTTATCACATCATGTAATAGTATATATGAAACAAACCATAAAATTGTTGAGGAATCCAGTTGGATCCCTCTAACCTGTTTCTCCTGCATCCACAGATGTTTCACAACATAAGTAATACTAAACCTTCTTCAAGGCAGGTTATTGCGGTAGAAGATCATCCACAATATATATTGTGGGATGCGTAGAGTGACATCCGCTAATAGTACTGCAGAAAATATCCAATCACCAAGCCTAAATATAACTAATATATATATATATATATATACACACACACATATATAATAGCCACAATAATATTCAATGCATCCAAATAACCAACAACAACATATAAACATTACTTTAAATAAAAATTCGTTTAGAATAAGCTATTAACGAATCCAGAGAGTGAGTTTACTCACCGTGATTATTATTGCCAAATATCGATTTATTTTCTATTAATTAAAGAAATGTTTAATTTAACCAAAATCTCAGCTGACTTCAATCTATTTATATGTAGTTCCAGAATGCAAACAAGTCTTCTATAATTTTAATACAACCAACCGTATTTAAATATGATTTCGAATGAATAAGAAATTAATGTTATAAAATTATATAAATTTACATATATTAGAACCTTATAAAAATTTGTTACCTTAATTAAATTAATGATCTCGCTAATCATGTCCTTCTACAATCAAAATCACGATCTCTTTTCTGTTCAACATATATTCATTAAATAAATTAGCACCTAAATTTGACATCCCATAAGCGTACCTCACCCCACTGCAGTACCTTCATTAAAACTGAATTGCTTCATCACCTCTGCCAAACCCTCCGCAACTCCACCTTCAACAACCACAAAACCCCTGTAACATCCCGTAAATTTTGACCATTTTAGTTTTTGAATTTAATTTAATTATTGAATTTAAAATGGTTTTGAAATAAGAATCAAATGATAAATTTAATTTAGAATGTGTTTATTTGGAAATTAAAGCACAAAATTGATTTATAATGAAACATTGATCTTTGAAATTTATTGTTTTCATATAGAAGTGATACAAACAATTATATATTGAAAACGTCAAAGTTTAGTCGCTCCGTTTGAATCGACACTACAAGAGAAAATTGTTTTTTTGATGCCAAAATGGCGTTGGTATGGCGTCGAAAAATAATTTATCGATGACGTAATGATGCCTATTATGGCGTCGGTAAAACCTGCTTGAAAAATTATTTTCTACACATTTCCGACGCCATGCGTTGGATTTTTCTGACGATTTTCTGATGCCTTCCTTTCGACGTTTTTCCGACGGAAGTTCAATGCGTCACTTAAAGCATTTTCCCTCGCCTTTTCGACGTCTTTAAGACGTTACTTTTCGATGTCTTTAAGAAATTACTTTCCGACGTCTTTAAGGCGCTACTTTTTGACGTGTTTTAGACACCATGCTATAGGTCGTTACCGACACCATATTGAGTTAAATTTATAATTCAATTTTATATTAGCGTTGTCTTCCCAATGCTATTTCTAAAGCATTTCTACTGTACAATTTTTGTATTTCCAACATTCAATCTCAACAGAAAGATCATTATTTGAATAATACTACACGTGTGTGTGTGTGTGTGTATAAAGAGAGAGAGAGAGAGAGGAGGGTTTTAGAGCACCCCTAATTTATAGCACCCTAATTGCCCCTCAGCGTGGACCACTCATTTAATATTAAATAAGTTAGTGGTGGGAGAGAGAGTTAGTGGGAGGAGAGAGAAATGGGAATGTGTGGTGGAAATTAGGGGGTTATAGGGATGCTGCACTATTTGGGATGCTCTTGATCTTTTCCCATATACACACACACACATCACCAATAAGAAGTTTATAAAACAACAAAACAACTTTATAACTGATGAAACATTCAACTTAATGCATAATTGTCAGGTCATTATCCACTTCTACTTAAATTGTTGTAACAACCCGCACTCTACGCATCGGAGGATCGTAGAATATTTATTTCTTTCTTATATGAAGTCGTATGGTCATGTAACTTTGGGAAACAATCATTATAGTCATTTCCCATGTTCATGATTTTTTTCGATTTTTAAATGACCGTTTTGCCCCTAGCTGATCTTGTTTCGGCCTTAACTTTTGATTGGAAAGGAATTTTGACCTGAAACCACTTCCATTAGATCCGTTTGATGGTTTACCTTTCCGTAGAGTGGTCACATGTGAGAAACGGACTTACCGTTTGGGAGATATGACTGAAATAAGGTTTGGAAGGTGAAAACTGCTTAACCGGGCCAATAGGGTGATTAGTGAATGGGCCCATAACCCATTTCGGGATTAGGGTTATGGGGAGGCTGGAAAAAGTTAGAGATTCATTCCATTTCAGTTTTCTAGCCTCCACTTACCTCTTAGAAACCATAAAAATGGCCTCCAACCTCTAAATCACCTTCTAATCATGGATTAAGTTTAGCAACATCAAATCAAGGGGGAACTTCACCAATCAACATTAGAGCTGCTGTTTAGCATTGGGATTCGCACCAAATCAGAGATATATTTCAGATCTAAGTTTTATTTGGGGCTAAGGTGAGTGATTTGCATAGTTCCTCACTAATTATGGCTAATTAAGGGTAATTAGTGTTAATTAGCGAATTTGAGCATGATAAAATTCTGGAAAAATATTTATAAAATTCGAAATGATGTTTTAGACCTCTGATATGAATTTGGGTTAATTTGGTTAAGTTTTGCTAATCATATCATTAGTTTCACCTAAACATGCTTAAGGGAAAATATGGGGTTTTGACCATGTTTGGTCCATTTTAACCTATCATATTGTTGTTTTGATGTTTGTGGTTGATTCTACATGTTGCTATGAATGTATGATATGTTTTGTGATTGATTAGAATAGTTGGAATGGTCAAAAACGCTGTCGAGTGGCGTAAACTGCTTGCTGGAAAAAGTGCAGGAAAACACCCGAACCGGTCGGATCGGTTAGGAGGACCCGATCCGCTCTCACACTTCACACCTCGATCCATTCGTACTTCTCGTGGCATGCATCATCCGATCCGACCCGCCTGGTGTTCTCCGACCCGATCCGCCATGGTGCCCCGACCCGAATCTATGTATTATGACTGGGCTTGGAGACTACGACCCGACCCGGGGTGCTTTAGAAGAGGCCGATCCGAACCGTGGCAAGCTGGAAACCCCGACCCGATCCGACAGGGATGATGACGACTCGATCCGATCCAGTGAAGAAGGAGCATTCCGATCCGAACCGAACTGATGATTAGGGGGAGATCCGAACTGATCTGGTGATGACCAACAACCCGAGATGCAAAGGTAGTCCAAATGGAAGTTAGAGCTCAGGATCCAGTTGGGAACCAATGAGTTCACTTCATGGTTGGGCTTTGCTGCGGGACGTGTGCTAAGGAGTTGTCGACGTTCATAACTTTGATTCACCACTGAAAATGGATGAAGGGCAACTTATCAGTGCAGAAGAGTCACTATGACTCAAGGGGCAAAGTGATGGTAGCAAGACTACGTTATCAGTGCAGTAGAGTCACTATGACTCGAGGGGCAAAGTGATGCGTAGTAAGACTATGAGCCAGTGCAGTGGGGTCATTGTGACACCATGGGGTAGAGTGGACATAGTAAAGGATTAGTAAGGCTATGAGCCAGTGCAGTGGGGTCATCACGACTCCATGGGGAAAAGTGGACATAACAAAGGATTAGTGGCTATGTATCAGTGCAGTGAAGCCATTTATGATTTCATGGGGAAAAGTGATCATAGCAAGGTATGTTGGGTGACCGAAGTGGTGAATATCGTATGCTTTACGCACTGAGTGAGAGATGTGAGGATGGTTGCTATGTTTGACTGTTTTCCATCACTATGATATGCACACCCCCACCCCCGTTATCTTTACACCATTTGAAATGGCACCTTAGAGTGTTGTACAGTATGTAGTGCTAACTCTTTGGTTGCAGGTCCAGCTTCAGGTATGTTTTAGTCTACCTGTTATTGTTCTGTTTAGATGCTTATTGCTCATACCAGGCTTTATGTCTGACCCAGGGTTTTATGTCTCTTCTAATTACTCTGGGTGCTCACACGAGCAGACTAGAGACAGGTTAGCTGGTGATGCGCGAGTAGCTGATTCGGAGGCAAGCAGGAGGCTTCCACGTATGATATATAGATATTCTCCCTGTGTCGTTGGTGGTCGCTACTTGGGCATTAGTAGTGTACCTCCTTTATCTTGCTTTTGCTTTTTGAGACAGTTTGAAAAGTTGTAATAATGTTGGCTTTGGATCATAAGCTGTATTTGGATTTTCCACTGCTATGTTAGTTTATTTTCAGCTTATGCACTGTCTCACCTGTTTTATGTCAAGTATGTTGTTATTATATTTTATCCTATGCGCTGTGAGACATTTTACAGGTTCCTTGTTAGTTCATTTCCATCTTTCCTTCCTTTCTTTGGCGATCGTCCTGTGCTAACTGGACATGTGTACAGTGCACTTTTGGAGTAAATGTCGGTTGGTACGGGCCGTCACAATTGTAATCGCATACAAACATACTAAGATGAAAATCATGTCCATGTAGTAAACATATATTAATACATCACAATCAATAAGCGAAAGAAAAAGATCACAACTGCAAATCAAATGAAAAACTTCACTCGACTTCGTCTTGACAAGGAACGCCTGCTAGTCCACCCATATGTTCCTCAACCAAATGACTAAGTCTTTCATAATTTGACTACAACATTTCCACTTTAGCCTCCGTCATTACCAATGTCTGCTCCATGTTGGCGATACTGTAATGGACCGAATTTGCGTACTATCTGAATTGACTAGAAACAACACATGTCCAACCCAAGTTGCACAGAAATACGAGTCATTATGAGTTAATGAAGAAAAAAGGTAGAAGAAGAACAGAAATAACAACAACAAAAACTCACAGCGGGACGAACAAAATATAATATAAAACATAACTTTGAAATACAAAACTTGTATCAGTACTTATATACATTATCAGAGTACAACACATAAGCATCGCAACGGAAATAACTCTAGATGAATAATGGTGAAGCCTTCTGCTTCAAGCTTCTCTAAGTGTATCTGTAAAAGCCTGAAACACTTGATTGCCTGTACAAATTTGGGCACCCAAGATTTTAGGGTAAAACAAAAAAAATAAACTCTGGGTCAGTCATGGAACTTGTGTGAGCAAACTCCAACCGTATTGTTTAACTTTGAAAAATCTTTTGAAAGAAAGGGTAATAGTAAGACCAGTCCACACATAAAAACAGACAGTTTTTACCTTACTATAACCCAAACATTTTTTAAATCCATACTATTCCGATATTATAATAGCGATGTAAATCAAGTAAATAGCAATTTAGCAGAACGCTTGCATATCACGCACTACATATATAATATAAAATCAAAAACCGCTGGAAGCTTATTGGAGACTGGATTCCAACTATGATAAGGTATGGGACCACCTTCCGATCAGTGTACTCTAGAGAGGATACATTGGGGTTCAACAAGAACATCTCGCACCCGGCTACACATGAATGGCCACTCATTCAACTTGAGTGTGTCGAGCATATTATCCCCAACGGTTGTTATCAGCAACCGTTATCGAAAGCATACAACAGCGAATAGGAAAATAAGTAAATGGAATTTCTCTAGGTCAGATGATAATACCCCTAATGGGAATGACCCACTTGACCATGCTGCCTGCCCGATTTCTATCATTTCTCGATTGATGAGGCTTGAGGCAACGGTTACCTTTTTGGCTATTTCATTCACTTTGAATGCCACATCGTCAAATCCGTAAAAATCACTAGTTGATGTCCTCAAAAATACATTGGGTGTTAAGCTAAGAGAAGATGGCTCCTCCGCCACTAAACAGAAGTACGTTTGAGGAAATCAACGTACGTGATCAACTGGAAATACTCTGTCGGACATCCGTCCATATAGGTTTGTCCTGAGACTGGACAAACCAAAGGCACTATCCTATAAACAGAACAACCCTTGCAAATTTACTCTATCTTCAATTTCTTCAGCATAATCTAATTCGCAACGCCTATGCCTATACAGAGTGGTTTTCGGATAATAAATCCAAACGGTCTCTCCGTATTGACAACGATGGAAAAAAAATACTTTGATAGCCTGTGATTTAACTATCAAAGTAAAAACAAACATCCATCCAAGATCAAAGAAGCACTGACCCTTTTAATATTTCGTTAAGTTCGTTTCCTTATCGAGTTCTCTATATTGATTTCTAGTTATCAAATTTATTAAAAATATTCTAACTCCTAAAATTTTTGGAAAATTTCACCAGTGTCTCCTTTGTACGGGTCACTCAGTACAACTACAAAATGCCTCCCTATCCGCTTGCCATTCAAAATAAAACCAAAAAGCCAAGTGGCTTGCCAATAGGCTCATAAAGCCTCATATGGAATTTATAAGTGTACCTTTTTGTTAGGCACTCAAATTATAATCTTCTGTCTCTTCTTTCCATAAATGTTTAACATACATACTCCCATTTCCAATTTATTTTAATCAATTCAACACCTTTCAATTCATTAGCTTCCCATTCACTAATTAATTTTCTAATTAGCTTCTTTGTTTAATCTATTTTTAATTTGAACATATCACATTCAAATATATTTTTAATTCACTTATACACAAAACAAACTCAAATTCTTTGCTCTCTTTAAAATTTCAATCCAGGTTTCATATTCGAATTCCCAATTTCGATTAACAAATTAAATTTACTTAAACAAAGTTAAGTTCTACCCAAAAATCTATTAACTAATTCCTTTTGAAATTAGTTTACTTCATTTGATAATTAGAAATCTGATTTTTGTTCCAAAAATCAATCTATTTACCCCACTTGAGTTCATACTTATTTTATAACTAAAATTGGGATTCTTCTAACGGAAATTTACATTTTATTCGCTTAAAAGCCTTTTTTAATTAAATAGACCATTATGGTTTGTAAAAGATTATAGTGCTGTTTTTCTGAAAAATCGATTTTGACAAAACTCTATATCTATAATACGAAACCAAGATTTTTCTCTTTCATTAGAAAACTATCATTTAGTAAGTCCGGGCGTTTCTTGTTTCAAAGGATTCCGAATTATATTGAGTTTTATATACTCAATTGAAGTTCCAAACGTCAAACTACAGACTATGTTGCTGCGACGAGTTCGTTTTAATTAAATTTAAATATAAACATTTTAAACTTCGTTTATTAAATAAATTTGAACTCCACTTTCAATATTTAATATAAATTAAGCCTGTTATCCAAATCTAACTTAGCAATCCGATTATTTTTACTCATTGATTATTTTATTCTTTATTCATAACTTGATTATGAATTTATTCAATCTCCAATTTCTATATTCAATTCCAATTCACATGGAATTAGATTATTTATTAATCGAATTCCAATTTTCTTTGGGCATAAATTATTTTATAAACGTGCGATCTAATCGAATTTCAATTATAAATTCTTTTTATACAAAAAATCAATTGATTCAACCTCCCTTACCATTATAAACTAATATCATCTCTTGATAATAGTGAAGTCGTTCAAGTTGGGGTATTTTAATTACCTCTCAGACCTTGACCGACAACGTTCTTATCTTCAGACAGAAAAGAGTTTGTAATACAAAAACTGATATTACTTGTTATAAAATCTCCTCTTTTATCTCATTTAAAAATATGATTTTTAAATGCCATTTCTTATACTTAGAAAAAACTATTTCCAAATTATCTTATGAAAATTACTTCATCATTTTTTCAAATATTGGTTATAAATCAACTTCCTTATTTATATAACAAACAACCCCTAATTTAATAATCCATTTAATCTCGATTCTTATTTTATATTATTATTAAAACTTATATATGTAAACATCAAATCTATTTTCAGATTTAAATATTGAAGTATTAGCTTCTCAGAATTTTTAGCATCTAATTTATAATATCTATTAAATATTATTAAAAATATCCTTTCTGGAAATAATTTATATGCGTAAATCTTACATAGTCGAATTCTAAAAATAATTCCGTATGAATTTATTTTAATTCAATTTACATTCCAAACATCGGAATAATTTTATCATTTCCCTTTCATGAAACGATTCCCAATTATAAATCCCTGTCTAAATTCGTACTTGAATTCACATTCCCCAAATTATCCAACGATAATTTATTTTACCCAATTTACAAACATTGTTTATAAATTTTAACTACTTGTTTTATTATTATAACAAGTCTATTATTTCCTGGCCCTATTCAAAAATTAAATTTCTATTTTTGGACAAAAAAAATATCCTTTTAAAACTCCAATTCTTTTCCCTTTCATTTGAATATATTTTTATGGTATTTAAAATACCAATTAATTTAGGGCCTATGTTGTCCAACCATCTAATCACACAATAATAATCTATCACACATCATATAACGCAAAATATATAATAATAAATAATTTTTTAATGGATTTAGTTGGATCCCTCCAACCTGTTTTTCCTCTATCCACAGATGTTAGACAACATAAATAATGCCAAACCTGCTTCAAATCAGGATATCGTGGAATAGAAGGTCATCCACTATATATTTTGCAGCACATAGGGAAATCATCCGCTAATGGTACTGCGGGAAATATATATATATATATATATATATATATATATATATATATATATATATATATATATCGCCACAACCATGAAGCCTATATAACTATTATATATGTAATAGCCACAATAATATTTCAATGCATCCAAGTAACCAACAATTTTTTTAACTACTCAAAATGAATTCTAAATACTTAATCCAAGTGAGATTTACTCACCTTGATTTTTATTGGTCGAGTATCCTGTTTAAATTCCAAAACGTCATGGCTTCGAATCCACTCGAATGAATCTCGAATGAAATCATTACCTTCGATTATTTAATTTTATTTAATAATTAGAGATTATTTATATAACTTATTTTATGTATTTTTAAATTACGTAAAATTGCATACCATACGATCTTGCCAATTACTCGATCGACTACAAAGCATGCTCCAAAAGTTTCCGACTGCAGCTAGCCTCACTAACCGACTTATGCCACTTCGACATTTCATCGACATCATACAAACAAATCTCCAGCTCCTTTTTGTCACCTCCACTAACTGCTGCTGCCATGCTTGTCCAGGCACTGTTCCGCAAAATGGTAGTCTAACCTCATTGCCTGCGTCCCAGTGTCCTCGGACTTAAACTCCTCAAAATCACCTACTACTAAATATTAATCATCATAGCCTTTTTCTGACTTCAATCATCCACCTCCAGTACAACCATGACACTGGTAGCAACCTCCTTTGAATCCATATACGAGCTTCAGCACCATCATCACACTCACGACACTTCCATTTCCCAGCAGCTACTAATCCCTAAACTTCCGACTTCCATGAACTCCAGCACCCCCGTGAACACACGCGACATCAAATGGTATGAAATTCCACCCAAAACCCACATCTACCATGCCTATCATCCTCGACAAGGAATCTAAAGTTTGATATGCGAATAACTCCAAAATTGAAATACCTAGCATGTGTGATTATGGAAATCGAAATCCAGTAAAACATAACCGCATTCAATACTAGAACGACTACATCTCCCCTGCCATGCGAATGTTGCAGCTCAATCTTGAGATTCGGTTTCAATCGCAATATGCATTTCTTTTTTCATTGTTTGCTGAGTGGAAAGGGGATAAAACCATGAATTGATTTTACTTCGTTGCTGCAAGAGAAATAAAGGGAAAAAGCTCTTCGATTTGTATTTTAGAGAAAGGAAATCGTGATTTTGATTCAGGGAAAGGAAAATTTTTTGATTTTTATTTGACTGAATGAACGAAATCGAGGAGGGTAGCGGCTCTTTTCATTAAGTATTATCTTCATAGGGAAGATTCAGAAGTGTGTTCAACGAGCTAAGGAATTTTATTATATTTTATTTTCGTGAAACTTACGTTTGAAGTTTCCCACTAAAATTACCACATATGAGTTGTAACAACCCAGAAAATCAGAACCAATTTAAAATTTTTATTTCGTGTAATATTGGCAAAAAATACGTCAGAATTTAAAAATTGGATTTTTAACAACAATAAAGCCTTAAAAAATAGCCATTTTGCAAACGACCTCCGTTTTCGATAAAACCAATTTTGTTGGATCCAAAATGTCAAATTATTACAAGGTTTAAAATTCCATAATTTTTGGAATTAATATGTGAGCGTGGCAAAAGAAAACGTGTTTTGTAAATACAATGCAAATTGGATCGACCAGAAAATGGCCATTTTTCAAACGGTCTCCAAATTTGTCGAAATTAGTTTTATTGGGACCGTATCGTCCAAACATAGCCAGATTTATTTTTCGGGAATTTTTGGAATCGGTATGTGGCCCCGGCAAATTAAAATGTACGTTCAAGTCTAATATTGAATGTTTTATATTTTAATTTGAAGAATAACAGACTAAAACAGTTGAATGGGCTTATGAAACATATTCCATTAGGTCCGGAATGGGGGGTATTTAGCTAGGAGCAACAGTCGTTGGGTTAAATTTGGAGTCCGTATGGATTAAGGGGTATTTTCGAAATTAAAAGAATTAAAATAAAAATAAAAATATATATTGGCCAATCAAATTGCGAGTAACCCTAACTCGTTTATTCCGTAACCCACCGCCTTCAAAATACAATTAATGGAAAAACTGCTCCCAAATTATCTCCTTAAAAACTTCCGATTTACGCCATGAAATCGAGAGGTTCTTGAGGGAATATTGTTGTACTCTCTGTGCTCATCACATCCATACGGAAGTGATCATCAATCGTGGAGTATCCAGCTCGAATCACCTAGACAAAGCGCCACAGCGTCGTCTCGATTTCCGCCACCAAAACACCACTGAGCTCGACGTGGAGCACCTCGCCGGGAATGTAATGAGTCGGATTTTGCCCGGCCTTAATCGATCGCAAAATCGACCAAAACCGTTTAAATCCCGCCTGCATTAACTTTGGGAATACAATAACATCAGAACAACAACAGCAGACTTTTATAACATCAATAATAAATGTTACATCAGAGTACAGAATATCAGAGTACATTGAATAATAAAATTGCCGCGGAAGATAATTTTACATTATTATAATACATTGCAGCGGAAATAAAATAACTAAGGCAGCGGAAGACTTCCAATGTTCTGGACACAGCTTTAAGCTTCAATCCAGGATCCTGCTAAAGAGATAAACCTGTAGACAAACTGCTCGACTGCCTGTGTGGAAAAGAGGGCACCCGAGTTTGTAAAAGTGGAAACAAACAACGGGTCAGTCATGGGACTGCTGTGAGAATTCTTAACTAATTAGTCACTATTAATAGGGCAAATCCAAAGACCACGCCGCTAACGCGGAACGGGTTTGCTCTAATGGATTGTCGTGCATAAAAGTGTCAAAAAAACAACTAATAAGTAAATTGTACAATAATGTTATGCTTTTTAGAAAAATGGAATCACCACAAGACCCAGGTCCCATCACACAATGCAACACAAACCAGAGGATAGGGTTTTACCTTATAGTGATTAAACATGCTAAATACGGCAAATATGAGTTTAATATTATTATTAGTATATATCAAAACATTTCAAAGTAAATGTATAAATCCTAGGAAGAATAGTATCCCATACTACTATGCCTCCATACTAGTAATACAATCAAATTTGTAGGGTCGTATTTGGATTTTGGTTTCCATCATGAGTCAAGGCTAGAGAGGAGCTCCTACCGATTCGAGACACTCTAGCTAATGTCTCAGGATCCCCCGCAGTGAACCCTTGGAAAGCTGCAGGGCCGGTCCACCATACGAGTTGCGGATTAGTTATTCCTGAACACACGTTTCCCAATCCTATAGGACCTATCATCCGAGGCGCCTCATTCCATCATCCACATAAGTAAAATTCCGGGTCGTGTTAAAGCCCAAACACCACTTCTAGCTAGAAAGAAACATGCTGCTCTCCCTACATTCCCTTCTCCCGTTTTAGACTCCGTCGGTGTGTGAGGCTCGCGAAGTCACGCTATACACAAAGTTATGCCTAAACAAGCTATGCTTTGATCATCCCACAAGGCCTGCTTTTCAACAAAGCCTTGATCATATGCATCTTAGCATGTCACATCGTCACTTCTTATCACACTACCATTCCTTTGCCGAAATATATGAACGGGTGTTAAGCAAGAGAATAAATTCTCCGCCACCAAACATCCATACATTCGACAGAAGATTAATAACATGATATTTAATGGAGTACGATGTCAAACACACAATCCATTTATAAGCTTATGCTCTGGGTCTGAGCGAAAGCCAAATCCGTACAAATCAACACTACGTCCGGACAGCCACCACTGTAGCCCCTTCAAGGTAGCTACTCCAATCACGGGCATCAGCAGTCGTCGTCCATTCGATATGAAGATCGTCGGTCTTGAATCGTCGTCTTCAACTCTTGAATTTTAAACGTCGTTCAAATTATTTGGAATGAGATAGACTCGGACTTTCCAAATAATTCTCATATATATATATAAGTTGGAAATCATTTCATATCGTTATTAGTAATTTGTAACGATTTATCTTTATTTTTATATATATAAAAATAATTAAATTCCATTTCATTAACGTAATTACATAACCAGTAGTGAATGTTTTGCTTCACAACCTATCGAAATGTTTATAATGTGTAATGAAATTTATTTTATTTCATTACATTTTGCTAACGAAAAACATTCCTATTCGTATATACAATATTAACGTACAATGTACGCATCATAATGTTTATTTTAATTTTCATACACATACACATCTTATGCATAACAATGTACATTTTCGTGTTTCATCTTTCGAATTACACAAAATGTATTTTGTGTATCATACCAATTCCAACAAAAATAGCATTTTTGTGTTTCATTTCAATTTCAACAAACGAATATTTTAGTTCATCCATTTTTACTTCTACAAGAATGAGTATCTTTGTTTCTTCATTTCAATGTAACAAAATTGTTAATTTTGTTATCTTTTCAATGCAAAACAAAAGTAATAATTTTACATTACAAACAAAACGATAATTTTGTGTGCTAATCTATTTACATGAAAATGAAATTTCCATATCTTAAATCTTTTTAATGAAAATCTAATTCATTAACATATAAATTTCATCGTTATAATCTTTATTGAAATTCTTTTACATGGGTATGTAAATTTTATACCGTTATCCTATTTAATAAAAATTCAATTGATTAAAATGTAAATCTCTTGCTTTAAGTTCCATTTACATGAAAATGTAATTTTCCTTATTTTATTCACATTAAAATGTATACTTTTCTTTTTACATCAAAAATGTAACTTTCACCTTTTTAAGTATAAACAAAAGTTAAATCTTTTAATTTGACAAAAACGGTGATAAACAATATGACCTTTCATTTTTAACAAAAGAATATTGAAAATATTCTTTTTAACTTTCACCAAAAATGAAAATTGTGTGTTAACTTTCAAAACACAAACAAAATGAATGTTTTCTTTTTATTACGAACAAAAATGAACGTGTTTTATTTCATTCTTTGCATTTGACAAAATAAATATTTTTGTCCTCCATTTACATTTGATAACAATGTATATTTTTATCATTCTTTCACATTTGACAAAATGAATATTTTTGTCATTCTTTTACATTCGATAAAAATGTATATTTTATCATTCTTTCACATTTGACGAAAAGATTTTCTTTTTCCTTTTACATTAGATAAAAATGTATATTTTATCATTTTTTATTAATTTTATATCATAGTTACATAGAAAAATGTAAATTTTGTTCGCATAGCAAATTTCATAACATAGTTACATAGAAAAATGTAAATTTTGTTCGCATAGCAAATTTCATAACATAGTTACATAGAAAAATGTAAATAACATTTTTATTTTTCAAAAATGTTAAAATAGAATTTCATTTACTACCATTTTGCATTGACAAAAATATGATTTTTGTCGCTACTACTTTATATTGGCAAAAATGTTCATTTCTACCTGACATAACGTGACGGTAAAAATATTGTTTTTCTAATTAACACAACATAACGGTGAAAATATTCATTTCTAAATAATATAACATGATGGTGAAATTATTCATTTCTAAATAACATAACATGACGTTATTATCTAATGCAACATTTTATATTAAAAATGTACTTTTTCTCTACACAAAAATATTCTAACTAAATTGTGATTTTTGTATTGACGGTTCTAACATAACATAAAATGAATATTTTACGTTGACGGTTCCAACATAACCTAAAATGAATATTTTATGTTGGCAGTTCAAAAAAAATGATAATTCTATTATATCAACCTTAAAATGGCAAATTCTACTATGTTAACATTAACATGATAATTCTAGCATGTCGACATAAAAATGATATACTAACATGTTGACATAAAAATGATATTCTCATATGACGCTACCAACAAAATGTGCATTTTTATTCTCATATGACGTTACTGACAAAATGTGCATTTTTATTCTCATATCATATTTGCTAACAAAGCGGTTTTTTTTTACGTAAACAATATTACACAAAAATACGTATACATACTTTGTTTAAAAACTAGTTCAACAAAATGAGATAAAAATGTTCGTTCATATTTTTCTAGCAAATTTCTAATCAAAAATGTTATTTTGATTGGCATAACACATTTCAAATAAAATTGTTGTTTTTATTTCATACGCAAATTTTTGACAACATGAATATTGTATATTTTATACATACAATAAAATGTTGTTTCGTCGTACACACAAAGTCATGTCGAACATGATTACACATAATTCAGTTCAGCGATTCAAGCAATTACAACACAAATCAATATTTCAACGATTATACATACAACATAAGCATGAAATAAATATAATTTCATATCTGAAATAAATAATTAAATTTGATTTAAAAAAAAATAGAAATCTCACTAGATCTGGTTGTTTCTGATTTTCATTTCATATACAACAAAAATATTCTATCGAATAAACAGGTCAATGAACAACATCATATAATTAAATTCAAATCACGAACATTCAAGCAGCATACAGTTAAAGTATAATACGGTAATAATTAATTTATTTTTAATTATTAATGAGGAAATAGAATTCTCACATTGATATGGCTGAAAATTCAACTGTCTCGGATTCAGCTCTGGTCTGCGCCATCGTGAAGATCTCGGAAAGACGAGTCCAACGCAACTGACGGTTCGTCAATCGGACCTCGTATGAAAGAGATATTGATTTTTAAAGATTGCATAAATTAAATATTTAATTAATAAAATAATAAGAAAAAAATACTTCTTCCTCCACGTTTTCACGTCGCTTCAGTATCGTCCGAACCCATCTTGCGTCTGCACCCTTCAAATCGCACCCCCATCCGAACCACCGACCGCCGATCAGACCCCGCCACTCCGACGCTCCGCCCGTGAGCCACCACCGCCCTGAATAGCTCCGAACTCGGTCTCCTCCTCCTCTCGAAAAATGAACCCGAACCCACCACGTTTCAGCCCAGAATTCGTGAAATCCATGAACCAAAACCCGATCTTGACCGTATGGATTGAAAGATCTCTCCGAGAGCTTCGATTTGGTACCAAGTTTGTCGATTTTAGTTGAGCGGATCAAAAGTTATGAGTGTTTGAAATTGGAGAAATTCTGGCCTTCGGTTTAGGTGGCGGCTAAAATTAGGGTTAGGGTTTCGGCCTGAATATCTTAATATTAAATCTCGAAAATCATGCTTAAAAGGTGGATTTTTGGACTTTCTCTGATTTGGGCCTGCTTACTGTCGTTCTTAAGGTTTTGACACCTTCTGAACGCAATGGGATAGGTCCCATGGCCCAATTCCGAAATCTGTATGATTTTTTTTAAAATTGCATTAAAAATTAATTAATTAAATATTGACCGTACATTTAAATATGCCGGGGCCACATACAACCTCTAAAAATTACAAAAAAAATATTTTTGGTTTTCTTATGACGATACGGTTCTAACGAGACTAATTTCGTCGAATTCTGAGATGGTTTGAAAAATGGCTATTTTTAAGGCGTTTAAATTTAACTGAAATAGTCAAAACACATTTTCTTTTGCCACACTCACATATTAATTCGAAAAATTCTGGAAAATTAAACTTAACAATAATTTGACATTCCGGTTCCAACAAAAGTGGTTTCATCGAAAACCGAGGTCGTTTGCAAAATGACTATTTTCAATGGCCATATATTTAATATTAAATATACATTTTAAATAAGTAAATTTCAAAACTCAAAATATATAAGTGTTTACTATTTTTTAATGCAGAAACGTCATTCCGAACTCAATGGAAGTGGTTTCGAGTCGAAATTCCTTCATATGTGAAAAGTAGCCTTTCGGGCCATATATAATATATATAAAAATTCTATAGCGACCTTTCTAAAAATTGAATTGACCATAACTTTTGATTTGCGCTATGAAATTTCAATTTTTCGGATTCGTTGGAAAGATATTTTTAAATAGATTATAATATTTTTGGTTTCACTAAAATCCGTTAAATTTTGCATCCTGTATGGTCAGTCAAAGTTCAAGTTTGACTTTTCAAACTACCGCGCTATTTCTAATTCTTTTTATAATTAAAATTAAATTATTCATTCTAACTTCGATTTAAATCAACTTTCAATCTTTTTTATTTTAAATAAATTATTTTATATATCGGAAACTCATTAAAATCACTTAAAATAAAATTTTAAATTGGCCCCAAAAATCAAGGTTGTTACAGGGAAGCCCTCTCGGAGGTCGACTGTGTGGTGTAATCCGATCATCATCTAGTGTCTCGGTTTTTGAGCAAAATCCAACCCTAGTTTGGAACCCTTAGTTCGAACGTCGGCCTGTTATTTTGATGAGGAAGAAAGGTTTAAAATTTTATTTAATTACTTTGTTAATTAATTAAAAAGTCATTAACCTTTAGAAAATCGTAACTCTCTCATACGGTGACGAAATCCCATGAAACAGGAACCATTGGATCGAGACAGTGTCTACTACATTCTAAAAGAGACTGTAACGTATTTGGAGCTCTCTACAATTTAAGGAGTGGAACCCAATGTGAGAAATTTAAATTCAAAATAAATGGATAAAAATATATAGGTTGCCGACGGAGCTTAGTAGCTCCTGATACCGTCGTCCACAGACCATGGACGACTTGTTTGATTGTATTATGGTGTGAAATTGATTGTGGTTGTGAACAATTGATGTTGGTTGCAACAAAATTGATTGTGTTTGTGGTGAATTCATTGTGTTGTGAAAATGAATGGTATTGTGGACATTATGGAAATGAAATTATTGTAATGCTACAAGGCCTAGGATAGCAGAGGAGCCGTGCTGGACAGGGTGCCGATGCTAAATACCCTGCCGTTGTAATGCCGAAATTTTCTGAAATATTCATGTGTGAAAAAATATTCATGTGTTGAATAAATTATCTAAACAATAAAAATCACATTTTTATTGCATGTATGAACCACTAAAAATATTCAAGTGTTGAATAAATTATCTAAACAATGAAAATCACATTTTTATTGTATGTATGAACCACTAAAAATATTAATGTGTTGAATAAATTATCTAAACAATAAAAATCACATATTTATTGTATGTATGAACCACTAAAAATATTCATGTGTTGAATAAATTATCTAAACAATAAAAATCACATTTTTATTGTATGCATGAACCTCTAAAAATATTCAAGTGTTGAATAAATTATCTAAACAATAAAAATCACATTTTTGTTATATGTATGAACCAATAAAAATATTCATGTGTTGAATAAATTATCTAAACAATAAAAATCACATTTTTATTGTATGTATGAACCACTAAAAATATTCATGTGTTGAATAAATTATCTAAACAATAAAAATCACATTTTTATTGTATGTATGAATCATTAAAAATATTCATGTATTGAATAAATTATCTAAACAATAAAAATCACATTTTTATTGTATGTATTAATCACTAAAAATATTCATGTGTTGAATAAATTCTTTGAACGATAAAAATATCATTTTTATCATGTATGTGAAGTAATAAAAATATTCATGTGTTGAATAAATTCTTAGAACAATAAAAAACACATTTTTATTATAAGTATGAACCATATAAAATATTCATGTGTTGAAATAAATATTAGATTGGTAAAAATATTATTTTTAACACGTATATGAAGTGTTAAAAATGACCGTGTGTTGAAATAAATATTTGTTTGCTATAAATATTATTTTTAACATGTATATGAACTAAATAAAATAGTCAGGTGTTGAAATATATTTTTATTTGCTAAAAATATCATTTTTATCATACAAATGAAGTGTTAAAAATAACCATGTGTTGGAATAAATATTTGTTAGCTAAAAATATTATTTTTAACATGCTAATGAAGTGAATAAAATTGTCATGTATGGAAAGTAATATTTGTTCGCTAAAAATATTATTTTTAGCTTAGAAATGCATATATATATATATATATATATATATATATATATACACATTGTTGAACATGTCATAGCATGGAAGCTAAGAAGAGGAATAAAATTCGAACCATATTCATTTATCTTTGAAAATCCTTTTGAAACAAAAGTATAATAGTAAGACCAGCCCACACATAAACATGGACGGTTTTTACCTTACTATTACCCAAATTATTTTGATATCAAAATCCAGTGATATTATAATAATCTCTAATCAAGTAAATAACCAAATAGCATAACGCTTGCATCTCACACTCCATATATATATAGTATAAAATCATAAATCGCAGGACGCTTATTGGAGAATGGATTCCAACAGACAAGGTATGGGAGCACCTTCCGATTAGTGTACTCTAGAGGGTATACACTGGGGTTCAACAAGAATGTCTTGCAACCCGGCCACACATGACCGACCACTCATTTAGCTTGAGTGTATCGAATATATTGCCACCCACAGTTATTGGCCATCCAACCGTAATCCGAAGATACAAAATCGAAAAAGAAGAACAAATATGAATTTTCTCTAAATCAGTGACAATACACCCTGCTTGGGGATGACCCAACTAGCCATGCTGTGACGACCCGCCCTGCACCAGCCGACATTTCAATGAAAGTGCGCCGTGTCAATGTCCAACCAGCACGGGACGGTCGCCAAAGAAAGGAAAAGAATGGAAGTTAAAGCTAGAAATACCAAAGGAAAATGTAGAATGTCTCACAGCGCATGGAATAAAATATAATGATAACATACTTGACATAAAACAGGCGAGACAATGCATAAGCTGAAAACTAAACCATAATCATCATAGCAGTGGAAATCCAAAATACAGCTTATGATCCATAACCATTATTACAATTTCAAAATACTGTCTCTAAAGACAAAGAAAGGAAAGGTACACTACTAATGCCCAATGCAGTGACCATCAACAACATATGGAGAATATATGTAGATAATATGTAGGAGCCTCTTGCTTGTCTCCGGATCAGCTACTCGTGCATAACCATCTAACTTGTCTCTAGTCTGCTCGGTTAGGAGCACCTAGAGTAATAAGAAGAGACATAAAACTCTGGGTCAGACAAAAGTCTAGTATGATCGATAAGCAGCAGAACAGAATAATAACAGGTATATTAAACCATACCCGAATCTGTACCTGCAACCAAAGAGTTAGCACTACATAATGTACAATACTCTAAGGTGCCACTAACATATGGTGTAAAGAATAAGGGGGTGGGGTGTGCATGTCATAGTGATGTCAAACAATCAAGCATAGCAACCATCCTCACAACTCACACTTAGTGCGTAAAGCATACGATATCCACTACTTTGACCACCCAAATCCCTTCTATGATCACTCTGCTCCATGGAGTCAGGGCGACTCCACTGCACTGATCCATAGCCACTAATCCTTGCTATGTCCACTCTGCCCCCATGAAGTCATAATAAATCCACTGCACTGGCTCATAGTCGTGCTACGATCACTCTGCCCCACGGAGTAGTAACTACCCCACTACACTGATACGTAGCCTAATATCCGTCTTGGTGGTGAATCAAAGCTAGAGACATAGATAACCCCTTAGCACATGTCTCGCAGCATAGCCCAACTCAGGAAGTAACTCATTGGTTCCCAACTGGATCCTAAGTACAAACTTCCCATTTGGACTAACTTAGCATCTCGAGTTTTGGTCTTCTCCAGATCGGTTCAGTTCCTGTTCTTCACTTCAACTCGTACTTCTAGTTCGGATCGTGATTCACGCCTTAAATCTAAGCATCTCGGTTCGGATCGAAAAACTCCATACGGGTCGGGTCATGGTGATCATCTCTAGTTCGTGGTCATCGCCTTCTGGCTTATTCGCGGTGTTCGCCGGTTCAGATCGTGAGAAGCCACTGGGTTCGGGTTGGTTCTTGGCTTCTACTTCGGATCGGTTCTTGGCTCCAAGCAAGCGGTTCGGATCGTGACATCTTCACACGAGCGGGTTGGTTCGGAGAACTCCAGGTACAGGCGGGTCGATTCGGTCATGATCTCCCCAATTCCTCATATGGACTCGTGATGCAATAGTTTGGGGGAGCGGTTCGGTTCGTGCTTCCCCCTCCGATCCGATCTGGTTCGGTTAATTTCCTGCACTTCTTTCCAGCGATTGTTTTACGCCATTCGATGGCGTTTTCGACCAATCTAACCTTTCTAATCAATCACAAAGCATACCATACAGTCATAACAACATATAAAATTGGCCACTAGCACCAAAACAACAACTTGATAGGTTAAAATGGATCAAACATAGCCAAAATCCCGTATTTTCCCTTAAGCATGTTTAAGAAAAACTAATGATAAGATTAGTAAAACTTAACCAAACTAACCCAAATTTCTAACAGAGGCCTAAAACAATATTTCAAAAATTTACAAATATTTTTCTAGAATTTAATCATGTTTAAATTCGCTAATTAACACTAATTACCCTTAATTAACCATAATTAGTGAGGAACTATGCAAATCACTCACCTTAGCCATAAACAAAATACCAAATCTGAAATTATCTTCTGTTTAGCGCTGTCCCCAAGGCTATACAGCAGTTCCAACCTTGATTTGGTGCAATTTCCCTTTGATTTGATGTTGCTAAGCTTAATCCTTGATTAAACGGTGATTAGAGATGATTCTAGATGTTGAAGGCCATTGTTAGGGTTCCTAGGAGGTAAATGGTGGCTAGAAAACTGAAATGTAATGAATATCTAACTCATTTCAGCCTCCGCATAACCCTAATCTCGAAATGGGCTATGGGCCCATTCACTAATCATCTCATTTGGCCCGGTTAAGCAGATTTTCACATCCTAAACCTTAATTCAGCCATATCTCCCAAACGGTAAGTCCGTTTTTCACATATGACCACTCTACGGAAAGGTAAACCATCATCCGGATCTAATGGAAGCGGTTTTAGGTCAAAACTCCTTTCAAATCAAAAGTTATGGCCGAAACAAGATCAGCTAGGGGCAGAATGGTTATTTAAAAATCGGCAAAAATCATGAACATGAGAAATGACCCCAATAGTCGTGTCCCAAAGTTACATGACCATACGACTTTGTATGTGAAAGAAATAAATATTTTACGATCCTTCGATGCGTAGAATGCGGGTCGTTACATCCCCCCCCCCTTTTAAGATATTTCGTCCCCAAAATTCCTTAACCCAAAACATACAAAGGATCCTGCATGCCTACCAATCATTAACAAAACAATAAAGCGTACAAAACAACACAACAAGCCTATCCTAACATGCGGTTTACTAATAAGGGAGTACTATACCGATATAAAAACCTTACCAGGAAAAGATTTCTGGATACTTCCTCCTTATGTTCTCCTCTGTTTCCCAAGTACAGTCTTCCTCATCATCACCCCACTGGACCTTGACTAGTTTCACCGCCTTCTTTCGAAGATGCTTCGTATCGTTCCCAACAATACGCATAGGCCTGCAGTTCCCAACCGCCTCGGTTTCAACCTCGATATCGTCCAACTGATCTGGTGAAATAGCCACACTAGGGTCGTGCACAAACTTCCTCAACTGGTAAACATGAAATACGTTGTGAACTCCTTCCATCTTCTCTGGTAATTTAACTTTATATGCCAAATTCCCAACTTGCTCGAGAACTGAGAATGGACCAACAAATCTTGGTGTTAACTTACCTCTCCTGCCAAATCGTATCACGCTCTTTAACGGAGAAATCTTGACAAACACCAAGTCGCCAATGGAGAACTTTAAATCTCTTCTCCTCTTATCAGCATAACTCTTTTGCCTATCTTGGGCAGCCTTCATTCGTTGACGGATAACTTTGATCTTATCTGAGGTTTCTCTTATAACATCTGGCCTAAACACAAATTTCTCACCGGTTTCTAACCAACATGACGGTGAGTTGCACGGTCTTCCGTATAAAGCTTCGAATGGAGCCTTATCAATAATGGACTGATAACTATTATTATATGCAAAATCAACTAGATGTAAATGGTCATCCCATGATCCACCAAAATCCAATATACTAGCTCTTAAGAGGACTTCTAATAGATGATTCACCCTTTTTGTCTGACCGTTGGTTTGAGGATGATACGCGGTACTGAGATGTAGTTCTGATCCTAACGCCTCTTGTAAGCTCTTCCAAAATCCACTAGTGAACAACGGATCTTGGTCACTCACAATGCCTTTGGGTATTCCATGAAATCTCACTACCCACTTCATATATAGTTCCGCTAACTTAGCTGTTGTTCTATTCGACTTGATAGGTATAAACCTTGCACTCTTCATCAATCGATCCACAATTACCCAAATGTTATAATGACCTGATCCAGTCCTTGGTAGTCCGTCAATGAAATCCATCGAGACTTGTTCTTATTTTCATTCTAGAATTTCTAATGGTTGCAACAAACCACTAGGCTTCTTTTGCTCTGCTTTAACCAGCTGGCAGGTCATGCATTTGGATATAAACTTCCCAATGTCTCTTTTCATCCCTTCCCAGTAGTAGGTCTGCTTCATGTCTTGATACATTTTGTTACCACCGGGATGTATAGTCAGTTTTGAATGATGACATTCTCTAAGCACTTCATCTCTCAATCCATTCACGCTGGGTACAACAAGTCTTCCATTCTTTCTAAGCCATCCATCTCGATCAAGCCCATACTTGTCCATCTCTTCGTCGATTCCCATCTCTAACTTTGAGATGATTTCCAATAGGTTAGGATCGTCCCTCTGGCTGGAACCAATCCGCTCAATCAAAGTGGGTCTGATTGTCAAACTTGCTAACATTTCTAGATCCAATTCACACTTTTGTCTGAAATCATACCGAGCGATATACTCCAGTTGCTTCCATTCCAGAAACATAGCCCCTAAACTAACATGTCTCCTACTCAAGGCATCAACTACTGCATTGCCTTTTCCTGGTGTATATGCAATATCAAAATCATATGAAGCCAAGAATTCTAACCATCTTTGTTGTCGGAGATTTAGAACCTTCTGAGAGAAAAGATACTTCAATGACTTATGGTCAGTAAACAACTCGAATCTTTCTCCCAAGAGATAATGCCTCCACATCTTCAACGTGAACACGATTGCTGCCAATTCCAAATTGTGGGTAGGATACCTTTTCTCGTGCGGTTTCAGTTGCCGACTTGCATAAACTACAGCCCTGCCTCCTTGCATTAATACAGCACCTAGTCCGGTACCACATGCATCTGTGTATATTGTCATCTCTTCATTCCCCTTAGGAATGACTAACACTGGTGCACATGTCAACTTGTCCTTTCGACTCTCGAATGTATTCTCGCACTTTTCGTCCCAGACGAAAGCTTGATTCTTCTTGGTCAACTGAATCAACGGTGCTGCTATCTTGGAGAAGTCTTGGATAAACTTACGATAATATCCAGCTAACCCCAAGAAACTTCTTACGTTTGTTACATTCTTGGGCGTAGACTAATCTTGTACCGTAGCCACCTTCACAGGGTCCATGGCAATACCATTCTCCGAAACAACATGGCACAAGAATCTCACTTCCCTCCTCCAGAAGTTACACTTAGAGAACTTTGCTTTCAATTGGCGTTTACTCAACACCTCCATCACTATCCTCAAATGTTCCTTGTGTTCTTCTTATATCCCCGAAAAAACCAAGGTATCGTCTACGAACACAAGAACAAACTTATTCAACTGATCTCTGAATACCCTATTCATAAGATCAACAAAATATGTTGGTGCATTGGTCAACCCGAATGGCATGACCAACTACTCATAGAATCCAGACGGCGTCCAAAATGCCATTTTAGCTATACTCTCAGCTTCCACTCTAAGCTGATGAAAATGTAACACCCCGTAATTCTGTAACATTAAGTTTCACAAATTAAAGTATACTTAATTCTAAATGAAAGAATTAAGGGAAACGGGTTACGCCATTGCGTTCATCTTGGAATTCTGCTTGAGATAGAGTCCGAGTTTGTGTAAATCGAACTCTGTATGAAGGAGTTATGGCTACCAGAAGTTTCAGAATTTGATTTAAAAATTCACATAGCCCGAAAACAGGTTCAAAATTCAAAACTGGACCAGAACTGGGCTAGGCGGGATTTTTCCCGCCTAGGACCCAGGACGACCAGGGGGTCGACCTGGGTACCCAGGTGGACTATGTAGTCGACCTGGGTAGCCAGGTCGACTATGTAGTCGACCTGGGGGGTCGACCTGCAGGTCGACCTACTTGGTCGACCTGACCTGTTTGGTCTGGTCTTGGCTCGGTTTCTGGGACTTGGCTGTGTCACTAGGGCTGATTTGTCACTTTCTGATTGGCTCCTCTTAGTGTGTATGGTCTGGATTCACTCTATGATCATCTGACGGCTCAAATCAATCTGAAATTCTATAAATACAACCCAACACTCAACCTAAATTCACACAAATAAAATAGAGCTAGAGCCGTCATGCTGCTGGAAGGAAGCCAAGAATAGCCTCCACTTGAAGAAATCTTAGAGACGATCAAATCTAATTCAAAACTAAAAATCAAAACAACGTTTATCTACCCAAAGGAAAGCATCACAATTCTAGAACTCAGAATTCAGAATTCAAGTTCGTCGTTTGTTATAAGTCAGTTACTTTTTAGATTTGAACGTCTATCTATTTGTGGCATGTAATTAAATGGATATAAGAATATGCCTGATCCGCTCATTTGAATATGTGCTTGTATATGCCTTTGGATCTAACTAAGAACTATTATGATTAATTACCAATGAGACTGTGCCTATACCTATGACGTTGAAACTATTGTTAATGGCCTAAGACTATGACTATGAACATTAGATTATTGCCTATGACTATGAACATAAGACTATGCCTATGCCTATGGCTGTGAACATAAGACTATGCCTATGCCTATGACTGTGAACATAAGACTATGCCTATGACTGTGAACATAAGACTATTGCCTACTGCTATGACAAGGACCAGTGTGGCTAATCACCTATGATCCATGACTATGAGATTATTGCCTAGGATGATGACTATGATATTGGATCTAAGCTTGATTTTCTATTCAGACCTGTTCTTAATTATCCTTGGATCTTGATTTTGGGAATTTTTATATTAAGTTAGGTCTATCCATGTTCTTGATTATTATTCAAACCTTTTCATGTTCATAATGTTATCAGATCTATGCATGCGATGCTTTAGTCGATTTATTCAGTATATTTATTAGATCTGTAAGTCATGAATTTGGGATTATTATCTTATGTCTATTCTTATGCCTATCTTTTCATGGTATTCTTGTTTATTCCCTTTTATTTACGAATCTAGATTGACCTATAATCTAGACTGAATCACGATTACGCAAACGATGGGAATACGATTTGGGCAGAACATGAAACTAACATGAATGTGATTGACAATTTGGAAGTTTGGTATAACATGAAATTTATATAATTTGGCATAATAAATATGTTGGCATGATCTGAATTGGCTATAATAGTGAGAAATTTGCATGCAATGGGCGTAAATGGTTAATTGGCCGCAAAACATGTAGTTGGCATGTGATTCTAGTTTTGGCATAAATTGTAAACTAGAATATTAAATCTAGTTCTAGCAGGAATTGTAAAATTGGATATTTAATCTATATTGGGTCAAAAATGTAAATATGAACATTAAGTCTAGATTAGGCTTAACTACTTATTTGGAACGCCAAATATATGGCGTATTGATTTTGGGCATGATTATTATGGCAAGTTTGGGAAGGTGGGTTATAGCCTATTCTGATTTATAACTTGAAATCACATGTTTAGCATAATCATGGTTAGTGACACTTAATTTGGTAAAATCTTATAAACATGATTTAGAGGGAAAGTGGGTCATAATAGTAATTATTGATAATGTACAATAAAAGAGTAATTATGGAATAAGTAAATTAGGAATTTGTCCTAAATAAGAAATGTGTACATTATAGAAAATATGAATATGCCTAACCCGAGGTTAGATTGAGTTACGGTATAAGACTGCCCGGAACCGCCCGACAAATCCAACAACCGTAACAATACCTATCTAATATGGGTGGTTAACGCATTGAGCCTAAAAGGACTCGAGGTTAGACTGAGTTGCGGTGTAAATCTGCCCGAAACCGACCGGCCCATCCAGTAACCGCAACAATATCTGTCTAATGTGAGTGGTTGGTGCTTTAAAGAATAATTTAAAGCTAAGAAACGGTTAAGCTAGAATGAGAGGGTTAAGTCCATAGGAACACTTAACCAACTAAACATGTTAACAAAACAAGACATGTAGGGATTAAATAACTGTTATAACATGTTGACTAGACAAGTGGGTAAGGTTAAGGAAAGGTTTAACTGTTATAACATGTTAACCAGACTAGAAGGTGGGGTTAAGTAAAATTCACTTAGCCAATTTAACATGTTAACTAGACTAGAAAGTGGAGTTAATTAAACTCAGAATACTTAGCCATCAGAGTGTGCCAAATGAACAAGGTTAAGTTAAAACATGAAGGGACAATACTTAACTATTAGACCATGTGAATTAAACAGATGTTAGGGTTAAGATAACTAAGGGAACACTTAACCAATACAAGATGAAGGGGTGGGGTTATGTAATACTTAACCAATATAACTTGATTTGTGGTAGGGTTAAGTCAACGTGAACTACTGATAACACTTAACCAGTTTAACATGACAAATGAATGGGTTAAGTTAACTTGAATTGTCTATAGACACTTAACCAATCCAACTTGACGAGAAAAAGAACTAAGTAGTAAACCTTAGTTAAGAGGACTAAGTTGTAAACCTTAGTTAAGAAAACGACGATTCGGGAACTAAGTAGTAAACCTTAGTTAAGGGAACTAAGTAGTAAACCTTAGTTAAGGGAACTAAGTAGTAAACCTTAGTACAACACGAGAAGGAGTGAACGTCCATCTGATTTTAAAGAAGGCTCCAACAAATTGGGTTACGAAGCATGCGACTTCAAGGGGACGTGAGGGTACTCTTGGTATCCCTCTGTGAGGCTGCAGATTATCCGCCTAGGCTCACAGAGGTTAAGGTCTGCGCTAGAAGAACCAAGGGTATGCTTTGGTTGTAATATAAGGCAAACTAAAGACTAGGATAGGTCAGCGTGATTCGGCGAGATCAGTAGCCCTGTGGTAGCAACTCGTCATCTACCTACCATCTTGAGTCAATTGAGATACGTGAAGCGGAAAGGCGGAGAACTCCAACAGGCCATATACTTGCTATCTAGTTATGGTTGCGGATGGCCATAGGTTAGTGGGGTAAGCCACTGGAAAAACATACCTTAGCATCTGCATCGGCAGATATCTGAAAGCTCCCGACCGAGTTCCGTGTTTCTTAATTTTCCCTGCCACGAGACTCGGGTCGCACATATCGAGGACATGTGCATCTAGACAATGATAACGATCCACGACACATACGTGGGGAAAGTCTAGGAACACATATACCGCTCAGGGTATTGTGTCCTAGAGTAGGGGCGTCATTCAATAGGTAGCATAATCCCTAGTTGGACCTAGGTCGCGTAAACCCTAAAATCTGAGAAGCATTAGATAAGTCGCGTAAACCCTTGTTGAATCTAGGAAGCACTCGATAGAAAAACCCTAGATTAGATCTAGGTAATAAATAATAAATGTACGCCTGAAGGCAACCACAATTACAGGGATTGGGAGCACGTTATCATTTTATAAAGATTACTAGTTGGGTCACTAGTTAGGTGGTGCAGAGATATAGAAACTAGAATAACAGGTTAATCGCGAAGCAAAGAAAGTATGGAAGCATATTCAGTTTACTAGTATATTCAGCTTGTCGGTAGATCCAGTTTATCAGTACATTCATTTTTATCTTCCCTTAGCATATCTTGCGTTATCTTGTTAGCCCTATCATCATGGTATTGTCTTGTATGCAGTTAAATTCATGTCATTTTGTTTTTACCTGTTCACATGCTAAAAGTTACTGAACTTACCAGACTTTATGTCTGACCCTGTTTTCTTTTGCTTTCTTGTCTTCCGTTTCCCCCACAGGTTCGCAGGGAGGGAATGTTACTACTTAGCTCAGTTTTCTTTCCAAGCTTTAAGATTTGTCGAAGTTTTCCTTGGATTCACTTTTCCATTGCTATGGCTGGCTCATACTACATTGGAGAATATAAATGTTATTTTATGCTTCTTTACTTTGTAAGACAGATATTCTGGTATTGGAAAATAATTGTTGTACAAACTATTTGATCAATAAAGTAAAGTTATATTTTCCGTTGTTTTAATTTTGTCTGTTTTTTAATTTATCCGCATCATTTACCTATAATGCTTCACAGAACTTAGTGCATTCCCCTTTGTGAGTGACACTAACGGATGTGGGGTGTTACATGTGGCATCAGAGCTGAAGGTTACCAGATCAGATAAAAGGTTTGAAAAATTATTTTCAAAACGGATTTAAGTAGAAGAATTTTCAAAAGAAATGTTTTGTTTTAAAGGCATATTCCCCAAGGCCATATGCACTATCTTTCGATCCTCTGCTTGAATTCTTGTCCCCTTCTTTCTTGAATCTTCGGGGCTCATGGCTTTCTAGGAGGTAACCTCATCGCGACACAGTTCCATAGGCTTGATAAGACTACGATACCAATCAAAGGGCAAAGTAGTTCCCGACTTCCATCTATAGCCATAGTAGTTTCACCTGTAGCTAATTTTCTTTCAAGCTTTGGAGGGTTTTCCATGCGATGGAGGCAGCTTTTGAGAAACTTGTCAATATGATTACACAAGGATGGTAAAGATGAGGATGAGGGAGTTTGGCTAGGGAACTCAACGCAAGGATGAGAAATTCATGGATATAAACTCGACTCACAAAGAAAGAAGGAATTATAAAACCTGAGACGAGAGGGAGTATCTTTTCCATGGTATAATAGGGCATATAATTAAGGACAAAGCCAAGGACGAGGGACAGGATTTTCAGAAGGGCGAGTGCATGCTTTCACCACCAGAATACCTGAGAGAGAGATAGTAAAAGTCTCCATTGGAAAAGTTAAGCTCTTTGTTTTGATCAACCAGTTAGTATTCCTTTGATCTTAGCGCTTCGCATTTATCTACTTCCATAGTTGAGTCTTTGCACCTTAGTACTTGTATAGGAGAAGATCCCATTAGCATCTCAAATCCAGTTGGTGGTTCAGTCCGTTTACCTTTGGTTTGTAAGGATTTGAGAATAACTATATTTAGTGTTGATTTTAAGCATAATGCTTATGTTTTTGGTTCCATGGGCTATGAGTTAATTCTAGGCATGGGGTAATTCTGAAAGGAGGGTAGTTAAACTATTGACTTGCCTTGGAAATACCCTCGAGATTTCGTGTAAAGAATCAGTTAGGCTTAGCTAGCTAGAATCGCTTAATGCATTTATCGACGATTTGCAATCCATTAGGGTAGTCCATGAATACGCAGATGTTTTTGATTAGGTTAGAAGTTTACCCCTAAAACGCGGGATAGACTTCTGCATGTATCCAGTTGACAATGCAAAACCAGTTATCTGATCAACGACAGTTTTGGAAATGAAGGTCAAGAAGCTTCACAATCGTGAAGAATAATAAGATAAGGTACAGAATAGTGAAGCTCAAGAAGATGCGACTTAGAAGACTAAAGACTAGATACATGCATCATACCCTTTTTCTTAAGGGTACATCCTTGATCTTTTTTCTAGGAATTTTATGCATACTTTCTAGCTTTTAAGGTATATCCTCTAGGGCGTATCATCGATCCTTAGGTAGAAGCAAATGGATGTAAACATGTATTTGAAACATGTTATGATTGATGGTTGCAAATGGTTGCTCGTGGATGCATATACACACCATAGGAGCTATTGCATTAGCATATATGTATTTGCTTAACGGATTTAACTGGATATGTTATCATATGGATATTGCATATGGATGAATGGCTATGCACACATGTAGTATTTACATAACTAGGGATGCTTGCATACATAATTGGACGCATGGGACTGACATAATTTGCATTAAGGAGGTCAACTGGATTAGTAGACCGCCTGATTTTGCATTAGATAAAGACATATACACACACTATGCATATGAACATGAAAGCACTATAAATCTTTTTAAGGACAATGAATGCCTGTGATTGAATGGTTTAGTAGATGGGTGATTGGATGGTAGGATACATTCTTCCTAACTTGAAGATTTCGGGGATGAAACCCTTTTGAGAGGGGGAGAATGTAACACCCCGTAATTCTGTAACATTAAGTTTCATAAACTAAAGTATACTTAATTCTAAATGAAAGAATTAAGGGAAACGGGTTACGCCATTGCGTTCGTCTCGGAATTATGCTTGAGATAGAGTCCGAGTTTGCGTAAATCGGACTCCGTATGAAGGAGTTATGGCCTCCGGAAGTTTCAGAATTTGATTTAAAAATTCAAACAGCCCGAAAACAGGTTCAAAATTCAAAACTGGACCAGATCTGGGCGGGAATTTTCCCGCCTAGGACCCAGGTCGACCAGGGGGTCGACCTGGGTGTCGACCTGGGTACCCAGGTCGACTATGTAGTCGACCTGCTTGGTCGACCTGACCTGCTTGTCTGGTCCTTGCTCGGTTTCTGGGGCTTGGCTGTGTCACTTGGGCTGATTTGTCACTTTCTGATTGGCTTCTCTTGGTGTGTATGGTCTGGATTCACTCTATGATCATCTGACAGTTCAAATCAATCTGAAATTCTATAAATACAACCCAACACTCAACCTAAGTTCACACAAATTAAATAGAGCTAGAGCCGTCATGCTGCTGGAAGGAAGCCAAGAATAGACTCCACTTGAAGAAAGCTTAGAGGCGATCAAATCTAATTCAAAACTAAAAATCAAAACAACGTTTATCTACCCAAAGGAAAGTATCTCAATTCTAGAACTCATAATCCAGAATTCAAGTTCGTCGTTTGTTGTAAGTCATTACTTTTTAGATTTGAACGTCTATCTATTTGTGGCATGTAATTAAATGGATATAAGAATATGCCTGATCCTCTCATTTGAATCTGTTCTTGTATATGCCTTTGGATCTAATTAAGAACTATTGTGATTAATTACCGATGAGACTGTGCCTATACCTATGACGTTGAAACTATTGTTAATGGCCTAAGACTATGACTATGAACATAAGATTATTGCCTATGACTGTGAACATAAGACTATGCCTATGCCTATGACTGTGAACGTAAGACTATGCCTATGCCTATGACGGTGAACATAAGACTATGCCTATGCCTATGACTGTGAACATAAGACTATTGCCTACGGCTATGACAAGGACCATTGTGGCTAATCACCTATGATTCATGACTATGAGATTATTGCCTAGGATGATAACTATGAAATTGGATCTAAGCTTTATTTTCTATTCAGACTTGTTCCTAATTATCCTTGGATCTTGATTTTGGGAATTTTTCTATTAAGTTTAGGTCTATCCATGTTCCTGATTATTATTCAAACCTTTTCATGTTCATAATGTTATCAGATCTATGCCTGCGATGCTTTAGTCAATTAATTCAGTATATTTATTAGATCTGTAAGTTGTGAATTTGGGATTATTATCTTATGTCTATTCTTTTGCCTATCTTTTCATGGTATTCTTGTTTATTCCCTTTTATTTACGAATCTAGATTGACCTATAATCTAGACTGAATCATGATTACGCAAACGATATGAATACGATTTGGGCAGAACATGAAACTAACATGAATGTGATTGACAATTTGGAAGTTTGGTATAACATGAAATTTATATAATTTGGCATAATAAAGATGTTGTCATGATCTGAATTGGCTATAATAGTGAGTAATTTGCATCCATTGGGCGTAAACGGTAAATTGTTAATTGGCCACAAAACATGTAGTTGGCATGTGAATCTAGTTTAGGCATAACTTGTAAACTAGAATATTAAATCTAGTTCTAGCAGGAATTGTAAAATTGGATATTTAATCTAGATTGGGTCAAAAATGTAAATAGGAACATTAAGTCTAGATTAGGCTTAACTACTTATTTGGAACGCCAAATATATGGCGTATTGATTTTGGGTATGATTATTATGACGAGTTTCGGAAGGTGGGTTATAGCTTATTCGGATTTATAACTTGAAATCACATGTTTAGCATAATCATGGTTAGTGACACTTAATTTGGTAAAATCTTATAAATATGATTTAGAGGGAAAGTGGGCCATAATAGTAATTGTTGATAATGTACAATAGAATAGTAATTATGGCATAAGTAAATTAGGAATTTGTCCTAAATAAGAAATGTGTACATTATAGAAAATACGAATATGCCTAACCCGAGGTTAGAATGAGTTATGGTATAAGACTGCTCGGAACCGCCAGACAAATCCAGCAACCGTAACAATACCTATCTAATGTGGGTGGTTAGAGCATTGAGCCCAAAAGGACCCGAGTTTAGACTGAGTTGCGGTGTAAATCTGCCCGAAACCGACTGGCTCATCCAGTAACCACAACAATATCTGTCTAATGTGAGTGGTTGGTGCTTTAAAGAATAATTTAATGCTAAGAAACGGTTAAGCTAGAATGGGAGGGTTAAGTCCATAGGAACACTTAACAAACTTAACATGTTAACAAAACAAGACTTGTAGGGATTAAATAACCGTTATAACATGTTGACTAGACAAGTGGATAAGGTTAAGGAAAGGTTTAACCATTATAACATGTTAACCAGACTAGAAGGTGGGGTTAAGTAAAATACACTTAGCCAATTTAACATGTTAACTAGACTAGAAAGTAGAGTCAAGTAAACTTAGAATACTTAGCCATTAGAGTGTGCCAAATGAACAAGGTTAAGTTAAAACATGAAGGAACAATACTTAACCATTAGACCATGTGAATTAAACAGATGTTAGGGTTAAGTTAACTAAGGGAACACTTAACCAATACAAGATGAAGGAGTGGGGTTAAGTAATACTTAACCAATATAACTTGATTTGTGGTAGGGTTAAGTCAATGTGAACTACTAATAACACTTTACCTGTTTAATATGAAAAATAAATGGGTTAAGTTAACTTGAATTGACTAATGACACTAAACCAATCCAACTTGACGAGAAAAATAACTAAGCAGCAAACCTTAGTTAAGAGGACTAAGTTGTAAACCTTAGTTAAGAAAACGAAGATTCGGGAACTAAGTAGTAAACCTTAGTTAAGGGAACTAAGTAGTTACCTTAGTACAACACGAGAAGGAGCGAACGTCCATCTGATCTTAAAGAAGGCTCCAGCAAATTGGGTTACGAAGCACACGGCTTCAAGGGGACGTGAGGTTACTCTTGGTATCCCTCTGTGAGGCTGCAGATGATCCTCCTGGGCTCACAGAGGTCAAGGTCTACGCTAGAAGAACCAAGGGTATGCCTTGGTTGCAATATAAGGCAACCTAAAGACTAGGATGGACCAGCGTGATTCGGCGAGACCAATAGCCCTGTGATAGCAACTCATCGTCTACCTACCATCTTGAGTCAATCAAGATACGTAAAGCGGAAAGGCGGAGAACTCCAACAGACCATATACTTGCTATCTAGTTATGGTTGCGGATGGCCATAGGTTAGTGGGGCATAGGGGGGCCTGTGTATAGTTCTCATTTTTTAAGGTGTGCCTTTCATTAGTTGATGAAGGGGTCAGGTCGGACCATAACCACTGGAAAAACAGACCTTAGCATCTGCATCGGAAGATATCTGAAACTCCCGACTGAGTTCTGTGTTTCTTAATTTGCCCTGCCACAAGACTTGGGTCGCACATATCGAGGACATGTGCATCTAGACAGCGATAACGATCCACGGCGCATACGTGGGGAAAGTCTAGGAACACATATACCAATTTGGGTATTGTGTCCTAGAGTAGGGGCGTCGTTCGATAGGTAGCATAATCCCTAGTTAGACCTAGGTCGCGTAAACCCTAAAATCTGAGAAGCATTAGATAAGTCGGGTAAACTCTAGTTAAATCTGGGAAGCACTCGATAGAAAAACCCTAGATTAGATCTAGGTAGTAAAAAATAAATGTACGCCTGAAGGCAACGACAATTACAGGGATTGGGATCACGTTATCATTTTATAAAGTTTACTAGTTGGGTCACTAGTTAGGTGGTGTAGAGATATAGAAACTAGAATAATAGGGTAATCGCGAAGAAAAGAAAGTATGGAAGCATATTCAGTTTACTAGTATATTCAGCTTGTCGGTAGATCCAGTTTATCAGTACATTCAGTTTTATCTTGCCTTAGCATATCTTGCGTTATCTTGTTAGCCCTATCATCATGGTATTGTCTTGTATTCAGTTAAATTCATGTCATGTTGTTTTTACCTGTTCACATGCTGAAAGTTACTGAACTTACCAGACTTTATGTCTGACCCTGTTTTCTTTCGCTTTCTTGTCTTCTGTCCCCCCCCCCCTCCCAGGTTCGCAGGGAGGGAATGTTACTACTTAGCTCAGTTTTCTTTCCAAGCTTGAAGATTAGTCGAAGTTCTCCTTCTATTCACTTTTCCATTGCTATGGCTGGCTCATACTACATTGGAGAATATAAATGTTATTTTATGCTTCTTTACTTTGTAAGACAGATATTTTAGTATTGGAAAATAATTGTTGTACAAACTATTTGATCAATAAAGTAAAGTTCTATTTTCCGCTATTTTAATTTTGTCTGTCTTGTAATTTATCTGCATCTTTTACCTATAATGCTTCACAGAACTTAGTGCATTCCCCTTTGTGAGTGACACTAATGGATGTGGGGTGTTACAGAAAACCTCTCGCGAGATCCAACTGGGAAACACTCTCGTGCCACTCAACTGATCAAACAAATCATCTATCCGCGGTAGATGATACTTATTCTTCCTCGTCACCTTATTCAGTTCGCGGCAGTCCACACACAATCGAAGGAAACCATCTGCCTTGGTAGCAAACACAACTGGTGCTCCCCATTCAGAAACAGTTCTTCTGATAAATCCCTTCTTTAAAAGATCGCTCACTTGCACCCCAAGCTCTCGCTGCTCCCTTGGTGCCATACGATGAAGTGGCATCACTATAGGTCTGGCATCTTTCACTAAATCAATACGGAACTCAATCTCTCGGTGTGGTGGAAGTTCGGTCATTTCCTCGAAGACATCCGGATACTGGCCAGCCACGGGCACATCTGACAACTCATCATGCGGGATGTCGAGGGAATTTAGAAAACTAGCCATTACCCCATCACTAGGTAGACCACCAAACACTACCCTCCGCCCATCATCCACTCTAACTATCACCAAAAAGCCCTTACAGTCTACCACCACCCCGTATCTTTGGAGCCAATCGACTCCCAAAATAATGCCAAACCCAGTAAAGCCCAAAACAAAGCAATTATAAACAAACATGCATCCATTACTCGATAAGACCATGTTACGACAAATCATGCTAAGGCAAGTTGAACCACCTATCGGGTTCATCACTTCTAAAGGTCTATCGACTATCTCGGGTTCCAATCCCAAATTATCTACCAAGTCACTGGATATGAAGGAACGAGAAGCCCCGGTGTCAAACAATACTCGAACAGAAACATCATAAACAGAAAGCATACCTTGAATGACGACATTCTTTCCTTTCTCCTTCCTTAGTTGGGGCATTTGACGAAGAAGGAACAACATTAATAACATATGCTTTCACAATCTGCTTTTCTTTAGGGGGTTGCGGACACTTATCCTTGTGATGTCCCACTTGGCCACAGTTGAAGCGCTTCCTATACGCTGGCTTGGCCCGACATTCTTTGGCATAGTGGCCCTTCTTACCACAGCTGAAGCACTCAACATCTTTCTTATTCTTTTTCTTCTGGCCATCCGTGGTCTGATTTTGCTTCCTCTTATTCTGAGAACCATTCTTGCCTCCACCGCTTGCTTGCGGTTTTGGCTCCTCTGTAGATGCAACCTTAGCCTTCGTCTTAGTGTAAAGACTCTCTGAGCTCAATGCTTTCCCCACAATCGATTCAAATGTCTCATCGATATAGTTTATAAGCCTTTCCCCCAAGTACTGATCTAAGCCTGTTATGAACTTTTCATTTTTCTTCTTGGCAGTATCAATAAGGGATAATCCGTATTTCGAAAGAGTATCAAACTCTGCAATGTACTCCAAGACTGCCCTACCATTCTTCTTAAGCTCCAAAAACTTCCTAAATAACTCTAACTTCTGAGCACCTAGGATAAATTTTTCACCGAATCGGGCCTTAAACTGATCCCATGGAACTTGATCCTTTGGAGTAACTGCCATAGTAACATTCCACCAATTCATCGCCCGTCCTTGCACCTGACGGGATGCTAGCCTTCTATTCATCGCATCCTCGATACCCAAGTCTTCGAAGATACGCTCACAGCAATCCAACCAATCCTGAACTTCTGTAGCCGATTCCGTTTGGTGGAACGGCTTTCCACCAAGACTAGTGTAATCCTTGCAAAGCTTGGCGAAATCGGCTCTAGGTGCCTGCACCGCTGCACCACCACCATTTGCAGCATTGGGAAGTTCTCCTTGCACATTTCTAAGCATCTCTCTCATGAAGTCAGTGAACATTGTCCTCATATCAGGAGCATTCCCATTATTAGCTCCTCTACCAGCACCCTTCGTATATCGGCTCATCGTTCAATCTGTAAAGAGAAACGATTAACCAACCTCTTTGTGGTGTAAGTGCAGTGCGATTTCATCCTTAGCTATACTAATAGTATATATATAGCTTTTGAAAACCAAAATAATCACAAATACACGCTCTCATTTACGTATTATCTCTCCCTGGTGTCTTTCCCTAGGTTAACTACGCAACCTAGAGCTTTGATACAAAATGTGATGACCCGCCCCGCACCAGCCGACATTTCAATGAAAGTGCGCCGTGTCAATGTCCAACCAGCACGGGACGGTCGCCAAAGAAAGGAAAAGAATGGAAGTTTGTAACAACCCGCAAAATCAGACCTAATTTAAAATTTTTATTTTAGAAAATTTTAATGAATTTTGACAATATAAAATAATTTATTTAAATAATAATGATCACAAATTTGATTTAAATCGAAGTTAGAATGAATGATTTAATTTTAATTAACAAAAGAGTTAGAAATAACGCGGTAGTTTGAAAAGTCAAACTTGAACTTTGACCGACCGTACAGGATGCAAAATTTAACGGATTTTAGTGAAACCAAAAATATTAAAATCTATTTAAAAATATCTTTCCAACGAATCCGAAAAATCGAAATTTCATAACGGGAATCAAAAGTTATGTCAAAATTAAAATCTAGAAAGGTCGCTATGAAATTTATAAAGGTCAAAATGCTACTTTTTGCATACGAAGGAATTTGAACTCGAAACCACTTCCATTGAGTTCAGAATGATGTTTCTACATTGAAAAATAGTAAACACTTATATATTTTGAGTTTCGGGATTTATTTGTTTAAAAATGTATTTTTAAACAAATAAATATATTCGCCTTAAAAATAGTAATTTTTCAAACAGTCTCAGAATTCGATGAAATTAGTCTCGTTAGAACCGTATCGTCATAAGAAAGCTAAAAATATTTTTTTTAGAATTTTTAGAGGTCGTATGTGGCCCCGGCATATTTAAATGTACGGTAGAAATTAAATAATTAATTTAATATTGTATTTTCAAGTAAAACCGAAAAAAACTGCTGTATATTTCAGAATTAGACCTTGGGACATAGCCCATCGCGTTCAGAAGGCCTCAAAACGTTAAGAACGACAGTAAGCAGGCCTAAATCGGAGTTCGGACCAAAACGGGCTTTAACGGGCTAATTAAATTATTAAATAATGATTAGGAAAACCTAATATAATATTATAAAATCCGAAAAACACTGTTCATCCGTCCTCTTCCATCGTATTCAGCCGCAACATGAACCCATAAATATTCAAAACTTCAAACTTCGATTTCTCCCTCAATTCTCAACGAAATCCTTCGTGTAAATACACGTTTCGAAGAGATTTTCGTGCTCTTCAATCTCCGACAAGAATCACCACCTCTCATCGATCGTAGCCACCGCACCACCTCCGCAAAGCCACGGCCTTTGCACCCCCACCGCGCCCTCCACGTTGAGCCGCACCTCCTCCAACTCCCGGTGAAGATAGCCCTCTCGTAGCTCTTCAATCTCCCGCAAACCGTTCGTAAAACCGTCGACTATAGCTCCCGAAATCCGCATTCAAAGTTTTGAACAATTCTGAAAATTGAGGTAAATAGCTTCAGATTTTGTCACGCTTTTAAGCGTCACTGTGTCAGTTGTTAAAGGCCAGAATTCTAATTTCTACATTACTTTCAATTTGAAATCTTTCTGATCCGTAACCGCTGTGACTCCAAACACGAGATCTGATTTAAATCGCTTCATTTCAGAAACAAGCAAGGTGAGATTCTATTTTTTTATATATATATATATAATTAATTTAATTATATTATCATTATACAAAATGAATGTTGTATGGATTGAATTGTTGTATGGTGGAAATTGATGTTTGTGGCCTATATTGTTATTGATGTGTTGTATGATTGGTGTTGGAATTGATTGTGGGAATTGTTATTCGATGACAAGTAGAAAGATTATAATAAAAAGTTTAATCTTTGGTTTGATTTATAAATAAAGTTTAATCTTTTATCATGATTGACAAATCAAAGTTTTGATTTTTATTTCGAAATGAATAATATTAATAAAGATTCGATCCTTATTTTTGATTCATTAAAATGAATCTTTGTTTTTGTTTGTATAACATGAATCTTTGTTTTATTTATAAAACATGAAATCTTTTTGTTTATTTATAAAGTTGAAACCTTTTTTTTTTATTCATAATGACTAATTCTTTGTTTTTTTTATTATAAAGGATGAAATTTTGTTTTGGTTACAAAAGAACAAATCTTTGATTTTGTTTACAAAGAACCAATCTTTGTTATTGTTTATAAAAGATTAAATCTTTGTTTTTGTTTATAAAGCTTGAAACTTTATTTTTGGTTATAGAGATTAAAACTTTATTTTTTTTTTATAAAAATTGAACCTTTGGTTTTGTTAATAAAGATTATACCTTTGGTTTTGTTAAAAAAGGTTACAACTTTGATTTTGTTTGCAAAGATTATAACTTTGATTTCGGTTACAAAAATTACAACTTTGTTTTTTATTATAAAAAGTCGATCTTTTTGATGTTGAATATGAAAAGACGATCTTTTTATATTTAAAATAAAAAAAGACAATCTTTTTATATTGTAAACAAAAAGATGAAATAAAAAAAAAATCTTTTTATATTTAAAATAAAGAAGTTATTATTTTCATTGTAAAATAGAAAAAGTCATATTTTTACATTGTAAAATGAAAAAGATTATATTTTTACATTGTAAAATAGTAAAGTTGATATTTTTACATTGGAAAATAGTAAAGTTGATATTTTTACATTGTAAAATAGTAAAGTTGATATTTTTACTTTGTAAAATATAAAAGATCATATTTTTACATCGTAAAATAGTGAAGTTAATATATTATAAATATAAAAAGATGATATTTTTGTATTGTACATAAAAAGAAGGTGTTTTTACATTGTGTGAAATAAAGTATATTTTATTATGGACATTATGAATAAATTTCCACAGCATGAAATAAACAACATTTTTTTTTCATAATTTATGAATGAATTTTCATCACATGAAATAAATTACAGTTTTTGTATGTTATTTATGAATGAATTTCCACCGTATGAATAAAATTACATTTTTATATGTAATTAAAAAGGTGAATTTACTTTGCATAACAAAAGTTACATTTTTATATGTAATTTATATATGAATTTGCACCGTATGACAAAAATTGCATTTTTCTATCATATAAAAATGTAAATCTACATTGCATGATTAAAATTACATTTTCAATGTAATTTAGAGATAAAAACTAATGGTAGAATGAAAATTACATTTTTAAATGTAATTAAAATGTGAATTTGCACTGTAGGATAAAAACTACATTTTTAGATGTAATTTAAAAATGAATTTATGTTGTATGATAGGAATTACATTTTTCTATGTAATTAAAATATGAATTCCCATCGCATAATAAAGATTACATTTTTCTATGTAATTTAGATGTGAATTAGAACGATAAAATAAAAATGACATTTTTCTATGTAATTTATATATGAGTTATAACAGTATGATAAAAATTTAGAAATATATTATTTACATTTTCTTATGTAAGTAAAAAGAATAGAAATTGAAAATGCAATTATTTACATTCTCTTATGTAAATAAAAAGAATAGAATTTAGAAAATACATTTATTTACATTTCCTTGTGTAAATAAAACAATAGAATTTGAAAATGCGATTATTTATATTCTCTTATGTAAATAAAAAGAATAAAATTTAGAAATATATTATTTACATTTTCTTATGTAAGTAAAAAGAATGGAATTTGAAACTACAATTATTTACATTTTCTTATGTAAATAAGAAGAATGGAATTTAGAAATACACATATTTACATTTTCTATTGTAAAGAAAAAGAACAAAATAATGTGAATCCTTTTATTTACAATTTCTATTGTAAAGAAAAAGAACAAAATTGTGTGAACCATTTTATTTACATTTTCTATTGTAAAGAAAAAGTAAAAAGAGAGTTATATTTCTTATTTGCATTTTTAGATGCAAATAAAGCATAGAAAGAAAATTATACTTTTATTTGTCATTGTTTTGTTAAATAAAAGTAAAAGAGTTAAAAAGACATTTTATTTACCATTGTTAAATAAAAGTACAAGAGATAAAAGAACATTTTTATTAACATTGTTTTGTCAAATAAAAAGACAAATACATGAGATACACTTTTATTTGTGTTTTATGTACAAATAAAAGTACAAGATTAGAAATACACTTTTATCTACACTGTATTTGTTGAAATAGAATTGCTAACAAAATGAGTGTATCACTTTACTCATCTTTGTTGAAAACAGAAATTATGTGAAAATATAAGAATCACTTTTATTTGCATAATATACAGTAGAATTTATACGCAAATATAAAATCCAATTTTTATTTGCAAAACTTGCATTAGAATTTATATTCTAATATACAATTGTATGGTTGGTCAAAATATACACTGAAAAGTATTGTTAAGAAACTTCATACAAATAAAGAATAATGGAATTTATATTCCATTTGTCATCCGCAATAAGGCTATATAAATAAATTACTATTTATGTGACTTTAGAAGTATATAGGGAAGTCATACGAGTAAAATACATTTTACTCGCTATAAGTGACATGTTTAGTGAAATTGAAATTGGTTAAACCTATTAACCAATCATGTATTTACTTATTTATATGAACTGTTGTTGGCTGAAAACCCCACACGGGTATTGGGACGATACTTGACTGAAACAAATCCCAATGGTTAATTATATGTCTATCGATTGATCGACAGGCTGCGATGAGCGTTATTGTTTTATTTTAATGCTCACACAGTTGACATTGTCACTCTGCTTGTTAATGGATGGATTGAGGATTATTTCCTGTTATTATCCTATATATGAAATGTATGAAACCCATATGACCCAAATTATATGGTACATGGTTGAGTCGCATTCCAATGCAGAATTTCTTTTTTAATAAAGAATTTTTATATAATAAAAGGATTTTTGTAAAATAAAAGATTTTGTATTATAAAGAATATTTTACATTCAGAATCTTTTATATATAGAATATTTTATTGATTATTTTAAAATATGTTTTTTTATATAGTAATGAATTAATATATTTAGGATAAACCTTTTATTTAAGATTATTAGACTTTAACAATTATGTTTGGTGATTGATATGTGAATTGGATTTGCAGTGGACGATGTTTTAAATAACATTTATCCTTTAATCCAATTTACATTGAAAGTATTATTTGAAATTTATAAATCTATTTTATGAATTTAAAAGAAGATTTTCTAAAATCAGACTTTTCCAAATTAATATATTAAACTGGAATTAAGTGGAAATTCGATTGATAATAATCGAGATGGGCTTCTGTAAAAGAAGACCGACATTATATATGGAATCTAAGAGGCTTTGCCGTTATTCCATTTATAATATTAGTCCGATACATAAATTTATAACGATTATTTGTTGATTTGATTTCTGTAGAAATTTCATATTTTGGAAATTGGTTTTGGGTTTATTGTGAACTGTGTTTTAAATGACACTAGTTCTTTAACCCAATTTAAGACAATATTGGTTTATTGAAATTAATAATCTTGTAATAATGATTCTTGTATTAAAAATCAAAATTGGAATATTAATGAATCTTTTTAGAAAGATTAAAAATTTAATTTATTTTATCTTTGATAAAATTAATGAGAATCTTTTAATATAAATAATATTTTTATTTAAAAAAAAGAATGTTCAGAGTTGGAATGTGGCGTATGGTTGATTTTAATTACAAATACGCGAGTTATTCAGAAAGACCGGGTCTAACCCATTCTGAATAATCATCACGACGATCAAGAGTCGAAGATGAAGATGGTGACTGAAGACCGGAGAGCTTCACATCGTTTGGTTGATGGTGACTGATATCTTGAATTGGGACTGATCCCCCAAGGCAAGGTAAAAAGTGATGATCTTCCAGACGTACTGGAGATCGACGGATACGTTGTTTCGTTCAGACCCAGAACGGACTTGTAAATGGATAGCATGCCTGACATTGAAATTTATTTCATGTAATTAAATCGGTTTTTATTTAATATATAAATGCATGGTGGCGGAGGATTTATTCTCTTGCTTAACACCCTTTTGTATGTTAAATAATTACCGATCGCATGATATGAGTTGTTGATGTGGTATGCCAAGTTGCACTTGATCAAGGCTTATTGTTGCAAAGCAGAGCCTTGTGGTTGATGATCAAAGCACAGTCTATTTAGGCATAGCTTTGTGTATATCGTGACTTCGCGAGCCTCACAGCCCGGTAGAGTCTAAAACGGGAGAAGGGAACGCAGGGAGTGCACACGTTTCTCTCTAGCTAGAGTGGTGCCAGGGACCTACCAGCGCTGGCATTTATTCATTGTGGTTGTTGGATTTTTCGAGGCCTCGGTTTATGCGGTCGCCACTGGCCGTATTATAGGTCCAAAAGGACCGGGAGCATGTGTTCAGGAATAACTAATCCATTAAGCGTTAACGTATGGACCGACCCTGCAGGATCCAAGGGTTGGACAGAGTACCAATCCTGGGGAATTGCTAGAATGTCTCGAATCGGTAAGGATCTCCTCCCTAGCCTTGACTCAGATGGAAACCCAAATTTCCAATACAACATCACGCGGTTTTGATTGTATACCTATATATGGCGACATAGTGGGATGGGGCACTCATGCCGTCTAGGATTAATACATTTACTTTGATGTATTTCAAATTGGTTGCACACTATTATTATATAATACCGTGTTTATCGTATCAAGCATCTTTTGATCATTATAAGGTAAAACCCTATCCTCCGGTTTGCGTTGCATTATGTGATGGGACTTGGGTCTTATAATGGTTTCATTTTTCTAAAAAAGCATTGCGTTATTTTGACGATTTACTTTAGTCATGCACTGGCAATCTATAGGAGAAAACCCGTTCCACGAAAGTGGCGTGGTCCTGTGATTAGCCTTATTTTATTATATAGGTTAAGTAGAATTCTCACACCAGTCCCATGACTGACCTGTAGTTTGTCCACTTGCAAACTCGGGTGCCCATATTTTCCACACGGGCAGTCGAGTAGCTATTTTTGCAGATATATTAAGCAGGATTCTGGGTTGAAGCTTAAAGCTGTGTCCAGAGATAGAGAGTCTTCCGCTGTGTTTCTTCCGCTGCAATATATTTTAATTATTGTAACTTATTCTTCCGCTGTATTTTTATTCAATGTGCTCTGATACCAACTGTAAAGACCCACAACCAAAATTTTGGAATTTACGATGATTTACAATTTACTATGTAAATCAAAATTTTAGAAATTGCGATGATATACATTTTAGTATGCAAATAAAGAGTTAAAAATTAGCGATGACATGAATTGACAGTTTATTTTGTAAATTTAATATTAAAATTTTGCGTTGACATGAATTTACATTTTATTGTGTAAATTCAATATTAAAATTTGGCAATGACATGAATTTACATTTTTTTTTGTAAATTCAATATTAAAACTTTGTGACGACATAAATTTTACACCCTTCTCTGAGACGTACGAGCTTAGAGGTTATATGTTGGCAGAAATCAGTGATATGGTATGGATTGACGATGTGGCATGCCAAGATGCATGTGATCAAGGCTTTGTTGAAAAGCAGGCCTTGTGGGATGATCAAAGCATAACCTGCTTAGGCATAGCTTTGTGTATGACGTGACTTCACGAGCCTCACACACCGGCGGAGTCTAAAACGGGAGAAGGGAACGCAGGGAGTGCACACGTTTCTTTCTAGCTAGAGTGGTGCCAGGGACCTACCAGCGCTGGCATTTATTCATTGTGGTTGTTGGATTTTTCGAGGCCTCGGATTTATGCGGTCGCCACTGGCCGTATTATAGGTCCAAAAGGACCGGGAAGTGTGTGTTCAGGAATTGCTAATCCATTAAGCGTTAACGTATGGACCGGCCCTGCAGGATCCAAGGGTTGGACAGAGTACCAATCCTGGGACATTGGCTAGAGTGTCTCAAATCGGTAAGGAGCTCCTCCCTAGCCTTGACTCAGATGGAAATCCAAATTCCAAATACGACCCTACGGTTTTGATTGTATTACTAGTATGGAGATATAGTAGGATGGGGTACTATGTTTCCTAGGATTGATACATTTATTTTGAAATGTTTTATTATACACTAATAATAATATTAAACTCGTATTTGCCGTATTTAGTATGTTTAATCACCATAAGGGAAAACTCTATCCTCTGGTGTGCGTTGCATTGTGTGATGGGACTTTTGTCTTATGGTGATTCCATTTTTCTAAAAAGCATTGCGATGTTGTACGTTTTGACACTTTAAATTATTCACGACAATCCATTGAGTAAACCCGTTCCGCATTAGCGGCGTGGTCTTTGGATTTGTCATATTATTGTTATTAGTAAACTAGTTATGAATTCTCATACCAGTCCCATGACTGACCCGTAGTTTGTTTCACCTTTTGCAAACTCGGGTGCCCTCTTTTCTACACGGGCAGCCAAGTAAACAGGTTCATTCTTTGCTTGGAGTCTTGTCTTGGAGTTGCTCATTATCTTTGCTTGGATTTGCTTTTGCGGAGAGGTGATGACTTGGAGCTTTGAAGACCGCTATCATTTACTTCTATTGTATTTTTCTATCTTTAAGTTTCAGACATTAGACTTGTTTCATTTCGTATTGCTTATTTTGAGAGTTGGAACTTATTTTCATTTCTGCAAACTTCATGTAATAATTTGGATTCTGTGACTGTTGGGATTCTGTGGTTTATGACATTATATTTCCGCTGCTATGATGTTATTATGCTATGGTTTTCCTCTGCTATATTGTATCAGTGATATGTATTGTTATATTTATGTTGTATTCCATATGATTATTCCTTACTTTCACCTAGTGGAAGTTTGGGGTCATCACAGTTGACTCTTTATTCTTAAGTATATTTTATTTCATGCGACTTTAATTCATTCATAAAATACATAAAAAAAATGTATTTTATTTCATGCGATGTACGGTATACATTAAAATAGTAATAAAATAATATAATTATTCCAAAACTCATAATAAATTTCGGAATTGGGTCCTGTAACATGTTCCATTGCGTTCAGAAGGCCTCAAAACCTTAAGAACGACAGTAAGCAGGCCTAAATCGGAGTTCGGACCAAAACGGGCTTTAACGGGCTAATTAAATTGTTAACTAATGATTAGGAAAACCTAATATAATATTATTTAAACCCGAATTTACTGTTCATCGTCCTCTACATCGTGTTTTTCAGCCGACATATGCAGGCCAAAGAACCCATCATGGCCGAATTCTTCTAACTCCGATTTCTCTCTCATTTTTCAACGAAATTTAGCGTGTGAGTACTCGTTTCGAAGCTCTTCGCGAGCTCTTCGATCTCCGACAAGTCTCGCCCCTCCCCATGCCCCGTAGCGCCACCACCAAGCCTCCAAAGAGCCGCCGAACGTAGGTCAATCGAGCCCCACCACGTCGATCGCACCCCCCCTTTCTGGCCGTGCATAGCTCTCTCGTAGCCGGTCCTTCTCCAACAAACGGCTCGTCGTTTCGTCAACTACGACTCCAGAAAATCGAATTTGAAGTTTTGAACGTTCTAAGGTAAATTCTATTTCAGATTTCCCCACGCTTTTAGGCGTGACTGCAGCAGTTGTTAAAAGTCAGTATATTTAAAACATTGATAACTAATGCGTATGAACTCCGATTCTGAAAATTTCAGAACCGTTAGATCTGTGACAACGAGTGGGATCTGCTGTGATTGATTGGAGCATTATGAAAATTATTTGGATTTATTATTATTCTAATCCAAACAAGGTGAGAGTTCCTTTATTTAAAACTTAATAAAATTAAATTATTTAATTACTTTGTATGATTCAGATCTGTTTGTTTGGTCGTGTTTGATGATGATTGTTCTATGATTGAGTAGCTAGTATAGATCCATTTGATTTTCATGCTTATACCATGTCATGTTATCACTATCACATGTTATCACTATCACATGTTATCACTTTGGATTGATATTAAATTGATCTAATTTTCAATTTAAAATAAAAGGACATAAAATGGTCACTACTCATATGTTATCGCTTGTGTTAGGATTGGATTGATTTAATTTATCATCAAAGAAATTTGATTATCGCTATCAGATGTTATCGCTTGTGTTAGGATTTGGGTTGATCAAACTTATAGATATGAAAATTTACATCGTATGATTCATTGATATTTATTATGTTGATGTTAATATAGGGAATTCACACCGCAAGACAAAATTTACATTTTTATTTGTAAATATAAAATAGGAATCCACTGTAAGATGAAATTAACATCTTTATGTTAGTAATAAAAAGTAATTTCACCGTATGTTAATTAACATTTTATTTAATGTTAACATTAAGTAATTTTACCGTATGTTAATTAATATTTTATTTAATGTTAATACTAAGAAATTGCACTGCATGAAAGTTTAACATTATTTGTAATGTTAATAATAAGTATTTTACCGCATGTGGAAATTAACATTATTTGTAATGTTAATAATAAGTATTTTACCGCATGTGGAAATTAACATTATTTGTAATGTTAATGATAAGTATTTTACCGCATGTGGAAATTAACATTTTTAATGTTAATATTAAAGTTGTTCACCGTAGGATGTAAATTAACATTTTTTTTAATGTTAATAGTATAAAATTCAACCGCAGAATGCAGTTAACATTTTTTTTTTTGTTAATATTAATGAGAAATTTTATCATGGGATGAATTAACATTATTCTAAATGTTAATATTAATAGAAATGTTAATATTAAAAAGTAATTTGACCATAGTATGTTATTAACATTTCTAATGTTAATATTAATAAGAAATAACATCGTATGAGAAGTTTAACATTTTTGTTAATGTTAAAAAAATAAGAAATAACATCGTATGAGAAATTTAACATTTTTGTTAATGTTAAAAATAAGAAATTTCATCGTATGACAAATTTAACATATTTGTTAATGTTAGAATTTTGCGTTGACATAAAATTTACATCCTATTATGTAAATGAAATGTTAGAATTTTGCGTTGACATAAAATTTACATCCTATTATGTAAATGAAATGTTAGAATTTGGCGTTGATATAAATTTACATCTTATTATGTAAATTAAAAATTAGAATTTGGAGATGGCATAAATTTTACATTTTATTATGTAAATTAAAAATTAGAATTTGGTGATGAAATAAATTTTACATTTTATTATGTAAATTAACGTTAGAATTTCACCGTATGAAATGTTTACATTTTTATTAATGTTAATATATATAAACATTCACCGTAGGAGGAGTTTACATTTTTATTTATGTAAATAAAGGAAATTTTTACCGTATGAAAATTCACATATTTATTAATGTAAATTAAAGAGAATATTTAACCGTAGGATTTGTTAACATTATTTTTAATGTTAATATATGTGAATTTAACCGTAGGATTTGTTAACATTATTTTTAACGTTAATACATAAAAAAATCACCGTAGGAAGATTTACATTAATTTTAATGTACTAAAAAGAATGGACTTTACATTGTGTTTAAAGAGTAAATTTTACATTGTAAAGAAGAATGGATTTTATGTTGTAACTTGAGAATAGAAGTTTACATTTTGTTGAATGCAAATTCATGAAAATGTGACAAGAATGAGAATTTACATTTTCCTTAATGTAAATATATAGAAATTTCACCGTATGTGAAATTTACATTTTTCTTAATGTAAATATACTTGAATTACACCGTATGTCCATTTTACATTATTTTTAATGTAAATTATATAGTAATTACAACGTAGGATGATTTTGCATTATTTTATAATGTATATAAAAGGGGATTTACACTGTAGAAAAATAACATTATTTATAATGTTAATACAAAAGAATGACATCGTAGGATAAATTGACATTACTTATGATGTTAATAAAAAGAGAATTGACCGTAGGATAAGTTACGTTATTTTATAATGTAATTTAAAGAAATTAGACCGCATGACATTAATTACATTTATTTATGTAATTTATGAATGAAATTAGACCACACGACATAAATTACATTTATTTATGTAATTTATGAATGAAGCCCGCATAATATAAAATACATTTTTATATGTATTTTATGAATGAATTAAGACCTCATGAAATAAATTACATTTTTATATGTATTTTATGAATGAATTAAGATCGCATGAAATAAAATACATTTGTATATGCATTTTATGAATGAAATAAGATCGCATAAAATAAATTACATTTTTATTTTATGAATGAAATTAGTCCGCATAAAGTAAATTACATTTTTATATGTAATTTATGAATGAATTTTCATCGTATGACATAAATTACATATTATTATGCAAATTATGAATGAATTTAACCCGCATGAGTGAAATTTAATTTTTTTTCTATGAAATGAATGTATGGATTTACTTTGTAAATAAAGATTACATTTTTAATGTAACCAAGAAGTAGGATTCCCATTGTAAATAAAATTTATATTTTTTTATGTACTTAAGAACGATGAATTATAAATTTCATTTTACATGTAAGAATGGAATTAAAAGAAGGAATTGGACGATGAAATATAATTTACATTTTACCGTAAGTTAAAGAAATTACAGGAATCAAAAAGGAAGAATTCATCATTCAAGTATGATTTACATTTTCCTGTAAATGAAGGGATGAAAGGATAAAGAAGGAAAATAAACTTAAGAATAAAGAGTTATAAATTAGAAATAACGATAAGGAAGAGTTTTCAATATATATATATATATATATATATATATATATATATATATATATATATATATACGAAGATTATTTGGAAAGGCCGAGTTAATCTCATTCCAAATAATCAAAACGACGATGAAAATTGAAGAAGAAGATGACTAATGAAGACCGTCAATCTTCCCCTCAGGAGGACAGCGATTGAGGCTTTGAATTGATTTGCTCCCAAGTCAAGGTCATGATCGTCGTCCGAATGAACATGTTGATTGAACGGATTTGGCTTTCGCTCAGACCCAGAGCATAAGCGTAAATGGATTGCATGTCTGACGTGGTATTCCTTTAAACCGTATCTATTGATCTCTGCTAAACATATATCTATTTGGTGTCTTTCACCCTTCTCTGAGACGTACGAGCTCCGAGGTTATATGTTGGCAGGAATCAATGATATGGTATGGATTGACGATGTGGCATGCCAAGATGCATGTGATCAAGGCTTTGTTGAAAAGCAGGCCTTGTGGGATGATCAAAGCATAGCCTGTTTAGGCATAGCTTTGTGTATGACGTGACTTCACGAGCCTCACACACCGGCGGAGTCTAAAACGGGAGAAGGGAACGCAGGGAGTGCACACGTTTCTTTCTAGCTAGAGTGGTGCCAGGGACCTACCAGCGCTGGCATTTATTCATTGTGGTTGTTGGATTTTTCGAGGCCTCGGATTTATGCGGTCTCCACTGGCCGTATTATAGGTCCAAAAGGACCGGGAAGCGTGTGTTCAGGAATTACTAATCCATTAAGCGTTAACGTATGGACCGGCCCTGCAGGATCCAAGGGTTGGACAGAGTACCAATCCTGGGACATTGGCTAGAGTGTCTCAAATCGGTAAGGAGCTCCTCCCTAGCCATGACTCAGATGGAAATCCAAATTCCAAATACGACCCTACGGTTTTGATTGTATTACTAGTATGGAGATATAGTAGGATGGGGTACTATGTTTCCTAGGATTGATACATTTATTTTGAAATGTTTTTATTATACACTAATAATAATATTAAACTCGTATTTGCCGTATTTAGCATGTTTAATCACCATAAGGGAAAACTCTATCCTCTGGTGTGCGTTGCATTGTGCGATGGGACTTGAGTCTTATGGTGATTCCATTTTTCTAAAAAGCATTGCGATGTTGTACGTTCTGACACTTTAAATTATGCACGACAATCCATTGAGTAAACCCGTTCCGCATTAGCGGCGTGGTCTTTGGATTTGTCATATTATTATTATTAGTAAACTAGTTATGAATTCTCATACCAGTCCCACGACTGACCCGTAGTTTGTTTCACCTTTTTGCAAATTCGGGTGCCCTCTTTTCTACATGGGCAGCCAAGTAAACAGGTTCATTCTTTGCTTGGAGTCTTCTTGGAGTTGCTCATTATCTTTGCTTGGATTTGCTTTTGCGGAGAGGTGATGACTTGGAGCTTTGAGGACAGCTATCATTTACTTCTATTGCATTTTTCTATCTTCAAGTTCAGTCATTAGACTTGTTTCATTTCGTATTGCTTATTTTGGGAGTTGGAACTTATTTTCATTTCTGCAAACTTGATGTAATAATTTGGATTCTGTGACTGTTGGGATTCTGTGGTTTATGACATTATATTTCCGCTGCTATGATGTTATTATGCTATGGTTTTCCTCTGCTATATTGTATCAGTGATATGTATTGTTATATTTATGTTGTATTCCATATGATTATTCCTTACTTTCACCTAGTGGAAGTTTGGGGTCATCACAGTTGGTATCAGAGCAAAATTTATTTTTCAAAAATGACTATGTTTCAGAAAAAAATTTATTTGCTCTGATACCAAATGTAACATACCGCCTTTCGTCCACTTCAAGTTGGTAATTAAACCAACTCAAACCGTTCGAAATGACAGAATGTTATTAGCTTCTGAGGTAAATAGAATAAATCACAGAATCACAGACATAGAGAACATAATATCTCGCAGCGGAACAAATAAATTATACAATAGTAGTTCATGAAGCTACTAAATAAAAATCAAAATTTATACATAATATCAGAGTTACAAATTTAAATACAGCGGAAGTCGAAATACATGAATTTCTAATACAAAGGACATAAGACAGAATCAACAGGTAGAGGTGATATCTTCAACAGTCTCCAGCTTCAGAAGGTGAAATTTCAACACTGCATTACTTGATCTGACCCGAGCAATAATGCAAAACAAAACAACTCGGATCAGGACTAACATTCTCATGGAAGTAAATCAACTCAAATGAAATGTTTAATGAAATGCAATCAGTAACTTAAAGGATGTTTGGGATCACCATCCTTTAAGGATCCGTCAAACTAATATCATATAATATAATACGCTATTATGATAGTGGCTATGGTTAAATATAACATATTAAAATAGCGTAAGCGGGATTACATTTTTACCCTTACACTGTTTATAAACATTGTCGTAAACATTGCATATAAAACACCAGTAACGGTCGATGGATAGGGATGCGCCGCTATACGACAACGTCAAATCAAAATCGTAGGGGCTCGATCAGGATAATATGACAAGGCACACGAGGAATACCCACGGTAGGATTCTACCGATGCACGCCCGGACCGGTGGTAACGCATAGCCGCAACTACCGCCCACCTCGAACAACACTCCCATAATCAAGGGTGGCCACCAATCAAATCACAAAGTAATAGATATAGTTCGAAGAAGTGTGTCCGATGGAGGTGCGACCTCACTTAATCACGGTATAGCACCTGTTTTAGTCATTTTAATTATGACCCGAAGGTCAAGGCTATCCGTCAACGTTCTCTTTCTTCAATCCAGTAATCGCCACCAAACCATCCTACTTCATTCTGGAACTCCACCGCGTACACAGTTGTTAAAGTGGTTTTCGGTATTGGCAGAGAGTATGACAATATCCGATCCCGGTCTCTTTAACAACCAAACATTTACATTTTTCGCACCGTGGCCATTTAATAAAATCATATCTTGAAATAAATTGATTTAAGAAATTTCTTTAATTCAAACCAAACAGTTTATGAATAAATTCCTTATATAAAATTATTTCAATCCATACTCAGTCAATTTATAATCGAATTCATGTATTCATATCAATTATAAATTCAAATTCCAATTAATTACGTAGTTCACATTCATTTCCTATACAGTTCAATATTTAAGTCAATTCAAAATTCGCATTTAGTTGATTAAAAATCAAATTCATTGAATCAAGTATCGTTATATAAATTTAATTCTTTAAACCTCACATTTAAATCGCAAAATCAAAACTTATCCACCTTTTGAGTTTATTATTAAAGTTTATAAAATATATATAAAATAAGCATTGAAAATATTGTTTATAAATTATAAATTTATATAGAAATAACTTTATAAACATATATAGGTTTAAATTAATTCAGAAATAGGTTTACAAAGAATAATTTATTATAATATATTAATTTAAAGTTAAAAGTACATATATGATAAAATTTTATAGTTTAAAATAAATAAATTATAAGTAAAATCTTAAATAAGCATTTAAATACATTTTTACTCATAAAATTATTTTAAAACATATAATTTAGAATTTACAAAATTTAAGTATAAATCTTTAAAATATAATTATAAAATATAAGATCTTAAATTAATATTATTACAATCAAACTTTCCAAATCATTTTAATTCGAAAACATGACCAACGGTGTCCATATATAGTTTTCTACCCTATGTTCAAGTGATACGGATATTTATCATTTCAACCCGCAATTTATAAAATTTCTACGGGTTTATCATTTCAACCCGCAATCCCAAATTCAGTAAAAATCGTTCAGGTCTATCATTTCAACCCATAACGATTTTTCCCTAATCTAATGTCTGTTCGGGTATATATCATTTCAACCCTTAGTGATTTTCCTAAAGTAAGGGTATATACAACATAACAAACCATCACATATAGTCAATCACATCATAGTCATATATATTCAGTGTACATACATGTCATATGAATATCGTGTCACATATAAAAGTGTATATTTAAATAAACAATTTCTACTGACAATCCTATACATTTCATAACAGTTCATTTAGTTGATCTAACATCTATGAAGTAATGTGAGTCAGGTGTGAGATAAAATCACCTTTCGTGGTGCAGATTAAAGACAAACATATGAATGCAGAATTGAAACGACGGCTCCCATGCAAGATTCAGAATAATTTCAGCTCGATGCTTGCTCATTATTATTTTTTCATAAGAGGAGGATAGGGAATGTCTCAAAGGATCGGTAAGGCTAATGGGTTTCAGAACGGTCTTTAAACTCAATACCAAACCGACTTAAAATATAAACACAACATTTACTTTTACAAATATTATATATATATATATATATATATACACAGATACGAATGGTAAAATCATAATATATATACAAAATTCAAATTCAACACACACCAAAATATTTTATAAATTTATATATTATGTAACACACCAAAAGCTATATATATATATATATATATATATATATATATATATATATATAATAAATATACAATGCAAACTCACACGATACATAAAAACCATTGTACGCATATATAAACATTGAAAGAAATATATATATATATATACATTTTTTTTACAAATAAATTTTCATAACAAACTCAACACAAATATACGCACACACAATGCTGTACCCACACCATTTCACACGCAAGAAAACAAGCTTGTATATTATAGATTATATATAACATATATACATACATATAAATTTTCCTTTAAAACAAATAGATTCAAAACAATACATTTATTGTTATAAAATATAAATTTTATTACATACACACAAATACAAATGCAGTTACACACAGTATTATAAACTGTAAAGACCCGCAAATTCCAACCCTTTAGATCGACCATAAACCACAAAGGTCTGACCCAAAAAGGGTTGGAATTTGCGGGTCTTTACAGTTGGTATCAGAGCACATTGAATAAAAATACAGCGGAAGAATAAGTTACAATAATTAAAATATATTGCAGCGGAAGAAACACAGCGGAAGACTCTCTATCTCTGGACACAGCTTTAAGCTTCAACCCAGAATCCTGCTTAATATATCTGCAAAAATAGCTACTCGACTGCCTGTATGAAAAATATGGGCACCCGAGTTTGCAAGTGGACAAACTACAGGTCAGTCATGGGACTAGTGTGAGAATTCTACTTAACCTATATAATAAAATAAGGCTAATCACAGGACCACGCCACTTTCGCGGAACGGGTTTTCTCCTATAGATTGCCAGTAAAGTAAATCGTCAAAATAACGCAATGCTTTTTTAGAAAAATGAAACCATTATAAGACCCAAGTCCCATCACACAATGCAACGCAAACCGGAGGATAGGGTTTTACCTTATAATGATCAAAAGATGCTTGATACGATAAACACGGTATTATATAATAATAGTGTGCAACCAATTTGAAATACATCAAAGTAAATGTATTAATCCTAGACGGCATGAGTGCCCCATCCCACTATGTCGCCATATATAGGTATACAATCAAAACCGCCTGATGTCGTATTGGAAATTTGGGTTTCCATCTGAGTCAAGGCTAGGGAGGAGATCCTTACCGATTCGAGACATTCTAGCAATTCCCCAGGATTGGTACTCTGTCCAACCCTTGGATCCTGCAGGGTCGGTCCATACGTTAACGCTTAATGGATTAGTTATTCCTGAACACACGCTCCCCGATCCTTTTGGACCTATAATACGGCCAGTGGCGACCGCATAAACCGAGGCCTCGAAAAATCCAACAACCACAATGAATAAATGCCAGCGCTGGTAGGTCCCTGGCACCACTCTAGCTAGAGAGAAACGTGTGCACTCCCTGCGTTCCCTTCTCCCGTTTTAGACTCTACCGGGCTGTGAGGCTCGCGAAGTCACGATATACACAAAGCTATGCCTAAATAGACTGTGCTTTGATCATCAACCACAAGGCTCTGCTTTGCAACAATAAGCCTTGATCAAGTGCAACTTGGCATACCACATCAACAACTCATATCATGCGATCGGTAATTATTTAACATACAAAAGGGTGTTAAGCAAGAGAATAAATCCTCCGCCACCATGCATTTATATATTAAATAAAAACCGATTTAATTACATGAAATAAATTTCAATGTCAGGCATGCTATCCATTTACAAGTCCGTTCTGGGTCTGAACGAAACAACGTATCCGTCGATCTCCAGTACGTCTGGAAGATCATCACTTTTTACCTTGCCTTGGGGGATCAGTCCCAATTCAAGATATCAGTCACCATCAACCAAACGATGTGAAGCTCTCCGGTCTTCAGTCACCATCTTCATCTTCGACTCTTGATCGTCGTGATGATTATTCAGAATGGGTTAGACCCGGTCTTTCTGAATAACTCGCGTATTTGTAATTAAAATCAACCATACGCCACATTCCAACTCTGAACATTCTTTTTTTTAAATAAAAATATTATTTATATTAAAAGATTCTCATTAATTTTATCAAAGATAAAATAAATTAAATTTTTAATCTTTCTAAAAAGATTCATTAATATTCCAATTTTGATTTTTAATACAAGAATCATTATTACAAGATTATTAATTTCAATAAACCAATATTGTCTTAAATTGGGTTAAAGAACTAGTGTCATTTAAAACACAGTTCACAATAAACCCAAAACCAATTTCCAAAATATGAAATTTCTACAGAAATCAAATCAACAAATAATCGTTATAAATTTCTGTATCGGACTAATATTATAAATGGAATAACGGCAAAGCCTCTTAGATTCCATATATAATGTCGGTCTTCTTTTACAGAAGCCCATCTCGATTATTATCAATCGAATTTCCACTTAATTCCAGTTTAATATATATAATTTTGGAAAAGTCTGATTTTAGAAAATCTTCTTTTAAATTTATAAAACAGATTTATAAATTTCAAATAGTACTTTCAATGTAAATTGGATTAAAGGATAAATGTTATTTAAAACATCGTCCACTGCAAATCCAATTCACATATCAATCACCAAACATAATTGTTAAAGTCTAATAATCTTAAATAAAAGGTTTATCCTAAATATATTAATTCATTACTATATAAAAAAAACATATTTTAAAATAATCAATAAAATATTCTATATATAAAAGATTCTGAATGTAAAATATTCTTTATAATACAAAATCTTTTATTTTACAAAAATCCTTTTATTATATAAAAATTCTTTATTAAAAAAGAAATTCTGCAATGGAATGCGACTCAACCATGTACCATATAATTTGGGTCATATGGGTTTCATACATTTCATATATAGGATAATAACAGGAAATAATCCTCAATCCATCCATTAACAACCAGAGTGACAATGTCAACTGTGTGAGCATTAAAATAAAACAATAATGCTCATCGCAGCCTGTCGATCAATCGATAGACATATAATTAACCATTGGGATTTGTTTCAGTCAAGTATCGTCCCAATACCCGTGTGGGGTTTTCAGCCAACAACAGTTCATATAAATAAGTAAATACATGATTGGTTAATAGGTTTAACCAATTTCAATTTCACTAAACATGTCACTTATAACGAGTAAAATGTATTTTACTCGTATGACTTCCCTATATACTTCTAAAGTCACATAAACAGTAAATTATTTATATAGCCTTATTGCGGATGACAAATGGAATATAAATTCCATTATTCTTTATTTGTATGAAGTTTCTTAACAATACTTTTCAGTGTATATTTTGACCAACCATACAATTGTATATTAGAATATAAATTCTAATGCAAGTTTTGCAAATAAAAATTGGATTTTATATTTGCGTATAAATTCTACTGTATATTATGCAAACAAAAGTGATTCTTATATTTTCACATAATTTCTGTTTTCAACAAAGATGAGTAAAGTGATACACTTATTTTGTTAGCAATTCTATTTCAACAAATACAGTGTAGATAAAAGTGTATTTCTAATCTTGTACTTTTATTTGTACATAAAACACAAATAAAAGTGTATCTCATGTATTTGTCTTTTTATTTGACAAAACAATGTTAATAAAAATGTTCTTTTATCTCTTGTACTTTTATTTAACAAAACAATGGTAAATAAAATGTCTTTTTAACTCTTTTACTTTTATTTAACAAAACAATGACAAATAAAAGTATAATTTTCTTTCTATGCTTTATTTGCATCTAAAAATGCAAATAAGAAATATAACTCTCTTTTTACTTTTTCTTTACAATAGAAAATGTAAATAAAATGGTTCACACAATTTTGTTCTTTTTCTTTACAATAGAAATTGTAAATAAAAGGATTCACATTATTTTGTTCTTTTTCTTTACAATAGAAAATGTAAATATGTGTATTTCTAAATTCCATTCTTCTTATTTACATAAGAAAATGTAAATAATTGTAGTTTCAAATTCCATTCTTTTTACTCACATAAGAAAATGTAAATAATATATTTCTAAATTTTATTCTTTTTATTTACATAAGAGAATATAAATAATCGCATTTTCAAATTCTATTGTTTTATTTACATAAGGAAATGTAAATAAATGTATTTTCTAAATTCTATTCTTTTTATTTACATAAGAGAATGTAAATAATTGCATTTTCAATTTCTGTTCTTTTTACTTACATAGGAAAATGTAAATAATATATTTCTAAATTTTTATCATACTGTTATAACTCATATATAAATTACATAGAAAAATGTCATTTTTATTTTATCGTTCTAATTCACATCTAAATTACATAGAAAAATGTAATCTTTATTATGCGATGGGAATTCATATTTTAATTACATAGAAAAATGTAATTCCTATCATACGACATAAATTCATTTTTAAATTACATCTAAAAATGTAGTTTTTATGCTACAGTGCAAATTCACATTTTAATTACATGTAAAAATGTAATTTTCATTCTACCGTTATTTTTCATCTCTAAATTACATTGAAAAATGTAATTTAATCATGCAATGTAGATTTACATTTTTATATCATAGAAAAATGCAAATTTTGTCATACGGTGCAAATTCATATATAAATTACATATAAAAATGTAACTTTTGTTATGCAAAGTAAATTCACCTTTTTAATTACATATAAAAATGTAATTTTATTCATACGGTGGAAATTCATTCATAAATAACATACAAAAACTGTAATTTATTTCATGTGATGAAAATTCATTCATAAATTATGAAAAAAAAAATGTTGTTTATTTCATGCTGTGGAAATTTATTCATAAATTCCATAATAAAATATACTTTATTTCACACAATGTAAAAACACCTTCTTTTTTTGTACAATACAAAAATATCATCTTTTTATATTTATAATATAATAACTTCACTATTTTACGATGTAAAAATATGATCTTTTATATTTTACAAAGTAAAAATATCAACTTTACTATTTTACAATGTAAAAATATCAACTTTACTATTTTCCAATGTAAAAATATCAACTTTACTATTTTACAATGTAAAAATATAATCTTTTCCATTTTACAATGTAAAAATATGACTTTTTCTATTTTACAATGAAAATAATAACCTCTTTATTTTAAATATAAAAAGATCGTCTTTTTATTTCATCTTTTTGTTTACAATATAAAAAGATTGTCTTTTTTTATTTTAAATATAAAAAGATCGTCTTTTCATATTCAACATCAAAAAGATCGACTTTTTATAATAAAAAACAAAGTTGTAATTTTTGTAACCGAAATCAAAGTTATAATCTTTGCAAACAAAATCAAAGTTGTAACCTTTGTTAACAAAACCAAAGGTATAATCTTTATTAACAAAACCAAAGGTTCAATTTTTATTAAAAAAAATAAAGTTTTAATCTCTATAACCAAAAATAAAGTTTCAAGCTTTATAAACAAAAACAAAGATTTAATCTTTTATAAACAAAAACAAAGATTGGTTCTTTGTAAACAAAATCAAAGATTTGTTCTTTTGTAACCAAAACAAAATTTCATCCTTTATAATAAAAAAAACAAAGAATTATTCTTTATGAATAAAAAGAAAGGTTTCATCTTTATAAATAAACAAAAAGATTTCATGTTTTATAAATAAAACAAAGATTCATTTTATACAAACAAAAACAAAGATTCATTTTAATGAATCAAAAATAAGGATCGAATCTTTATTAATATTATTCATTTCGAAATAAAAATCAAAACTTTGATTTGTCAATCATGATAAAAGATTAAACTTTATTTATAAATCAGACCAAAGATTAAACTTTTTATTATAATCTTTCTACTTGTCATCGAATAACAATTCCCACAATCAATTCCAACACCAATCATACAACACATCAATAACAATATAGGCCACAAACATCAATTTCCACCATACAACAATTCAATCCATACAACATTCATTTTGTATAATGATAATATAATTAAATTAAATTAATTATATATATAAAAAAAAAATAGAATCTCACCTTGCTTGTTTCTGAAATGAAGCGATTTAAATCAGATCTCGTGTTTGGAGTCACAGCGGTTACGGATCTGAAAGATTTCAAATTGAAATTAATGTAGAAATTAGAATTCTGGCCTTTAACAACTGACACAGTGACGCTTAAAAGCGTGACAAAATCTGAAGCTATTTACCTCAATTTTCAGAATTGTTCAAAACTTTGAATGCGGATTTCGGGAGCTATAGTCGACGGTTTTACGAACGGTTTGCGGGAGATTGAAGAGCTACGAGAGGGCTATCTTCACCGGGAGTTGGAGGAGGTGCGGCTCAACGTGGAGGGCGCGGTGGGGGTGCAAAGGCCGCGGCTTTGCGGAGGTGGTGCGGTGGCTACGATCGATGAGAGGTGGTGATTCTTGTCGGAGATTGAAGAGCACGAAAATCTCTTCGAAACGTGTATTTACACGAAGGATTTCGTTGAGAATTGCGGGAGAATTCGAAGTTTGAAGTTTTGAATGTTCATGGGTTCATGTTGCGGCTGAATACGATGGAAGAGGACGGATGAACAGTGTTTTTCGGATTTTATAATATTATATTAGGTTTTCCTAATCATTATTTAATAATTTAATTAGCCCGTTAAAGCCCCTTTTGGTCCGAACTCCGATTTAGGCCTGCTTACTGTCGTTCTTAACGTTTTGAGGCCTTCTGAACGCGATGGGCTATGTCCCAAGGTCCAATTCCGAAATATACAGCAGTTTTTTTTCGGTTTTACTTGAAAATACAATATTAAATTAATTATTTAATTTCTATCGTACATTTAAATATGCCGGGGCCACATACGACCTCTAAAAAAAAATATTTTTAGCTTTCTTATGACGATACGGTTCTAACGAGACTAATTTCGTCGAATTCTGAGACTGTTTGAAAATGACTATTTTTAAGGCGAATATATTTAATATTAAAAATACATTTTTAAACAAATAAATCCCGAAACTCAAAATATATAAGTGTTTACTGTTTTTCAATGTAGAAACATCATTCTGAACTCAATGGAAGTGGTTTCGAGTTCAAATTCCTTCGTATGCAAAAAGTTGCATTTTGACCTTTATAAATTTCATAGCGACCTTTCTAGATTTTAATTTTGACATAACTTTTGATTCCCGTTATGAAATTTCGATTTTTCGGATTCGTTGGAAAGATATTTTTAAATAGATTTTAATATTTTTGGTTTCACTAAAATCCGTTAAATTTTGCATCCTGTACGGTCGGTCAAAGTTCAAGTTTGACTTTTCAAACTACCGCGTTATTTCTAACTCTTTTGTTAATTAAAATTAAATCATTCATTCTAACTTCGATTTAAATCAAATTTGTGATCATTATTATTTAAATAAATTATTTTATATTGTCAAAATTCATTAAAATTTTCTAAAATAAAATTTTTAAATTGGTTCTGATTTTGCGGGTTGTTACAATCGCCCCCACTTAAAAACTTTTCGTCCTCGAAAAGGAACGTAGCTAAAAATTGTAAAATTAACTATCTTAATTTTAAATTTTAATGGTTAATTATCTTTTCAAAAAATATATAAAAATCATATTTCAAAGAATAGATTATAAATATCAAAAATACGTTAATTATAAGTTCGTAACTCTTAACTCGTTCTAGGGCATTACTAGCCCCATCTCTAACGAGTTTACTCATTCTAGAATACTGCTGATCCTATCTCTAATGAGTATTCTTATTGGACATTACTAATCCAATCTCTGATGAGTCTTTTGTTCAGTTCTAACAAGTTGTACCCCAAAGATTTGAGCTAACCAGAGCTCTGATACCAACTGTAAAGACCCGCAAATTCCAACCCTTTAGATCGACCATAAACCACAAAGGTCTGACCCAAAAAGGGTTGGAATTTGCGGGTCTTTACAAAGTTGAATCTAGAACTACCAAAGGAAAATGTAGAATGTCTCACAGCGCATGGAATAAAATATAATAATAACATACTTGACATAAAACATGCGAGACAGTGCATAAGCTAAAAACTAAACCATAATCATCATAGCAGCGGAAATCCAAAATACAGCTTATGATCCATAACCATTATTACAATTTCAAAATACTGCCTCTAAAGATAAAGAAAGGAAAGGTAAACTACTAATGCCCAAAGCAGTGACCATCAACAACATAGGGAGAATATATGTAGATAATACGTAGGAGCTTCTTGCTTGTCTCCGGATCAGTTACTCGTGCATAACCAACTAACTTGTCTCTAGTCTGCTCGGTTAGGAGCACCCAGAATAATAAGAAGAGACATAAAACTCTAGGTCAGACAAAAGTCTGGTATGAGCGATAAGCAGCAGAACAGAATATTAACATGTATACTAAACCATACCTGAACCTGGACCTGCAACCAAAGAGTTAGCACTACATATTGTACAATACTCTAAGGTGCCACTAACATATGGTGTAAAGAATAAGGGGGTGGGGGTGTGCATGTCATAGTGATGTCAAATAATCAGGCTTAGCAACCATCCTCACAACTCACACTCACTGCGTAAAGCATATGATATCCACTACTTTGATCACCCAAATCCTTACTATGATCACCCTTCCCCATGGAGTCATGGCGACTCCACTGCACTGATCCATAGCCATTAATCCTTGTTATGTCCACTCTGCCCCCATGAAGTCATAATAACTCCACTGCACTGGCTCATAGCCGTGCTACGATCACTCTGCCCCATGGAGTAGTAACTACCCCTCTGCACTAATACATATTCTAATATCTATCTTGGGGGTGAATCAAAGCTATAGACGTCGATAACCTCTTAGCACACGTCCCGCAGCAAAGCACAACTCATGAAGTTAACTCGTTGGTTCCTAACTGGATCCTGAGTACAAACTTCCCATTTGGACTGCCTTAGCATCTCGGGTTTTGGTCTTCTTCGGGTTGGTTCTTGGCTTCTACTTCGGATCGGTTCGTGGCTTCAAGCAAGCGGTTCAGATCGTGACATCTTCACGCGAGCGTGTCGGTTTGGAGAACTCTAGGTACATGCAGGTCGGTTCGGTTATGATCTCCTCAGTTCCCCAGATGGACTTGTGATGCAATAGTTTGGGGGGAGCAGTTCGGTTCGTGCTTCCCCCTCCGATCCGATCCGGTTCGGTTAATTTCCTGCACTTCTTTCCAGCGATTGTTTTACGCCATTTGACGGCGTTTTCGACCAATCTAACCTTTCTAATCAATCATAAAGCATACCATACAGTTATAGAAACATATAAAATTGGCTATTAACACCAAAACAACAACTTGATAGGTTAAAATGGATCAAACATAGCCAAAATCCCATATTTTCCCTTAAGCATGTTTAAGCAAAACTAATGATAGGATTAGTAAAACTTAACCAAACTAACCCACAATTATAACAGAGGCCTAAAACAATATTTCGAAATTTATAAATATTTTTCCAGAATTTAATCATGTTTAAATTCGCTAATTAACACTAATTACCCGTAATTAACCATAATTAGTGAGGAACTATGCAAATCACTGACCTTAGCCACAAACAAAATACCAAATCTGAAATTATATTCTGTTTGGCGCTATCCCTAAGGCTATACAGCAGTTCCGACCCTGATTTGGTGCTATTTCCCGTTGATTTGATGTTGTTAAGCTTAATCCTTGATTAAACGGTGATTAGAGATGATTCTAGATGTTGGAGGCCATTGTTAGGGTTCCTAGGAGGTAAATGGCGGCTAGAAAACTGAAATGGAATGAATATCTAACTCATTTCAGCCTCCCCATAACCCTAATCCCGAAATGGGTTATGAGCCCATTCACTAATCATCTCATTTGGCCCAGTTAAGCAGTTTTTCACATCCTAAACATTAATTCAGCCATATCTCCCAAACGATAAGTCTGTTTTCCACATATGACCACTCTACGGAAAGATAAACCATCATCCGGATCTAATGGAAGTGGTTTCAGGTCAAAACTCCTTTCCAGTCAAAAGTTATGGCCGAAACAAGATTAGCTAGGGACAAAACGGTCATTTAAAAATCGGCAAAAATCATGAACATGAGAAATGACCCCAATAGTCATCTCCGAAATTTACATGACCATACAACTTCGTATGTGAAATAAATAAATATTCTACGATCCTTCGATGCGTAGAATGCGGGTCGTAACACTTGCTGCCTAGCCCAACTTTTGTTACTTCCTAGTTGCGAGGCTAGAGGCTAAATCTATCTTCAGAACATCTGATCACCATTCACTTTGAATGCCACATCGTCAAGCCCGTCAATTCACTAATCGATTTCCAAAAATATCATGGGTATAAAAAGCTAAGAGGAACGAATTCCTTCGCCACCAGACGTAATACCTTTAAGAGATCAACCATACGTGATTTGTTAGGTATACTCTGTCTGACACTCGTCCATACAAGTTGTCCTAGGACTGGACAAACAGAAAACACCCTTCTGGAACAGAATGACCCTTGAATTTCACTCCGTCTTCAATTGTCTTCAGCATAATCTAATTCGCAACGCTTATGCCTATACGGAGTTGTTTTCAGATAATATTTCCAACTGGTCTCTCCGTATTGACAATGATGGTCAAAACACTTCGATAGTCGGTTATTTAACTATCGAAGTAAAACAAACATTCATTCAAATGTACAACTAAACATCACACAATCACGGACGCTTTTTATTTAACTTTCGTTATTATTATTCGAATTCCCATATCTTACCAGATATTTCCCAAACCCCATTTTAGGCCTTTTCACATTTCTTGGAAAACATTCCCAGTTATTATAAACTCTTATTCTCCCATGTTCCAGAAAATATACGTTATTAACGTTCGAAACATTTCCATTCTTTTTACATTCCTTATTTCCTACACTTGGATAATATACCTTATGTACATTGGAAAATATTTCCAATTCCATTATAAACATTTTAATCTGCCAACCGTTCACTTTAAAATATGAATATCATCTCTATTATAAAAATCCGAACATCTTTGTCAAATAACTCCTTATTAAAGTAATAATTACCCTTATCTCTTTCACTAAAATCTCTTTCATAATTTTATATTCCCATTCTACTTTATAAATTCGGTTTCTAAGTCAACTTCTTGTTAAATCAATATCAAGTCTATAACTACATATTGATTACGTATCCTATTATAATTTATTGGTTTAAACCTAAATATTAACTGTCCTATCAGATTATAATTCCTAAAAATAACTTATTTTCATAATATTCGACATTGCCGAATTATAATTCCAAATCCTACTGGTTTATTTCTAATCCCATTTCGAACATCGGAATGATGTCATTGTTTTCTGAATCGATTCTCCAATTTCTCTTTCTAAACCCATTCTTATATTTCTTTGGACAAATATCGTTACTTATTACTTTAGAATAAGTGGATTTCAAACCAAATTGTTTTCATTCCCTAGGGAGTAGTGCTATATATAAAAATCGCGCTTAAGCTTGGTCAACAATGCTAATTTAATGTTATAGTTCAAAAACTTGTCATAAGCTATAATATTCCCTTTTATAACTAATCTTGGCATAATAGTCACATTTAAGCCCAGTCAACAACGTTATTTTATCGTTATAGTTCAAAACTTGTCATACGCTGTAATATTCTCTTTATAACAAAACTTGACATCTCTTTCCGTTACAAACTGATATCATTCCTCGATAATAGTGAAGCCGTTCAAGTTGGGGTATTTTAATTACTTCTCAGACCTTGATCAACAACATTCTTTTCTTAGAATAGATATAAGTTCGTAACTCTAACCCTTTATACTTTATAATCCGTCAAATCGTATTTCTTACTATAATTTAAATATGGGTTTATGACGCCATATCCTTAATTTTACAACTCAGTTGTTTACAACTATTTATTTAAATATTAACTCTTTGCTACATCTTCGTTATGCAATTATATTTATAACTTCTTTTACCAACATACATTTACGTTCTTTGTCTCTTGAAATTTTACTTTTATTTGAGTCATTTTACTTGGTGCAAGTAACATCTCATCACCAATCCAATAATATCCTAAATGAGGTCCATTGAAGAAACAATTATTTAATTAAATAATTAACTAATATTTTATTCCATTATTGCTGAAGTAAACAATTTACTTCATCATTATTCTAAAATAGATTAGTTGCTTACTGTATATAAACAATAACTAATTATTTTTGTTAAATAATTATTTAATACCTCATTAATTTAAAATGGGTAATTAAGAAGGAATCTTATTAATTTTTGATCAGTTTACCGCTAAATTATTTTTATTAGATTAATTGAAGAACAGTTAATCTAATAATCATTTTCCCAATAAACAGTTGATCTAATCAACTTCATTACATCAGTAAATTCATTAACTGATTTTAATTACCTCTTACCATTAATATAATTAATCTAATAATATTTCTTTACTGTTTGCTATTTTCTTAATTGATATCGACTATTTATTAAATCAACATAACGTTGATTTTCCATTCAACATGGTTCAAACAGTGCATATATATAAACAAACAGTACGTATAAATATTTAGGAATCCGGTTGGATTTCTCCGACCCATTTCCGCATCCACAGATGTTACTCAACACAATTAACACTAATTCCATACTAGGGAGCATTATAATCGATTGAATCAGTATCCCACCAATGATGTGTACATATGCAACGATATATATTATTCAACCAATTTAGTGGTAATTTATCTAAACGACCATCGCACAGCATTCAACGAATTTAAAATATAATTATAATATTTTAAAATAGATCAGAGTATGTGAATTTACTCATCTTCGCGTGTTAACCGTTGAATAATGATTTGCGTCCGTTAATTCCATCAGGCAGTTTATCTCGCCACAAATTCCAATGAACTCCAAATGTCTGCAAACAAATTCCATTGTGAAGCCTACGACTGTGTGGTTCCAATGAATCAGACCGTTCGGCAAATATTTTCAAGTTGCTCAATACCGTTTCTATCCGACCCGCTTGTAATGCATGTTTCCAATACACTATGCCTCTTACTTGCGCCTTCACAGTTTTAACCATCATGGTTTCATGTACCACTCTCCCACACTCACGTCCATTCATTATATATATATATATATATATATATATATATATATATATATACTATTGGAGTAAAAGTTGTGCCATGCCCCATCCTTGCCATGCCAAACGCATGCATAGTGTCATTACCACATTTTTCAACGTTTACCAATTCCCCTTTACTTCCAGTAAATCCATTTTGAAGCTTCACTTTATTTTTCTTTTTAAATTTGCTCACAACCCATACATTCTCCAGCTCGAACTGCCACTAACAGGCGCCATTAACCCATGTTGTACTCTCTGCCCTCCATCTCATGAAGCTCACACAAACTGTTGCACTGTCCAACCGAGCACATGAACGGTTCTTTAAACATTGGCACTCACTGTTTGCTAACGAGAACGCTCTACATCTATTACTTAGCCCATCGCCCATTACACTTTTAGCTAAACTCACCTTCCAAGTTTCAGCTCTGTTCATCATGCTTACGTTCACATAAAACTCACCCACGTAAGGAAACCCATAAACTTCTGTATATTAAACCTTCTGTGAAATCACTTCTGCATTTCTCCGTGTACTCCTTTCTTATTTTGCCCTTTCCATCAATATATGAACTAATGTTCACTTACCGCTCCATCCCTCCCTTTGCTCTTCGTTCAGACTACCTCCCCTGACATCGCTTGTGCCGTGAGCCTCAAAAACGTTGTGCCACCGTCCCTTATATGAACAGTAGCCGCCCCCTACTTGTGCAACTCCAACGTCCCCCATACCAATGTACCCATGCTCATATATGGCCATGCAAACTCCACTGGATCATACCTTTATGCTGCAACACCCGTCCCTTTAAACACTCCTGCATGCTCCCTGACTCACGCATCACCCTATAGCAGCGACCAAAGCATAACGCCACACCACCAGGGGATTTGCCAACTCTAAAAGCATCATCTCGTCATCCCATTTGTATGCACAAATACAAAACTCCCCTTTACACTAATGTAACGCAAACCACCACCCACCATCATTCTCCTTTCAAACAGATCCACACCATCACCGAATGCCCATGCTACTCACACCTCTTTGCTTCTTCATGCTGCAAGAAAACAAAACCCGCCCCTTTGAACTGAGCTCACCTTCCTTGCGTTCAGCACTGCTTCCTTATATACATATGCAAACTCCATTAAACCACAAACAAAATACTACAAAAACCATTCTCCTTCAAAATATGAAATACCGCACCTCAATACCAACTAGCACGCACCCTGCTCATCATTTCTCCAACAAATACTTGAAACAACCACACCTTCTATTATGCAAATTCACGCATCCTCTTTTACATCATATTTCACACGTTACTTCTCCCTCCTGTCACCTCTCATGCAATCCATCACTCCCCTTTCACCATTTCAGACGTTCCCTCTCTCTCCCCTTTTCTCTGAAAAGCAAATCAGAGAGGGTGATTCAAATATGAGCACTCTTCTAAAGTTTGGAGTTTGCGTTTCCTGAACCCCAAAGGAAGATGTGGCAGTGGTATTAATAAGTTGAGCACTCTTCATTGTTAAGTAATAGGGTAAATAGATTGTTACTTAGCTAGTCTCTTAGGTGTATGCGTGATGGGAAATTATTGTAGATGATAGCTTAGGGGTATGGACATCATGGTACGGTGGGTTTTCTTTGATAGGAAGGAATATAAAAAGGAATTGACAGAACACACGTAGGCTTATTTGTTTATATGGTTTGTTTTATTTCAACCGTAGGCTTATGGTGTAAATCATAGAGTGTATATATACACATATATATATATATATATATATATATTGGAGTGATTTGATTATAGCCATACCCATTAATTATGATGTAGAAAGGGTATGGTTCGTAGTTGCTTATATGGAACGCAACAGGTAATGTAACAACCCGTCTTTTCAATAACCTATTATAACATAAATCGAGGCAGAATTTAATTCTAAAATCTGAATCAAGGGAAACGGAATTGCCATTGCGTTCGTCTCGGAAAAATACGCGAAATAAAGTCCGAGTTTTCGAAAATCGGAGTCCGTATGACCCGATTTAGGCCCAACGAAGTTTTCAGAAAATTCCTAAGTAAAAATAGATTTCAAATTCAAATCTGAAATTGGGAATTGGACCAGTTTGGGCCAGGCGGGAAAATTCCCGCCACAGTACCCAAGTCGACAGCCCTGTCGACTTGGGAGTCGACTGGGTCCGACCAGGTCGACAGCCCTGTCGACTTGGCTGTCGACTTGGCTCAGACGCCCAGTTCTACCTGGTGCACCAGTTTGGGTTTGTGTTGAGCTTGGGGGCCAGATTCGATTTGGAGGGTTGAGATGGGAACTAGGGTTTAATCCTATGGTCTAAATCACTAGCCTAATCTATAAATAAGACCCTAACCTACCCTAAATCATCATTAATCTATCCTACAACTAAACTATGGCAAATTCAAACCTCTCATGGCCTCCACTCTCTTCATACAATTCCTAAACAAATTTCTAAGAGATTTCCATGCATACAAGTGTATTTAGGCTTGTATGATCCTCTTTAGCTTGCATTAAAGTCTTGTTTCTCTATTGTCATCATAAAGGAGGAGTCTTGATCAAGTTTGCTTGCATTTTTGGGGTTTTAATTTGTTGCATAAGGGGTTTCTTAAATTTGCTATACTCATTTGAGTCCGCATAAGCATTGTAAGCCCTATTCCTCTCATACTTGAACTTTGAAGTTAAATGCATGATATGCAAGTTGTCATATGTTATGCAAGTTTGTTTATGCAAGTATGATATGCAAGTTATCATATGTTATGCAAGTTTGTTTATGCAAGTATGATATGCAAGTTATCACATGTTATGCAAGTTTGTTTATGCAAGTATGATATGTAAGTTATCATATGTTATGCAAGTTTGTTTATGCAAGTATGATATGCAAGTTATCATATGTTATGCAAGTTTGTTTATGCAAGTATGATATGCAAGTTGTCATATGTTATGCAAGTTTGTTTATGCAAGTATGATATGCAAGTTGTCATATGTTATGCAAGTTTGTTTATGCAAGTATGTTATGCAAGTTTGGGATGGTCATGTGGTTCATGTTATCATGTTATGCATGCTTTTGGGCCTAAAAATGTAATATGCAAGTGTATGAACACATGAACCTTTCATATGCCACCATGTTGAACTTGTGGCTCTAACACTTTTATGTCATGATTATGCCAAGTTCCCTCTTTCTATCCTTTATGCGCTATGGCGATATGTAAGCGATGGGATTGCGTTTGGGGTTGGGTAAACTTAAAAGACATAAAAACATGAGCTTGGGAATTTACCTATTAAGTTAGGTTTACCCATTGGGAATTTACCTATTAAGTTAGGTCTACCCAATTGCTTGAAAATTTGTAACATGAGGGACATGACGCTTAGAAAAGATAAGTGTGGCCAACTCGAGGTTGGGTTGAGTTTGCAGCGTAAACCTACCCGGAACTGACCGGCCTAACTAGTTGCTACAAACAATAGGACCCAATGTGAGAAGTTGGTCATGTTGCACCTTGGACCCGAGGTTAGACCAAGTTGTGGTGTAAAGCTACCCGGACCCACCCGGCTTAACTAGTAACCACAACAAAGTCTAATGTGAGAGGTTAAGGTGCATTAATTAATTAATGCCTCATGATTAGGGTTAAGTCATGGACCATTTAATACTTAACCAATTTGGGCTCGGTAGAGTAATCGGGGTCAAGTCGTGAACTCATAGTTACACTTAACCAAGTTAATCCATGATTAGTGAAGGGGTTAAACCGTACTTAACCCACTAGAAAAATCCTAGTAATGGGGGGGTCCACTCCGCAGTAATCCCAAGTTTGTATCATCAAGGCCCTAGGGACTAGGCTAGGGAGGGGGCACGATTACTGGGCTGGAGGTAAGCGACCAAAAGCGACGGCCGAGTGGTACGCCGGTGTAGTTCCGGGCGGACTCTGGTCGTGCACATAGTCCGTAGCCGGAGAAAACAAGCACGGGTACCGGTAGACCGAGATTGTGCACTCATGTTTATGGTGTCCAGGGGTTGACACCCTAGGGCTTGATACACCCGACGGGTGGACCCGGCACAGTTCAACTACATCATGTTTGGGCCGTATTGACACCAACACGTGACGAGTTAGGCTTAGGGAGCCGATCGACTAGACCGTTGGGTTGGACCTCGTGGTAGGGTCACTTCATGTTATTGGACCTCGTGGTAGGGTCACTTCATGTTATTGGACCTCGTATGAGGGTCACTTCAGGTTATTGGGCCAAAGCATGGGCCAGGGGGATCAACACTTGTTTATTCAAGCCATGTTAGTTTGCTAGTACATCTGTGGTGCAAAACCTTAGTCCTGATTATGCGATGACACCTTTATCTATCATGCCAGTATGTAGTTATCCTTATGTTCATTCCAGCTGCTCATGACAGTTAACTTTATCAGTTTACATTGATTGTAGTAGGGCTTACTCAGTCTTTTTGACTGACCTGTTTTCTTTCGCCTCTTTTCTTCCGTTCCCCCCCCCCCCCAGGTTCTCAGGGAGGGAATACAGGAGCTTAGCTTGGATCTTAGCTGCTTTCTGGGATACCTCATGTATGCTTTGAGCTCGCTATGGTTTTTCCACTTTGGGGATAGCTACTTTATGTTTTCCTTTTCAGTTTCAGATGATGTTATTTTATGTACTAGACTTGTTTATTTGGGAAATTGACATTCTGATGTATTAGACTTGTTTTGAAATGGTTTAGAAATCTTCCGCTGTTTTATCCATGTTATTTACTTTGTTTACTCATATACATATGTTCTTGTTCTGCCTTGATATATCATTATGCATGTTTACCTGATTCAAATGCCCCTCCAAAGTCAGAGTGCTTGCAAGAGCCACCCTGGTGGAGGTGGGGTGTTACAATTTGGTATCAGAGCATATGGTTTACGAGAAGGAACAAAAAGGTTTTTAGAAAAACTGTTGGAAAACTATTTTCAAAACCAAGTATAAAGTATTTTCCAAAGAAAAGTCTTGTTTATTTTAAAAGGCTATTCCCCAAGAAGCCATTAGAAAAATCCCTTCGTTGTTCTCCATTCTGAATCTGTCTTTTTCTTTTTTTTCAGTATGACTGATAACTTTGTTATTCCGGAGGGAGTGCATGTACCCATTTGGTATAGGAGACTTTTGGAGGCTAGGGATGTCCCTCCTCCTCCTCCAGTAGTTAATATTCCTCCTCCTCCCGTCGCTAATGTTCCTCCTCCGCCTGTTGCTGAGGTTCCTCTTCCTCCTCCCCCTCAGCATCCTCAGGCTGACTTCGCAAAGATTTGCAAAGATTTCAAAGCAGTGGGTGGCAAGAACTTTCAAGGCACTGAGACTTTTGTAGAGGCCAGAAATTGGTTGAAAGAGACCGAGGATTTGTTTGCTATCTTTGGGTTAGACGATCAGAGGAAGCTCTTGTGGGCGGTTTGGCTTATGAAGGATGAAGCCGCTTATTGGTGGGAAGTCACCAATGGTACTAGGCCTGTTGAGACTTGGGCCGATCTCAGGGCAAGGTTCATGCTTAAGTTTCTATCTTCCGCTGAGGAGAATCTGCAGATGGAGAGATTCATAACTTTGAAGCAAGGAGATATGTCTGTCAAAGAATATGTGAACAAGTTCAATCAGTTAGCTCGTTTTGGCTTGGATATGGTGAATACTCCTCAGAAGAAGGCTCTTCGTTTTGCTAGAGGGTTAAATGAGCCGTTGCAGGGATTGGCCATGTCACATATTCCTCATGGGGCCACGTTTGAGAGCTTGGTTGATATGGCGTTACTTCAGGGAGATGTCAAGAAGAATGATACTCAAGTCAAGAAGACCGATTCCCAGGGAAAGGGAAATCAGGGCAATACTAGTGGTCAAAGCGGTCAAGGCAATCAGAACAAGAACAAGGGTCAAGGCAACAAGGGGAACAACAACAAGGGCAAGAACAACAAGGAGAAGTGCCATTATTGCGGTACAGTTGGGCATCTTATTAAGGATTGTAGGAAGAGAAAAAGAAAGAATGGTGAATGCTTTTTATGCGGTAAGGCTGGACATCTCAGCAAGGATTGCCCGAAGAAACAGGGGCAAGGCCAGGGTCAGACTCAGCGTGCTGGACCCTCAGGAGGGCAAGTTCATGCTCTCGCTACCGCTCCAGTTCCCGATCGAGGTAGTATTTCTGTTGAGAGCCTTGTATATATTTCTGATTTTCCAGTTCGTACCTTGTTTGATTCTAGTGCATCACATAGCTTTATCTCATCTGATCTTGTTGATAGTTTGCACCTTAGTACTAGCCTGGTAGATGATCCCGTCTGTGTCTCAAATCCTATTGGGGGTTCCACCCATTTGTCTATGATATGTGGGGATTTGAGGATCTCTATACTGAGTGTAGAGTTCTTGTGCAGTGCTTATGTTCTTGGTTTCAGGGGATACGGATTGATATTGGGCATGGATTGGCTGTCCAGATATGGAGCCATTCTTGATTGTGAGCATAGGGTTGTGAGGCTCGTGACTCGCCTCGGGAACACCCTAGAGATTTCTTGTGATCGGAGAGGTCCCGTCATGTTGTGCTATCTGGAATCACTCGACTCGTCAGTGGAGACTCTTCAGTCTGTGAGAGTGGTTCGAGAGTATCCCGATGTTTTTGATGAAGTTAGGGGATTGCCCCCTAAGCGAGAGATTGATTTCCGCATTTATCTGGTGGATAATGCAAAGCCGGTTTCTTTGCCCGTTCGGCACATGGCTCCGCGTGAAAGGAGGGAGCTAAGCAAGCAAGTGAAAGAGTTGCTTGAGAAGAACTTCATTAGACGAAGTATATCTGAGTGGGGAGCGCCTGTGGTATTTGCTACCAAGGCGGATGGTTCTCTCCGACTATGTGTCAACCATCGAGAGTTGAATAAGCTGACTAAGAAGAACAGACACCCGTTACCAAGGATCGATGAACTCTTTGACCAGCTTGTCGGTGCTTCTGTTTTCTCTCAGCTTGATCTTGCTACTGGATTCCATCAGCTCAGGGTAGCTGAGGATACTATAGACAAGACTGCGTTCAGAACTCCAGACGGATTCTTTGAGTGGCTTGTCATGCCATTCGGCTTGACGAATGCACCCGCATATTTCGTGGACTTGATGAGTAGGGTGTTCAGGGAGTTCTTGAACAAGTTTGTTGTGGTCTTCGTAGATGATATTTTGGTCTTCTCTAAGGATGAGGAAGAGCATGCAAGGCACCTCGGGGAGGTGATGGATACGCTTAGAGCGCATCAGTTGAAGGCCAAGTTCTCCAAGTGTCACTTTTGGAGAAGGGAAGTTAGATTCCTTGGGCATATAGTGTCTAAGCAGGGCTTAGCGGTGGATCCCGCTAAGGTGGTTGCAGTTCAAGATTGGAAGACTCCAAGGAATGCAACCGAAGTGAGAAGTTTTCTAGGTCTTGCGGGTTTTTATCGGAAGTTCATCAAGGACTTCGCGAAGATTTCTGCTCCTCTCACTAAATTGACGAAGAAGAATTTAGTTTTTTCTTGGAGCATAGAATGCGAGCTTGCTTTTCAGAAGCTCAAGAGAGCTCTTACATCAGCACCTGTTCTAGCTCTGCCCGATGGAGGGAAGTTATTTACAGTATATACCGATGCATGTGGCACGGGGTTGGGAGCTGTTCTGATGCAAGAAGGAAGGGTGATATGCTTTGGCGGTAGACAACTCAAGGTGCATGAGAAGAATTATCCCACTCATGACTTAGAGTTGGCAGCAATAGTATATGCACTCAAGTCTTGGCGCCATTATCTTCTGAGGGAAAGATTTGAGCTTTATACCGATCACAAGTCATTGAAGTATCTTTTTTCTCAGAAGGATCTGAATCTGAGGCAGCAAAGATGGATGGAATTCTTGGCGTCCTATGATTTCGAGATAGCTTATACCCCTGGCAAGGGGAATGTGGTAGCTGATGCATTGAGTAGAAGAAGGTTGACCCTAAGTCCTCTATTCATTGAGATGAAGAATTTAGAGTATGTGGCAACCTTTGATTTCTCTTTGGCGGTTGAGTTGATGACCGGTTCTTTAGCATCTCTGGAACTCAGGCCTACCCTTCTTGATCAAGTTGGGGCTTCGCACAGAGAAGACCCTCAGATAGTTGAGATTATGGATAAGCTGGTTCGAGGAGAGACGTCTAGTCATCTCGATCGATATTCTGTCGGTGGAAAGGGTTGGCTGAGGAGAGATGGAAGATTATGTGTCCCCATGGTAGAAGATTTAGTGAGAAAAGTTCTTGAGGAAGCACATCGCTCTAAGTTGACTATACATCCGGGCGGAGATAAGATGTATAGAGATATGAAGCGTATTTTCTTTTGGCCCGGGATGAAGAAGGATGTGGCAGAGTTTGTCTCTAGATGTATCATTTGCCAGCAAGTCAAGGCCGAGTCAAAGAAGCCCGGTGGGCTATTGCATCCTCTAGATGTTCCGCTTTGGAAGTGGGAGAGTATTTCCATGGATTTCGTCGATGGGCTACCAAGGTCAAGGAAAGGGAATACGAGCATTTGGGTTATTGTAGACAGACTTACGAAGAGTGCTCATTTCATCCCGATAAAGAGCAAGAGGACCGCGGCTTGGCTAGCGTCTGTATACCTTCGTGAGATTGTGAGACTTCATGGAGTCCCTTCTAGTATTGTCAGTGACCGTGACCCAATCTTTACAAGTCAGTTCTGGAATAGCTTGCAAGAAGCCATGGGCACGAGGTTGAATCTGAGTACTGCTTATCACCCACAGACGGACGGTCAAACCAAAAGGGTGAATAGGGTACTCGAGGATCTATTGAGGCTTTGTATTCTGGATTTTGGTGGTACTTGGGAAGACCATCTTCCTCTTGTTGAGTTTGCATATAATAACAGTTATCAGGCAAGCATAGGAATGGCACCATTTGAAGCTTTATATGGGAGGCCGTGCAAGTCCCCTACATGTTGGTGGGAAACTACAGATAAGCTCATACTTGGGCCTGATATGATCAGAGATACATCCGAGAAGATCGAGTTGATTCGGAGACGGATGAAAGCGGCCCAAGACCGACAGAAATCCTATGCTGATAAGCGAAGATCTGATTTGGAGTTTGATGTTGGGGATATGGTTTTCGTGAAGGTTTCTCCTTTGCGGAATGTGGTCCAATTTGGAGCCGTTGGGAAGTTAGCACCGAGATTTGTTGGACCCTTCCCTATTATAGAGAGGATCGGGCAGATGGCTTATAGAGTGAAGTTGCCCGAGAAGCTTGCCGGAGTGCATGATGTTTTTCATGTTTCACATCTTCGGAAGTGTTTACATGAATCAGCAAAGGTTGTGGAGCCAAGTGTTTTGGAAGATGTGGAAGTAGAGAGAGAGGCTACCTTGAGGAGAGCTCCGATTCGTATCTTGGGGACGGAGACCAAGAAGCTAAGGAATCGAGAGGTCAAGTTGGTGAAGGTTCAATGGGGTGAAGCCGAAGAAGACGCAACTTGGGAAACCGAGGAGAAGATGCGTGGGCTTTATCCATTCCTTTTTGAGGGTACACTCTAAATCTCTTTTCTTTGTTAGCATATCTTTCTCTTTGCTATCCATATTTATCTAGTTTATCGTGTTAATCTTGTCATGAGAACCTTAGGTAGAAACCCTTTGGATGAAACATGTGTTTGAAACATGTTATGCTTGATGGTTGCAAGTGGTTGCAAGTGATTGCAAGTTGTTGCTCGTGGATGCATTATACACGTTAGGCACTAGATCGGCTCGCACACTCCTCATATTGCATATGCATGAGTGTTTATGCTTATACATGGATGAAAATTGTGTGTGATCACATGGATGTTGCATATGGGTGTATGTTATGTGCACACATATAGATGGTATACATTATGTTAGGAATTGCATACATATGGATTCATTTCACTAACATAATTTGCATTGATGATATTCGCATTAGATAAGTACATGTACACACACCTTTGCATATGTTCATCCAGCATTTAGAATCTTGTAAGGACAATGATTGCTCATGGATGATGTTTTGAGTAGATGGATGTTTGATGGTAGGATACGTTCTTCCTAACTTGAAGATTTCGGGGACGAAATCCTTTAAGGAGGGGAGAATGTAACAACCCGTATTTTCAATAACCTGTTATAACATAAATCGAGGCAGAATTTAATTCTAAAATCTGAATCAAGGGAAACGGGCTATGCCATTGCGTTCGTCTCGGAAAAATACGCGAAATAGAGTCCGAGTTTCCGAAAATCGGAGTCTGTATGACCCGATTTAGGCCCAACGAAGTTTTCAGAAAATTCCTAAGTAAAAACAGATTTCAAATTCAAATCTGAAATTGGGAATTGGACCAGTTTGGGCCAGGCGGCAAAATTCCCGCCACAGTACCCAAGTCGACAGCCCTGTCGACTTGGGAGTCGACTGGGTCCGACCAGGTCGACAGCCCTGTCGACTTGGCTCAGACGCCCAGTTCTGCCTGGTGCACCAGTTTGGGTTTGTGTTGAGCTTGGGGGCCAGATTCAATTTGGAGGGTTGAGATGGGAACTATGGTTTAATCCTATGGTCTAAATCACTAGCCTAATCTATAAATAAGACCCTAACCTACCCTAAATCATCATTAATCTATCCTACAACTAAACTATGGCAAATTCAAACCTCTCATGGCCTCCACTCTCTTCATACAATTCCTAAACAAATTTCTAAGAGATTTCCATGCATACAAGTGTATTTAGGCTTGTATGATCCTCTTTAGCTTGCATTAAAGTCTTGTTTCTCTATTGTCATCATAAAGGAGGAGTCTTGATCAAGTTTGCTTGCATTTTTGGGGTTTTAATTTGTTGCATAAGGGGTTTCTAACATTTGCTATACTCATTTGAGTCCGCATAAGCATTGTAAGCCCTATTCCTCTCATACTTGAACTTTGAAGTTAAATGCATGATATGCAAGTTGTCATATGTTATGCAAGTTTGTTTATGCAAGTATGATATGCAAGTTATCATATGTTATGCAAGTTTGTTTATGCAAGTATGATATGCAAGTTATCACATGTTATGCAAGTTTGTTTATGCAAGTATGATATGCAAGTTATCATATGTTATGCAAGTTTGTTTATGCAAGTATGATATGCAAGTTATCATATGTTATGCAAGTTTGTTTATGCAAGTATGATATGCAAGTTGTCATATGTTATGCAAGTTTGTTTATGCAAGTATGATATGCAAGTTGTCATATGTTATGCAAGTTTGTTTATGCAAGTATGTTATGCAAGTTTGGGATGGTCATGTGGTTCATGTTATCATGTTATGCATGCTTTTGGGCCTAAAAATGTAATATGCAAGTGTATGAACACATGAACCTTTCATATGCCACCATGTTGAACTTGTGGCTCTAACACTTTTATGTCATGATTATGCCAAGTTCCCTCTTTCTATCCTTTATGCGCTATGGCGATATGTAAGCGATGGGATTGCGTTTGGGGTTGGGTAAACTTAAAAGACATAAAAACATGAGCTTGGGAATTTACCTATTAAGTTAGGTCTACCCATTGGGAATTTACCTATTAAGTTAGGTCTACCCAATTGCTTGAAAATTTGTAACATGAGGGACATGACGCTTAGAAAAGATAAGTGTGGCTAACTCGAGGTTGGGTTGAGTTTGTAGCGTAAACCTACCCGTAACCGACCGGCCTAACTAGTTGCTATAAACAATAGGACCCAATGTGAGAAGTTGGTCATGTTGCACCTTGGACCCGAGGTTAGACCAAGTTGTGGTGTAAAGCTACTCGGATCCGCCCGGCTTAACTAGTAACCACAACAAAGTCTAATGTGAGAGGTTAAGGCACATTAATTAATTAATGCCTCATGATTAGGGTTAAGTCATGGACCATTTAATACTTAACCAATTTGGGCTCGGTAGAGTAATCGGGGTCAAGTCGTGAACTCATAGTTACACTTAACCAAGTTAATCCATGATTAGTGAAGGGGTTAAACCGTACTTAACCCACTAGAAAAATCCTAGTAATGGGGGGGTCCACTCCGCAGTAATCCCAAGTTTGTATCATCAAGGCCCTAGGGACTAGGCTAGGGAGGGGGCACGATTACTGGGCTGGAGGTAAGCGACCAAAAGCGACGGCCGAGTGGTACGCCGGTGTAGTTCCGGGCGGACTCTGGTCGTGCACGTAGTCCGTAGCCGGAGAAAACAAGCACGGGTACCGGTAGACCGAGACTGTGCACTCATGTTTATGGTGTCCAGGGGTTGACACCCTAGGGCTTGATACACCCGACGGGTGGACCCAGCACAATTCGACTACATTCATGTTTGGGCCGTATTGACACCAACACGTGACGAGTTAGGCTTAGGGAGCCGATCGACTAGACCGTTGGGTTGGACCTCGTGGTAGGGTCACTTCATGTTATTGGACCTCGTGGTAGGGTCACTTCATGTTATTGGACCTCGTATGAGGGTCACTTCAGGTTATTGGGCCAAAGCATGGGCCAGGGGGATCAACACTTGTTTATTCAAGCCATGTTAGTTTGCTAGTACATCTGTGGTGCAAAACCTTAGTCCTGATTATGCGATGACACCTTTATCTATCATGCCAGTATGTAGTTATCCTTATGTTCATTCCTGCTGCTCATGACAGTTAACTTTATCAGTTTACATTGATTGTAGTAGGGCTTACTCAGTCTTTTTGACTGACCTGTTTTCTTTCGCCTCTTTTCTTCCGTTCCCCCCCCAGGTTCTCAGGGAGGGAATACAGGAGCTTAGCTTGGATCTTAGCTGCTTTCTGGGATAGCTCATGTATGCTTTGAGCTCGCTATGATTTTTCCACTTTGGGGATAGCTACTTAATGTTTTCCTTTTCAGTTTCAGATGATGTTATTTTATGTACTAGACTTGTTTATTTGGGAAATTGACATTCTGATGTATTAGACTTGTTTTGAAATGGTTTAGAAATCTTCCGCTGTTTTATCCATGTTATTTACTCTGTTTACTCATATACATATGTTCTTGTTCTGCCTTGATATATCATTATGCATGTTTACCTGATTCAAACGCCCCTCCAAAGTCAGAGTGCTTGCAAGAGCCAACCTGGTGGATGTGGGGTGTTACAGGTAATATTTCATTCATACCTTTGTTTCCACTTCTTTGGTCATATGGTGGTATAGTAGGTAGGTATGCACTTTTTTTACTATACGTGAAATAAGGCGTGAAGCGAACCATATTAAAAATGGTAGGTACCGGCTAATCAATATATTTATTTTCTTTTAAAGTTTTAAAAGCTACCCACCCCATTATGTACGATTATGTTCATATATGAGCGCTGTAAACTGAAATAAAAATATAGTCGTGTTTAGCGAGGTGTCACGATCCCAAAAATATAATAACATCGGTAGGTTGACTCATATTTTGAAACCCCAAAATATAGATATAGGGTGCAAAATACTCTCAATAAAAAATTGCGTATTTAATTATTTTAATATTACTGTAAAATTCTAAATATTAAATTATCACTATATCTCAAAAGAACCTTGTCTAAATTCGGAACCAGTATGCAGTTATTTCAAATAAACGGTTACGGTCGATGAACGATTTTCTAGCGACTATTTGAAAATTTGATTTGGACATATCTTGTAATCTATAAGACGAAATCTTGATTTTTCTCTTCCATTAGAAAAATACAGTTCAGTGGATTCGAACGTTTCTCGTTTCGAAGAAATCCGATTTATAACAAATCATGTACACTCAGTTGAAGTTCAGAACGTTAAATTACGAACTGCCGCGATATTACGGGCTTGATTATATTTAATGTATATTTTTATATGTTTAACTTCATTTTAATTAATATATAAATCCACTTATATTTAGAATTCAATATTTATACCGATTTAAATATTCAAATACAAACCGATAAAAATGTGGGACGTTACATACCTTCCCCCTTAAAAGAATTTCGTCCCCGAAATTATCAAGGTAGAAAAATGCTACAATCTATATTATAACCATGTTAAAAAATCTTTTATTTAATTTCTTAAATTAAGTTTACAACAGAACCGATTAATTCTAATTAAAATATCAATTCCTTATTAATGAATAATTTCAGAAATTCTGAAAATTTCCTAACAGCTAAAATTTTCGGAGAATTTCGCTAGCATCTCCTCTGTACGGCTCATTCAGTACTACTAAAACTTGTATCTTTGGGCTTTCTCCATCTCAAAATAAAATAACCAAGCAGCTTTCCAAAAATAGCTCATAAATCTCATACCCGAATATAATGTAAACTTGTACCTTTTTGTTGGCATTTAACTCTATCTCTGCCATTTGCTATCACTTTAGCAAATATCCAAACATCCTTGGTTGATCTCCCATCAATCCATTCTTAAATCAATCTTTTGATTTTACCAAGCCAATATTTCATTTCAATCACCAATTACAAGTAATCATTCAACAATCCAATTCCATACCCAAACTCGATTCCAATCCAATATCTCTTTTCGCAAATTCTCTTACTTTACCACGTTTAATTCTATTCCAATTTTATTTAACTAAGTTTTTAAGGTAAATTCAATTTTTCCCTCTTTTACCATTTCGATTCATTTAACTTCTTAAGTTAAATTTAAATTTTGGAATTCAAATCCCTGGGCTTTATTTCAAATATGTTTGAAATCATATATAATATCAATTCAAAATATTTGAAAATAATTCAAAACAAAATCTTTGGTAGTAATCCGTCACTTAGAAACTCGAAAATGAACACTGATAATGCGGCCGTCATCATTAGAATTTATTTTCCAGTGATCAAAGTGAGTTCAATACTATATTACTTTTCAAAATTCATTTTAAAACACTTCAATTTTTAATTTCACTTCAAAATATCTTTCACAGCATTTGGTAAACAATTTCAAATCTCCCCCAGGATTTTAATTTTTCCATATATTAAATTCAAAATTTATTTACAACACCTTTCCAAGTTTCTGAAGTTTTATTTAAACTCTGGTTTTAATTCAGATTCAGCTCATCTGATTTTGCATATTATACTTATATAATATTTCGGTTGGTTATTTATATAACCAACTCAATTATAAATCTTATTCGATCATAATTTCAACCAACACATTCAATGTATATTAGATAATTCCAATATATATGCTTTCTTTATAACAAAATATATTTTTGGGTAAAATTATTATATTTAACCTTTTTAAAAACATACTATGTCGAATTACTTTGTTCAAGAGTTTAGAAACACCTATCGATGCAGTTTGCGTTACTGTTTTGGCCAGAATTCATAAATCACTCGACTAACCAGTCAACACAATATAAAACAGTTTTTATATCAACTTATAGATACGTGCTCATATATGTACACTCAAACTCAATCTAGAGTATTGCTGACTCCATCTATATTGAGTTACGCCACAGAGCCAAGGTAATCACTTAACCTTATGCTATGATACCAACTGTAGTAGCCCGAAAATCCGTACCAATTTGAGCTGACTAATATCCTACACATTCAATTCAAAGTGCAAGAAAGTTCAGATCATTAATAAAAAGAAATAAGAGGATGAGAAAGATAAGATAGAACTAATAGAATAGAAGAAGAAGAACACAACTGAACATAATCAGAGTAAATACGGAACTCAAAGCGGAACGAATCAAGTATATTAAATAACAAAATCTTGAAATACAAATCTGGATTTGTATATATAAACATACCATATCGGAGTATAACTCATATACAACACAGCGGAAATAATCTCTAAATAACTAACAGTGGAGCTTCCTGCTTCGAGCTCCTCCAAGTGTATCTGTAAAAGCCTGAAACACTTGACTGCCCGTATAAATTTTGGGAACCTAAGAGTTTAGGGAAAACACAAACAAATAAACTCTGGGTCATTCATGGGACTGGTGTGAGTAAATTCCAACCATATTGATTTATCTTTGAAAATCCTTTTGAAACAAAAGGATAATAGTAAGACCAGCCCACACATAAACATAGACGGTTTTTACCTTACTATAATAACCCAAATCATTTTGATATCAAAATCCAGTGATATTATAATAATGTCTAATCAAGTAAAAACCAAATAGCAGAACACTTGCATCTCACGCTCCACATATATATAGTATAAAATCATAAATCGCAGGGCGCTTATTGGAGAATGGATTCCAATAGACAAGCTATAGGAGCACCTTCCGATCAGTGTACTCTAGAGGGTATACACTAGGGTTCAACAAGAACGTCTTGCAACTCGGCCACACATGACCGACCACTCATTTAGTTTGAGTGTATCGAATATATTACCACCCATGGTTGTTGGCCATACAACCGTAATACGAAGATACAGAATCGAAAAAGAAGAACAAATATGAATTCTCTCTGGATCGACGACAATACACCCTGCTTAGGGATAACCCAACCAGTCATGCTGCCTAGCCCAACTTTTGCTACTTCCTGGTTATGAGGCTAAAGGCTACGTCTATCTTCAGAACATCTGATCACCATTCACTATGAATGCCACATCGTCAAACCTGTCAATTCACTAATCGATTTCCGAAAATATCATGGGTATAAAAAGCTAAGAGGAATGAATTCCTCCGCCACCAGACGTAATACCTTTAAGAGATCAACCATACTTGATTTGTTAGGTATACTTTGTCAGACAGTCGTTCATACAAGTTGTCATGGGACTGGACAAACAGAAAACACCCTTCTGGAACAGAATGACCCTTGCATTTCACTCCATCTTCAGTTGTCTTCAAAATAATCTAATTCGCAGCGCTTATGCCTATACGGAGTGGTTTTCAAATAATATATCCAACCGGTCTCTTCGTATTGACAACGATGGTCAAAACACTTCAATAGTCGGTTATTTAACTATCGAAGTAAAACAAACATTCATTCAAATGTACAACTAAACATCAGACAATCACCGGCACTTTTTATTTAACATTCGTATTTATTAATCGAATTCCCATATCTTACCAGATATTTCCCAAACCCGTTTTAGCCCTTTTCACATTTCTTGGAAAACATTCCCATTTATTATAAACTCTTATTCTCCCATGTTCCAGAAAATATACGTTATTAACGTTCGAAACATTTCCATTCTTTTTACATTCCTTATTTCCTACACTTGGATAATATGCCCTATGTACATTGGAAAATATTTCCAATTCCATTATAAACATTTTAATCTGCCAACCGTTCACTTTAAAATGTGAATATCATCTCTATTATAAAAATCTGAACACCTTTATCAAACAACTCCTTATTCAAGTAATAATTACCCTTATCTCGTTCACTAAAATCTCTTTTATAATTTTATATTCCCATTCTACTTTATAAATTCTGTTTCTAAGTTAACTTCTTGTTAAAACAATATCAAGTCTGTAACTACATATCGATTACATATCCTACTATAATTTATTGGTTTAAACCTAAATGTTAACTATCCTATTAGATTATAATTCCTAAAAATAACTTATTTTCATAATATTCGACATTGCCGAATTATAATTCCAAATCCTACTGGTTTATTTCTAATCACATTTTGAACATCGAAATGATGTCATTGTTTTCTGAATCGATTCTCCAATTTCTCTTTCTAAACCCATTCTTATATTTATTTCGACAAATATCGTTATTTACTACTTTAGAATAAGTGGATTTCAAACCAAATTGTTTTCATTCCCTAGGGAGTAGTGCTATATATTAAAATCGCGCTTAAGCTTGGTCAACAACGCTAATTTAACGTTATAGTTCAAAAACTTGTCATACGCTGTAATACTCCCCTTTATAACTAATCTTGGCATAATAGTCACACTTAAGCGTAGTCAACAATGTTATTTTATTGTTATAGTTCAAAACTTGTCATATGCTGTAATATTCTCTTTATAACAAATCTTGACATCTCTTTCCGTTACAAACTGATATCATTCCCCGATAATAGTGAAACCGTTCAAGTTGGGGTATTTTAATTACTTCTCAGACCTTGATCAACAACATTCTTATCTTAGAATAGATATAAGTTCGTAACTCTAACCCCTTATACTTTATAATCTATCAAATCGTATTTCATGCTATAATTTAAATATGGGTTTCTGACGCCATATCCTTAATTTGAAAACTCGGTTGTTTACAACTATTTATTTAAATATTAACTCTTTGCTGCGTCTTCGTTATACAATTATATTTATAACTTCTTTTACCAACATACATTTACGTTCTTTGTCTCTTGAAATTTTACTTTTATTTGAGTCATTTTACTTAGTGCAAGTAACATCTCATCACCAATCCAATAATATCTTAAATGAGGTCCATTTAAGAAACAATTATTTAATTAAATAATTAAATAATATTTTACATCATTATTATTGAAGTAAACAATTTACTTCATCATTAATCTAAAATAGATTAGTTGCTTACTGTATATAAACAATAATTAATTATATTGGTTAAATAATTATTTAATACCTCATTAATTTAAAAAGGGTAATTAAGAGGGAATTTTCTTAATTTTTGATCAATTTACCGCTAAGTTATTTTCATTAGATTAATTGAAGACCAATTAATCTAATAATCATTTTCCCAATAAACAGTTGATTTAATCAACTCCATTACATCAGTAAATTCGTTAACTGATTTCAATTACCTCTTACCATTAATATAATTAATCTAATAATATTTCTTAACTGTTTGCTATTTTCTTAATTGATATCGTCTATTTATTAAATCAACATAACGTTGATTTTCCATTCAACATGGTTCAAACAGTGCATATATATAAACAAACATTACATAAAAATATTTAGGAATTCGGCTGGATTCCTCCAACCCGTTTCTGCATCCACAGATGTTAGTCAACACAATTAACACTAATTCCATACTAGGGAGTATTATAATCGATGGAATCAGTATCCCACCAATGATGTGTACATATGCAACGATATATATTATTCAACCAATTTAGTGGTTATTTACCTAAACGACCATCATACAACATTCAACTAATTTAAATTATAATTATAATATTTTAAAATAGATCAGAGTTAGTGAATTTACTCACCTTCACGCGTTAACCGTTAAATAACGATTTGCGTCCGTCAATTCCATCAGGCGGTTTATCTTACCACAAATTCCAATGAACTTCAAATGACTGCAAACCAATTCCATTGTGAAGCCTGCGACTGTGTGGTTCCAATGAATCAGACCGTGCGACAAATATTTTCAAGCTGCTCCATACCGTTTCTATCCGACCCACATGTAATGCATGTTTCCAATCCAGTGTGCCTCTTACTTGCGCCTTCACAGTTATAATCTTCATGGTTCCATGTACCACTCTCCCACACTCACGTCCATTCACAATAGATATATATATATATAAATATACTATTGGAGTAAAAGTTGTGGCATGCCCCATCCTTGCCATGCCAAACGCATGCACAGTGTCATTACCACATTTGTCAATGTTGATCAATTCCCCTTTACTTCCAGTAAATCCATTTTGAAGCTTCAGTTTTTTTTCTTTTTAAATTTGCTCACAACCTATACATTCTCCAGCTCGAACCTCCACCAACAGGTGCCATTACCCCATGTTGTACTCTCTATCCTCCATCTCATGAAGCTCACACAAACTACTGCACTGTCCAACTGAGCACTTGAACGGTTCTTTAAACATTGGCACTCACTGTCTGCTAACGGGAACGCTCCACGTCTGTTACTTAGCCCATCGCCCGTTACACTTTCAACTAAACCCACCTTCCAAGTTTCATCTCTGTTCATCATGCTTACGTCCACATAAAACTCACCCACGTAAGGAAACCCACAAACTTCTGCACATTAAACCTTCTGTGAAACCGCTTCTACATTTCTCCATGTACTCCTTTCTTATTTTGCCCTTTTCGTCATTATATGAACTAATGTTCACTTACCACTCCATCCCTCCCCCCATTCGCTCTTCGTTCATACTACCTCTCCTGACATCGCTTGTGCCGCGAGCCTCAAAAACGCTGTGCTATCGTCCGTTATATGAACAGCAGCCGCCCCCTACTTGTACAATTCCAACGTCCACCATACCAATATACCCATGCTCATATATGGCCATGCAAACTCCACTGTATCATACCTTTATGCTGCAACACCGTCCCTTTAAACACTCCTGCATGCTCCCTGACTCACGCATCACCCTACAACAGCGACCAAAGCATAACGCCATGCCACCAGGGAATTCTCCAACTCTGAAAGCATCATCTCGTCATCCCATTTGCATGCACAAATACAAAACTCCCCTTTACCCTCATGTAACGCAAACCACCCACCATCATTCTCCTTTCAAACAGATCCACACCATCACCGAATGCCCATGCTACTCACGCGCCTTTGCTTCTTCATGCTGCAAGAAAACAAAACCTGCCCCTTTGAACTGAGCTCAGCTCCCTTGCGTTCACCACTGCTTCCTTTTGTACATATGCAAACTCCTTTAAACCACAAACAAAATACTATAAAAACCATTCTCCTTCAAAATATGAAATACCGCACCTCAATAACAACTAGCACACACCCTGCTCATCACTTCTCCAACAAATAATTGAAACAGTCGCACCTTCTATCATGCAAATTCACGCATCCTCTTTTACATCATATTTCACACGTTACTTCTCCCTCCTGTCACCTCTCATGCAATCCATCACTCCCCTTTCACCATTTCAAACGTTCCCTCTCTCTCCCCTTTTCTTTGAAAAGAAAATCAGAGAGGGTGATTCGAATATGAGTACTCTTCTAAAGTTTGGAGTTCGTGTTTCCTTAACCTCAAAGGAAGATGCGACAGTGGTATTTATAAGTTTAGCACTCTTCATTGTTAAGTAATAGGGTAAATAGAGTGGTACTTAGCTAGTCTCTTAGGTGTTTGCATGATGGGAAATTTATGTAGATGATAGCTTAGGGGTATGGACATCATGGTACTGTGGGTTTTCTTTGATAGCAAGGAATATCAAAAGGAATAGACAAAACACACGTAGGCTTATTTGTTTATATGGTTAGTTTTATTTCAACCACAGGCTTATGGTGTAAATCATAGAGTGTATATATATATATATATATATATATATATATATATATGTTGGAGTGATTTGATTATAGCCATACCCATTAATTATGATGTAGAAAGGGTATGGTTTGTAGTTGCTTATATAGAACGCAACAGGTAATATTTCATTCATACCTTTGTTTCCACGTCTTTGGTCATAGGGTGTTACAGTAGGTAGGTATGCACTTTTTTAACTATAAATGAAACAAGGGGTGAAGTAAACCATATTAAAAATGGTAGGTACCGGCTAATCAATATATATATATATATATATATATATATATATATTCTTTTAAAGTTTTAAAAGCTAACCACCCTATTATCTATGATTATATTCATATATGAGTGCTGCAGACTGAAATAAAAATATAGTCGTGTTCAGCGAGGTGTCACGATCCCAAAAATATAATAACATCGGTAGGTTGACTCATATTTTGAAACCCCAAAATATCGATATAGAGTACAAAGTACTCCCAATAAAAAGTTACGTATTTAGTTATTTAAAAATTACAGTAAAATTCTAAAAATTAAATTATCACTATGTCTCAAAAGAACCTTGTCTAAATTCTGAACCAGTATGCATTTATTTCAAATAAACTATTACGGTCGATGAACGATTTTATAACGGCTACTTGAAAATTTGATTTGGACATATTTTGCAATCTATAAGACGAAATCTTGATTTTTCTCTTCCATTAGAAAAATACAGTTCAATGGATTCAAACGCTTCTCATTTCGAAGAAATCCGATTTATAACGAATCATGTACACTTAGTTGAAGTTCAGAATTAAATTACGAACTGTCGCGATATTACGGGCTCGATTATATTTAATATATATTTTTATACGTTCAACTTCGTTTTAATTAATATATAAATCCACTTATATTTAGAATTCAATGTTTAAACCGATTTAAATATTCAAATACAAACCGATAAAAAAGCGGGATGTTCTAGATGCGATTTTGTGGACCCTCCCGTACAAAGGAGGTTGTGGCGAACTTTTCCAAAATTTAAAGGCGTTAGCCAATTATTTGAAAAATAAATGGTTTGGAAATCGTCGAATCGCATGCGGTAGTTCGCGTTTTGGAATCGTAAATTTAAACGATTATATAAGGAGATCCGACCATCGAATTTTCCCGAAACTGGAACCGTTGGTCCGCATTGAAAAGATCTTTCCAACGATATAAAATTTATTAAGATCCAATGTTAGATTTTGGGAAATGTGTAATTCAAATCTGAATAAAAATAGCGCTAGTGCCGCGTAATTACCTGAAACATCATTTAATTAAAATAGGTTATTTTTATAAAAATAAAAGTAGATATAAATCATTATAAAATATTATAAATGATATGGAATGGAAATAAACCGATTTCACTTGGTTTATTTTATATTTTAAATGGTTAGATGTATTTGACATGAAATTATTAAACTAAATTGAAACGTGAACGTCAAATAGTTTAAGCATGGAAAAAATTGATTTAAATTCTATATATATACGTGAATTATTTGAAAAGGCCAAGTTAATTCTCATTTCAAATAATAATTGATTGACGATTGAAAGTCGAAGATATGAAGACGGTGTAAGACCGATGATCTTCACATCGAATGGATTACTACTAATACCCTGGATCGATTAGCTCCCAATAGGGGTTATAGTGGTAGTGGTCCGAACGTATTTGTTGATTGTCCGGATGTGCGAGGGCCTCTCTCTCCTGTATTGGACTTATGGGACGAGGAATAATATCAACTGATTTTGTTTTATTTGTATCAAACATATTTGGCCATTATAAGGTAAAACTCTATCCTCCGGTTTGCGTTGCATTGTGTGATGGGACTTGAGTCTTATAATGGCTTCATTTTTCTAAATCATTGTGTTGTTTAATGATTTACTTTATTTTATGCACTGGCAATCCAATGGAGTAAATCCGTTCTGCGTTAGCGGTGTGGTCCTTTGATTGGTCTTATTATTAAATAAGTCAAGTATATTTCTCATACCAGTCCCATGACTGACTCGTAGTTTGTTTCACTTGCAAACTCGGGTTCCCTTATTTTCTACATGGGCAGCCTGGTATTCAGGTTTTAGCTTGGTTCATTTTGACTAGGGATGGAAGCTGTGGAAGTTGATGATGGTCCTTTATCATTTCTATTGTACTGTTTCAGACACTATTATGTGTATTATGTTTGATTCCACCCTAGACATTGCATATTAAACTAAAACCGTATTTTGTACTAAGTATGATCCTATTATGCTGTGTAACTCTAATGATTATATTATTTCCAGTGTATTTTGATGTACATTATCTGGTGTAATTCAATATTCCCGTTTTGCTGTTAACTGTTTATGTGTTATATTCCACTGATTATCCTTGCTTCCGTGACACGGGGTTTTGGGGTCATCACATGAGCTCCGAACGCGATGAAATTTGACATCCTATAATAACTTGATATTTCAGATATGATGGAACTTGTTTCATCGAATTCCGAGACCGTTTGAAATTTAGTTCTTTGTACGTATCAATTAAATCGAGAAAAGTATAATTTATACTTAAAACAATCAATTCCTTGATAATAAATTATTATTATTATCAATTATATTCAAATTAAAATTTATATTGATCATCAAAATTATTTCTATTCATTTTTAACTTCGAATTCAATTATTTGTCGTTTTTGTATTACGATAATTCTATATAGTCGAAATTAAATCGTATCTCGCTTATTAAATCAATAACTTCATATAAAAGTCAATTTATATCATCAACTCAATATTTAAAATAATTTTGAATGTTTAAAACAAATCGACTAAAATCTCGGGCGTTACATTCTTTCCCCCATAAAATAATTTCGTCCCCGAAATGACTTAGGTAGGGAAAATGCTACAAACCCATTTACTTTTCAAAATCTCTCTTATGGGGAAACACAACTCTTCATTTTTCAACATAATTTAATTCTCACAAAACTTTTATTTTCCATTCATATTACATATGCTTACATTCATTTAATTCGAATGATTTACGATCAATTTATGTAGGTTCAATTTGTATTCCACTCATATGCCTTTAAATTTATTTAAATTGACTCTTGTAATGACCCGAAAATTCGGAACCAATTTAAAATTTCCAAATTTCATAAAGATCATAATTAATTTGGATTTGGGCAGGAATAAAATTGAAATAGTCCAGAAAGAATGAATTTTGGATTAAATATAGTACGTTTACAAAGGAAGTAGTAGTTAGCGAACTTGGATTTCGATGGAATCAATTTCATTAAATCCGGAATGATGAAATTAGGTAACCAACCAAGTTACGTCAAAAATGGCATCCGTCAGATAGGTTAAATTTGCAAAAGATTCAAAATTTGAACTAAAAACCGACGATTTTGAGGATATCTTGAGAATGAAATACCGTTAGATTGTGAGAACATCTCCGTTTGATCTTGAATAGTGAATTTTAGTACTTAAGGAAGTTTCGTGCAAAAGGCCTCCGTATGTGGAAAAGGAAAAATAAAAGGCCAAAATTTGGACTAAAATTTGACGGTAATTGGAATTTGATTATCCTAACGGCAAAACTGGAACCTGAGGCCTATCCAGAAAAATTCAGAACATAGAATATTAGCTATGTATGAAGTCTGGGAAAATCCTATAATGGATATAGAAAGTTATTAAGAAATCAAAACAAAAATAAATTATTTGAAAATGCAAACGAACTAAGATTTTGGATCTGAACACATAGAATTGAAGTACGTTAGAAACCGGACAATGCAGTGAAAGAATTTCTGAAAATCGTTATCATTCGATGCTCCGACGCGAGGATGGAAGGTGCTTGAGAAAAGACACTCTACTATATGAATGGATAAGGATGAATTATATCCATTCATTTTCCATCCGATTTTGGATCTGAACACGTAGGATTGAACAATGTTAGAAAACAGACGATATGGTGAAAGAATTTCTGAAAACCGTTATCGTTTGATACTCCGATTCGAGGCTGGAAAGTGTGTGAGAAAACGCACTTTACTATTTAAAAGGATAATGATGAATTGTGATCACTCATTTTTCATACTTATCTACAATGACATGTGTCGTTCATCCATGAAATTAAGCTTCCTTATAAATACCCTCCACCCTTATCTCCTTTACCATTTCATTTCCTTTCTTCCCTTGAAAATCTCCTTCTTCCTTCCCTCTCCATGAATTTCCCATGTTTTTCCTTCAAATAAAACAAATAAAAAAAGATTTTTCAAGAAAATAAAGAAGAAAGGAAGAAGAAAAGCTAGGAGAAGGATCTATACATCCTAGGCGAAGTTTCGGAAGCTTTTAGTTGAGAAAAACTAAACTTTTAAAGGGTTTATGTTGGTTGATTTAATGATTGCATATAAGGTGTTGGTTGAAATGTTTCTTAGAGTTTTGGTGGTGAATTCATGGATGATTTGATGGTATATGATTACTAAAAATCCCTAAATAGGTTCACAAAGGAAAAATGACAATTTGTTTGGAGTTTGGAATGAAAACCTTTATGTTAGGTTCACAAAGTTGCACCTTTATGGAATATCATAAACATACATGCCTTGATTTAATTTTGGTAATATGTTTCGGTTAGAAAATGATGACAAACTCCTAAAGGTTCATTCTTTATGGATTAATTCACATAAAGATGTGATTTTGGTTATGAATTCACCATTATATAAAGGAAACCAGGACCTTTTATTTAAATTCATGAAGTTGAACCTCATGTGATAAATACTTGGGTCGATAGCTAGGGTAATGAACATCAAAAACTTATAACATGGTTTTGAGCACCATTACATGCTTATGTTGAGTTGTTAATCTCTAGCTAATGAATATTATTCATGTTTGGAAGTAGTTGGACGAGGTTGATTTGATGTAGATGTTTTTGATGGGTCAATGATTATAAATACCATTTGGTTGTTAATCAATAAACTGAAACCCAATTTTTACACTGACATCTGATATTAAATAACTAATGAGTTTAGTTACAACTCATTAGACACATGACATCTTGTTTATGTTTACTGGATGTTTGTAAACACCCAAATTCTCGAATATACAGGAGTTGAATGAGTCTCATTCCAGAAATTGGATTTTAAATGATTATTTTAATAATAAAATAATCAGGAAAAAAAAGTATTTTGGATGAATAAATAATTTTTTAAATAATAAACTCCTATTTTGGTTGAATATGCGGAAACCACGAGTAAGTCTGTCCCGATTGTGAGATCCGGAAAGATAAACAAGGTGTTTAACAAGGTAAGGAATGCTGCAACCAGTGGCTGAACTTACCTAGCCAATATTTATTTATCTGGGCGAGGATCAGAATGGATCGAAAGGAAAGCAGATTGAGATAAGTCTCCGTAGACGAAGACTTAGACTATTTGAGGAATTTGAAAGGCGCTAGACATTATTCCGCTTATAGTGTTGGTTAGATACGGAGATTAATATCAATTGTAAGCAGATATGATTTCCGTGAAAGTTCCATATTAAATGGAAGATGATTTTGGGTTTATCGTGGACTGTGTTTTAAGTGACATTGGTTTTTTGACCTAGTTAAAGACGTAATTAATTTCCTAAGATTGAATAATCATTAAGTAGTGATTTTTGAGATTGAAACTAAGTGGAGTTTTAGTGAATCTGTAATTAGATTTAAAACATTATATGGTAATTGAATTTACCTATAATACAATGGGTGTTAGATATGGAGTACTACCAGTTTTGCTCTATGGGATGAATAGGTTAGGATTAGGATAATAAATTTAGTGTGTTGCTAAGGGCTCCCCAATATGTTCTTCCTAATACCGCGACTAAAAAATACCACAAAAGTTACTATTACATTCTTCTTAATACCACACTTAAAAAATAGGGGCTACCACACTGTTTTACCCTATTTCTGTTTCGCTCGATATTCGTTCATTCTCATTTGTAAAATTGATAAATGAGCTAAACCCTAGATCTATAACTGATCAATGAATTCGACGCCGCAATATACAATAGTCATGAATAAGGTTTGAATTAAGCAAACTAGAAGAGGAAGTGAGAGATTAGGGTTTTCAGATCTCCAAACAATTGAGAGCTTACCATATGAATTTGAATTTTTCGGCGAGAGATGCGAAGAAGACAACGATTGCGAGAGATTAGGGTATTTAAATGAGCTTAGTACGTAATTAGTTTGGCAAATAATGATTGAGTGAGAGATTATAATGGAGTGGTAATGTGGTATTAAGAAGCATACAAAATTTAAAAGTTTTATTTTTTTAATTGCGGTATTTGGAAGAACATATTGGGGTGCCCTTATCACCACACTAAATTTAATGATTGCTTCGGTAAGACTCGTTAATTCCAATTAGTTGATAAACCTTAACTTGGTTTAGATTATGAAAAGATATTGTAAAATCTTTTGCAATGGTTTTTCAATGAATGATATAAACAAGAAGTTTAAATGAATTAAATCTTTGATAAGATTTGTAGGAATAATTCCCAATTTAATGAATAAAAGAATATTCTGAAATGGAATAAGGTTCATGAAATCCTATATAACTATTAGTTTTAAAGATGCGCTAATTATTTGGAAAGGCTGGGTTTTTACCCATTCTGAATAATTATACGACGTGATATTGATGTCAAGATATCGACGACGATGGAGGAAGACCCAGATTTCTTCGCAACGGATGGATGGCCTGTTGATGCCATGGGGGATGGCCCATATGAGGTTAAAGTGACGGCATAATCCGACCGTACTTGAAGCGATTTGGATTGCAAGGACTTACACTCCCAGGCAGGGATGTGGAATCAAGTGCCATCGGTTTCGTTCCAATTCCCGGAACGGACTTGTTGATGGATTTCGTGTCTGACACTGTATTTTATAAAATACAGACTGACATTTACTAAATATACTTGTGTTTGGTGGCGGAGAATTTATTCTCTTGCTTAACACCCTTCTTTGAGATGTACAAGCTCAAAGGTTGTATACTGGTGAATAGCAGTTTGTGTTTTAAGGAATGACAGTGTAGCATGATAAGTGGAAATGATCAAGGCTTTTATTGAAAAGCTGGGCCTTGTGGTTGAAGACCAAAACATGGCTTAAATGCCTAGCTCTGTGTATGACGTGACTTCGTGAGCCTCACAACCCAAAGTGAGCTGAAATAGGATTATAGATCGCAGTGGTAGGGACTTAACGTTCCATCTAGCAAAAGGTAACGCCATGCAATAGAGCCCAAGCATTTACTTATACGATTTGCTGGATAAGGAGTCTTGTACTAGGTCAGTATACCTAGATGACAGTCTACACACAGACTGAGGGACGTTATGTTCAAGCTATTACTTTAATCCACGAAGTAGGGTAGTCCGACCCTGCCACTCTAAAGGAGCCAGACGAGATCCTGGAACCTAGCTGGGGGTTCCGAATCGGACTGGGAAGACCCTTAGCCTAGGCTCATTGATGAAAATCCAACTTCCAATACGAAACCCTTTACGATTTTCAGTTGTATACCTATGTAGCCAACATAGTGAGATAAGGTACTATGCGAGCTAAGATTCATAAGTTTATTTGCGAAAGGATTTTTCACACCCAAGTCATTATAATAATATCAAATGTTTTCATTTTGAATTATATCAAGCATATTTTGCGATTAGAAGGAAAACCCCTATCCTCTGGTATGCGCTTGCATTGTGTGATGGGACCTGGGGATTATAATCGTTCATTTTTCTAAAAGTCATGTTTTCAAAATCTGGTTTATGTTTGCTATGTTTGGTTCTGGTTGCTATGGTTGTGCACATATTGTAATGTCCCCACTTTTTTCTAACTTTGGATAATCATTTTAAATGAGGAAATTAAAATGAAATGGGTGCTTAACAAAACTAAAATAATTAAAAACATATACGGATACTTGTTTATATTTTGAGATTTGGAATATATAAAATAGGTGTACAACATTCAAATAAAAACCATAGTATAAATAAGATTGATAATACACTTGTAAATAGAATAGCTCATATATATATATATATATATATATATATATATATAGTTTAGCAACATAACACAAGTGTGTAACATGAAAAATCCTCACTTAAAAATATGCATATAGATGTAGACTTAAATACATATAAAAAGGATAACATGGATATAAGGAGACATTTGTCATTTTAAATACAAAGGGATTTTAAAATAAAATCATATACAATAAGGGACTTTGCATCAAAAACAAATATACATGTCAAAGAAGAAATCAGCCATATACATATATATGATAACGTAGGAAAGTATATGTGCACATTTGTTGACTCATGTGGACCAAGTAGTAAAATATTCATAAGACAAGACAAAATTCAAAGCACATGAAAACAAAATTCATAATATGATTTGAGAGCAAATAGTGAAACTAAACTAGCAAGCTTGCACATAGGAGTATTGCCTTAGGAAAATATCTTTATACTTAAGCATTAAGGAAGCAATTTTCTATTGGCTAGAAGTAGAGATGAGTTGTAGGGCATTTAGTGGAGGTATGGTGAGAGAGGTGGCCTTCTAAAAGGAATTACATAAGATAAGGCCATTGGCCACATTTTCTACTTTATTAAAACCTTGCACGAGATCCTTCTTCCATAAAACCAGCCGTAGGAATTAAGAAGAAGGTAAGGCTAATAAGAAATTTACTGTTGAAACATGTGAAGAAAATTATTTTAGAAACACTTAGGAGTTGGCTATAAATACATCACAAACACTCACATGTTCTTCTCAGAAAAACACATTAAGTTAAGAGCAAAAACTGAAGTATTATTCTCTGGAGTCAGAAAGCTTTAAGGTGAGTAAACCTTGTTTAAAATCTTGTTTAATGTTTTACTGTAAACAGTTTTGTGTGTGCTTAGTTTAACTGCAAGTTCATGCATGTAACACCATTAATTTTTTGAAACAACAACTCATGTGGATGAAAAAAACCTTGCTTATATTTGTCACATTCATATATACTAGTACCAAATGTTTGTATAAGTATGAATGGTTTAAACCTTTACCTTATAATTGTTACTATGTTTCTGTTAAACACATAAGATCGTCTTAGAAGAGAACCATACCATTTGGCTCATACTAGGTCCATATACAAGTAGATCTTATATATATATATATATATATATATATATATATATATGTTATACAAACTAGAAAACATGGCATCAAACCCTTATGCAAGAAAACAGTTTAACAGAGAGGAACTCTGTAAGTCCTCTGTATCCATGAAATTTCAAATCAAACGAAAACATGTTTTAATTGGACGAATGGAATCAAGGCACAAAATAACGATTTTTAGTGGCGGTCTCATGATTTTTAATGCTGAGGTGATCGAGGAAAGTGGATATGATCAAAAAAGGGACTTTGATCAAATTCTGGCAACCCAATGGATGAACTAACGAAGCGTGACGCAGGGAGGAGCGTGTGAGGTTCCAGAGTGTAGGAAAAATACTAAAAGATTTTTTGAATACTTAGTTTTTGACAATGATCTGCGAATAGGGTTTAAGTTCATATTTACGTACATCGTTTTCATGCCGAAGCTGCTCACCATCGATGGCAACTGGGTGGTTGCGCATGGGGGGAAGCAGGAGCTGGAGGACGTTGGCGTATGGAAGGTGAAGTCGGAGGTGGTCCGGTGATCGGAGGACTTGTCAATACGCGGTTTTTTCTCTGAAACCCATTTCGACGATGAAGGCGAACACAGTATATCACTGTACATGATGAAGTGGATGGACCTGAGGACTTCGACGTGACCTGGTGGTGATGAGCGACATGCGAAGGTGGTTGGCGGTGGTCCAGGGTGGCTGAGGTGGTTGTGCACGTACACGTGTGTGCGTGTACAGGTGAATGGAGAAAAAGGCGATCGGGCAGGTTAGCGAACGTGAAAACTAGATGAACGGACGTGCGTAAGGGGGTAGTACTTCAGGGGGTGGTACTACCAGGTTGTAGTTTGGTTTTTCATTTGGAGCATGGTGATTACATGATGATCAGGGGGTTTAGCACAGTAACTCAAAGGCCTGGTACTTTGGTACTTTGCCAAGTACCAGGTGGTACTTTGGGAATTGCGGTCGTGGCAAGGGAATTTTGAAGGAACGCACAGTGACTGGCAAACTGGTACTTAGGCAATTTACCAAGTACTGGGTGTTACTTTGAAAAATACGGTCGTGGCATGGAATGAGAGGAACGGACAGTGATTGGCGGCCTGGCACTTTGGCACTTTGGTATTTGGCAAAGTACCAAGTGGTACTTTAGAAATCACATGTGCAGCCTTAGGATCTAAAGCAAAATCATGGCATTTTGAAGCTGGTACTTTGGTCAATGCGCTTGAAAATGAGTTTCCGAACGATATTTTTAGTTAAAATTTATTTTAACTAAATAGAAAATAAAATTAAAGAATAAATAAATAATTAAATAAAAATAGAATTTTTATTTAATTTGGCATAGGCAAGTGGAAAGAGGAAAATGGCAAGAAGATCGAGTACAAAAGTTGATCAAAGAAGTTCAACGAGTTCGGAACTTTAAAATATAAAGGAAATAATTTAAATAAATTATTAAATTAATTTATTTATGATAAATTAGAAATAATAAAATAATTCACCAGAAGAACTGGAGCATTAAACATCGACTAAACATCGATGAAAAACAAAGCAAAATTCCGTATGCGACGCACACACTTTAACTATTCATTTATAAAAGATATTAAAAATATCCAACATGAACAAGATAAACATGTACTGTTATGTTAACTGAAACTAATAAATGCAGGATATATAAACTGAATTATAATCAGATTAAGCTGATAATTGTTTATCGACTATAAAAGACATTTCGTACATCGTTTCGAAGAGTCCGGAATAATTATCCCACTTCAACTCGAAGTATACGACCCAGGTCAGAAATATTGAAGACAGAGATATGCAAGGACTATTTTAAGTAGTACCTTCGGTCTGTTCAGTCCCAGGAGAAACCCGAATGGACGAGTGTCTGACAACGTATATCAGTTAGATTCTACACATCGAATTTACCTAAGCATATTACGTTGGTGGCAGAGAAATTCCTTTCTTTTAGCTTTATTGCCCGCAATATATTTGGGTAATTGAATGAGTGTTTCTGACGGATATGACGATGTGGCGTTCAAAGTAATTGAAGGAATAAATCTGACAGAAGAATAAACATGACCTCAAAACCTCACAACCATTAAGTAACAAAAGTTGGACTGGGCAGCATGGCCAGTTGGGTCATACCCAAGCAGGGTATATTATCACCATCTAGAGAATATTCATATTTGTTACTTCTTTTCAATTCTGTATCTCCCGGGAACGGTTATTTTGGAACCAAATGTAGAGGTGGTAATATATTCGTTACACTCAAGCTAAATGAGTGGACGGTCATGTGTGGTCGGGTTGCAAGACATTCTTGTTGAACCCCAGTGTATCCTCTCTAGAGTACACTGATCGGCATGTGCTCCCATACCTTGACTGTTGGAATCCAATCTCCAATAAGCGCTCTGCGACTTTCAATTTTATACTATATACGTGAACGTGAGATGCAAGCGTTTCACTAGATGATTATTTATTTGATAAATGCTATCGTAATATCAAATGTTTTGATATAAAGTACTTGGGTCATTATCCATATATTAGTTTTGGATTGGTCTAAAGATTTCTAAAGAAAATGAATCTGGAAAACCTTATTCTTATTACCCTGTTTACATCTTTTAACTGTGTTTGCTCACACCAGTCCCCTGACTGGCCCAGAGTCTATTTTCTGTGTTTCCTAAACTCTTGGGTACTCATAATATTTGTTATGAGTAGAAAAGTAGTCTAGGTAAGCAAGTAGAACCTATGAAATTCAAGTCAAGACCAGTAGTATATCTATATCTATGTATCCATTTTAGATATCTGTATTATCCCAGTCGTGATGTATAATTATGATGTTGTACAATGGTATTGTATTATGATGATGTATTATGCTGTAGCAGACCCTGTATTGTAATATATTATGTATTTTTGAAATTCCGCTGTGAGATTCTGATATTTCCTTACTCTTCTATTCTATTAGTTCTATCTTTACTGTCTCATCTTCTAAATTCTTTCAATAACGACACGACTTTCAAGGCATCGAAAAATCGGGCCATTATAGTTGGTATTAGAGGTATTGGTTGAGGAGTAATCTTTGCTCTATTGCCTAACTTAGTAGAGATAGGGTTAGTAACACCGTAGATTGAGTTTGGATAAGTGTCGAGAGAGCATATTTTTATAAAAACTGTTATAGTATAGGACGACCCTAGTTATTGATTTAAGTTACACATAAGACTATCTTCCGAATGAGTATTAACTCTCAAATCGTATACTCAGAAAGTTGAAAATGAGTTCTCAAGGAAGATGAGGCCGAGGAGCAAGTAGGAAAACCACGACCAATGGGCACACTGTTGCTCAAATGGATACAACTGAAGTGGTCCCAGCTCCAATGCAGCTAAACTTTACTATGATTTGCAAGAATTACACTACTCTGGGAGGAAAGACTTTTAAGGGAACTGAATCACTGGTTGATGTCCAAGCATGGATTAGATCATATGAGAAGATTTTTAAGGGACTGAAGTAGGACGACGAGTATAAACGTCTCTTAGCTTCATGGAATCTGGAAGGAGCCGCAGCAACATGGTGGGATGCCCAGACTGCAAATACACCGGAGGAAGATTTTACTGGGAGATGTTCAAAGAAGCTTTTGAAGCCCGGTATCCGCCATCCACTGGGAAAACAAGGATGTATCGGGACTTTATCGATCTAAAGCAAGAAGGCATGACTGTTACCAAATAAGAAAATAAGTTTAATGCACTGTCAAGCTTTGGACCGGAGTTGGTAAATACTTCAGTAAAGAAGAACGAGATGTTTGTAGCTGGAATGAAGGATAGTCTGCAAGGACATATGATGGGACATCTGAAAGACCCATTTGTTGAATTAGTGGACTTAACACTTAGGTATGAGGTTTTGGATGCTAAGAAACCAACAGAAAAGGCTCAGACTAGAGAAATCAATGGAGATAATCCCCGGAAGAGGAAATTTAATCCAAATTGGGAGAACAAGGAAAAAGGAGATACAGGTGAAGAGAAGTATGAAAATCATTTCAAAAATGTTCTATGTCACAACTGCAAACAAAAAGGACATATCGCTAGAGTATGGAGCCAAAGGATAAGGAAACCGAACAAACCCAGTAGTAAAATAAACCTCAGTAATAACAGCAACAACAGAATCAGAATCTGAGAAATGAGATGGTGATAAAGAACCTTTGTTTCAACTGTCACAAGCCTGGACACAAGATTAAGGATTGCCCACTAATGAAGAAAGCACCACAGCCTAATGTTTATGCTATCATGAAAGAGCCGTCAACTGCTGGGGACATGAAAGGAAAAGGAATCATGAAAGGTACATACACTATGTCAGGGGAGTAGGATGGAAAGATGTGTCGAACAATATATATGTATATTATATGGTATCTTATAACTTGAATTAGTCAAGTATAACCCAATGTATGGTAGTATTTATGTATTCCTAGTACGAGTATGGAACTAGTGTATAATTATAATGTACTAAGTAGTTATGATATGAAGTATCATCTTTTGGGAAAATCATTCTATCTTTCATACTTTAATTTCGGGGATGAAATTCTTTTAAGGGGGGTGGACTGTAATGTCCCGACTTTTTTCTAACTTTGGATAATCATTTTAAATGAGGAAATTAAAATGAAATGGGTGCTTAACAAAACTAAGATAATTAAAAACATATAGGGATACTTGTTTATATTTTGAGATTTGAAATATATAAAATAAGTGTACAACATTCAAATAAAAACCATAATATAAATAAGATTGATAATACACTTGTAAATAGAATAGCTCATATATATGTATAGTTTAACACCATAACACAAGTGTGTAACATGAGAAATCCTCACTTAAAAATATGCATATGGATGTAGGCTTAAATACATATAAAAAGGATAACATGTATGTAAGGAGACATTTGTCATTTTAAATACAAAAGGTTTTTAAAATAAAATCAAATACAATAAGGGACTTTGCATCAAAAACAAATATACATGTCAAAGAAGAAATCGACCATATACATATATATGATAACATAAGAAAGTATATGTGCACATTTGTTGACTCATGTGGACCAAGTAGTAAAATATTCATAAGACAAGACAAAATTCAAAGCACATGAAAATAAAATTCAAAATATGATTTGAGAGCAAATAGTGAAACTAAACTTGCAAGCTTGCACATAAAAGTATTGCCTTAGGAAAATATCTTTATAATTAAGCATTAAGGAAGCAATTTTCTATTGGCTAGAAGTAGAGATGAGGTGTAGGGCATTTAATGGAGGTATGGTGAGAGAGGTTGGCTTCTAGAAGGAATTACATAAGACAAGGCCATTGGCCACATTTTCTAATTTATTAAAATCTTGCACGAGATCCTTCTTCCATAAAACCAGCCATAGGAACTAAGAAGAGGGTAAGGCTAATAAGAAATTTACTATTGAAACATTTGAAGAAAATTATTTTAAAAACACTTAGGAGTTGGCTATAAATACATCACAAACACTCACATGTTCCTCTCACAAAAACACACAAAGTTAAGAGCAAAAACTGAAGTATTATTCTCTGGAATTGGAAAGCTTTAAGGTGAGTAAACCTTGTTTAAAATCATGTTTAATGTTTTACTGTAAATAGTTTTGTGTGTGCTTAGTTTAACTGCAAGTTCATGTATGTAACACCATCATTTTGCTGAAACAACAACTCATGTGGATGATAAAAACCCTTGCTTATATTTGTCACATTCATATATACTAGTACCAAATATTTGTATAAGTATGAATGGTTTAAACCTTTACCTTATAACTGTTACTATGTTTCTATTAAACACAGAAGATCATCTTAGAAGAGAACCATACCATTTGGCTTAAACTAGGTCAACATACAAGTTAATGACCCGGATTTTTGGCGACTTTGGTTATCGACATAAACATGATGTCGATAACCAAAACATCGAAAAATCCTGGTAATTAGTGAAAGAAATTAGAGGGTGAGGAAAGATAAGATAGAAAATTAGAATAGAAGAAGAAGAAGAAGAAGAAGAAGAAGAACACAACATTAGAGTAACACGAATCTCACAGCGGAACGAATAAATATATTTCATAACATAACTTTGAAATACAAATCTGTACTAGAATATACATATCATTGTCAAAGTACAGCACTTACAACGCAGCGGAAATAACTATAGCTATAATGATCCTGAAGCCTCCTGCTCCAAGCTCTTCCAGTATATCTATAAATCCTGACTACTTGACTGCCCATACAAATTTAGGCACCCAAGAGTTTAGGGAAACAAACAAATAAACTCCGGGTCAGTCATGGGACTGGTATGAGTAAAACAGTTTAAAAACAGTTCAAGCAGGTAATCGATATCTCATAAGACCACGCCGTATAACGGAATGGGTTTTTCCCTTATGAGAATCCAAATATCTTTATATCAAAAACCTTTTGATATTATAATAATGTCTATCAACACAATATAATAATCATCTACCAGAAACGCTTTCATCTCACGTTCTACATATATAGCATACAATCAAAACCGCAAGCACGTATTGGGTAATGGATTTCCAACTATGACAAGGTATGGAACCACCTTTCGCTCGTGTACCTCTAGAGAGGAATACACTGGGTTCAACAAGAACATCTTGCAACCCAGCCACACATAACCGACCACTCATTTCGCTTGAGTGTATCGAATGTATATCACCAACGGTTAGGATCAGCAACCGTTTCCCGAATGGGACAGTATCGACAATAGATTTTTAGAAATAAATGAAACTCTAGATCAGGTGATTATACACCCTAATAGGTGCGACCTACATAACCATGTTGCCTGCCCGATTTCTGTCATTTACCGGTTGATGAGGCTAGAAGCTATGCTTTATCATCACCAGATTCACTTTGAATGCCACATCATCAAATCCATCAAATCACCAATTGACGTCCTCAACAATACATTATGTGCTAGCTAAATGAAGTTTCCTTCTCCGCTTCCACCCTTGGTACGGTTGGAGAAATCAATACACGTGATCGTCTGGAAATACTCTGTCAGATATCCGTCCATACTCGTCATCCAGGAACAGGATGAACCGAAGGCACTATTCAGTACATCCATCTTAGGTAGTGTTATCTAAGACTTATACAATAGCCCTTGCACTTTACTCCGTCTTCAATTATCTTTGGCATATATGATTCGCAACGCTTATGCCAATACAGAGTGTTTCTTTGGATAATAATCCAACCGGTCTCTCCATATTAACAACGTTAAAATGGTCAAAAACTTTGATAGTCTGTGATTTAACTATCAAAGAAAACAGGTGTGCAAACAACGATATCATTTCCAAATGGAAATTTATATCGATCAAACATCATTCAACATTTATCTCTTTATTTCATTAATTTACTTATCTCCAGCTTCCCTATATTCAATATTTCTTATTTTCTAAATTTGGAAAATATACATTATTAACAATGGAAAACATTTCCATTTCTTATTTTCTTTATTAGAAAACATTTCTGGTTTCTTATTTGGAAAACATTTCCAAAGCTTCTTCATTGGATTTAGACAGATGTTTAAAAAGACATCGCTTGGCCAACTCAAACCATTTCCTTTACTGCCGAACCTTAACTATTCCTTAGTGAAAAACGAAGCCAATCAAGTTGGGGTAGAACTACCTCTCAGACCTTAACTGAACAACATTTCTAACTTTGAAATTGGCAAAGTTCACTTTATATTTCTTTAACTAACTTCCATACTTAACTCTCATTCGAATAAATCTCTATTCGATTTATTCTATTTGATTTACTCTATTCACTTAACCCCTATCGAATAAACTATATTCGATTTACAAACTTTATTCGAATAAACTATATTCTATTAACTCCTTTTACTTTAACTCTAATCGATTAAACTAACATCCATTAACTCCTTTTACTTTAACACTAATCGATTAAACTAACATCGATTAACTCCTTTTACTTTAACACTAAACGATTAAACTAACATCGATTAACTCCTTTGCTTTAACTCTAATCGATTAAACTGACATCGATTAACTCCTTTTACTTTCTATTCGAATAAACTATATTCGATTAACTCTTTTGCTTTAACTCTAATCGATTAAACTAGCAGCGTTTAGCTCCTTTTACTTTAACTCTAATCAATTAAACTAACATCGATTAACTCCTTTGCTTTAACTCTAATCGATTAAACTGACATCGATTAACTCCTTTTAACTTTATTCTCTAATCGATTAACTAACATCGATTAACTCCTTTTAACTTTATTCTCTAATCGATTAACTAACATCGGTTAACTCCTTTTAACTTTATTCTCTAATCGATTAACTAACATCGATTAACTCCTTTTAACTTTATTCTCTAATCGATTAACTAACATCGATTAACTCCTTTGCTTTAACTCTAATCGGTTAAACTAACATCGATTAACTCCTTTGCTTTAACTCTAATCGATTAAACTAACATCGATTAGCTCCTTTATTCTTTGACTCTAATCGATTAAACTAACATCAATTAACTCCTTTGCTTTAACTCTAATCAATTAAACTAACATCGATTAGCTCCTTTATTTTTTTCGAATAAACTATTCATTTATAAAGATTTACTTTTAGTAACAGTTCTTCACTTTACAAATGATTTCCCTTTTTATTTACTTTCGAAATATTTCCTTTTACAAAATCTGTTGATTTTATAAACTCCCTTTATTTCAATATACATTGAAATAATTCTTTTTACATCCCAGGGTCTTTTATGATATTTAAAATATCGAATAAAAATGATCAACATCATTCCAACACCTATAATCCATAACAGATATACATCACATCATATATCACAATATATGAAAAACAGTAAAATAAATGTTGAGGAATTCAGTCGGATTCCTCCAACCTGTCACCCTGCATCACAGATGTTAAACAATATAGATTACATCACTTTCAGTTCCATATGATATATTCTGCTAAACAGAATCAATATAGAAATTCAACTAACTGACTAGCAGTTCAATCAAACAGTCAACACACAGTCAATCAGCAATATTTAACAGTTCTAAAATTACAACATGAAATTATAAACTGTTCAGAGTTGGTGAGTTTTACTCACATTGGACGATCGTCGTTAATAACGACAACAATCACTCGATTTGATTCAAACGGACAATTTATTTTGCAATAAATTGTAACGAGTTCGGATTCACTCTCAGTCGGCTCCATGGTGTAGTGCTCGTCCATACGATCTCAACGGATCTTGTTTTGTGAGATTCTGATAACGTACGGGTACAATATTAGTTTTACAAGTTAACGTACTAATTTAAACTAAAATAAACTTTAAACCTTTTCCTTTTCATTTGGGCCCTCACCTTATTTTAAATTCTTTGGCCCATCAAGAAAAACCCACCCGTTAGTCTTTCTCCCTTCTCCAAGAAATATCCGACTCCAGTATTCCTCAACGCAACTTCACCATCGGTCCCGTCTTCGATCACTTCCCGTACCCTGAGTTCTTCACGAAACTTCACAAGATCTTCACCGTTGGTTATCTCTTCGAAAACCGCCTTTCTCCATACCATAACCTTTCACCTCGCGCTCCATTATCAACATCCGACATCGAGCCTTTAACAGCAGCTCATGGACCAAGTGCGACATCCTACACCAGGGTTCTTGGCTAAAAATCACCTCGATGAGCTAAACGATGTGCTGAACCCAAATCCAAACTGAAAAACCCATATCAATGCTCACAACTCTCGAATACCGTAACCCTAGCATCTCGCTGTAAACACTCGGCCTCGACAGTGTTCATCGCACCAGTTGAATCGAGCATAGAGGTGAAGGAAATCGTCTAAGGAGTTCAAATATCTGTCTGGAATGATTTTTTTAGGATTTTCTATAATTTGTTTATGATTTTAGAAGTTGCTATCCTTTTTTTTTCTGCGATGGGTTTCCAGCATTTATACTGTGTTTGGTGTGGTTGGTAGCGTATGTGGTTGTGGTAAGGGGGGACGTGGCCTGTGTTTCCATCAGAGAAGGAGTTGGATATTTTTATTTATTGATTTTCTATTTTATTTTAATGGTTTTATATTCGTTCTTGGTCCTTAAAAATCACTGCGACCGCATATGATATCCCAAAATCACCAAAATTGATATGCCACTAGAGTTTAACATTACGGTCCCAACGAAACTGGTTTCGTCGAATTCCGACTCCGTTTGCTCACACAGCGTATTTTTAACTGTCAAAATACTGACTGTTTTCACTCTAAAAATCCGTATGGCCACACAGTGACTCTAAAAATCACGAAACTGGAAATTCTAACAACTATTTGACATTGCGGATCCAACAAAATTAGTTTTGTCGAATTCCGACTTCGTTTGCAAAAGTGGCTATTTTTAAAGCTCTGGATGACCCATTTAAATATATAAATATATTTAAATATAATATTTAAAAATAAATATTATCGTATATATATTCACAGTGGAATACCATACAGCTCCAGAATATTCCTATGTGAATTTTTAACTCGATATTCACTTCTGGGTCAACCCGATATTCGATTTATATTGAAATTCCTTTTTAAAATATAAATAATTCCTTTATAAATTATAAAGGAATTCCACAGCGACTTTTCTAAAATTTGATTTGGACATATCTCAAAATCTACACGACGAAATCCTGATTTTTCTCTTACACTAGAAAGATATACTCCACCAGCTCCACACGTTTCTTGTTTCACAAAAATCCGGCTTAAAACGAATCCTGTACATTCAGTTGACGTTCGAATCGCCAGTTTACGAACTGCAGCGCCATTTCGAGCTCGATTTTAATTATAATATAATTATACGTTCGAACTATCGTTTATATAATATATTCGTTATTCAAATTCAATTCCAACTGAATTAAATATCACAGATGATCCAGTTCACACCATATCGCCATTTCAGCCAATTCTGATTATTTTTTAATTAAATATATTATTTAATTTATTATTTTAAATTAAATATTCACCATTATTTAATTAAACCACCATTTAATTCACTATATCACCATTTATATAATTAAATAAATTAATTATAATAACTCTGCCAATGCGGGTCATTACAATCTTTCCCACTTAAAATAATTTCGTCCTCGAAATTGCTAAAAGGTAGGTGATGACCCTATCGACTGGTTAGAACATATTTGTTCACTTTTTAACTTCCGTTTCAACTGAACCAATTTAATTTCAATTAAATTATTTATTCATTCTTATTATCGAAAATTTTCAAAAATTCTGAAAAATTTCTAACGCCTTAACTCTTCGAAAAATTCGCCAGCACCTTTTTTGTACTGGTCAATATCTCCAACTCGCCTCTCTGGGCCATCTCCAGCCCAAAGGATATTCAAACAGCCAAGTGGCTTGCCAATTCGGCTCATCAAAATCTCATACACAATATATATTATAAACTGGTACCCTTTGTCGGCATATCATTATATCCTCTCCACTTGTTATCAATTCAGCAGATACAAGGGTCATCCCAATCAAATTCCAATCTGCTTTTATCCATAACACAACCATTCGCTTATATCTGTGCTGAATATCATTTCAACTCGAGTTTCTTCTTGATTCCCAACTCTTAACTTGGTTATCACATTACACTTCAAATTTGAATCTCAGAATCCAATTTGTCTTGATATCTTTCTAATTCAATCTCAGTTACCACTTTACTGGCTTTACTTTAATTCAAATTTGCTTCCAAAAATTTCTGTTAAATTTGTTTTTAATTCAAACATCCTTTCCCTGGGAGTTTTTAAACAGATTACTCTTTTCAAAAATCAATTTTTCCTTTTGAACATGTCACTGAGCCCTTAATTAATATTCCATTAGTTAAATCACTTCTCTATTTCTTTATCAATATTTGTTAACCAAATATTTTCAATAACCATATTGGCCTTTTATGTTATTTGGAAAACATTTCCGAATATCGCCTTCCTTTATTTTCTAAACTTTAGAAAATATATGCTATTTATAATTGGAAAATATTCCAATTACTTATCCATTTTCCGATCTCGTTTATTTCTATACTTAGAAAATATTATTTATTATATTTCCAAGCTTACAGTTATTTGTGTTAAAACGGATGTTGTGTAAAACATCATTACGAAAACCCAAATACTATATTCAACTAACTCTTATTCAACATTGATCTTCGAGCCTGATATCTCCCTATTTATTTGTTAATAATGAAATCAATCAAGTTGGGGTATAACTACCTCTCAGACCTTGACTGAATAACATTTATAACGTCAAAACAGATATGACTACTTACTCGAATAATCAAGACCATACAACTACTTACTCACTTTTAAACACGTATACGCTTCCTCTTTCTATTCTTACTAGATTTTATTCCTAGTCTTCCTTTTTGATTTTACTATTCTATTTCTAAGTTTGTTTCCTTATCGACTTCTATATATATATATATATATATATATATATATATATATATCGTTATGTTGATTTTCTAACTATCAAATTATCTTAAAAATATTTTAACTCCTTAAATTCCCAGAAAAATTCGCCATAACCTCCTTTGTACCAGGAGCATCGGGATATTTCAAATAGCCTCCCATGACCCTCACCAATCCAAAAGAAAAAGAAAACGCCAAGCGGCTAGCCGATACAGCGCATAAAATCTCATATGTGAATTAAATACATACCTTTTCGTCGAGCATTCTATCTATATACCTTCATACCTATCTCATGTATATTTATACATGTCAACTTTATTTTAACTATACCCGATCGTTTTAACTCAATTCGTTAATTAATTTGTTAATTAACTCTTTAGTCTATTTCACTTTTATATTTGAACATGAGATGTTCAAATATATTTTAATTTGCTTATTAACTAATTTGAATCCAAATTTCAAATTTAAGTTCTATATTCGATTTCGAATATCCATTTACAAATCCAATTCACCTTTCAAAGTTCAACTTCAAATTCAAAACTTGATTAACTAATTCCTCTTCGACTTAGTTAATTCTATTCAATTTCTATTTCGAACTTTATATCACTTCTATTTTTCAAATCTATATATCAATTCTATTGTTCAAATTCTATATATCAAATTCTATATATCAAATTCTATTCAAATTCAATATTATAAATCCTATTTGAATTTCTATATTCAAATTCCATATATTCAAATTCTATTTTTGAATTCCTTTATATATTTTCTATATTATAATTCTATATTATAATTCCGTTTGAATTTCTATATTCAATTTCTATTTCATTTCCATTGAATTTCATATATTCAAACTCCCTTTGAATTTCTATATTCAAATCCTATTATTACTCTATATGAATTCTATATTCAATTTTCCATTATTTAAATCTTCTTTATTCAAATCTCATTTGAATTTCTATATTCAAACCCCCTTTGAATTTTCTATATTCAAATTCTATTTTTGAACTTCCTTTATTCAAATTCTATATTTGAATTTCATTTCAAATCTCTTATTCAAATTTTATAGTTTAAATTCCATTTGAATTCTATATTCAAATTCTATACATTCAAATCCTATATTTGAATTCCATTTGAATTCTATATTCAAATTACATTTCAATTCCAATTTGAAATTCAACACAACTTGTCTTTCCCAAAACAAATTCAAAATAGTATCTCTGGTAGTAATTCGTCACTTACAACTCGAAAATGAATACTGATGATGCAGCTGTCATCATCAGAATCTATTTTCCAGCGATCGAAGTGAGTTCAATACTATAAAACCATTTCTAAACATTTCCACTTTGAAATTCATTTCAAAATTTAATTCACACTGCTTGTAAACCAATTTAAAATCTCCCAGGATCTTAAATTTTCCTTATTTTTAATCCAAATCCATTTACAAATACTTATCCAATTTTCCAGAATTTTAATTCAATTCCTGTTTTAAAATTTCAGATTCAACTCATCTGATTTCACGTATTTCACTTATATGAATTCTGATTGGTTATTTACGTAACCATTTAATTTATAATCTTACTCGATTATAATAACAACCAATATATCCACTATATTATAATTTTGATATATATATATATATCTTCTCTATGTCAAGATATACCTTGGGTAAACTTATTTTAATTTACCCCCTTTTCAAAACATATCGTGTCGACCCATCGTATTCGAGTGTTTAGTAACTCCTACCGATACAGTGGATCAAACTGATCGACCAGAACTCATAAACGACTCAACCAATGAATCTCCATGATATAAAACAAATTTTTATATCAATAACAAATACGTTCACTCGTATATATACTCAACTCAATCTAGGGTATTACTAACCCAATCTCTACCGAGTCACGCCATAGAGCCAAGGTAATTCACTTAACTTAAGCTCTGATACCAACTGTAATGACCCGGATTTTTGGCGACTTTGGTTATCGACATAAACACGATGTCGATAACTAAAACATCGAAAAATCCTGGTAATTAGTGAAAGAAATTAGAGGGTGAGGAAAGATAAGATAGAAAATTAGAATAGAAGAAGAAGAACACAACATCAGAGTAACACGAATCTCACAGCGGAACAAATAAATATATTTCATAACATAACTTTGAAATACAAATCTGTACTAGAATATACATATCATTATCAAAGTACAGCACTTACAACGCAGCGGAAATAACTATAGCTATAATGATCCTGAAGCCTCCTGCTCCAAGCTCTTCCAGTATATCTATAAATCCTGACTACTTGACTGCCCATACAAATTTAGGCACCCAAGAGTTTAGGGAAACAAACAAATAAAATCTGGGTCAGTCATGGGACTGGTATGAGTAAAACAGTTTAAAAACAGTTCAAGCAGGTAATCGATATCTCATAAGACCACGCCGTATAACGGAACGGGTTTTTCCCTTATGAGAATCCAAATATCTTTATATCAAAAAACTTTTGATATTATAATAATGTCTATCAACACAATATAATAATCATCTAGCAGAAACGCTTTCATCTCACGTTCTACATATATAGCATACAATCAAAACCGCAAGCACGTATTGGGTAATGGATTTCCAACTATGACAAGGTATGGAACCACCTTTCGCTCGTGTACCTCTAGAGAGGAATACACTGGGTTCAACAAGAACATCTTGCAACCCGGCCACACATGACCGACCACTCATTTCGCTTGAGTGTATCGAATGTATATCACCAACGGTTGGGATCAGCAACCGTTTCCCGAATGGGACAGTATCGACAATATATTTTTAGAAATAAATGAAACTCTAGATCAGGTGATTATACACCCTAATAGGTGCGACCTACATAACCATGTTGCCTGCCCGAATTCTGTCATTTACCGGTTGATGAGGCTAGAAGCTATGCTTTATCATCACCAGATTCACTTTGAATGCCACATCATCAAATCCATCAAATCACCAATTAACGTCCTCAAAAATACATTATGTGTTAGCTAAAAGAAGTTTCCTTCTCCGCTTCCACTCTTGGTACGGTTGGAGAAATCAATACACGTGATCGTCTGGAAATACTCTGTCAGACATCCGTCCATACTCGTCATCCAGGAATAGGATGAACCGAAGGCACTATTCAGTACATCCATCTTAGGTAGTGTTATCTAAGACTTATACAATAGCCCTTGCACTTTACTCCGTCTTCAATTATCTTTGGCATATATGATTCGCAACGCTTATGCCAATACAGAGTGGTTCTTTGGATAATAATCCAACCGGTCTCTCCATATTAACAACGTTAAAATAGTCAAAAACTTCGATAGTCTGTGATTTAACTATCGAAGAAAACAGGTGTGCAAACAACGATATCATTTCCAAATGGAAATTTATATCGATCAAACATCATTCAACATTTATCTCTTTATTTCATTATTTTACTTATCTCCTGCTTCCCTATATTCAATATTTCTTATTTTCTAAATTTGGAAAATATACATTATTAACATTGGAAAACATTTCCATTTCTTGTTTTCTTTATTAGAAATAATTTCTGGTTTCTTATTTGGAAAACATTTCCAAAGCTTCTTCATTGGATTTAGACAGATGTTTAAAAAGACATCGCTATGCCAACTTAAACCATTTCCTTTACTGCCGAACCTTAACTATTCCTTAGTGAAAAACGAAGCCAATCAAGTTGGGGTAGAACTACCTCTCAGACCTTAACTGAACAACATTTCTAACTTTGAAATTGGCAAAGTTCACTTTATATTTCTTTAACTAACTTCCTTACTTAACTCTCGTTCGAATAAATCTCTATTCGATTTATTCTATTTGATTTACTCTATTCACTTAACCCCTTTCGAATAAACTATATTCGATTTACTAACTTTATTTGAATAAACTATAATCTATTAACTCCTTTTACTTTAACTCTAATCGATTAAACTAACATCCATTAACTCCTTTTACTTTAACACTAATCGATTAAACTAACATCGATTAACTCCTTTTACTTTAACACTAATCGATTAAACTAACATCGATTAACTCCTTTGCTTTAACTCTAATTGATTAAACTGACATCGACTAACTCCTTTTACTTTCTATTCGAATAAACTATATTCGATTAACTCTTTTGCTTTAACTCTAATCGATTAAACTAATATCGTTTAGCTCCTTTTACTTTAACTCTAATCAATTAAACTAACATCGATTAACTCCTTTGTTTTAACTCTACATCGATTAACTCCTTTTAACTTTATTCTCTAATCGATTAACTAACATCGATTAACTCCTTTTAACTTTATTCTCTAATCAATTAACTAACATCGATCAACTCCTTTGCTTTAACTCTAATCGATTAAACTAACATCGATTAACTCCTTTGCTTTAACTCTAATCGATTAAACTAACATCGATTAGCTCCTTTATTCTTTAACTCTAATCGATTAAACTAACAACGATTAACTCCTTTGCTTTAACTCTAATCGATTAAACTAACATCGATTAGCTCCTTTATTCTTTTCGAATAAACTATTCATTTATAAAGATTTACTTTTAGTAACAGTTCTTCACTTTACAAATGATTTACCTTTTTATTTACTTTCGAAATATTTCCTTTTACAAAATTTGTTGATTTTATAAACTCCCTTTATTTCAATATACATTGAAATAATTCTTTTTACATCCCAGGGTCTTTTATGATATTTAAAATATCGAATAAAAATGATCAACATCATTCCAACACCCATAATCCATAACAGATTTACATCACATCATATATCACAATATATGAAAAACAGTAAAATAAATGTTGAGGAATCCAGTCGGATTCCTCCAACCTGTCTCCCTGCATCACAGATGTTAAACAATATAGATTACATCACTTTCAGTTCCATATGATGTATTTTGTTAAACAGAATCAATATAGAAATTCAACTAACTAACTAGCAGTTCAATCAAACAGTCAATCAGCAAGATTTAACAGTTCTAAAAATACAACATGAAATTATAAACTGTTCAGAGTTGGTGAGTTTTACTCACATTGGACGATCGTCGTTAATAACGACAACCATCACTCGATTTGATTCAGACGGACAATTTATTTTGCAATAAATTGTAACGAGTTCGGATTCACTCTCAGTTGGCTCCATGGTGTAGTGCTCGTCCATACGATCTAAACGAATCTTGTTTCGTGAGATTCTGATAATGTACGGGTACGATATTAGTTTTACAAGTTAACGTACTAATTTAAACTAAAATAAACTTTAAACCTTTTCCTTTTCATTTGGGCCCTCACCTTATTTTAAATTCTTTGGCCCATCAAGAAAAACCCACCCGTTAGTCATTCTCCCTACTCCTAGAAATATTCGACTCCAGTATTCCTCAACGCAACTTCACCATCGGTCCCGTCTTCGATCACTTCCCATACCCTGAGTTCTTCACGAAACTTCACAAGATCTTCACCGTTGGTTATCTCTTCGAAAACCGCCTTTCTCCATACCATAACCTTTCACCTCGCGCTCCATTATCAACATCCGACATCGAGCCTTTAACAGCAGCTCATGGACCAAGTGCGACATCCTACACCAGGGTTCTTGGCTAAAAATCACCTCGATGAGCTAAACGATGTGCTGAACCCAAATCCAAACTGAAAAACCCATATCAATGCTCACAACTCTCGAATACCGTAACCCTAGCATCTCGCTGTAAACACTCGGCCTCGACAGTGTTCATCACACCAGTTGAATCGAGCATAAAGGTGAAGTAAATCGTCTAAGGAGTTCATATATCTGTCTAGAATGAATTTTTTTAGGATTTTCTATATTTTGTTTATGATTTTAGAAGTTGCTATCCTTTTTTTTCTACAATGGGTTTCCTGCATTTATACTATGTTTGGTGTGGTTGGTAGCATATGTGGTTGTGGTAAGGGGGGACGTGGCCTGTGTTTCCATCAGAGAAGGAGTTGGATATTTTTATTTGTTGATTTTCTATTTTATTTTAATGGTTTTATATTCGTTCTTGGTCCTTAAAAATCACTGCGACCGCATATGATATCCAAAAATCTCCAAAATTGATATGCCACTAGAGTTTAACATTACGGTCCCAACGAAACTGGTTTCGTCGAATTCCGACTCCGTTTGCTCACACAGCGTATTTTTAACTGTCAAAATACTGACTGTTTTCACTCTAAAAATCCGTATGGCCACACGGTGACTCTAAAAATCACGAAACTAGAAATCTAACAACTATTTGACATTGCGGATCCAACAAAATTAGTTTCGTCGAATTCCGACTTCGTTTTCAAAAGTGGCTATTTTTAAAGCTCTGGATGACCCATTTAAATATATAAACATATTTAAATATAATATTTAAAAATAAATATTATCGTACATATATTCGCAGTGGAATACCATACAGCTCCAGAATATTCCTATGTGAATTTCTAACTCGATATTCACTTCTGGGTCAACCCGATATTCGATTTATATTGAAATTCCTTTTTAAAATATAAATAATTCCTTTATTAATTATAAAGGAATTCCACATCGACTTTTCTAAAATTTGATTTGGACATATCTCAAAATCTACACGACGAAATCCCGATTTTTCTCTTCCACTAGAAAGATATACTCCACTAGCTTCACATGTTTCTTGTTTCACAAAAATCCGGCTTAAAACGAATCCTGTACATTCAGTTGAAGTTCAAATCGCCAATTTACGAACGGCAGCGCCATTTCGAGCTCGACTTTAATTATAATATAATTATACGTTCAAACTGTCGTTTATATAATATATTCGTTATTCAAATTCAATTCCAACTGAATTAAATATCACAGATGATCCAGTTCACACCATATCGTCATTTCAGCCAATTCTGATTATTTTTTAATTAAATATATTATTTAATTTATTATTTTAAATTAAATATTCACCATTATTTAGTTAAACCACCATTTAATTCACTATATCACCATTTATATTTAAATAAATTAATTGTAATAACTCTGCCAATGCGGGTCATTACAAGTAGATCTAATATATATATATATATATGTGTGTGTGTGTGTGTGTGTGTGTGTGTGTGTTATACAAACTAGAAAACATGGCATCAAACCCTTATGCAAGAAAACAGATTAACAGAGAGGAACTCTGTAAGTCCTCTGTATACATGAAAATTCAAATCAAACTGAAACATGTTTTAATTATATGAATGGAATCAAGGCACAAAATAATGATTTTTAGTGGCGGTCCTATGATTTTTAATGCTGAGGTGATCGAGGAAAGTTGAGATGATCAAAAAAGGTACTTTGATCAAATTTCGGCCATCCAATGGATGAACTGACGAAGCGTGAGGCAGGGAGGAGCGTGAGAGGTTCCAGAGTGCAGGAAAAATACTAAAAGATTTTTCGAATACTTAGTTTGTGAAAACGATCTGCAAATAGGGTTTAAGTTCATATTTATGTACATTGTTTTCATGCCGGAGCTGCTCACCGTCGATGGCGACGGGGGGTTGCGCATGAGGGGAAGAAGGAGCTGGAGGACGTTGGCGTATGGAGGGTGAAGCCGGAGGTGGTCCGGTGATCGGAGGACTTGTCAACGCGAGGTTTCTTCTCTGAAACCCATTTCGACGATGAAGGAAAACATAGTGAAATCACTGTACATAATGAAGTGGATGGACCTGAGGACTTCGACGCGACCTGGTGGTGATGAGCGACGTGCGGATGTGGTTGGCGGTGGTCCAGGGTTGCTGAGGTGGTTGTGCACGTACATGTGTGTGCATGTACATGTGAATGGAGAAAAGGGTGATCGGGCAGGTCAGCGAACGTGAAAACGAGATGAATGGATGTGCGCAGGGGGTTGGTACTTCAGGGGGTAGTACTATCAGGTGGTAGTTTGGTTTTTCGTTTGGAGCACGGTGACTGCATGGCGATCAGGGGTTTGTGCATGGTAACTCGAAGGCCTGGTAATTTGGCACTTCACCAAGTACCAGGTGGTACTTTGGGAATTATGGTCATGGAAAGGGAATTTTAAAGGAACGCACTGTGACTGGCAAACTGGTACTTTGGCACTTTGCCACGTACCAGGTGGTACTTTGAAAAATACGGTCGTGGCATGGAAAATTGTGAGGAACGGACGGTGACTGGAGGCCTAGCACTTTGGCACTTTGGTTTTTGGCAAAGTACTAAGTGGTACATTAGAAATCACACGCGCAGCCTTAGGATCTATAGTAAAATCATGGCGTTTTGAAGCTGGTACTTTGGGAATTTGGTACTTTAGTAAATACGCTTGAAAATGTGTTCCTAAACGATGTTTCTAATTAAAATTTATTTTAATTAAATAGAAAATTAAATTAAATTAAAGAATAAATAAATAATTAAATAATTAATTAAATAAAAATAGAATTTTTATTTAATTTGGCATAGGCAAGTGGAAAGAGGAAAATGCCAAGAAGATCGAGTACAGAAGTTGATCGAAGAAGTTCAACGAGTTTGAAACTTTAAAATATAAAGGAAATAATTTAAGTAAATTATTAAATTAATTTATTTATGATGAATTAGAAGTAATAAAATAATTTACTAGTAGAACTGGAGCATCAAACATCAACCAAACATCGATGAAAAACAAAGCAAAATATCGTATGCGATGCACAGACTTTAACTGTTCATTTATAAAAAATATTAAAAATATCCAGACATAAAAAAGATAAACATATACTGTTATGTTAACTAAAACCCATAAATGCAAGACATATAAACTGAATTATAATCAGATTAAGCTGATAATTGTTTATCGACTATAAAAGACATTTCGTACATTGTTTCGAAGAGTCCAGAATAAATATCCCACTTCGACTCGAAGTATACGATGCAGGTTAGAAATATTGAAGACGGAGATATGCAAGGACTATTTTAAATAGTACCTTCGGTTTATTCAGTCCTAGGACAAACCCGAATGGGCGAGTGTCTGACAACGCATATCAATTAGATTCTACACATCGAATTTACGTAAGTATATTACGTTAGTGGCGGAGAAATTCGTTTCTCTTAGCTTTATTTCCCGCAATATATTTGGGTAATCGAATGAGTGTTTCTGACGGATATGACGATGTGGCATTCAAAGTAATTGAAGGAATAATCTGTCAGCAGAATAAATGTGACCTCAAAACCTCACAACCAGTAAGTAACAAAAGTTGGGCTAGGCAGCATGGCTAGTTGGGTCGTACCCAAGCAGGGTATATTATCACCATCTAGAGAATATTCATATTTGTTACTTCTTTTCAATTCTGTATCTCCCGGGAACGGTTATGTTGGTACCAACCGTAGAGATGGAAATATATTCGTTACACTCAAGCTAAATGAGTGGACGGTCATGTGTGGCTAGGTCGCAAGACGTTCTTATTGAACCCCAGTGTATCCTCTCTAGAGTACACTGATCGGCATGTGCTCCCATACCTTGTCTGTTGGAATCCAATCTCCAATAAGCACTCTGCGACTAACAATTTTATACTATATACGTGAACTTGAGATGTAAGCATTTCACTAGATGATTATTTATTTGATAAAAAATATCATAATATCAAACGTTTTGATATAAAGTACTTGGGTCATTATCCATATATTAGTTATGGATTGGTTTAAAGATTTCTAAAGAAAATGAATCTAGAAAACCTTATTCTTACTAACCTGTTTACAGCTTTTAACTGTGTTTACTTACACCAGTCCCCTGACTGACCCAGAGTTTATTTTCTATGTTTCCTAAACTCTTGGGTACTCATAATATTTGTTACGAGTAAACAAGTAGTCCAGGCATGCAAGTGGAACCCATGAAGTTCAAGTCAAGACCAGTAGTGTATCTATATCTATGTACCCAGTTTAGATATCTGTATTATCCCAATCATGATGTATAATTATGCTGTTGTACTATGGTATGTCTTATGATGATGTATTATGATGTAGCAGACCCTGTATTGTAATATATTATGTATTTTTGAAATTCCGCTGTGAGATTCTGATATTTCCTTACTCTTATGTTCTATTAGTTCTATCTTTTCTATCTCATCTTCTAAATTCTTTCAATAATGACACAACTTTCGAGGCATCAAAAAATTGGGCCGTTACACATATTTTGGGAGGAAACCCGTTTCGCAACATGCGGCGTAGTCCCGAGATACCTTATTCAAATTAAGGCTAAGTATAAGATTAGTTAATAAAGTTTTTCTCACACCAGTCCCATGACTAACTCGTAGTTTGTTTTTCCCTTGCAAACTGCGAGTGGCCACAATTTCCACACGGGCAGTCTGTTTGTTTGTTTTTTAGTTTTTGAGATCAAGCTCAAGCTTGAAGATTTGGAGTTCCAGAGTGAGTTGGAGTTTCATATGTGGGCCAGACGTACCTATTATCGGTATACAATGCTAAATCTTCATGGAGTAATGGTATGTAAAATCAAACTTTTATTCAAAAATGTTTCCACTACAATAATATATTCTTATTGTATTTTATCTGTTCTGCTATGAGCTTTGTATTCTGCTGTGTTTTCTCTGATAAACCCTAACGAAACGTACTTTTGCTTACCTTGAATAGACGTGGGTTCGTTTTCTGGTCGGTTTGAAGTGAGTGGAAGTGCGGGTCATCACAACTCTAATCAATTTATTTACTCTGTTTATGAAAAATGATAATTTTCGATGCATATTTGGTATTATTTGATTTATAAAATAGCCACTTATATTCCTGGCGAATTTTAAATTGATTCCAAATCAATTTATCTATTTCAATTCATTTAACTTGCTTTAGTTAAATTTTAAATTCCAGAATTCAAATTCCCGGTATTTATTTCAAATCATTTTGAAATCATATAAATATATGCATATATTTATAACCATCTCAAATTCAAAACATTTGAATTTTCCAAAACAACTAGTTTTCTAAAATAAATTTCCATTGGAAATTTTTACTATGGTAGCAATTCATCACTTAGAAACTCGAAAATGAACAGCGATGATGTCGCGATCATAGGCGGAATTATTTTTCAGCGACTAAAGTGAATTTAGTGCTTTATCACTTTTAAAATCCATTTTAAATGATTTTTATTCAAAAATCCATCCAAAATAAAGCTATATTATTTTAGATATACTTTGGAAATATAATTTGTAATCTCTTGGGCTTTAAATTCCCAATTCTAATTTGAATTTAACTTTAATTCATCTTATTGTATAATTCATTTATATACAAATTATGTAACTATTCCAATTTTATAATCTCATTTGATCATAATATATGGAATCCAATGCATCCATGTACTATAATAATTTTAGAAAAATTATTATTTCTATATCAAAATAAAATTTTGGGTAAAATTATTTCACTTATCCACATTAAAACAATATTATAGTGTTTAGGAACTTCTATCAACGTCATGGCATCCCACGATTCGACTAGTCGTAAGCCACTCAACAGACAAGCCAACATAATATAAAACATTTTTTATATGTACTTACAAATATGCTTTCTCATATATATACATACTTAACTCATTCTAGGGTACTACTGACACTATCTTTAACGAGTAAACCCCCACCAAAGCCTAGGTGTTCGCTCAACCAAAGCTCTGATACCAATTGTAACGGCCCGAGTTCCGTACTATCTGAGTTGACTAAAAACAACGCAAGTCCAACCCAAATTGCACAGAAATACGAGTCATCGTGGGTTAATGAAGAAAAAGATAGAAGAAGAACAGAAATAACAACAAAGAATCTCACAGCGGGACGAAAAAAAATATAATACATAACATAACTTTGAAATACAAACCTTGTATCCGTACTTACATACATCATCAGAGTACAACACATATGAATCACATCATAAATAACTCGAAATAACTAACTATGAATCCTTCTGCTTCAAGCTTCTCTAAATGTATCTGTAAAATCTTGAAACACTTGACTACCGGTACAAATTTGGGCACCCAAGAGTTATAGTAAAACAAACAAAATAAACTCATAGTCAGTCATGGGACTAGTGTGAGCAAACTCCAACCATATTGTTTAACTTTGAAAAATCTTTTGAAAGAAAGGGTAATAGTAAGACCAGTCCACACATAAACACGGATGGTTTTTATCCTACTATAACCTAAACATTTTTTAAATCCATAATATTCTGATATTATAATAGCGATGTAAATCAATTAAATAAAAATCTAGTAAAATGCTTGCATCTCACGCTTTAGTATCAAATCAAAAACCGTGGGGAGCTTATTGAAGATTGGATTCCAACTATGACAAGGTTTGGGGACCACCTTCCGATCAGTGTACTCTAGAGAGGATACACTGGGGTTCAACAAGAACATCTTGCAACTCGACCACACATGAATGACCACTCATTTAACTTGAGTGTGCCGAGCATATTATCACCAACAGCTGTGATCAATAACCATTACCAAAAGCATACAAAAACGAATAGAATAAGAAGCAAATGGAATTTCTCTAGATCAGGTGATAATACCCCTAATGGGAATGACCCACTTGGCCATGCTGGCTACCCGATCGGTTTATGAGGCTTGAGGCTACGGTTACCTATTTGGCTGTTTCATTCAGTTTGAATGCCACATCATCAGATCCGTCAAAATCACTGTTTGTAACAACCCGAAAATCTTGGCCAGTTAAAAAAATTTTATTTTGGCAATTTTAGCGAATTTTGATTATTTAAAATGAATCATTTTAAATAATATCGACGAGAAATTTATTTTGAATAGAATTCGAACGTATATATTATACGCGTCGTCGTTAGAATATAATATTTATATATAATTATAAAAGGAATTGAAAATGGCACGGTAGTTCGATAATTCGATTTCAAACTTCAATTGAATGTACCGGGTGCAAAACAATCCTGATTTTAGTGAAACCAAAAACATTAGGATCTAATTGATGATATCTTTCCAACGAATCCGAAAAATCGAAATTTCATAGCGGGAATCAAAAGATATGTCCAGTTGAAAATTCTGAATAGTCCCTATGGAATTCAGGCCCTTAAAAATTGACATTTTGCAAATGACCTCGGATTTCGAAGAAACCACTTTTGTTGGATCCGCAGTGTCAAATCATTGCTAGATTCCAAATTTCATAATTTTTCGAATCCATATGTGAGCGTGGCAAAGGAAAACGCGTTTGACCAGTTTCAGTTGATTTGAATCGACTGGAAAATGACCATTTTTCCAATGGCCTCAGAATTCGACGAAACTAGTTTTGTTAGGACCGTATCGTCAATACGAACCTAGAAAATATTTTTCGAGAATTTTTAGAGTTAGTATGTGACCCCAGTGAATTGAAATGCGCGTTCAAATTCAATATATAGAGTTATATGTTGATTTTAACGGAAACTAATCGAAACAGCTGAATCAGCTTACGATACATATCCCATAGTGTTCGGAATGGGGGTAAAACGCTACAGGCGACAGGCGGTGGGTCCCGTTTCGAGTTCGAAAATAAAAGTTGCTTTTTGAAGTCAATAAATAATTAAATATATATTTTTTATATAAACCCCTCCTCTTTCATTTTGACAGAAGAAAAAAAAAGAAAAAGAAAATATCGAGCCGCCCTCCCGCTCTGCCGACATGGGGCATCGCACCCAACGCGCCGCGCTCCGGCGAGCCTCGCCGCACCCCCACCCCCTTGCCGTCGCCACCTTCTTCCCCGATCCCTCTTCCTCCCTCTCACCTCCTCCGCGAACGAAGACCGCGAGCCCCCCCTTTACCCAAATCGAATGCGCCACCTCCCCTCCTCATCTCCGACCTCCTCCTCACCTCCTCTGGCACCACCACTCCGCTACCGCCCCGCCTACCTCACTATTCCGCCGATCTCGACCCCCGTTCGCTGAAAACCGACTGTAAGCTTTTTATTTTTATTTTTATTTTTATTCATATTTATTTAAAATACTTTGTTTTTAAATGAGAGGAATAATCAGTTTATATATATAGCAAATAGGATTTAATTTCTATTTTAATAAAGTTTTGATTTTTATAATGTGAACATCGTTATAAAAATTCGATTTTTAAATATATGAAGTGATTATAAAAAAATGATTTTTAAATTGAAAGTGAACAAATAAAAATGTGATTTTTGTATATGTAGTGGCCACGGGCAAACGAAGATGATAAAAAGGCGAGAATGAAGAAGATTTCTATAAAAGAAGTGTCGTGAAGTTGGATAGCTATTGGTGAGAACTTCTCACTCAAAATCTCTTTTTCTAGTTATATATATATACTAGGATGCAGACGGTGCTTAGTAGCACCCGACACAATCGTCCACAGACCATGGACTTGTTTGATTGGTTGTGTAGTTGGTTAGATTATTTGGTTTGAATTGAATTGTTTGGTGAAATGGAATGGATTTGATTGATGTGTGAATGGCGTGGGCCTTCACTAGACCGGGGATAAGGCTAGGCCTTGTCCCGCTTCTAGTATCGTGCCGTTATGCCGCCGAAATTTTCTAAAAATATGTTTGAAATATAAAAATATCATTTTATTGAATAAATGAACTGAATAGTAATTCATGTGTTAAAATAAATTGTTTTATCGTTAAAAATATAATTTTAACGTGAAAGTGAATAAATGAATATTTATAAACAAATCGGCCGATTTGTTTATATACACTGATTTGACTGATATTGATTGGGTCGATAAATTTTACACATCGCCCAACTGCACAACTAAAATCTGTGTTTGACTGTTTGAAACCCCACACGGGTGTTGGGATGAAATTTGAAGTTCACTCATCCTGATTGATTAAAAATGTCGATCGATTGATTGACAGGCTGTTATAAGCGTTAGATACCTATATTTGATGCTTATACAGTGTAGTGCACTTTGGTTGATGGTTGATTATTTTTCAATGCAATTATATACATGTGTTGTATGGAATCCATATAATTAACGTTATATGGTGATTGATTGGGCCTCATTCCAATCGGGAAAATAGTGAATATTATAAAAGAAGATTCAGGTGTTGAATATAAAATAATCATGTGTTGACGATGTTCATGTGTTGAAAATATCCGTGTGTTGAGTAAAATATTTTAAATAATAAAATTCACATCTTTATCATATTTAAAATTAGAACTACTTTACGGTGGAGTCTGATTAAAATCAAATGATAGATACCATATTTTATAAAATATTTTAAACAACAAAAATAGTGATGTGTTGACAGTACTCATGTGTTGAGATTAGTCGTGTGTTGAAAGAAATATAGATTCATGTGTTGAATAGAATAAATATTCATTTGTTGAATAGAATAACGGATTTATTGAAATATATATAAAGACGTGTTGATTAGAGTTGCGCTATTTTGACGTGAACGATATTTATATCGATTTTATTCGTTTTATAATGAATATTGAAAAGTGATTTCAAAATTTAATGTTTTGAAATGAAATTCAAATTGGATTAGATTAAAAATTCAAATTGAAATAAAATTGAATCAATTTGAAATGAATTCGAATCGAATAGGAAGTGAATTCGATTCGAATTGAATAAAAACTGAATTTGAATTCGAATTGAATAGAAAGTGAATTTGAATTCGAATTGAATAGAAAGTGAATTTGAATTCGAATTGAATAGAAATGAATTCGAATTGAATTAAATTGAATTAAATTGAATTAAAAACGAATTGAAATCGTTTTGAATGAAATTTAGAACGAACTGAAATTGAATTGAAATCAATTTGAAATGAATTCGAATTGAATTAAATAGAAGGTAAATTCAAATTGAATTGAATTGAAACAAATTAGAATTTGAAATGAATTGAAACGAATTTGAATTCGAATTCGAATTAAATAAAGTTGAATTGAAATCAAATCGATTTCAAATTGAATATAGTGTTGAAATGGTTTTGAAAACGAATTTAAAACGATTTATAAAATACGTTTTAACAGGAAATCAATGAAATATATAATATATATATATATATATATATATATATATATATATTATATATAATGGCCTGAATAGAACGCGCCGCGCCGCGGCAGTTCTTGAATTTCGACCATTGACTTCGAATTGATGTTGCGGGAGATCTGACCGTCGGATTCTCCTAAAACCGGAACCGTTGGGTTCGTATCGAAAAGAGCTTTCCAATGAATATTAGAAATTTGAAATCTAACGAGTGGATTTGGAATTATGTCCAAATCAAATTCGAAAAAGGTCGCTGTAAGTGCAGTTCGATGGCCGTTGTTGGAAATCGACTGTACGGGCCTTGATAAAATTATTAAAAATATTGTAAATTTGTGTAAAATCATAAGAAATGATTTGGGAAGAATTGAGCTGGAGAATTCCACATTCGAAAAGATAAAAATAGATTTTTATCGAAATGAACTAGTTTTGAACTAGAATTAAAATCAATTTATTTGTGAAATAAATAAATTGAATTTGAAAGTGATTTTAAAAATAATCAATATTCCCAATATGTGAATTGGACTGGAGCTGAATCGAAATTATCTTCGGGATATTTCGATGTTGGATTTCGTGACTATACAGATATTGTTATGGGAATTTGAAAGATATATTTTATATCGTTATTTCCAATACAATATTTGTTGGTTTCAGAATTTGATATTGAATATAAGCCGATATATTTTCTATTCAAAGCCTTGTATTTAATATCAAATGTGATTTGGGTTTATCGTGAATCGTGTTTTAGATGACATTGGTTCTTTAACCCAGTTAAAGGCAAGATATCGATTTTTGAGAAGATTAAAACTAAGTGGAGTTTTAATGAATCTTTAATTAGATTAAAAATGTGAATTGATAATTTAAATTATCAAATCTGAAAAGTGATCGAGAGTGGAGTATCACCAGTTTTTCTCCAAAGCAATAGTTAAATCTTTAATTAGATTTGAACGTGAAATGGTAATTAATTTTACCGATAACACCGTGGTGTTAAATATGGAGTATTACCAGTTTTGCTCCATGGGATATATAGGTTGGGATTGGGAAATAAAATAAATAATTACTTCGGTATGTTTCGCTAATCCCGACTAGTTTGGAAAACCATAAAATGGTTTAAAATGATATCCAAAGGAAGATCAAAGAATAAATTTAGAAGAATTTATCTTGGATAAAATTAATGGGAACCTTTCCCTAAGAATGTGATTTTGTGAATAAAAGAATATTCTGAATTGGAATGAGGCGTTCATAGTGTTTGTGTAACATTTGTTTATTATATACGTGGGTTATTCAAAAAGGCCGGGTTATACCCATTCTGAATAACTGATTCGACGAGATGTCGAAGATGAAGACGGTGGTTGAAGACCGGAAGTCTTCACGTCGTTTGGGTGATTACTGATGATCTTGATTGGGCTGTACACCCAAGAAGATGGAAACAGTTGGTGATCGTCCAGACGTGCTTGGAGATCGATGGATATGCGGGGTACTAGGTGCCTCCGGTTTCGTTCAGACCTAGAACGGACTTGTAAATGGACTGTGTGTCTGACATTGGATTTTAGTCCGTGTGATTGATCTCTATTAAATATATATCTATTTGGCGGCGGAGAATTTATTCTCTTGCTTAACGCCCTTCTCTGAGACGTACGAGCTCAGGGGTTATATATTGATGGATATCAATCGCATGGAGTGAATTGCCTGTGTGGCATGCTAAGATGCAAATGATCAAGGCTTCTGTTGAAAAGCAAAGTCTTGTGGTTGATGATCGAAGCACGGCCTTTGTGGCGTAGCTTTGTGTAACGTTGATTCGCGAGTATCACACCCGGTATGAATCAAAAACGGGAGATGGACATCAGGGAGGACATGCGTTTCTTTCTAGTTAGGAGTGGTGTCAGTGCTTGAACTGGCTGACGAGTTTGACTCATGTGGATGTTGCTTATTATTACTTGCTGAAAAGCGAGGCGCCTCGTGATATCGGTTTCGGCCGATGCTTCTGGTCGGCTGACGGGCCAGGCTTACGCCCCAAAGGGCGGGGAAACGCATGTTCAGGCATTTTAATCCACATCGGTGGACCGGCCCTGACGATCCAAGGGCCCACCTGAGTCTGGGTCCTGAGGGGCAGACTAGAGCGTCTCGAATCGGTGAGGATCTTGCCCCTAGCCTCGGTTCATACCATAAATGATAACCCAACTTCCAATACGACATTGCGGTTTTGTTTGTAAACTTATATATGGCGACATAGTGTTATGGGGCATTCATGCTGCCTATGATTGATACTTATGATTTGAAGTTGTTTTATACACTATGCACTTATAATAGTATCAAATGATTTCTTTTAAACGTATCAAGCATTCTTGGCTATTATAAGGTAGAAACCCTATCCCCCGGCTTGCGTTGCATTGTGTGATAGGACCTGGGTCTTATAATAGCTTCATTTTTCTTTATTTAGCATTGCGCTGTTCGTTTTATGCACTAGTATTCTCGGGAGGAAACCCGTTCCGTGTTATACGGCGTGGTCCCTTGATTTACCGAACTTTGAAAATAAAGATAAATAACTGTTTTAGTTCTCACACCAGTCACATGACTGACCTGGAGTTTATTGTTTTAACCTAAACTCTGGGTGCCCTTATTTTGACACGGGCAGCTAGTAGTTTTGGTTTTGCAGATTTATATTCACAGGATCCTGGTTTACAGCTGGAACGATATCCGGAAAGCTTTGTATCCGTATATCCCTTCTAGTTGTGTATTGTATTATTTTCCGCTGCTATGTATTTAAATGTAATTTAAATCTCTGATATTTCTATATAATATTCATTTATACTCTGTATATTCTTGTAATCTGATGCATTGTTGTAATATACAGCGAAATGTTCTTTTGTACGCGTTTTATTTTGTCCTGTTCTCAAAACGATAGGGCGTTTCGACCGGTCTGGGTCGGTTTAGCGACTGGTTCGGACCGAGCGAAATTCCTGCTCGTCACATTTGGTATCAGAGCTTTGGTTTACAAAGCGGAGAACAAGGCACATTAGAACCATACGAAAGAATTCATCAGATATTGGATTAGTAATATCCAATTAGAATGACTCGTTAAAGATAGGATCAGTAGTATCCTAGAACGAGTGTGAAGAGTATATTTTTAAAATAAAACAAATTTTGTTTTGAAAATCTAAATCAACTATTCGTATTTGATTATTTGTTTATTTTGAATATGGGCAATCCAATATATAAAGATTTTGCATATACGCATCATGAACGTATATTCGAAGTTTTAATATACTAGATAGATATAGAATCATATTCTAGACACCCGGAGATGATTCTGATGATTGATATATCATCATCAGAATTTGTGTTCGTGTTTTGAAGGTGTGATTTCTATATGTTTCCATTAGACTGGTGTGAGAACCAAAACTTATATAGTTAGAACACATTGTGTGAATTGGCATCAAAACATGATTTTCTGTATATGTATCAAAATTATGAATTTGAAACTCTAATTCACTAATTGATTGATGTTTGTGTTGTTTGTTTATTTGTTTGACAATTTTGAACCATTATGCCTAATTGAACCAAATATTGAACTATATTGAAAATTGGTTGCATTTGCTTGCATATACATATACTTACATTGAACAGGTCATAGCAAGGAGGCTAGAGCAGAGAATAAAATTTGTTTGCCCGACAAATAGGTACATGTTTACTACATAATTTACTGTTTTGTTTGGGTGATGATGAATTTATGAGCCTATTGGCTAGCCGCTTGGCTTTTTCTTTTTCTTTTTGAGATTAGAAGGACCGGGGAAGCTATTTGAAATTCCCCGATGCTCCCGGTGCAGGGGAGGTTATGGCGAAATTTTTCAAAAATTTAGGGTGTTAGCCAAATTTTTTTGAAATTTTGAAAATTCTCAGAAACTAAAGAGTTGGAGAATGGAAGCTAGATCGAACGTAGAGTTGATTAATCAAACCACTTTCGACTTTGTTCCTTTTCGGGGACGAAAAGTTTTAAGTGGGGGAGATTGTAACAACCCGAAAATCTGGGCCAGTTTAAAAATTTTTATTTTGGCAATTTTAGCGAATTTTGATTATTTAAAATGAATCATTTTAAATAATATCGACGAGAAATTTATTTTGAATAGAATTCGAACGTATATATTATACGCGTCGTCGTTAGAATATAATATTTATATATAATTATAAAAGGAATTGAAAATGGCACGGTAGTTCGATAATTCGATTTCAAACTTCAATTGAATGTACCGGGTGCATAACAATCCGGATTTTAGTGAAACCAAAAACATTAGGATCTAATTGATGATATCTTTCCAACGAATCCGAAAAATCGAAATTTCATAGCGGGAATCAAAAGATATGTCCAGTTGAAAATTCTGAATAGTCGTTATGGAATTCAGGCCCTTAAAAATTGACATTTTGCAAATGACCTCGGATTTCGACGAAACCACTTTTGTTGGATCCGCAGTGTCAAATTATTGCTAGATTCCAAATTTCATAATTTTTCGAATCAATATGTGAGCGTGGCAAAGGAAAACGCGTTTGACCAGTTTCAGTTGATTTTAATCGACTGGAAAATGACCATTTTCCAATGGCCTCAGAATTCGACGAAACTAGTTTTGTTAGGACCTTATCGTCAATACGAACATAGAAAATATTTTTCGAGAATTTTTAGAGTTAGTATGTGACCCCAGTGAATTGAAATGCGCGTTCAAATTCAATATATAGAGTTATATGTTGATTTTAACGGAAACTAATCGAAACAGCTGAATCAGCTTACGATACATATCCCATAGTGTTCAGAATGGGGGTAAAACACTACAGGCGACAGGCGGTGGGTCCCGTTTCGAGTTCGAAAATAAAAGTTGCTTTTTGAAGTCAATAAATAATTAAATATATATATTTTATATAAACCCCCTCCCCTCTTTCATTTTGACAGATGAAAAAAAAAAGAAAAAGAAAATATCGAGCCGCCCTCCCGCTCTGCCGACATCAGGCATCGCGCCCAACGCGCCGCGCTCCGGCGAGCCTCGCCGCACCCCCCCTGCCGTCGCCACCTTCTTCCCCGATCCCTCTTCCTCCCTCTCACCTCCTCCGCGAACGAAGACCGCGAGCCCCTCCCTTTACCTAAATCGAATGCGCCACCTCCCCTCCTCATCTCCGACCTCCTCCTCACCTCCTCTGGCACCACCACTCCGCTACCGCCCCGCCTACCTCACTATTCCGCCGATCTCGACCCCCGTTCGCTGAAAACCGACTGTAAGCTTTTTATTTTTGTTTTTATTTTTATTCATATTTATTTAAAATACTTTGTTTTTAAATGAGAGGAATAATCAGTTTATATATATAGCAAATAGGATTTAATTTCTATTTTTAATAAAGTTTTGATTTTTATAATGTGAACATCGTTATAAAAATTCGATTTTTAAATATATGAAGTGATTATAAAAATATGATTTTTAAATTGAAAGTGAACAAATAAAAATGTGATTTTTGTATATGTAGTGGCCACGGGCAAACGAAGATGATAAAAAGGCGAGAATGAAGAAGATTTCTATAAAAGAAGTGTCGTGAAGTTGGATAGCTATTGGTGAGAACTTCTCACTCAAAATCTCTTTTTCTAGTTATATATATATATATATATATATACTAGGATGCAGACGGTGCTTAGTAGCACCCGACACAATCGTCCACAGACCATGGACTTGTTTGATTGGTTGTGTAGTTGGTTAGATTATTTGGTTTGAATTGAATTGTTTGGTGAAATGGAATGGATTTGATTGATGTGTGAATGGCGTGGGCCTTCACTAGACCGGGGATAAGGCTAGGCCTTGTCCCGCTTCTAGTATCGTGCCGTTTTGCCGCCGAAATTTTCTAAAAATATGTTAGAAATATAAAAATATCATTTTATTGAATAAATGAACTGAATAGAAATTCATGTGTTAAAATAAATTGTTTTATCGTTAAAAATATAATTTTAACGTGAAAGTGAATAAATGAATATTTATAAACAAATCGGCCGATTGGTTTATATACACTGATTTGACTGATATTGATTGGGTCGATAAATTTTACACATCGCCCAACTGCACAACTAAAATCTGTGTTTGACTGTTTGAAACCCCACATGGGTGTTGGGATGAAATTTGAAGTTCACTCATCCTGATTGATTAAAAATGTCGATCGATTGATTGACAGGCTGTTATAAGCGTTAGATACCTATATTTGATGCTTATACAGTGTAGTGCACTTTGGTTGATGGTTGATTATTTTTCAATGCAATTATATACATGTGTTGTATGGAATCCATATAATTAACGTTATATGGTGATTGATTGGGCCTCATTCCAATCGGGAAAATAGTGAATATTATAAAAGAAGATTCAGGTGTTGAATATAAAATAATCATGTGTTGACGATGTTCATGTGTTGAAAATATCCGTGTGTTGAGTAAAATATTTTAAATAATAAAATTCACATCTTTATCATATTTAAAATTAGAACTACTTTACGGTGGAGTCTGATTAAAATCAAATGATAGATACCATAGTTTTATAAAATATTTTAAATAACAAAAATAGTGATGTGTTGACAGTACTCATGTGTTGAGATTAGTCGTGTGTTGAAAGAAATATAGATTCATGTGTTGAATAGAATAAATATTCATTTGTTGAATAGAATAACGGATTTATTGAAATATATATAAAGCCGTGTTGATTAGAGTTGCGCTATTTTGATGTGAACGAAATTTATATCGATTTTATTCGTTTTATAATGAATATTGAAAAGTGATTTCAAAATTTAATGTTTTGAAATGAAATTCAAATTGGATTAGATTAAAAATTCAAATTGAAATAAAATTGAATCAATTTGAAATGAATTCGAATCGAATAGGAAGTGAATTCGATTCGAATTGAATAAAAAGTGAATTTGAATTCGAATTGAATAGAAAGTGAACTTGAATTCGAATTGAATAGAAAGTGAATTTGAATTCGAATTGAATAGAAATGAATTCGAATTGAATTAAATTGAATTAAAAACGAATTGAAATCGTTTTGAATGAAATTTAGAACGAACTGAAATTGAATTGAAATCAATTTGAAATGAATTCGAATTGAATTAAATAGAAGGTAAATTCAAATTGAATTGAATTGAAACAAATTAGAATTTGAAATGAATTTAAACGAATTTGAATTCGAATTAAATAAAGTTGAATTGAAATCAAATCGATTTGAAATTGAATATAGTGTTGAAATGGTTTTGAAAACGAATTTAAAACGATTTATAAAATACGTTTTAATAGGAAATCGATGAAATATATAATATATATATATATATATACATATTATATATATATAATGGCCTGAATAGAACGCGCTGCGCCGCGGTAGTTCGTGAATTTCGACCATTGACTTCGAATTGACGTTGCGGGAGATCCGACTGTCGGATTCTCCTAAAACCGGAACCGTTGGGTTCGTATCGAAAAGAGCTTTCCAATGAATATTAGAAATTTGAAATCTAACGGGTGGATTTGGAATTATGTCCAAATCAAATTCTAAAAAGGTCGCTGTAAGTGCAGTTCGATGGCCGTTGTTGGAAATCGACTGTACGGGCCTTGATAAAATTATTAAAAATATTGATAATTTGTGTAAAATCATAAGAAATGATTTGGGAAGAATTGAGCTGGAGAATTCCACATTTGAAAAGATAAAAATAGATTTTTTATCGAAATGAACTAGTTTTGAACTAGAATTAAAATCAATTTATTTGTGAAATAAATAAATTGAATTTGAAAGTGATTTTAAAAATAATCAATATTCCCAATATGTGAATTGGACTGGAGCTGAATCGAAATTATCTTCGGGATATTTCGATGTTGGATTTCGTGACTATACAGATATTGTTATGGGAATTTGAAAGATATATTTTATATCGTTATTTCCAATACGATATTTGTTGGTTTCAGAATTTGATATTGAATATAAGCCGATATATTTTCTATTCAGAGCCTTGTATTTAATATCAAATGTGATTTGGGTTTATCGTGAATCGTGTTTTAGATGACATTGGTTCTTTAACCCAGTTAAAGGCAAGATATCGATTTTTGAGAAGATTAAAACTAAGTGGAGTTTTAATGAATCTTTAATTAGATTAAAAATGTGAATTGATAATTTAAATTATCAAATCTGAAAAGTGATCGAGAGTGGAGTATCACTAGTTTTTCTCCAAAGCGATAGTTAAATCTTTAGTTAGATTTGAACGTGAAATGGTAATTAATTTTACCGATAACACCGTGGTGTTAAATATGGAGTATTACCAGTTTTTCTCCATGGGATATATAGGTTGGGATTGGGAAAAAAAATAAATAATTACTTCGGTATGGTTCGCTAATCCCGACTAGTTTGGAAAACCATAAAATGGTTTGAAATGATATCCAAAGGAAGATCAAAGAATAAATTTAGAAGAATTTATCTTGGATAAAATTAATGGGAACCTTTCCCTAAGAATGTGATTTTGTTAATAAAAGAATATTCTGAATTGGAATGAGGCGTTCATAGTGTTTGTGTAACATTTGTTTATTATATACGTGGGTTATTCAGAAAGGCCGGGTTATACCCATTCTGAATAACCGATTCGACGAGATGTCGAAGATGAAGACGGTGGTTGAAGACCGGAAGTCTTCACGTCGTTTGGGTGATTACTGATGATCTTGATTGGGCTGTACACCCAAGAAGATGGAAACAGTTGGTGATCGTCCAGACGTGCTTGGAGATCGATGGATATGCGGGGTACTAGGTGCCTCCGGTTTCGTTCAGACCTAGAACGGACTTGTAAATGGACTGTGTGTCTGACATTGGATTTTAGTCCGTGCGATTGATCTCTATTAAATATATATCTGTTTGGCGGCGGAGAATTTATTCTCTTGCTTAACGCCCTTCTCTGAGACGTACGAGCTCAGGGGTTATATATTGATGGATATCAATCGCATGGAGTGAATTGCCTATGTGGCATGCTAAGATGCAAATGATCAAGGCTTCTGTTGAAAAGCAAAGTCTTGTGGTTGATGATCGAAGCACGGCCTTTGTGGCGTAGCTTTGTGTAACGTTGATTCGCGAGTATCACACCCGGTATGAATCAAAAACGGGAGACGGACATCAGGGAGGACATGCGTTTCTTTCTAGTTAGGAGTGGCGTCAGTGCTTGAACTGGCTGACGAGTTTGACTCATGTGGATATTGCTTATTATTACTTGCTGAAAAGCGAGGCGCCTCGTGATATCGGTTTCGGCCGATGCTTCTGGTCGGCTGACGGGCCAGGCTTACGCCCCAAAGGGCGGGGAAACGCATGTTCAGGCATTTTAATCCACATCGGTGGACCGGCCCTGACGATCCAAGGGCCCACCTGAGTCTGGGTCCTGAGGGGCGGACTAGAGCGTCTCGAATCGGTGAGGATCTTGCCCCTAGCCTCGGTTCATACCATAAAGATAACCCAACTTCCAATACGACATTGCGGTTTTGATTGTAAACTTATATATGGCGACATAGTGTTATGGGGCATTCATGTCGCCTATGATTGATACATATGATTTGAAGTTGCTTTATACACTATGCACTTATAATAGTATCAAATGATTTCTTTTAAACGTATCAAGCATTCTTGGCTATTATAAGGTAAAAACCCTATCCCCCGGCTTGCGTTGCATTGTGTGATAGGACCTGGGTCTTATAATAGCTTCATTTTTCTTTATTTAGCATTGCGCTATTTGTTTTATGCACTGGTATTCTCGGGAGGAAACCCGTTCCGTGTTATATGGCGTGGTCCCTTGATTTACCGAACTTTGAAAATAAAGATAAATAACTGTTTTAGTTCTCACACCAGTCACATGACTGACCTGGAGTTTATTGTTTTAACCTAAACTCTGAGTGCCCTTATTTTGACACGGGCAGCTAGTAGTTTTGGTTTTGCTGATTTATATTCACAGGATCCTGGTTTACAGCTGGAACGATATCCGGAAAGCTTTGTATCAGTATATCCCTTCTAGTTGTGTATTGTATTATTTTCCGCTGCTATGTATTTAAATGTAATTTAAATCTCTGATATTTCTGTATAATATTCATTTATACTCTGTATATTCTTGTAATCTGATGCATTGTTGTAATATACAGCGAAATGTTCTTTTGTACGCGTTCTATTTTGTCCTGTTCTCAAAACGATAGGGCGTTTCGACCGGTCTGGGTCGGTTTAGCGACTGGTTCGGACCGAGCGAAATTCCTGCTCATCACACTGTTTGACGTCCTCAAAAATACATTGGGTGTTAAGCTAAGAGAAGATGACTTCTCCGCCACCAAACTGAAGTACGTTTGAGAAAATCAATGTACGTGATCATCTGGAAGTACTCTGTCAAACATCTGTCCATATATGTTTGTTCTGGGACTGGACAAACCGAAGACACTATACCGTAAATAGAACATCCCTTGCAAATTTGGTTTGTCTTCAATTCCTTTAGCATAATCTAATTCGCAACGTCTATGCCTATACAGATTGGTGTTCGGATAATAAATCCAACCTATCCCTCCGTATTGACAACGATGGTAAAAAATACTTTGATAGCCAGTTATTCAACTATCAAAGGAAAAACAAACATCCATCCAAGATCAAACAATCACTGGCCCTTTTAATATGTTGTTAAGTTTGTTTCCTTAAAGAGTTCTCTATAATTATTTCTAGTTATCAAATTTTAAAAAATATTCTAACTCCTTAAATTTTTAGAAAATTTTGCCAGTGTCTCCTTTGTACGGGTCACTCGGTACAAGTACGAAATGCATCCTTATACCCTTTCCATTCAAAATGAAAATAAAAAAGCCAAGTGGCTTGCCCAATAGGCTCATAAAACCTCATATGGAGTTTAAATGTGTACCTTTTTGTTTAGCACTCAAATTATAATCTGCAATCTCTTCTTTCCATACCTGTTTAACATACATACTCCCATTTCCCATTTATTTTAATCAATTCAACACCTTTCAATACATTTGCTTCCTATTCACTAATTTATTTTCTAATTAGCTTCTTTGTTTAATTTATTGTTAGTTTGAACATATCACATTTAAATATTTTTTTAATTCATTTATACAAACAAACTCAAATTCTTTGCTCGCTTTCAAATTTTAATCCAGGTTTCATATTCGAATACCCAATTTCAAGTTACTTAAACAAAGTTAAGTTTGACCCAAAAAACTATTAACTAATTCCTTTTGAAATTAGTTAACCTCATTTGATTATTATAAAACTGATTTTTGTTGCAAAAATTAATCCGTTTATCCCACCTGAGTCCATATTTTATAACTCAAATCGGGATTTTTCTAATGGAAATTTACGTTTTATTCGCTTATAAGCCTTTTTCAATTAAATAGACCATTATGGTTTATAAACGATTATAGCATTGTTTTTCTAATTTTTTTTTTTGACATTACTCTATATCTATAAGACGAAACCAAGAATTTTCTCTTTCATTAAAAAAATATAATTCAATAGGTCCGATAGATTCTTTTTTTAAAGGATTTCGACTTATATTGAGTTTTACATACTCAATTGAAGTTCGAAACATCAAATGATGAACAACCGTACTGCAACGAGTTCGTTTTAATTAAATTTATATATAAACGTTTTAAACTTCGTTTATTAAATTAATTTCAACTCCACTTTCAGTGATTAATACAAATTAAACCCGTTATCCAAATCTAACTTAGCAATCCGATTATTTTTACTCATATATTATTTTATTCTATATTCATAACTCAGTTATGAATTTATTCAATCTCCAATTTCTATATTCAATTCCAATTCATATGGAATTAGATTATTTATTGATTGAATTCCAATTTTCTTTGGACATAAATTATTTTATAAACATGCGATCTAATCGAATTTCAATTATAAATTCTTTTTTTACAAAAAATCCATTAATTTAACTTCCCTCACCATTATAAACTAATATCATCTCTTAGTAATAGTGTCTCTTAGTAATAGTGAAATCGTTCAGGTTGGGGTATTTTAATTACCTCTCAGACCTTAACTGACAACGTTCTTATCTTGAGACGGATAAGAGTTTGTAATTCAAAAACTGATATTAATTGTCATAAAATCCTCTCTTTTATCTCATTTTAAAATATGATTTTTAAATGCCATTTATTATATTTGGAAAAAACTATTTCCAAATTATCTGATGAAAATTACTTCATCATATTTTTAAACGTTGATTATAAATCAACTTCCTTATTTATTGTTAGACCCAAAAGTGGTTCTAACACCCAAATTGATTAAAAGCAAATAAGATGAGATAAAAATAAAAAATGAACACACAGGATTTATAGTGGTTCGGCGAAGAGATGCCTACGTCCACTTATTTTTCACTATATTCACTGATTCAGTTGTAAATACAATGTAATAGTCACTTGATTTCACTCACAACTCGCTTATATTCACTCAATAGATTAAAACAAATAACGAAAGAAGATTTGGATTCTCCGGGAGCAATGGAGTTCGGATTATGGAGGTGGTTGAATTCTTAAAGTGCTGAAAAAAGATCCTTCTCTTTGTCTCCAGACGGGGTATTTATAGGTGTGAATTTGCTCAAAACCCGATCCGGATCGGAGCCACGTGTCGTCCATCCCATTGGCCTCGGGTTCGGATGGATTACTGTGCTGACAACGCATCAAAATAGTGAACGTTATGGGTAGGAACTGGTCACAGCCGGTCCGGATATCCAGGCGCTTTTGCAGGAGAATGATATGGAACATGGGTTCGGGTCGGAGACGCACAGATAAGGGGTTCGGATCGGGATACCCGATCCGACCCGGATTGGCTTGGATGCAACGCTCTCTTCCTCTCTAATCTGCTCCGCTCCGATCCATTTTCGTGGCAAACAGGTGGCTTTCCGATCCAATCGAGATTTAGTTGCCCTCCGATCCGATTAGACATTCCTTACCAATTTACTCAGTAGGAGTTCACCGATCCGAACAGAGGACTCTATCCGACCCGAACCGATAGGTTGCTCTGACCCGACCCGAACAGCTGCTGCTATCTAATCTAGATTGTAGTGTCTTCTCCAATCCGAACCGAAGTCTTCTAATTAAAAATGCTCTTCAATGTCTGGTTTCTTGACTTTGTGTTGCCTAGTTCACAAAGTAGGCTAACACTTTGCCCCCTCAAAGGATGCTTCTGTGGGGAACGGAGCATGCTTTGATGTCGTTTGAATGCTAGTCCTTGAATCAGAACAGTCAGAAAGTCACTTCTGTTCGTTTGTGAAGATGCGTTGCTTCATGAAGACATGTCTCTTATCGCTTATATATATGTCGTGAAATACTTGATTCATTTTCTTCATTTTTGAGTCAAGTCCAGAAGTTCTTCTCGACATATAGTATTCTTCTCAGGTATGTTCTTTCCTAGTTTTTCTTTTAAATCCAATTCGAATGCTAGAGGAATGTACAGATTTCTGCCCGGTTCGGTGTCCGACCCGAGCACCTTTTCTTCCTGTTTCGCTTTGCACTGGGTTGATGGGCCGGAAGATGTGGGCTGGCTTGGACTCGGTCCGAACGGAGTAAAATACGGGGAATACAAAGAGCCATCTCACGTCTAATATAAACTCAACCACCCAAACTCTTCTACCTTTTTTACTCCCACAATTCTTGTTCTCCCAGCTTTATACCGAAATCCTATTTCCTAAAAAATCCAAAAACTCCAAAACTTCTCGTTTCAATCTTCGAATAAAACATCTAGGTATTTTAAATCTCCGATTATTTATGTAATAACTGATTTCAGCTAGAATTTGCGGTTAAGTCGAGCGATTGGAGTGTGGTGTTTGTTGAACTCCGACGCCTGGATCTCTTCCACCGTTTGTCATCGTCGTTGATGGCGTCTTCGCCGTCTCGAGGTAGCAACGGGGGTCATTGGGATCCAGCGTTAAACATTCAAGCACATAAACGCTTAACTTCATTTGGGTCTAGTGAAATTTGAAGACGAGAAAGGGGAGAATAGGAACTAGGTTCGGTTCGGGTAAGGAAATGCTGAAGCAGTGGAGGGGAGGACAAGTTCATATGTTAGGATCGGGTCGGAATGAAATGCGATGTGGAGAAAGCCATGCTTGCCCGACCAGGTCGGATTGGAGGAAAAGATAGAGAAAGGAAAAGGACGTATGGATCCTTTTGTTTGCTGAACCACTCCGAATGCTTATTCCGATCCGGTTTTAAACTGCCAAATATGAATGTCTTCTCCGAACCAAACAATACGCAGACCCGAGCCGATCCCAGCTATATGCACATCCGATCCGAACCCAACAATAAGCACACCCTACCCGAACTGAGTGATATGCATATTCCAACTTAAAGCACAAGACTTTATCCAACCAGGGTTAATCAATGCTTGACATAATCTTCAACTTAATGAACAGTTAGGGTAGTGCCTTATGAACGTAAACGATCATCAAGATTTATTCTGAACATCGCCGCTCCGTTAGAACTTCGCATTATGCTTTTAAGTGTTTTTCTTCTCATGTTTTGCGCACACCACACACACTTTAGCTCACACATATGCACAGGGGGACATGGGCTAATTTACTCTAATCCGTGCTATTGCTTCTTCAATAGTTCTATGACAATGAGGCCCAGACGCTCTTCCGGTCTAGCTGAGAGAAAAGAAGCCCCGGAAACTTCTAACAAAATCACTCTTGAGGATATATCTTCTTCGTCTGATCCAGAATGGGACAGTGAGGGTCCAGACTACGGGGTTGGAGATCGAGAAAGCAACGAGGCGTCTTCGGAAAATGAGGTTTCTCTGGGTTTTGAGGAGGAAGGAGGGATCGGTGACGATCGAGTCCCTGACGAATTTGAATCTGCCATTATATTGGAATCACCTCCAGATTCCGTAGAATCGACAATCGACAATGATCGACTTGTTCGAATTTGCTTAAAGTATGGAATAATGAAAAGGGACACCCTAGTGCCCTCACGTTCTGACCGTCCCCACAACCCTCCAGAAGGATATATGACGGTCACTCGATTGATGTGCATGGTTGGTGCCATTCCTCCATTCTCTCCATTCATTGTTGATTTTTTAAGACAAATGCGGATTGCCCCCATGCAGTTGCATCCCAATTCATATGCCTATTTGCACACCTTGTACATAGCATATCGTGAAATCCTAGGCATAGAGCTCACGTTCGATGACGTTCACTTCTTTTATAATTTCCAGCATCGGACTCGAGAGACTCCATCCTTCTGCTACTTTGAATCAGTCCCAAAAAGGAAGATAATCTCTGCACCATTTAGCAGTAAAGCTGGAGATTCCAGACTAGAATGGTTCTATGTAAAGCGACAGTCTGGATGCGCCAGGAGATGGACAAAATCAAGTAAAGCGTTGGATTTCTAAATCCGGACTCTATACACTTGAATCATCACCCTGACCTGTTTTCCTTTTTATTTGCAGTCGACAATCCCAAACAGATATCAGATCAGGTGTTCTTTAATCGGATGCACCGACTTCTTAATGGCGATCAAAAATTCTTGACTATCGACGAGATCCTTAAAGATGAATACCTTCACTTTCATGGGCTGCTATCTGTTTTTCGTAGCATTGGACATGGGACGGTTCCATACGCGTACATTCCTCCAGTGGAGGTAGTCCCAGAGATAGGAGAAGGCTCAGGAATTCCTACAGCGTCTCTTCACACTTCACCTTCTCCATCTTCTACGCAAGATGATGAATTGGCTAATCTGGCCGAAAAGCATCGTGAAGGATATATTGCCCCTGAGGAAACTACTTCTCTAGAAAAGTCAAAATCTTCCCAAGAGTCACCACTTCACGCTTCTGAGGGGGATGCCCCTAGCACTGATGATCAAATTTTTCAGGGTTTGGGGGATCTCCCATTACCTGGGACTATATACACTTCAGAGGATTTCAGGAAGGATCCTTTAGTCTTCACTTCTTCTGAAGAGACCACTCCCGCTAAGGCCAAAGAGCCTGCCCGTACTAGTCTAGCTTCAGACTCGGGTTGGTTGGGGGGAAACACACCACTTAGGATACACTTTACATAACAGCATTTACCTTCATTGCACCTCTTTCCTCACGAGTCCATTAACTCTAAATTTCGTTCGTTTTATCGTGCAGGTACAATGTCTCGATCCTATTATGATATAAGAAAGCTTCGCCGCAGCATGTCCAATCCTCCTCAGGATGTCGAGTATGACCGCCGGGATGATCGTGGTAGGGAGGAGAGAAGGCCTTATGATCCCTATTGTTCTCGACCCTCACGTTCTCGCTCACCCGTTAGGCCAGAACAAGAGAAATACAAAGGTTACCAAAGCCGTAGGGAGGAGGATAGACCACAATCCAAAGATTCCTCCTCTTCCTATGAAAAACGCAGTAGAGAGAAAAGTCCTCCAAAGGAAACCGGGTCTCGAAGTAAGCAAAAGGTCCCTGCTACTAAACGACCTAGGACAGACAAAGAGACTACAGAATCCTCTTCAGGAAGGGACACCGAATTGACAATCCTCGCTCCTCCCCCACCAGATGCGGGAACTGCAATAAAGCGGGCATATTTGAAAGAGCAATTTCCCGAACACTACTTCGAAACTCTGACTTTTCTACCTTCTCTTGAACCTATTTCGTCTAATTGGGCAGATGAGGCCAAAGCAAAGATTGATGCGGTGCAAAAACAATATACTGAGATGTTCAAATATTCACGCAATCTTTCTAGAATCATCCGCACTCTAATCACAAACACTGATTCAATGCAAAAGACCGCGGAGGAAGATGCTAAGGCCTTAAAAGCTCTAGGAAAAGATTTGGAAGACACTCAAGCTCAGCTAGCGGTCGCTCAAAGGGACGCTTCTAATTTCAAACAACAATTCGAGGACATGCAAAAACGTTATCACGATTTGCTTGAATCTCATACTCATGAGCGTTCTGAATTAAAAAAGCAAGCTGACGAGGCCAAGTCAGAGGCTGCTAAGACACGCATTGCTTATGCTGAGCTTGAGCGGAAAAACGCCGAGTTAGCAAAGAGGAGTGCTGAATTAGAAAAGAAGAACGCTGACTTGGCTTCAAAGTTGTTTGAGGCAGAGAACAGGGCTGCTCTGGCCGAGGGCAATGTGGAGTGTGCTATTAAATCTGCGGAGGAAGCCCGCAAGCAACTATCAGAGGCGGAGGCTGATATTCAGGGCTTCGGCGAGCTAATGATTGAATTCTTCGCACACATTATTCGTCGTCGAAACATTTCTTGGATCGAGGACTATCCATCCACTATTGTTCAAGTATGGAATCAAATCGTTGAGTGGGAAAAAATAAGAACTTAAGGTCGATTCCCTTGATGAAGATAAACTGATGGAGAAATACTTGAGAGATGATGAACCGGAGCGTCTAGCTGAAGGGCGCCGCCTCATTGCTGAGGCCATGGAAGAAGAGAGACGGAAGTCTAAACAAAAAACCATTCTCAAAGCTGGTTCCTCTTCTTCTGCCCCTGCAACCTCCGAAGTAGAAGGGTATGATCCCGAAAATCCGGGAATTCCTCGAACAACCCTGCTATCCCCTATTCCTGAACTAACCCCAGAGGTAGTGGTCACCCCCGCTGATAAGTCTCCGGAAGGTATCGCTATCTTTTCTCCTCAATTTGCCAAAGCTATTTCTACCTTTCGCCACGTGATTGAACAATCGACGAGAGACCCTTTGTTTTCGCCTGAGTTGATAACCGTTGCTTCTCATTCTGTAGGTGTTGAATCATCCGAAAAGACAGATGTAGCTCAAGGAGCTGTCGCTGGGACAAAGCCCGCTGATAGGGCCAAAAAAGGGGAAGACAAGGCTGCTTCTATAGACTTGGGGGAAGGAAGTGAGCCAACTAAGGTCACCACTCCCCATGATGAAGAAATGATAGCAGCTTTAAAGGACGACGGAGGAGACGGGGGGCATGAAGAGGAACCGGAAGTTGCAATAACTGGGGAGTCGAAAAGCGCTGATGACGTTACCTTGGCTGCCATGAAGGCTGATCAAGACAAGCGCTTGCAATTAAAGGCCGAAGAACTAGACCCTGAGTTCCTCAAGCCCCTCGCAGTTGTGGATGCGGGATCAAGGTTAGTTGTTAAGCTCTCAACTAGATCTATTACAGAAGAACTTGCTAAAAAATCTTCCCTTGATTCCAGTGCCCCGCCCTCCGGGAAGAAGTCTACTGGCTCCAGTACCGCATTTTCAGGGAAAAAGAAATCAAAACGAATCTTGACTGAAGCCGAGAAGGAAGCAAAGGATGCGGAGAAAGCCGCCAAGAAGTCCAAGGCTCATTCCAAATCTAAATAGTGGATTGCCCTGTATCTTTTTAGCATCTTTGTGAACCAATAATTGCTGCTACAAGAGCAGCTCCTGCACTTTCTTTTTTAGCTATCTCCCTGTACAAATTCATTCATTTGTAAATAAAAATAATTCACTTTTTGCAATGTTTATTTGTTAGTAGTTCTGCACTTATATAAAAATGCATGTCTATAGTTATGAAACGAAGTTGTGGAGGGGGGAAATATGTGTATGCGTACGTGTCCCCGGTTAACTCCCACGAATTATTTAATATGCTTAATCAAGCAATCTGAATGCTCCCAATTCTCTGACGGGATAGCGCTTCCTGTGTCGTCAGTACCTGTCATTTTTTCTGGCATTTCTTTTATACTCTCTCTCTTTCTCTTGAGAGTTAGAGTTCGAGCTTAGTCATCTATTCATTCCCCGGTCTTTCAACGGGGAAAGAGTTCTTTTTCAGTGCTCAGTCGGAGGCGCTTTTATACTCTCTCTCTCTCTCTGGAGAGTTAGAGTTACGAGAAGAATCTCTTTTTCAGCGCTCAGTCGGAGACGCTTTTATACTCTCTCTCTCTGGAGAGTTAGAGTTACGAGAAGAATCTCTTTTTCAGCGCTCAGTCTGAGACGCTTTTATACTCTCTCTCTCTCTCTGGAGAGTTAGAGTTACGAATGTCGTTTTCTCATTCTTTTATGTCTTATTTTCCTTCAACCTTTTTAAGCTGTGAGTTATCCTGTATCTTATAATCACAACAGAATAACTGATAAATGTATATACGTAATGCATAAAAGTAAATAACACACAATATTTTTATAGTGGTTCAGCTAAGTCGTAGCCTACATCCACTTTATAGTCCTTTATTCATATCGTCAGATTTTCCCAAGGCAAGTCGTGCCTTATTACAGAGTTCACAGGAAAATAACAAAAAGTACAGCATTTCTAATCCAAATATCGCATTAAGTGTTGGGCATTCCATGCTCGAGGGACTTCTTCGCCATCTACGGTCGTTAACTTGAAGGTTCCTTTTTCAAGTTTCCGTTGGATGACAAAGGGTCCTTCCCATTTTGGGCCGAGGTGAGGAAGGGATGGAAAAACTCTCTTTAGCACCAAATCTCCTAGTTCAAAAGTTCTGAGGCGAACTTTTTTGTCATAATAGCGTGCCATCTGACGCCGATGTCTTGCTGCACGCAAATCTGCTTCGTCCCTTTTCTCTTCGACTTCATCAAGAGACTCAAGTAAGAGCTCCCGATTCATCATCGGGTCATAATATGTCACCCTGTGGGAAGGAACTTCCAGTTCAACTGGAATTACTGCTTCTGAGCCAAAGGAGAGAGAGAAAGGGGTATGACCGGTGGCTGTCTTAAATGTTGTTCGATATGCCCACAAAGCTAGGGGCAATTCGTCAACCCATCTTGCCTTTGCACGCTCTAACCGTTTCTTGAGGATGGATTTTATAACTTTGTTTATTGCCTCTACTTGTCCATTCGATTGCGGATAGGCAACTGCAGTATATCGCTTGTCTATCTTATACTTCTGACAGAAATTTCTGAATTCAGTACTATCAAACTGGGTTCCGTTGTCAGTTATGATCGTCCTTGGAATCCCGAACCGGCATATAATATTTCTGACCACAAAACTTATCACCTTTCTTGTTGGGATCTTGGTCAAGGGCTCATCTTCCACCCACTTCGTAAAATAGTCCACGGCCATTATTGCATACTTAGCTCCTCCTTTAGCAATCGGTAAAACTCCAATGATATCAATTCCCCACGTGGCAAATGGCCAAGGACTCACCATTGATTTAAGTTGGGTCGACGGTGCCCTGGGGATTTTGGCGAATCTCTGGCACTTATCGTAGCGTCGTGAATAATCAGCTGCATCTTTATTGATCGTAGGCCAGAAGTATCCGTACCGCAATATTTTCTTTGCTAAAGTTTGACCTCCTGTATGATCTCCACACTCACCTTCGTGTACTTCTCTTAGTACACGCTTGATGTCGTCGTGTGCGATACATCATAAGAGGGGCATAGAAAATCCTTGCCGATAGAGAGTATCATCTTGTATGACATATCTGGTAGCTTTGCGAACTATAGCTCTTTTCTCACTCTTCTGTGATGGGAGTGTCCCATTCTTGAGGAAATTCTTAATTGGAGTCATCCACGACTCCTTCTCTGGTTCTGCTTCAAAGGTGAATTCAATTTCCATTGACTCAAAGCTTGGCGACTCCAACGTTTCAATTGGAATTATTTCAGTCTCCTCTGGATTGTCGGAACTAGCCAGCTTTGCTAGTCTATCCGCTTTCTGGTTTTAAATTCTGGGAATATGTGTTATGCTGTACCGATCTAAGCTATTCAATAGCTCTTTCACTTTCTTGAGGTAGGCGATAAGTCGAGGTCCTCGAGCCACGAATTCCTCTCGCACTTGACAAACAACAATTTTAGAGTCACAAAATATGTCTATCATTTTTACTCCGAGGTCTTTAGCAAGCTTCAGCCCGGCGATCAGGGCTTCATATTCTGAGTCATTGTTAGTTGCCGAAAATTCTAATCGCAGGGCGTAATATAACGACCGTCCCTCGGGAGTGACTAAGACAATCCCAGCTCCGGACCTTCGGTCATTCTTAGCTCCATCTGTATATAATTTCCATGGATTAATCTCTAGCTCATCCTCGGATTTAACCACTCGGTCATCGATTATTTCCTCCTCTGGAATGGTGAACTCCGCAATAAAATCTGCTAGAGCTTGCCCCCTGATTGACTTTCGTGGTTGAAAATTCAAATCAAACTGACTTAGTTCTATGTTCCATTTGATCAACCTTCCCGATGCTTCGGGTCTCTGCAATACCTGCCTTAAGGGCTGGTCGGTGTATATGGTTATTGGATGGGCTTGGAAATAGTGACGAAGTTTTCGGGATGCGATCAGGAGGCTGTAAGCGAGCTTCTCAATTTTTGGGTAATTGTGCTCTGCCGCTGCTAATTTCTTACTTGCATAATACACCGGCCTTTGTACTTTGTCTTCTTCTCGAACCAGGGCCGTGCTGACAGCATGAGCCAAGACTGCCAAATAAACAAATAATTCTTCGTGATCTACGGGCTTTGATAAAATTGGCGGTTTCTCTAACAGTTCCAACAGATTTTGAAAGGCCTCAACACAATCCGGAGTCCACTGGAAGTTCTTCTTTCCCCTTTTTATCAAATCAAAAAACGGAACACATTTATCTGTGGCTTTGGAGATGAACCTACTCAGTGCCGCTACTTTCCCCGCAAGACTTTGGACGTCTTTAATTCTCCTCGGTTCTTCGATGTTTCTAATCGCTGCTATCTGGCTAGGGTTGATTTCAATTCCTCGGGAACTCACAATGAAGCCAAGGAACTTTCCTGATGCCACTCCAAATGAGCATTTCAGAGGATTCAATTTCATCCGGTACTTTCGCAAGATACCAAACATTTCCGCTAAGTCTTGCGTATGGCTGGAAGACTGCTTTGATTTGACAAGCATATCATCCACATAAACTTCCATAGTTTTTCCTATTTGATCATAAAACATTCTATTTACCAAGCGCTGATAAGTAGCTCCAGCGTTTTTTAACCCGAATGGCATTACAACATAACAATATAACCCCAAATTCGTAATGAAGCTCGTATGTTCTTGGTCTGGTACGTGCATAGGAATTTGGTTGTATCCAGAATATGCGTCCATGAAAGAGAGAAGTTCATGACCTGCTGTCGAGTCTACAAGCTGGTCAATCCTGGGAAGCGGGAAACTATCTTTCGGGCAAGCTTTGTTTAAATCTGAAAAGTCAATGCAAGTCCGCCACTTTCCATTTGGCTTCTTTACTAAGACGGGATTCGATATCCAGTCGGGATATGTCGAATCTCGAATAAATCCATTCTGCTTCAACTTCTCTACTTCCTCTTTGAGAGTAGCCGACCTCTCTGGGCCCAGCATGCGTCTCTTTTGCTTCACAGGTGGATGCTTCAGATTTACATTCAATTTGTGACTTATAATGGATGGCGATATCCCACACATGTCAGCATGGGTCCAGGCAAACACGTCTAGGTTTGCCTTCAAGAAGTCTGTTAGTTCTTTAGCTCGACGTGGTTCCAATTGAGAACCAATTTTCAAAACTTTTGTCGGATCAGCTTCATCAATGGGAATTTCCACTGTCGCTTCATTAGGAGTTGCATTCCTAGCCTCTGGTTCCTCGTCTTTTCTGGGATCCAGGTCTTCAGGTGTTCCTTTGGGCAACTCCTTTGGGGTCAATTTCTCTAATTGCTATGCCGAGTCCCCTTTTGAGGGAGACGAGGCATCCTTACTCTCAACGTTAAGTCCTTTCATCAACATCTTTAACTCGGCCACATAGCAGGCCCGTCCGGAAACCTGGTCCCCTCTCATTACTCCAGTTCCGGCTTCGGTTGGGAACTTAAGTAACAAACACCAAGGGGCGATACAAACTCTAAATTCAGCGAGGGCAGGTCTCCCCAAAAATGCGTTATAAGGCGAATCCACGTCCAATACTACGAACTGAAGCATTCGCACTCTTCTACGTTCTCCTTGCCCCAGGGTCACGGGCAACTCTATGTATCCCATGGGAGCTGTCGTCGCCCCGTTGAAGCCTCTAATCCATCCTTCACAAGGCTTCAGATCTTCGGACTCAAGCTTCATCTGATCAAATGACTTCTTGAACAAAATATTAATGGAACTTCCATTGTCTACTAATACCTTATGGACCAAGGCCGGCCCAATAGTAGCAGTAATAACCAACGGATCATTGGTGGGTGATTGTATTCCAGTATTGTCTCGGCTTCGGAATACCATGTCGTCAAACATGGTCTTCTGTTGTTTTATGGGGGTGACATCTTCCAACTCATCACCTTCATTCACATCTAGATGCTTGGCAGCATTCACATATTGATCCATTGATCTGAAACTTCGGATTGCCGGGTGAGGTCCGCCTACTATGGAGTTGATGACAATTCCTTTACCTTTCTGCTGCGCTGTAGGCTTGGGAACAGGTAGGATCTGTTTTGGAGCCTGCTCCCCTTGCCCCCTGTCCCTCGGGGCCACCTTGTACTCATCCAACTTTCCTTCACGCAGCAGCTTCTCAATCACATCCCTCAAATGCCGACATTCATTGGTCGAATGCCCATGAGTTCCGTGAAACAAGCAAAATTTCCCTGTCGCCATTTCTTTCTCGGTCGAATCACGAGGTGGCGGTCTTTTGTATTGCAACACATTATACGTATCCAGGTAAATATTCTCCAGGGTGTCGTTCAATGGTGTATAATCCTCGTAGTTCTGAAATCGGGGTCTTTTGTTAGGGTCACTTCCCCTATTTCTGTTTCTTCTGTTACCGCTCGAATTACGGTTATTGTTGTTGTTTCCCCCACTTCCAGTATTGCTGTTTCCACCATTGTTTCCTACATTTACTTCAACTTTGCCAGAATTCTCCCCCGACTGCTTCACGGCGATATTACTCTGCACATTCTCCTTTGAAGTCGTCTCGGACTTTCTCTTTCGGTTTGCCCTGGCCTCCTCTCACCTTAAATAAATATCGGCTTTTTCGTAGAATATCTCCCTTGTGGAGGGTGTCTTCCTAGAAAGGTAGTCTCCAAACTCAGATTCAGGATCGACTCCTTCCTTCAATGCCATCAGAATAGTGGGCTCATGCGGGTCACTGACCTCAGTTACAGCTTGGTTAAAACGATCAAGATATGCCCTTAAAGATTCTCCTGGTGCCTGTTTGATTCTCGATAATTCAATAACACTTTTGGACTTTCGGGCATGTAGTCGGAACTGGTTCATGAAACGCTCGCTTAGTTCCTTGTAATTAGAAATCGAACGAGGAGGAAGTCGGGTAAACCAGAACAATGCCACATCTTCTAGGTAGATTGGGAATGCTTTGCACTTCACTTCATCTGGGGCAGCAGCAGCATTCATGAGCCACGAATACCGCATCAAATGCTGTCCCGGATCATTCCTTCCGTTGTACTTGTCCATTTGTGGCAAGTTAAAGCGTCGGGGAAATTGGAAGTCGAGGATATCGTCGGTGAAGGGAGTATGGCTTCGCTCAATGCCATAGTCTTCATTTGTATAATTCCGGCTCTCGGACATAATCTGGCGAACCATTGCCTGTACATCAGCATTAGTTAGGGGCCGCTCAGGTTCCCTGGCCCTAGCATCCGAGTTCCTTCTGGGCTCTTGCTCAGGAGATGCCCTTCTTCTTCGAGCTGCCTCTGCTCGATTCCGTTCCCTGCGTTCCCGGTCGATCTCGGGAGGAGGGGACTGGAGTCTTTGCCCCCGAGTGGGGTCATTGTTTCCTAATGCTCGTGCGATATCCTCACGAGATCCCAAAGATCCAAATGTCAGCTGCTCCACGTTCTGAGGTCGTTCGAGTGGCCTTCGTTCTCGGGGCCTCTCTTCCTCGGAAGATGAAGATTGATCTACTGGTGTGTGACGAACCGGTGATGGAGTTCTCTGTCGACGGAGCTCATTAATCTCCCGACTCATGAGCCTCATATTTTCCTGCATCATGAGATTAGTGCGCTCGTGAACTTTCATGGCCTCCCTCGTGCTCTCAAGCATGTCAAGCAAGCGCGAGAAATCTCCTTGAGTGATGGGCGCATATGGATTGACCTGATCACCAACCCTGGTGGCTGGAATTGGAGCATTCGTAGGGACTCGAGTAGAGGTTCCAACTTCACCAAGCATCGGGTCGGATCGGATGTAGGAAGTCGGATCGGTTCGGAGCTGGGGAGCCTGGTCGGATCGGTGCGTGGCAAGCAGCTCGGGTCGGTTCAGATTGGGGGAATGCACTGCTTCAGAATCTCCTACCCGGATCGGATCGGAGCTCTCCCCCTGCTGGCGGCTCGGATTTCCTGCATTGGTTCTTCCTGCTGCTGAACTCTACCCTCGAGACCTTGTTACGACAGCATTTTGCTGATCTTCGCCAGCTCCATTTCCTCGAAAAGGTTGAACTTCCTTGCCTTTTCCTTTGGCCATGAGTTTTTGACAATCACTTTAACAAATATAAAAAAGCGGAGAAACTTAAGGATTCACTTCTTTGAACTCAACGGTCCAAAAAGTAGAAAGAGATCCCGGAAAATAAAGAATTTAAATGAGGATTCTCAGTGAAAGCACCAAGATGTTAGACCCAAAAGTGGTTCTAACACCCAAATTGATTAAAAGCAAATAAGATGAGATAAAAATAAAAAATGAACACACAGGATTTATAGTGGTTCGGCGAAGAGATGCCTACGTCCACTTATTTTTCACTATATTCACTGATTCAGTTGTAAATACAATGTAATAGTCACTTGATTTCACTCACAACTCGCTTATATTCACTCAATAGATTAAAACAAATAACGAAAGAAGATTTGGATTCTCCGGGAGCAATGGAGTTCGGATTATGGAGGTGGTTGAATTCTTAAAGTGCTGAAAAAAGATCCTTCTCTTTGTCTCCAGACAGGGTATTTATAGGTGTGAATTTGCTCAAAACCCGATCCGGATCGGAGCCACGTGTCGTCCATCCCATTGGCCTCGGGTTCGGATGGATTACTGTGCTGACAACGCATCAAAATAGTGAACATTATGGGTAGGAACTGGTCACAGCCGGTCCGGATATCCAGGCGCTTTTGCAGGAGAATGATATGGAACATGGGTTCGGGTCGGAGACGCACAGATAAGGGGTTCGGATCGGGATACCCGATCCGACCCGGATTGGCTTGGATGCAACGCTCTCTTCCTCTCTAATCTGCTCCGCTCCGATCCATTTTCGTGGCAAACAGGTGGCTTTCCGATCCAATCGAGATTTAGTTGCCCTCCGATCCGATTAGACATGCCTTACCAATTTACTCAGTAGGAGTTCACCGATCCGAACAGAGGACTCTATCCGACCCGAACCGATAGGTTGCTCTGACCCGACCCGAACAGCTGCTGCTATCTAATCTAGATTGTAGTGTCTTCTCCAATCCGAACCGAAGTCTTCTAATTAAAAATGCTCTTCAATGTCTGGTTTCTTGACTTTGTGTTGCCTATTTCAAAAAGTAGGCTAACATTTATATAACAAACAACTTCCAACTTAATTATCCATTTGAACTCAATTCTTATTTTATATTATTATAATAACTTATATATATAAACATCAAAACAATTTTGAAATTTAAATATTGAAGTATTAGGTTCTTAGAATTTTTAGTTTCTAATTTATAATATCTACTAAATATAATTAAAAATATCCTTTCTGGAAGTAATTTATATGCATAAATCCGACATAGTCGACTTCTAAAAATAAATCTATATGAATTTATTTTAATTCGATTTACATTCCAAACATCGGAATAATTTTATCATTTCCCTTTCCTGAAACGATTCCCAATTATAAATCTAAACATCGGAATAATTTAACTACTTGTTTTATTATTATATCAAGAATATTATTTCTTAGCCCTATTCAAAAATCAATTTTCTATTTTTGGACCAAAAAAATTACCTTTTAAAACTACAATTTTTCCCCCTTTAATTTGAATATATTTTTACAGTATTCAAAATAACAATTAATTTAGGGTCAGTGTTATTCAACCATCCAATCACACAATAATAATCTATCACACATCATATAATACAAAATATATAACAGTAAATAAATTTTTTAGGGATCCAGTTGGATCCCTCCGACCTGTTTTTTCTGCATTCATAGATGTTGGACAACATATATAATACCAATCCTACTTCAAGGCAGGATATCGCTGTTTAGAATGTCATCCACTATATATTGTGGGGTGCATAGGGAAATCATCCGCTAATGGTACTACGGGAAATGTCCAATATATATATATATATATATATGTATGTATGTATGTATATATATATATGTATGTATGTATGTATGTAATAGCTACAACCACCAAGCCTATATAACTAATATATATGTAATAGCCACAATAATATTTCAGTGCATCCAAACAACCAACAATTATTTTTAACTACTCAAAATGAATTCTGAATATTTGACCTCAGTGAGATTTACTCACCTTGATTTTTATTGGCCGAATATCCTGTTTAAATTCCAAAACGTCACGGCCTTGAATCCACTCGAAAGAATCTCGAATGAAATCATTACCTACGATTATTCAATTTTATTTAACAACTAGAGATTATTTATATAACTTATTCTATGTATTTTTAAATTACGTTAAATTGCATACCGTATGATCTTGCAAATTACTCAAACGACAACGAAGCATGCTCCAAAAAATTTCGACTGTAGCTAGCCTCACTAACCGACTTATTCCACTTCGACATTTCATCGAGCATCTTACAAACAAATCTCCATCTCCTTTTTATCAACTCCACTAACTGCTGCTGCCATGTTTGTCCAACATTCTTCCACAAAATGGTAGTCTAACGCCATTGCTTGCGTCCCAATATCCCTAGACTTAAACTCCTCAAAATCACCTACTGCTAAATATTAATCATCACAGGATTTTCCTTTTTCTGACTTCAATCATCCAACTGCAGTACAACCACGACACTAGTAGCAAACTCCTTTGAATCCATATGCGAGCTTCACCACCATCATTGCACTCTCGACACTTCCATTTCCCAGTAGTTACTAATCCCCAAACTCGCGACTTCCGTGAACTCCAACACCCCCGTGGACACGCATGATATCAAATTGTCTGAAATTCCACCAAAAACTCATAACTACCTCGACAAGGAATCCAAAGTTTGAAATGCGAATAAACCCAAAATTGAAATTCCTTGCATATGTGATTCTGGAAATCGAACTCTAGTAAAATGTCACTGCATTCAATACAACCCACGACGTCTTCCCTGCCTCGCGAATGCTCCAGCTCACTGTCGAGCTTCGGTTTCAATCGCAATATCCATTTCTTTTTTCTCTTTTTTTTCTTTGTTTGCTCACTGGAAAGGGGATAAAATCATGAATTGATTTTACTTCGTTGATACAGGAGAAATAAAGGGAAAAAGCTTCGATTTTTATTTTAGAGAAAGGAAATCGCAGTTTTGATTTAGGGAAAGAAAAAAAAAATCGATTTTTATTTGACTGAATGAACGTTGCGGCTCTTTTTATCGAGTATCAGCTTCATAGGGAAGATTCAGAAGTGTGTTCAACAAGCTAAGGAATTTTGGTATATTTTATTTTCGCGAAACTTACATCTGAAGATTCACACTAAAATGACCACACATGAGCTCCGAACGCGTTGAAATTTGACATCCTACCACAACTTAATATTTCAGACATGATGGAACTCGCTTCGTCGAATTCCGAGATCGTTCGAAATTTACTTCTTTGTACATATCATTTAAATCGAGAAAAATATAATTTATATTTAAAATAATCAATTCCTTGATAATAAATTATTATCGTTTATATTCAAATTAAAATTTATATTGATCATCTAAATTATTTCATTTCAGTTTTAATTTCGAATTCAATTATTTGTTGTTTTCGTATTACGATAATTCTATATACTCGAAATTAAATCATATCTCGCTTACTAAATCAATAGCTTTATATAAAAGTCGATTTATATCATCAACTCAATATTTAAAATAATATTAAATGTTTAAAATAAATCGACTAAAATTTGGGTCATTGCAATCTTTCCCCCTTAAAACAATTTCGTTCCCGAAATCAATAAGGTAGGGAAAATGCTACAAACCCATTTACTTTTCAAAATCTCTCTTATGTGGAAACTCAACTCTTCATATTTCAAATAATTTTAACTCCCACAAAACTTTTAGCTTTCATTCATATTACATATGCTTACGTTCATTTAATTCGAATGATTTACGATCAATTTATTTACGTTAAATTCGTATTCCATTCATATGCTTTCAAATTTATTTAAATTGACTTTATTTACTTTGTTTACGAAAAACGATATATTTTTTATGCGTATTTGGTAGTATTCGATTTATAAAATAGCCACTTATATTTTTGGCGAATTTTAAATTGATTCCAAATCATTTTATTTATTTCAATTCACTTAACTTGCTTTAGCTAAATTTTAAATTCTATAATTCAAATTCCCGGTATTTATTTCAAATCATTTTGAAATCATATAAATATATACATATATTTATAATCGTCTCAAATTCAAAACATTTGAATTTTCCAAAACAACTAGTATTCTAAAATAAATTTCCATCGGAAATTTTTACTATGGTAGCAATTCATCACTTAGAAACTTGAAAATGAACACCGACGATGTCGTGATCATCACTAGAATTATTTTCCAGCGACTGAAGTGAATTTAGTGCTTTATCACTTTTTAAAATCCATTTAAAATGATTTTTATTCAAAAATCCATCCAAAATAAAGCTATATTATATTAGATATTCTTTGGAAAAATAATTTATAATCTCCCGGGCTTTAAATTCCCAATTATGGTTTGAATTTAACTTTAATTCATTTCATTGTATATTTCGTTCGTATAAAAATTATATAACTATTCCAATTTTAGAATCTCATTTGATTATAATATATAGCAACCAATGCATCCATGCACTAAAATAATTTTAGAAATTTATTCTTTTTATATAAAAATAAAATTTTGGGTAAAATTATTTCATTTACCCACTTTAAAACAATATTATGTCGAACTATTCTGTCAGGTGTTTAGGAACTCCTATAGACGTCGTGGCGCATCACGATTTGACCATAATTCATAAGCCGCCCAACAAACAAGCCAACATAATATAAAACAATTTTTATATCAACTTAAAAATATGCTCTTTCATATATATATATATATACATATATATATATATATATATACTCAACTCATTCTAGTGTACTACTGACCCTATCTTAAATGAGCAAACCCACACAAAAGCATAGGTGTTCGCTCAACCTAAGCTGTGATACCAAATGTAATGGCACGAATTCCATACTATCTAAGTTGACTAAAAACAACACACGTCCAACCCAAATTGCGCAGAAATACAAGTCATCATGGGTTAATGAAGAAAAATATAGAAGAAGAACAGAAATAACAACAAAGAATCTCACAACGGGACGAACAAAATATATTACATAACATAACTTTGAAATACAAAATTTGTGTCGTTACTTACATACATCATCAGAGTACAACACATATGCAACACAGCATAAATAACTGTAAATAACTAACTATGAATCCTTCTGCTTCAAGCTTCTCTAAATGTATAAGTAAAACCTGAAACACTTGACTGCCTGTACAAATTTGGGCATCCAAGAGTTTAGGGTAAAACAAACAAAATAAACTCTGGGCCAGTCATGGGACTGGTGTGAGAAAACTCCAATCGTATTGTTTAACTTTGAAAAATCTTCTGAATGAAAGGGTAATAGTACTACCATCATACACATAAACACGGATGGTTTTTATCTTACTATAACCCAAACATTTTTTAAATCCATACTATTCTGATATTGTAATAGCAACGTAAATCAAGTAAATAACAATCTAGGAAACGCTTGCATCTCACGCTCTACATATATAGTATGAAATCAAAAACCGCGGGGAACTTATTGGAAATTGGATTCCAACTATGACAAGGTATGGGACCACCTTCCGATCAGTGTACTCTAGAGAGTATACACTAGGGTTCAACAAGAGCATCTTACAACCTGACCACTCATGACTGGCCACTCATTCAACTTGAGTGTACCGAGCATATTATCACCAGCGGTTGTGATCAGCAACCGTTACTGAAAGCATGCAACAACGAGTAGAATAAGAAGCAAATGGAATTTCTCTAGATCAGGTGCTAATACCCCTAATAGGAATGACCCACTTGGCTATGCTGCCTGCCCAATTTCTATCATTTCCCGGTTGATGAGGCTTGAGGTTACGGTTACTATTTGGCTGTTTCATTCACTTTGAATGCCACTTGTCAAATCCATCAAAATCACTAATTGACGTCCTCAAAAATGCACTGGGTGTTAACCTAAGAGAAGGTGGCTTCTCCACCACCAAAAAGAAGTACGTTTGAGGAAATAGACGTACGTGATCATCTGGAAATACTCTATCAGACATCCATCCATATACGTCTATCCTAGGGCTGGAAAAACCGAATGCACTATCCTATAAACAGAACAACCCTTGCAAATTTACTCCACCTTCAATTTCTTCAACATAATCTAATTCGCAACGTCTATGCCTATAGGGTGTGGTTTTCTGATAACAAATCCAATCGGTCTCTCCGTATTGACAATGATGGTAAAAAATACTTCGATAGCCGGTGATTTAACTATCAAAGGAAATACAAACATCCATCCAAGATCAAATAAGCAATGGCCCTTTTAATATTTCATTAAGTTCGTTTCCTTATTGAGTTCTTTATATTGATTTCTAGTTATCAAATTTCTTAAAAATATTCTAACTCCATAAATTTTTGGAAAATTTCTCCAGCGTCTCTTTTGTACGGGTCATTCGGTACAACTACAAAATGCCTCCCTAGGCCCTTTCCATTCAAAAAGAAAATCAAAAAAACCAAGTGGCTTACAAAGTTGGTTCGTAAAACCTCATATTGAATTTCAACATGTACCTTTTTGTTGGTTGTCAAATTATAATCTTCAATTTCTTCTTTTCATACCTGTTTAACATACATACTCCCATTTCTAATTTATTTTAATCAGTTCAACACCTTTCAATTCATTTGCTTCCCATTCACTAATTTATTTTCTAATTAGCTTCTTTGTTTAATCTATTTTTAATTTGAACATATCACGTTCAAATATATTTTTAATTCACTTATACACAAAACAAACTCAAATTTTTTCCTCGCTTTCAAATTTTAATCCAGGTTTCATATTCGAATTCCCAATTTCAATTAACAAATTCAATTTACTTAAACAAAGTTGCGTTCAATCTGAAAATCTATTAACTAATTCCTTTTGAATTTAGTTAACTTCATTTGATAATTAAAAATCTGATTTTTGTTCCAAAAATCAATATGTTTACCCCACTTGAGTTCATATTTTTTAATAACTCAGATCGGGATTTTTCTAATGGAAATTTACGATTTATTCGCTTAAAAGCCTTTTTTTAATTAAATAGACCGTTATGGTTTATAAACAGTTATAGCACTGCTTTTTCTGGAAAATTGATTTTGATATAACTCAAAATCTATAAGACGAATCCAAGATTTTTCTCTTTCATTAGAAAACTATCATTCAATAGGTCCGAGTGTAACGCTACTTCTCTATACCCACTATCGTCCAGTTCATTTTAGAGAAATGTCGTAGACCATAACGGAGAGTGAGGTTTGTGAAGAGCAATTACTCCATGTGAGGAATGCACATCGAATTATGATACCGATTAAAATTTCGACATGACCATTCGGCACATAGGCAACTACACAATGGCTATATGCAATTCGGAAAGCAATATAAAATAGACAGCAATAATAATATAAATATGGTATATCTCAAAGCCAGAAACAGAATAATCATATCACAAAGGCGAAATAGTTATGAATAAACCAAGGATGTATACAATAAGATAGTGGTCAACAAAGATCCACTAATCCCAAAAGAATAGATACATGCACCATGATCTAAATAAAAGAATATGTACACAACAAGTGAAATGACAAAGGTACAAAACTACATAAAACTACGGAGACAGAGTAGCAAGCTGAAAGCGGAAGATCAATCCTACGAGGAGTCCCAAAGGACTACCTAAAGTGACTCGGTCTGACCCGTATTATTTATAGGAATAAACAATAATCGGATCAGCCTAGCTGTACTCATCAAATAAACTGAGATAAAAAGAGATAGAACACAGAATGTCATGATTCTAGTAATAATATCTAGTTATAAACAAATATGAAACATGGAATGTCAAAAAAATCAGGAAATGACTATGGAATGTCAATACATAAATATCTCTAAATAATCTCCTAGCTAATGTAGAATGCAACATTCAAACAATAGCACACAACAGGAAATGATAGAGGAATGCCAACTATAAATCAAATTAACGTGCATCGCATCAAAGTAAACGTAAATCAAATTGACGCGCATGACATCAAAGAAAACATATATCAAATTGACGCGCATCACATCAAAGTAAACATAAATCAAATTGACGTGCATCGCATCAAAGTAAACATAAATCAAATTGACGCGCATCGCATCAAAGTAAACATAAATCAAATTGACGCGCATCACATCACAGTAATCAAGAATCATAAATCATTTATCAAATTGAAGCATAATGCGTCAAAGTGGTCAAATTGACGCGCAATGCACCAAAGTAGTGAGATACGATCTCTAGGTAGCAAACCCATTGTTTGAGCCGAAGCTCCCCACGAAGCCGGGTCGTGACCCCGGATGATGAAAATACATAAATCATAGAACATCGTAGAAATTTGGACCGAAGTCCCATAGATGAAGGTCCCAAATCGTAAATTCCCACTAGGGCGATTGCGAACCAAACAACTTTGTCGGAAGGCGGATACCAACGATCCGGGTGAGTATGAATTACACCGAGATAGTTAATATAAGAAAATAGCTAAATGTCCCATAACCACTCGATATTCTCGAATATTTACGAACCCGTTGTTAGTTCATTCTCAAAACATCAAGGATAAACATAAAATGGATCACATCGATCTGAGTGAATAAAAATTACTCCGAGCTAGTTAATATAAGGAAATAGCGACATATCCCATAACCACATGCTATTCTCGAATATTTACGAACCCGTAATTGGTTACTATTCAAAACAGAGAAAATCACCACACATGTTCGAATGCACGAGTCCAAGAGTTATTCACCGAAGTAAACGTATAAGTGGTCATAGTCCTCAGTTTTACTAAGGTAAATAAACTAAATTTCTCGTTCGATCTATAGGATAAGGAATCATATATAAACCAACAAAATCATAACCGAGTTTAGAAATCGAATTGATTTTAAAAGGATTTGAATTTAAAAACTGATTAAACGTTGGTTCGATGCCCATTGACAACACAAAACCCCATTATCAATTGTGGTTCAATTATTCATGAAAACCATCGCCATAGCGAGTAGAACACAAACATCATGAAACATAAACTCACATCACACAACATACACGAAATCAAGGGATAACATTGTAGTTTCGATCAACGAACGAATTGAAATCCCAAACTAGCACCCGAAGGTTTTAAACTACATCAGAATAGACTCGAAGGATATCGAGTCGATAATTCACGTTTTAATGGCGTGAATCGTCTTAGCAAGAGTATCGAATAAATTCGATATACAAAATAGAGCGCACGGGCTTTAGAATGATTTCTAAGTGTAAATTACTCCAAAATTAGTGTCATTTCAAAACTCTAGTCGACACTGTTCCAACGCATCTTGTTTCGCTGAATCCCGAGTTTATATGAAAAAGTTATGATCGTTTTAAAGCGGATAATTATTTCACCCTTTGTTTTTCACTGTTCGGTTATTTACATTGGATGTTTTCCTCCACCAAAAATTCCCATTAGCTTCAAATCACTCCAATTTAGTTTCTTGAAAGATATCATCGAGACAGTTCCAACGCACCTGATTTCGCTCAATTCCGAGTTCTTATGAAGAAGTTATGGCCGTTTAAATATTGAACATTTTTTCCCCTTCTGTTCGGCCATTAATGGCCGAACAGAAGGCATTTTCCTGGCCATTAATGACCTAACGGCTGTTAAATCCCCAAAAAATTACATTTTTGCCTACCAAACATCTCCAAAATGATAATTGCCAATGCCCAAAGGCCTATGATGTTAAATACATGCAAATGTGGCATCTAAAACTCACCGGAGCAACTCATAACACCAAATTCACATGCATAAACATTCACACAAGAGATTTGCAATGATTCTTGATTATAAACCCCAAAACGATTAATTTCTCTAACGAAAGAAATCAAATGTGATATAAGTGAATTGTGAAGTCTTAGAACTTGCCGGGTGCGACAATGGTACTTCACAACACCATATTCACATGCATAAGCATATATATATATAAGATTGCAATGATTCGGTTTATAAATTCAAGTATGAACAAAATTCCAAACCAAAGCACACTAAAGCGATTCAAGCGACTTGTGAAGACCTAGAAATTTGCTGGGGCAACGGGGCTTCACAACATCACCAAATCAACTCATAACATATGCATTAGATCGTATGAACAATACTTATCATAATTTTCAACTCAATGAAACATAAAAACATGAATTCGGCTAAGTTACACTAACATAAACAATTCACTAGTACATGCAAACTCATATGTACACTAAATTACACTTGTACAAGCCAATGGCTTGTGGATTAGATGTGAGTTCAAAAAGAACTCACCCTTGTTTGCTAGAAGATAGAAATCAAGCCAAAGATTTGCAAAATCAACCTCTCATCAACAAGGGCTCAAGAATCTCCAACCTAAACACATATACATGAATCTCCTACGAATAAGGTCATCAGAAACTTTAGAAATTGAACAGAGAATAGGTTAGAGAAGATGGAGAGGAGCATACCTAAGCTTTTCTTTGGATTTGCACTTGATTTCAACAAGAATTGGAGCTACAAGATTAAGCTAGGGCTTAGGGAATTTTAATTTCCCATTCCCCTCCCCCATAACTATTTTCTTAAGTGAAGGGTTGAATGAATGAAGAGGAGGGCGCTATTGAGGGTTATATGATGAGCTAGGTTAGCTCAACCAAGCCCTAGTCAAAGTGTCAAAATTCCGAAGCTCGAAACATATCGATGCTTATAGTCAAAAAGGTCGTAAACGATGATCCGGACTCAATGGAAGTGGTCCCGAATCCTAATTTTATCGTTTGTGAAAAACGACATTTTGAGTGACACATAAAATACGATGATATATTTAAATAAAATATTTAAATCTAAAATCGTCGAATGAGCGGGTTGTTACAGACTTCCCCCTTAAAAGAATTGCGTCCCCGCAAATCCTTAAGAATGAAAGAATAAGTAACAACCAAAAATAATACCACAGAGTGGTACCACAAAAACCTATACGAAATGAAAAGATCACACCAATGGCTAGGTGAGATCCCAATTTCATCTCGCAAGTTCATAAAAGCTAGAGTTAAATCTCGAACTTCATTACCCATGAAGGTAGTCATCCCAAACGGGTAAAGTAATTCCAAAAAAAATCATAAATGCAATGAATTCATATTGATTTGCCTCTCTTATTACAATTCTCAAAGGAATGAGAATTGTATAATACATACGAACCTTGCAAATCAAATCCGGAATTTTCAAGAAGCAACAGGACTGCGTCCTACAGACGCGGAATATCAATATAGATATTTCTCTTAGGATATGAAATGGGAATTTACGATGGTTGACTAATCCATTTCCAAATCTCAATCATGACGATGTAGCGAACATCGAACCTGAGCACTTTAGTCTTGCGATAAGGTGGCTGATACCAACAAAAGCACAACACAGAGATTCCAATGAATTTAGCTAATGAGAGCAATTCTCGAAGGAATAATAAATTTTAATATCAATGATTCAAGGTTGGTAACGGAATACCAACGAGCTAGAAACCGCTAAACAAATATTGGTAACGGAATACCAATGAACTATAAGTCGATAACAAATATTGGTAACGGAATACCAATGAACTATTCGGGGAAATCGATTTCTAACCAGGTACTAAATCTCATTTAGTAACCATAAGGACGAATCATTAGGAATTATACGAAATTTCCAATATTCAGAAACTTGAGTATCGATTTTAGAAAACCAGAGACATCAAGATGATGACAGATAAGTAGTGCACAACTTATCACTTCGGAACAATAGGATTTAAGATAATTTTCCGCCAAAAATCTTAAATCACAAAAACTTCAGCAATTAATCAAAGAAGCGATAGACAAATTTCTATAACAAGATGAGATTAAACTAAAGAGGGCGTAATTCCCAAAAAAAATAGATTCATAAGGGTTAACAAACGTGCGGAGACAATTGTCAATCCAAATGATTCAAACAAACAAAGGAGGAATACCAATAGAGCTCATCCCTTTGATATTCATTTCTAAGAACAATGCAAGGCTAAGTCCATAAGTGAATTGACTATAGCACTTCCGGATAATCGACTAGATCATAGATTCGAAGAAAGGAATTATTGAGTTCGCCGCAGATCGCAAAAACTCAAATTTCCCTCCCCTCATGGGAATAATGCGAGATTCTCAATCATTAAAAGTTTCCGAGAATCAAAGAGCTAAAATCCAGAAATTAGAGACATAAATAAACAATTTTGAACCACTCAAAAACAAGGATTTGGAATAATGCGGGACTCCAAATACTGGAGTTGTTTATTTATTCAAAGTAAAGATTCAAGATAATTTCTAATTAAAAATCTTGAACCACTCGAAGTCTTGGAACTACTTCAAGGAAGTCTAGAAATAAATTATCTAGAAAAAAAAAATTATAAAAAATCGCAAAATCCGAAACATCATTATTTTGATTAACTTATTAATGGTTAATTTAATTTCTGGGGTCATTTCAAATGTCGGAATGTCACGTAATGGTGTTTATGAATTCCCAACTACAACACGGCATCCGACGTCTCGTTTGAGATCCTTAATGCACCCAACGGACAAGTTAACACAAGAAAGTCCTCCAAATTTCTAAAGTTCACGCAAATCTCGTGAAAATATAAAAATTCAATAATCATTCGGGATGGCATAAAGGAAATAAAATTCCTTTATAAACTTACAAATAAAACACAAATCAAACCATTTGATAACGAAGAACACAGTCGGCGTATATCAAAAGAACATAAATAAAATAATCTCTGAACAAGGTAAATGACATTAAGGAATTAATGACATGTACCTTGACTCATGAAGAGGGATCACAAGAAGCGGGATGCTTTCCCTCATTCTTTATCTTGAGTTTGGAACGCAACGAGGTAACACAAATGAGTTGTTTTAGCCCGAAGGCTTGGTGATCTCACACCGAACTAGAACTATATAGCTGAGAACAAGGGAGTAGATTTAGTCACAAGGACATGGTATCTCCATACCGACTGACAAGTGATCAATGAACCATGTTAGGGACGCAATAACGTACGAAACAATCTTAACCAGAAATCAAGAAATATCAGGATTAAGGACTCTTACCACGTGCGTAACGACGCACGGGAAAGATATCCAATGATTAATCAACTTCAAGGGTCATAAATGATCAACAAGATAAGGGTGATACAAAAACAGACATCGATTAACAACTTGAGTCAAAGAATGAAACAGAAGCACCACTAGAGCACACAGGCACAAGATGGACTACAGAAATCAGCCCGAAGGAGAACGAGTCGATAACTATTCTAAAGGACTAAAAATAGGGCATTTGAAACATAATCACCCCTCCCGTAGGAGGTACACTGGGTGAACCGGCACTCTCACGGCTATGACAACCTATTTCACTTCTTTAAGGAAAAAGAAGGAAGAAAAAGTTAGTCTCAAGTTGAATTCAAATGACGCGAATTCAATCAAAATGGAATCGTATAGGAAGATAAGCTACGACGGGTCTTAAGACTCTAAATAAAACCCTAAAGCACGATTCCCGGAAGAGGCTTAAGACAATACCATCTTCATACTATCTTACACTGTTCCGGAAAGTGGCTCTGATACCAAATGTAACGCCCCGCCTCTATACCCACTATAGTCCAGTTCAATTCAGAGAAATGTCGTAGACCATAATGGAGAATGAGGTTTGTGAAGAGCGATCGATTGTATAATTACTCCATGTGAGGAATGCACATTGAATTCTAATACCGTTTAAAATATCGACATGACCATTCAGCACATAGGGCAATTACACAACGGCTATATGCAATCCGGAAAGCAGTATAAAATAGACAACAACAATAATACAAATATGGTATATCTCAAAGCCGAACACAGAATAAACTTATCACAAAAGCGGAATAGATATGAATAAACTAAGGATGTGTACAATAAGATATTGGTCAACAAAGATCCACTAATCCCAAAAGAACAGATACATGCACCATGATCTAAATAAAAGAATATGTACACAACAAGTGAAATGACAAAGGTACAAAAGTACATAAAACTACAAAGAGAGAGTAGCAAGCTGAAAGCGGAAGATCAATCCTGCGAGGAGTCCCAAATGAGTACCTAAAGTGACTCGGTCTGACCCGAGTATTATTTATAGGAATAAACAATAAACGGATCAGTCTAGCTGTACTCATCAAATAAACTGAGATAAAAAGAGATAGAACACAGGATGACGTGATTCTAGTAATAATATCTAGTCATAAACAAATATGAAACATGGCATGTCAACAAAATCAGGAAATGACAATGCAATGTTAGCACACAAATATCTTTAAATAATCTCCTAGCTAATGTAGAATGCAACATTCAAACAATAGCACACAATAGGAAATGACAGAGGAATGCCACCTATAAATCAAATTGACGTGCATCGCATCAAAGTAAACGTAAATCAAATTGACGCACATCGCATCAAAGTAAACATAAATCAAATTGACGCGCTTCGCATCAAAGTAAACGTAAATCAAATTGACGCACGTCGCATCAAAGTAAACATAAATCAAATTGACGCCCATCGCATCAAAGTAATCAAGAATCAGAAATCATTTATCAAATTGGCGCGTAATGCGTTAAAGTGGCCAAATTGACGCGCAATGCATCAAAGTAGTGGGATACGATCTCTAGGTAGCGAACCCATTGTTTGAGCCGAAGCTCCCCACGAAGCCATGTCGTGACCCCGGATGATGAAAATATATAAATCATAGAACATCATAGAAAGTTGGACCGAAGTCCCATAGATGAAGGTCCTAAATCGTAAATTCCCACTAGGGCGATTACGAACCAAACAACTATGTCGGGAGGCGGATACCAACGATCCGGGTGAGTATGATTTACACCGAGATAGTTAATATAATAAAATAGCAAAATGTCCGATAACCACTCGCTATTCTCGAATATTTACGAACCTGTTGTTAGTTCATTCTCAAAACATCAAGGATAATCATAAAACGGATCACATCGATCCGGGTGAATAGAAATTACTCGAGCTAGTTAATATAAGGAAATAGCGACATGTCCCATAACCACATGCTATTCTCGAAATCACCACACATGTTCGAACGCACGAGTCCAAGAGTTATTCACCGAAGTAAACGTATAAGGGGTCATAGTCCTCAGTTTTACTAAGGTAAACAAACTAAATTTCTCGTCCGATCTATAAGATAAGGAATCGTACATAAATCAACAGAATCAGAACCGAGTTTAGAAATCGAATTGATTTTAAAAGGATTTTAATTTAAAAACTGATTAAACGTTGGTTCGATGCCCATTGACAACATAAAACCCCATTATCCATTGTGGTTCAATTATTCATGAAAATCGTTGTCGTAGCGAGTAGAACACAAACATCATGAAACATAAACTCACATCACACAACATACAGGAAATCAAGGGATAACATTGTAATTTCGATCAATGAACGAATTGAAATCCCAAACTAACACCCGAAGGTTTTAAACTACATCAAAATAGACACGAAGGATATCGAGTCGATAATTCACATTTTAATGGCTTGAATCATCTTAACAAGAGTATCGAATAAATTCGATATAGAAAATAGAGCGCACGGGCTTTAGAATGTTTTCTAAGTGTAAATTACACACAAATTAGTCTCATTTAAAAACTCTAGTCGACACGGTTCCAATGCATCTTGTTTCGCTGAATTCCGAGTTCGTATGAAAAAGTTATGATCGTTTTAATGTGGATAATTATTTCACCCTTTATTTTTCACTGTTCTGTTATTTACATTGGTTGTTTTCCTCCATCAAAAATTCCCATTAGCTCCAAATCACACCAATTTAGTTATATTGGAAAGATCTCGTTGAGACGGTTCCAACGCACCTGATTTCGCTCAATTACGAGTTCGTATGAAGAAGTTATGGCCGTTTAAAGATTGAACATTTTTTTTCTTCTAAAGGCATTTGCTCAGCCATTAATGGCCGAACGGCTATTAAACCTCAAAAAAATTACATTTTTTCCTACCAAATTTCTCCAAAATGATACCGACCAACGCCCGAAGGTCTGTGATGTTAAATACATGCAAATGAGGCGTCTAAAACTCACCGGAGCAACTCATAACACCAAATTCACATGCACAAACATTCACACAAGAGATTTGCAATGATTCCTGATTATAAACCCCAAAACTATTAAATTCTCTAATGAAAGAAATCAAATGCAATATAAGTAAATTGTGAAGTCTTAGAAACTGTCGGGTGCAACAATGGTACTTCACAACACCATATTCACATGCATAAGCATATATACATAAGATTGCAATGATTCGGTTTATAAATTCAAGTATGAAAAATATTCCAAACCAAATCACACTTAAGCGATTCAAGCGACTTGTGAAGATTTAGAAATTTGACGGGGCAACGGAGCTTCACAACATCACCAAATCAACTCATAACATATGCATTAGATTGTATGAACAATCCTTATCATAATTTTCAACTCAATGAAACATAAAAACATGAAATCGGCTAAGTTACACTAACATAACCAATTCACTAGCACATGCAAACTCATATGAACACTTAACTACACTTGTACAAGCCAATAGCTTGTAGCATAGATGTGAGTTCAAAAAGAATTCACCTTTGTTTGCTAGAAGATAGAAATCAAGCCAAAGCTTTGCAAAATCAACCTCTCATCAACAAGAGCTCAAGAATCTCCAACCTAAACACGTATACATGAATCTCCTACGAATCAGGTCATCGGAAACTTCAGAAATTGAAGAGAGAATAGGTTGGAGAAGATGGAGAGGAGCTTACCTAAGATTTTCCTTGGATTTGCACTTGATTTCAACAAGAATTGGAGCTACAAGATTAAGCTAGGGCTTAGGGAATTTTAATTTCCCATTCCCCTCCCCCATTTCTATTTTCTTAAGTGAAGGGTTGAATTAATGAAGAGGAGGGAGCTATTGAGGGTTATATGATGAGCTAGGTTAGCTCAACCAAGTCTTAGCCAAAGTGTCAAAATTCCGAAGCTCGGAACATATCGATGCTTATAGTCAAAAAGGTCGTAAACAATGATCCGGACTCAATGGAAGTGGTCCCGAATCCTAATTTTATCGTTTGTGAAAAATGACATTTTGAGTGACACATAAGATACGACGATATATTTAAATAAAATATTTAAATCTAAAATTGTCGAATGAGTGGGTTGTTACAGACTTCCCCCCTTAAAAGAATTACGTCCCCGCAATTCCTTAAGAATGAAATAATAGGTAACAACCAAAAATGATACCATGGAGTGATACCACAAAAACCGACACGAAATGAAAAGATCACACCAATGGCTAGGTGAGATCCCAATTTCATCTCGCAGGTTCATAAAAACTAGAGTTAAATCTCGAACTTCATTACCTATGAAGGTAGTCATCCCAAACGGGTAAAGTAATTCCGGAAAAATTCATAAATGCTATGAATTCGTATTGATTTTCCTCTCTTATTACAATTCTCAAAGGAATGAGAATTGTATAATACATACGAACCTTGAAAATCAAATCCGGAATTTTCAAGAAGTAACAGGACTGCGTCCTACAGACGTGGAATATCGATAGTAGATATTTTTCTTAGGATATGAAATGGGAATTTGATGGTTGACTAATCCATTCCCAAATCTCAATCACGACGATTTAGCGAGCATCGAACCAGAGCGCTTTAGTCTTGTGATAAGGTGGCTTGCACCAACGAAAGCACACCATAGAGACTCCAACGAATTTAGCTAAGGAGAGCAATTCTCGAAGGAATAATCAATTTTAATATCAATGATTCAAGGTTGGTAACGGAATAGCAACGAGCTAGAAACCGCTAAACAAATATTGGTAACGGAATACCAATGAGCTATAAGTCGATAACAAATATTGGTAACGGAATACCAATGAACTGTTCAGGGAAATCGATTTCTAACTAGGTACTAAATCTCATTTAGTAACCATAAGGACGAATCATTAGGAATTATACGAAATTCCCAATATTCAGAAACTTGAGTATCGATTTTGGAAAACCAGAAACATCGAGAAGATGACGGATAAGTAGTGCACAACTTATCACTTCGGAACAATCCGATTAAACAAATTTCAACTCCACTTTCAGTATTTAATATAAATTAAACCCGTTATCCAAATCTAACTTAGCATTCCAATTATTTTTACTCATTGATTATTTTATTCTATATTCATAACTTGGTTATGAATTTATTCAATTGCCAGTTTCTATATTCAATTCCAATTCACATGGAATTAGATTATTTATTAATCGAATTTCAGTTTTCTTTGGACATAAATTATTTTATAAACAAGCGATTTAATCAAATTTTAATTATAAATTCTTTTTATACAAAAAATTAGTTAATTCAACCTCCCTTACCATTATAAAGTAATATCATCTCTTGATAATAGTGAAGTCATTCAAGTTAGAGTATTTTAATTACCACTCAGACCTTGACAGACAACATTCTTTTCTTGAGACAGATAGGAGTTTGTAATACAAAAACTGATATCACTTGTCATAAAATCCCCTCTTTTATCTCATCTAAAAATATGATTTTTAAATTTCATTTCTTATATTTGGAAAAACCTATTTCCAAATTATCTGATGAAAATTACTTCATTATATTTTTAAACATTGATTATAAATCAACTTCCTTATTTATATAACAAACAACTTCCAATTTAACAATCCATTTGAACTCGATTCTTATTTTATATTATTAATATAACTTATATATATAAACATCGAATCTATTTTCAAATTTAAATATTGAAGTATTAGCTTCTTGGAATTTTTAGTTTCTAATTTATAATATCTACTAAATATAATTAAAAATATCATTTCTTGAAATAATTTATATGCATAAATCCGACATAGTTGAATTCGAAAAATAAATCCGTATGAATTTATTTTAGTTCAATTTACATTCCAAACATCGGAATAATTTTATCATTTCCCTTTCCTGAAACGATTCCCAATTATAAATCCTTGTCTGAATTTGAACTTGAATTCACATTCCCTAAATTATCCAACGATAATTTATTTTACTTAATTTATAAACATTTTTTATTAATTTTAACTACTTGTTTTATTATTAAAACAAGTATATTATTTCCTAGCCCTATTCAAAAATCTGATTTCTATTTTTGGATTAAAAAAATTCTTTCCCTTTTATTTGAGTACATTTTTACGGTATTTAAAATGCCAATTATTTTAGGGCCAGTGTCATTCAACCATCTAATCACAAAATAATAATCTATCGCACAACATATAACACAAAATATATAATAGTAAATAAATTATTGAGGGAACCAGTTGGATCCCTCCAACTTGTTTTTACTGCATCCACAGATGTTAGACAACGTAAATAGTACCAATCCTGATTCAAGGCAGGATATCACGGTATAGAACGTCATTCATTATTATTTGTGGGGTGCATAGGGAAATCATCCGCTAATGGTACTGCGGGCATCCGCTAATGGTATTGCGGGAAATATCCAATATATATATAATAGCCACAACCACCAATCCTGTATAACTAGTATATATGTAATAGCCACAATTATATTTCAATGCATTCAGACAACCAACAATTACTTTTAATTACTTGAAATGAATTCTATATATTATACTAAGTGAGATTTACTCACCTTGATTTTTATTGGTTGAATATCCTGTTTAAATTCCAAAATGTCACGGCTTCGAATCCACTCGAATGAAATCATTACCTACAATTATTTAATTTTATTTAATAATTAAAGATTATTTATATAACTTATTCTATGAATTTTTAAATTACGTAAAATTGCATACCATACGATCTTGCAAATTACTTGATCGACTACGAAGCATGCTCCAAAAAAATTCGACTACAACTAGCCTCACTAACCGACTTATGCCACTTCGACATTCATCGATCATCTTATAAACAAATCTCCATCTCTTTTTTATCACCTCAAATAACTGTTGTTGCCAGGCATGTCTAGGCATTCTTCCTTAAAATGGCAGTCTATCCCCATTGTCTGTCCCAATAACCCCAGACTTAAACTCCTCAAAATCACCTACTGCTAAATATTAATCATCACATGACTTTCCTTTTTTTGATTTCAATCATCCATTTATAGTACAACCACGACACTAGTTGCCACCTCCTTTGAATCCATATGTGAGCTTCACCACCATCATCGCACTCATGACCCTTCCATTTACCAGTAGCTAATAATTCCCAAACTCCAGACTTCCATGAACTGTAGCACCCCCGTGAACACGTGCGACATCAAATGGTGTGAAATTCCACCAAAACTCATAGCTGCCTCGACTATCATCCCCGACAAGGAATCCATAGTTTGAAATGCGAATAACCCCAAAATTGAAATACCTAGCATGTGCGATTCTGTAAATTGAACTCCTGTAAAATGTCGCCGTATTCAATACTACCCACGACGATGTCTTCCCTTCCACGCGAATGCTCCATCTCAATGTCGAGATTCGGTTTCATTCGCAATATCCATTTCTTTCTTTTTTCTTTATTTGTTGAGTGGAAAGGGGATAAAATTATGAATTGATTTTACTTCGTTGCTACAGGAGATATAAGGTGAAAAAAGCTTCAATTTTTATTTTAGAGAAAGGAAATCACGATTTTGATTTAGGGAAAGGAAAAAAATTCGATTTTTATTTGACTGAATGAACAAAATCGAGAAGGACGGTAGTGGCTCTTTTTATCGAGTATTAGCTTCATTGGGAAGATTCAGAAGTGTGTTCAACAAGCTAAGGAATTTAAGTATATTTTATTTTCGTGAAACTTATGTCTGAAGTTTCATGCTAAAATTACCATATATGAGCTCCGAACGCGATGAATTTTGACATTCTACCATAACTTAATATTTTAGACACGATGGAACTCGTTTCTTCGAATTCCAAGATTGTTGTTCTTTGTACATATCAATTAAATCGAGAAAAATATAACTTATATTTAAAACAATCAATTCCTAGATAATAAATTATTAACATTATCAGTTATATTCAAATTAAAATTTATATTGATCATCTAAATTATTTCAGTTCTGTTTTAACTTCGAATTCAATTATTTGTCGTTTTCATATTACAATAATTCTATATACTTGAAATTAAATCGTATCATGCTTATTAAATAAATAGCTTCATGTAAAATTTGATTTGTATCATCAACTCAATATTTAAAATAATTTTATATGTTTAAAATAAATCGACTAAAATCTAGGTCGTTACAGATATATTGCGCCGAATGATTAGAAACATTGTTATCTTGATCTCTACGTCTATACTTCTGCATTTATTTAGTAAATTAAGACGTTAAACAACAATTCCAAATTTACCAAAGTAATCTAGCTTTGCAGCAATAAACCATTTAAAAATTACCGTGGGAACATTCCCATAAGTGAAAATAAGGCTCAGGTCCCTAAAACATTTCAATATGTAAGCCACATCCCTATTATGTTTACAATGTAAACCCGCCCCCTATTTTGGGTACTTCCGCGTTTTTGGTTTTCAGGCAAAAATTTTGGTGCTAGCAAGAAAAAAAATTGTAAATTCTAGAAATATTCATAAAAGTTTATGGAAAAAAAAGTTGCATACATGTATACAACTTTGTCAATAGTTGCATACATGTATGCACCTATTGCATACGTTGTTTTGTACTGAAAATCTGGACATAAACTTGTATACATGTGTGCAATAATTTGGAATACTTGCACACATGTATGCAAGAATTTCATGCAGAAATTTGAATTGATACTTATGCATGTGAATTTCTGCACACTTGTATGCCAAAATTATGCAATACTTGCATAGATGTAAGCTAAAAAATCAAACAGATGCATGGGAAAACATGCACAGATGTATGCAGGAAAATACAAATACTTGCATACTATTAATTATTAAACTGCATTTACATTGTTTTTCTATTTTTTTTTATTTTTTGATGCCTTGTTTGATTGTTTTTTGATCTGAATTTTTCAGCATTTACGTATTTTAGTTAATTATGAATTTACATAATTTTTTTAGTGAATTTTCGAAAAATAGGGACAAAATTTACAATAAGTTTATGAACGGATGTGAGCCTAATTTAAAAAGTTAGTAGGGACATGTGCCAAACACACCCTTCCCATAATTGGGTGTACGATTTGGTCTTTTGGTCATAGAAGTGATAAGGGTGGCGAAAGACTTCTTCTTTAACCTTAAATGTTATCTCTATACCCTTACTTTTTTGCTCGTCGATTTGAGCTTCTTATTTTTCCTTTTTTGTTTTATTTTTCATGCTTATTGTAACAAATCGGATTCCGATAGACCGATTTTTTTTTCAAAAATCCAATCTATCAAAACCCGAGTTGGGCGCTCTAGTATCCTACAGAAAAAGACAGAGATAAAAAAAACATGTCAGAATTCGTAAGCATCTTACAGCGGAAGGAATTTAAAGTATAATATACTTTAAATATAGCTTTACCTTATAAAACATACTGCCTAACCAGTATCCAAAGCTTATACCATCCCTGTCATGAACGTAACCTGGAAGTATGTAATGAGGAGGGGGTCCGAACATAAGTTTTGTGTGAGTGGACTTAGAATAAACTTATGTATAATCCTACATATACCGTTCAGTTATATTTTCTTGCTTATTAGGTTATTCGTGATATTAGCTCTCTAGGCTATACTCATGTCCCACTAGTAGATTAACCTAATACAACGTATATGTAGATACCCCTAACTCGTATAATCCTTTCCATGTATATATACAGTCCCTTGCCATATGTCGTACGGGCTTCATCATGTAAATCTATACTACTTTAGTGTAGTGCCACCATTCTCGAAATCGTTTGGACTACCACTCTTGATCTTCCTAAATTCTGTTTATTACCTAGATCTAATCTAGGGTTTTCTATCAAGCGCTTCCCAGATTCAACCAGGGTTTACGCTACCCAGGGGCACTGGGGTATATGCTACCTATTGAATGCTTTCTAGATCCGACCAGGGTTTATGCTACCTAGGGCCACTAGGGTTTATGCTACCTATCGAACAATGCCCCCTAGTCTAGGACACACTACCCAAAGCGATATATGTTCCTAGACTTTACGTCCCAATCGTGTCATTAAACGTGCTAGATATCTAGTTGTACATGTCCTTTATATGTGCGGCCCGAGTCTCATGGCAGGGCTAATCAAGAAACAAGGAACTCGGTCGGAAGCTTTAAGTTATCTGCCGATGCATATGCTGAGGTATATTTTAACTGTATGTGGCTATGGTCCCACTTGACCCCACCCTCAACTAATGAATGGCACCCAAGAAAATCAAGAATGAGAACAATGGCCCTATATGCCCCCCACAAACCTATTGGTCACCCTAACCCATAACTAGATAGCAAAGTATATGGTCTTTTGGAGTTCTCCACCTTTCCTCTTGCGTATCATGATTGACTCAAGATGGTAGGCAGACGACGACGTGCTATCACAGGGCTAAACAAGATATAGCCGCCTCACGCTGACCCATCCTAATGTTTAGGTTTCTTATATTGCAACCAGGGCATACCTTTAGCTCTTCTAACGCAGATCTTAACCTCTGGGAGCCCAGGAGGATCACCTGCAACCTCACAGAGGGATTCCAAGAGTACCCTCATGTCCCCTCGAAGTCGCGTGCTTCGTAACCCAGTTCGTTGGAGCCTTCTTCATGATCAGATGGACGTTCGCTCCTCCTCGTGCTCTACTTGGCTTTCTTGACTAATGTTTACTACTTAGTACTCTTAACTAAGGTTTACTACTTAGTTTCCTGAATCGTTAGCTTTCTTAACTAAGGTTCACTACTTAGTTTCTTGAATCGTTAGCTTTCTTAACTAAGGTTTATTACTTAGTCCTCTTAACGAAGGTTTACTACTTAGCTCTCTTAATCGTTCATTTTCTTAACTAAGGTTTACAACTTAGTCCTCTTAACTAAGGTTTATTACTTGGTTCTCTTAACCGAGGTTTGATACTTGGTTTCTGTTACTTAGTTCTCTTTAACTAAGGTTTTTTACTTAGTTCCTTTTAACTAAGGTTTACCAATGAATTCAAGCATGACTTAAGTTCTCTTTATAAAATAATAGCGTACGGGTGTTTTCCCACATTTTCAACTTAGATTAACTGATTTCACGGTATAAGTCGTCCCACCCTTCGAGTCTTGTATTACATCTTAAGTCATATTCATTTCTTATTCCTAGGATAAGTTTATCTATTATTTAATCTTATCATTCCCCACTTTTCCTTGCTTTGATGCTGCTATATTGGTTAAGTTTGCCCATGTGTCCAAGTTGACTTAACCCTCAATCACGTATTCATTTCAACCCACGTACCATGCTAAATTGGTTAAGTGTTCTCTATCGGTTCATGTTGACTTAACCTGCTCATATATTGTAAGAATTGGGAATTTCGATTCGAATCGATTGCTAAACCGACCAAGACCGTTCGAAACCCCGGATTGCTTTGGGGACAAGACGAATCAGAACACAAACAGCAGAACATTTCATTGTTTGTTACAACAATTCCATCAGAATGCAAGAATATACAGAGTATGAATAAATATTACACATTTGACAAATATCAGAGATTTAAATTACATTTAAATACATAGCAGCAAAAAAATAATACAACACACAACTGAAAAAAATAAACGGATACAGAGCTTTCCGAATATCACTACAGCTATAAACCAGGATCCTGTGAATATAAATCTGCAAAACCAAAACTACTAGCTGCCCGTGTGGAAAATAGGGGCACCCAGAATTTAGGTTAAAACAATAAACTCCAGGTTAGTTATGTGACTGGTGTGAGAACTAAAACAATTATTAATCTTTATTTTTAAAGTTAGGTAAATCAAGGGACCACGCCGTATAACACGGAACGGGTTTCCTCCCAAGAATACCATTGCATAAAACAAACAGCACAATGCTAAATAAAGAAAAATGAAGCTATTATAAGACCCAGTTCCCATCACACAATGCAACGCAAGCTGGAGGATAGGGTTTTACCTTATAATAGCCAAAGAATGCTTGATATGCTAAATTTCATCTTTTATTATTACTATAAGTGAAGAAAACAACTTCAATCATAATGTATAAATCATAGACGGCATAAGTGCCCCATACCACTATGTCGCCATACTAGGCTCTACAAATAAAACTGAAATGTCACGTATTGGAAATTGGATTTCCGTCATGATTCGAGGCAAGGGGCAAGCTCCTCTCCATTTGAGACACTCCAGCAAATGTCTCAGGACCACACACAGCGATCCTTGGAACCTCCAAGGTCGGTCCTCTCCTACTTTTGAGGATTAATTATTCCTGAACACACGTTTCCCGGTCCTATATGACCTATATCCGAGGCGCCTCACATTCCGACAACCACACAGGTAAATATAATATAAATGTCAGGGCTGGTAGGTCACTGACATCACCCATAGTTAGAAAGAAATGTCGTGCACTCCTTAGGTCCTTATCCCGTTTTTGACTCATACCGAGGTGTGAGGCTCGCGAAGTAATGCCATATACAAAGCTATGCCACATAGGCCGTGCTTTGATCATCAACCACAAGACTTTTCTTTTCAATAGAATCCTTGATCATCTGCCACTTAGGCATGCCACACAGGCAATTCATGCCATGCGATTGATATCCATCAATATACAACCTCTGAGCTCGTACGTCTCAGAGAAGGGCGTTAAGCAAGAGAATAAATTCTCCGCCGCCAAACAAATATATATTTAATAGAAATCAATCACACAGAATAAAATCCAATGTCAGACACACATTCCATTTACAAGTTCGTTCTGGGTCTGAACGAAACCGGAGGAACCTTATTCCTCGCATATCCATCGATCTCCAAGTACGTCTGGACGATCACCAACTGATTCCCTCCTCTGTGGTGTACAACCCAATAAAGATCATTAGTGACCATCCAAACGATGTGAAGACCTCCAGTCTTCAACCACCGTCTTCATCTTCGACTTATCGTCGAATTAGTTATTCAGAATGGGTATAAACCCGACCTTTCCGAATAACCCGCGTATATAATAAACAAATGTTACACAAACACAACATACGACTCATTCCAATTCAGAATATTCTTTTATTCAAATATTCACAATCTTAGGGAAAGGTTCCCATTAATTTTATCAAAGATAAATTCTTCTAAATTTATTCTTTAATCTTCCTTTGGATATCATTTCAAACCATGTTAAGGTTTTCCAAACTAGTCGGGATTAGCGAACCACACCGAAGTAATTATTTATTTTATTTCCCAATCCCAACCTATTCATCCCACGGAGAAAAATTGGTAATACTCCATATCTAACACCACGGTGTTATCGGTAAATATTAATTACCATTTCACGTTCAAATCTAAGCAAAGATTTAACTATCGCTTTGGAGCAAAACTGGTGATACTCCATTCTCGATCACTTTATTCTAATTAAAGATTCATTAAAACTCCACTTTTAATCTTCCCACAAATCAATATCCTGTCTTTAAATGGGTTAAAGAACCAATGTCATCTAAAACACGATTCACGATAAACCCAAAATCACATTTCGTTGTTAATCGGGTTAAGAACAGGTGTTATTCAAAACACCGCTCACGATAAACCCCAAAAACCAATTTAAATTCAATTCTAATTAAATACTAATTAACTGGACAATTTCACTAAATCTTAATTAAAAGATTTATTTTTTTCTAAACTGGGTTCAAGAACAGTGTTATTTAAGACACCATTCACGATGAACCCAAAATCCCATTTGATTTTAAATACAAGGCTCTGAATAGAAAATATATCGGCTTATATTCAATATCAGATTCTGAAACCAATAAATATCTTATTGAAAATAACGATATAAATATATCTTTCAAAATTTCCATAACCATATCTATATAATCACGAAATCCAACATCGAAATATTCTAAAGATAATTTTGATTCAAATCCATTCCAATTCGTATATTGGAAATTCTGATTATTTTTAAAAGCACTTCAAATCCAATTTATTTATTCAAAAATATTGGATTATAATTCTAGTGCACAACTAGTTCATTTCGATAAAAATATATTTTTATCCTTTTGAAATATGGGATTTTTCACCTCAATTCTTTCTAAATCATTTATTATGATTTTACACAAATTGTTGATATTTTTAATAATTTTATCAAGGCCTGTATAGTCGATTTCCAATAACGGTCGTCAAACTGCACTTATAGCGACCTTTCCCAAATTTGATCTGGACATAATTCCAAATCCAAATGTTAGATTTAAAATTTCTAATATTCATTGGAAAGCTCTTTTCGATACGAACCCAACGGTTCCCGTTTCAGTAGAATCCGACGGTCGGATCTCCCGTAACGTCAATTCGAAGTCAATGGTCGAAATTCGCGTACTGCCGCGGCGCGGCGCGTTCTATTCAGGCCATTTAATATATATATATATATATATATATATATATATATTATATTTCATCGATTTCAATTCTAAACGTATTTTATAAATCGTTTAAATTCGTTTTCAAAACGATTTCAACTTCATATTCAATTTTGAATCAAAATTGGATATTCCATATCATCAATATATATAAATGATAATATTTTCAAAACGTTATATTTTTAAATCACTTCCTTTTCTAAATTCATTATAAAAACGAATATAATCTATATAAATATTGTTCGCGTCAAAATGGCGCAACTCTAATCAACACGGCTTTATATATTTCAATAACTTCATTATTCTATTCAACAAATGAATATTTTCTTCAACCCATGAATATATATTTCATTCAACACATGAATATTTATTAATTCTTACTTACAATAAAAATGTGAATTTTATTGTATAAATATTTTATTCAACACATGAATATTTTCAACACATGAATATTCTCAACACATGTGTATTGTCAACACATGACTAGTTTCGTTTATTCAACACATGAATATGATTTATTTTCTAAATTGGAATGAGACCCAACTCAATTACCATATAACGTTATTTATATGGATTCTATACAACACATGTATATAGTAGCAATGATAAATAATCAACCATCATCCAGAGTGCACAACACAACTGTTTTTCAACCTATCGGTTGACATACAACTAAATAATTGGGATTAGTGTACGCCAAATATCATCCCAACACCCGTGTGGGGTTTCAAATCAATAAACAATGAATATTATTTGTGCAGTTGGGTGATGTGTTAAATTTATCGTCCCAATCAATATCCTTCAAATGGTTGTACATAAACAAATCTTTCGATTTGTAAATGAATATTTATTTACTCACATTCACGTTAAATTTATATTTTTAACTATAAATAATTTATTTCAACACATGAATATATTTCCATCTATTCCACATCAGAATCAATTTCCACCACACAACAAAATCAAACAAGTCGTCCATGGTCTGTGGACAACAGGTGTCAGGTGTTGTTAAGCACCGTCTGCATCCTAGTATATATTTTTAACTAGAAAACAAGAATTAAAGTGAGAAGTTCTCACTGAAAGCTAAACCACACGCCACGACTCTTCATATGTAGGAAATCTTAATCTTGTTTCCAACGCAGTCTATTTCACAAAGTTGATTATTAAAAATCACATTATTATACGGTGTTCATATAAATAAAAATCGAATTTTTATGTATATAAAAATCGAATATCTATAAATTCTCCTTCATTATAAAAATCAAAGTTTTATATCGCCTTCACATATGAAAATCATATTTTTATTTCACTACTTCATAGGTATAAAAATTGAAGTTTTATCTCTACTTCTTATATATAAAAATCAAATTTTTATCGCTACTTCCTATTAAAAATAAAACCTTTATACCGCTAAAAATCCTATTTTTTATAAATAAAAATCGTATCTTTCTATTTTAAAAATCATAAATTTTCTTCTTTAAAAATCATAAATTTTTTAACTAAAAATCTAATCTTTCTCTAAGTAAAAATCTAATCATTTTCCTATAGCCATTTCTATAAAAGTCTACTCTTTTTCTAAAAAAAAAACTTAATCTTTTTATTTTATATTCATATGAATATAAATCATATTTACTCGCTACCCCATAATAAAAATCAAATTTTTATACTTGTTACTTCATAAATAAATAAAATCCTACCTTTATAATGTTATTCACATAGTAAAGATCCTATTTTTACAATTAAAAATTATAAAAACTCACATTTTTCTGACCGGAGCAGTCCACGGTGGTCGTTAGTGGCGGTCTGAGGGGTACCCGGGGTTGCTGGTGGTCGTGGATGGTCGGGGTGGTGCTCCAGCATGCTGCAGCAGTCTACGGTGGATGTAGGGGTGGTTTGGGGGCTGTGGAGGTTACAATCGGTGTAGGGGGGCGGCGCAGCGGCGTGAGGTGGTTGGAGGCAGTCGGGGGAGCGGCGGCATGCCAAATGCGGCCGGTGATGATTAGGGTTTGAAAAGTCGGTGTGTGTACGACTTGCGTAGGATCTATAATATGGCTATGCGGAATGTATGTGATAACTTAAGTTATTCAATAGTTACGCAGGTAAAAATTTACAAACAAGAAATATATCACTAACAAATATAAATGCTGTTGATAAAGTAAAGTAATGACACCAGATTTTTATACTGGTTCGGACCTCCCGTCCTACGTCCAGTCCCGAAGCTCCTCTTCGGCTTTTCACTAAACAACACCCTTGCTTCACCCGGAGGAACAGGTTCACAACTACTTGATTTACAGGCTACAAGTTTACCCACTTGATTTCACGGGCCACAAGCTTACCCACTTGATTTCACGGGCTACAAGCTTACCCACAAAACAATTACAAGAGTTTGACCTTGAATGTGTTCTTTCTTCAACATTGATTAGTCAATGATTGAGTACAACCTTCCTATAATCTTATCCTCAAATATATATTGATGTTTGCAAAGATTTGGAAGTGGATTATCGAGTTGAATCACAAGTGTGTTAAATATGCTTGGAGATTCAAACGATAATTGAATGCTTTTGAGTGCTTTTAGAATGCTAAGTATAAAACAATATAGATAATAAAATGGAGAGAAATTTCGATGATTTGATTGATTGAAAAACTGATGTATTTATAGTAATTGAGAAGTTGCAATTGTTGGTGAAAAGTTGCAATCAAAAGAAATGATTTTAAATGAAGAGAAATGGATGCAACTATTCAAGAAAGAAGATGACTCTTCATGAAATTCAAAAATAGGTCGACAGGAAAAATTAATAGGTTGACAGGTTCTTGACCGTTATTTCAAAAAGCTGTTGACCTGTTAATTTTAACAGGTTGACCTGTTATATTTAAAAATAGGTTGACCTGTTATTTTTAACAGGTTGACCTGTTTTTTCAATATACAATAAAAACGAGTTTTCATGCATAATTTTGAAATCAATGGGAAGTATGATTATTTGAGGATAGATTTTAACATAAAATATTCTAAATAACCAACTTCTGACCTATGAAACCATTATATCTTCTTTTTGTCGATCATGAAGCTTCTTCTCGTCATTAATCAAAACGATCATTAAAAGTTCTTGACTCAACATTCTCCCCCTTTTTGATTGATGACAACATAGCTTTTAAAATATGATCTCCATTACTATCTCCCCCTGTATATATGCTCTAACTCCCCCTGAGTATATGATCTCCCTAAAAAATATAACTAAGTTTCTGCAAGAATAGATGTTAGTAACTTTCTCCCCCTTTGTCATCGACAAAAAGGGTATAATAAACAAGAGAGTGATTAAATAACATAGGACATCACATCCAGAGTATATACATTACAAACCATACCAAAATATACAAGACCAACCCAAATTTTTTCGTAGCATATATAACACATAGAAAAGCTAATAGTGTTTTTTTTAAAGACATAATATCATAACCATAGATAGATAGAACTACTGAGGAGGTATATCAGAGTCGGTTTCGTCTCCTTCTTCTTTTGATGATCCTTCCTCCTCATCTGTTTCTTCTTCTGAGGATTCCTCTTCCTCATCTCCCTCTACTTCCTGCTCCTTATCCGCTTCTTCTTTTTCTCCGTCTTCTTCCTTATCATCATCAACTTGTTCTTCTTCTCCCTCATATTCCATGACCACGACTATGCTGAGTACTTTCTCCAGAGCTAATGGTCTCCTCCGAAGTAGACCATGTGAAGGTAGGAGGCATTGGTCGTTTTCCTGGATTTTGAACATGTGTGGTTGAGGAAGAAGCTCCACATGAAATTGCTCCCCAGAGAATGCCGAAAAAGGACTTAAGTTTGTTGAATCGTTTGTCCATCTTGGTATCTAAGCGATCAAGCTTTTTATCGGTTCGCTTAAGTCGTGCTTCTAGAAGAAACTGATTCCTTGCTATTTGTTCAAGAGATTCCTTTGTTGTAAAGGTGGGTGAAAGAATCTTAACATCTTCTGGTCTCGACGTAGGAACATGTGATGTAGAATGTTCTGGAGGACCCGACGTAGGAACATGTGATGTAGAAGGTTCAAGAGGACCTTGATGTATGTATTGCTCATAAGGAATAATATTCAGGTATGGCTCTGGAAGTTTCATTCTCTTCTTTGAAGCTTTATTTATACATTTCGGCTTTGAAATTTTGGATTCCGGAGTTGGAACCCCGAAATTTATTAAAAGACGCATAATGTATTCGTTGTAAAAAATATGAGGACGAGAGAGTCTGTTTACCGTTAAAATCTCATCAAATATCAACTCAATCCAATTTATATTGATATTTCCATAGATGGCGTACAATGCTCTAAAATTTTCTTTGTAAATTGCGTCAAAGTTTCCGGTTCTAGGTAAAATTGAATGAGTGAGGCTATGATGAAGAATTCTCGGCGTAGGTCGTAGATTAACTCCTTTTGCACTTGACTTATGATCTTCAATGAATAAGTGACTAACTTATCTCTAATATGAACAGGACAGAAGTCATTTGAAAAGGATATACCATCATTTGGAGATTGAAGAACTTCAGCCATTCTATCTTTAGAGATAAACACATGTTGGCCACAGACCACTGACCATAAGCAATCTGATGAGTTCTCTGGCTTGAATTTTTCCAAGTTGAGATTAGCATAGAATAGTTTAATCATGATATGATTAATCTCCACATTGTTGTCTTCAAAACTAAGAAGAGACTCGATCCCTGCTCTGTTTGCTATTTCTCTAACATTATAGAGAAAGAAATCGTTGAATTTGATAAACACTCCTTGGTGAAAGGTATAATCTTTCATTTTGTTCCATCTTCTTACAGCTATTGGATCCAAAAGCCAATTTTTGATTTGAGCATCGATGGGTTGAATTGATGTTGAGGAAGTAGAGTTTTTTGATTTCTTTGTCTTTGGAGTCATTGGAGATTTGAAAAAAAAATGGAATTTTTTTTTAAAATTAGGGCTTGATAGAGAAGGTGTTACGAAATTTTGAAGAAATAGTGAATGAAGAGGCGTGGTTTTAAATTTGTGAATCGACATGTCTATATAAAAAAAACAGTTTTCACAGTGACCGGTCGACCTATGAAATCAAGGCGGTCGACCTAAAAAGTTTCGGGTTGGAGAAGGAGGTAGAAATTTGTTTAAACCGGTCGACCGAAATGTTCTACCGGTCAACCCTTTTCTTGCTGAAATAGAACCGGTTAACCTAAGAAAGTATACCGGTCGACCGAAAATATCTCTGTGTGAAAAAGATGAGAAACCGGTCGACATAAATTTTATATCCGGTCGACCGAATTCTTCTCTGGATTGTGAATAAAAAAACCGGTCGACATAATTTTCGTTACCGGTCGACCTAATTCTTTTCTGGAAACAAGAACTGGTCGACATAAATTTTGTGACCGGTCGACCGAAAACTTGTCTGAATTATGAAAAACAGAACCGGTCGACATAAATTATTGGACAGGTCGACCTAAAAACTCTCTGTAAAGTGAAAAACAAGAACCGGTCGACATGAATTTTATGACCGGTCAACCGAAAAACTTTCTGGAATGAAATTTATCTATTTAGGTCGACAACTTTAAATATTAGGTCGACAGGATATTTATAAAACTGTTCATTCGGCTATATTTTGAATAAAATCAATACTCAAATAAATTTTTATTATAATAAAAGGAAGTAAACTAATGAAAAATGAACTAACAACATTATTAAACGGAATATAAAGAAATCTCCTTAGACTCAATATAATCATTATTTCCTTGGTTCCCACGGAGAGTATTTCCCACTAGCGCCTTCATTTTTGTTGAAATTTTTATCCCATGAGTTCGGTGTTCTTGTTGATGATGATGGCATTTGCGTGGGTTCATGAACATTATTTTTGTTTGAACCACAGAAAAGTGAAGCTAGCTGTTCGAGATAAGTTAAGCGAGAAGAAGTTAATCTCTGCTCGTAGTACATCTCCCTTTGGAGATCGACTTGGTGTTTTTGATAGTGGTGTATCTTGTCAATCTTTTCTTTGGTTCGTGGGGAACAGAAAAGAGCTTTCTTGCATCGTTTCGATGTTGGAGTATTTCCAGGTGTACGAGAATTCTGATGAAAGCCAGGAGGGTGTTCCGGTGTCTTAGGGGAGTAGTGTTCTTCGGACTCGGAACTTGTTATGGTGATGTGCGATTTTCGTGCACATTCATCACAGATATGAGCCATAATAATACGTTATTTAATGGAGATTTGAGAGAAAAGTTGTCTACTCAAGAAAATAAAATATAATTATATATATGGAAGGAATTTTCTATTTGGAGAAAGAAAAACTGATGGTTCGTATTTGTTTAACCATAGAAAAATTCTCTTCTAAATATAGTAAAAAAATATTGGTTTCTGAAAATAATGTACGAACTCTTGATATATTTTAAAAAGATTTTTACTCTTAGAGTTCTTTTCTTGAAACCAACCCTAGCTCTCTTCGTAAGTTGAAAAAACTTGATTCCAGTAGAGGCTTTGTAAATATATCAGCTAGTTGATTTTCCGTATTTACGTATTCGAGATTTATATTACCCTTTTCAATGTTATCTCTCAGAAAATGATGTCGAATATCGATGTGTTTAGTCCGAGAGTGGTTAACTGGGTTTTTGGATAAATTTATCGCACTCGTGTTATCACAATATATAATATAATTCGATAAGTTTATACCGAAGTCTTTAAGTGTTTGTTGCATATATATAACTTGTGTACATGCTAGTGCTGCTGATATATATTCTGCTTCACACGTCGAAAGTGAAACACAATTTTGTTTCTTACTAAACCAAGAGACAAGTGATTTTCCAATAAAATGGCACGTACCACTTGTGCTCTTTCTATCCGTTCGTGATCCTCCATAATCAGCATCACTATATGATACTAATTCAAATGTACATTCTTTTGGATAGAAAAGACCGAAATCTTTGGTATTATTAAGATAACGAATTATACGTTTTACTGCTCGTAAGTGTGATTCTTTAGGATTGGCTTGAAAACGTGCACATAAACAAACACTCATCATAATGTCAGGATGACTAGCTGTTAAATATAATAGAGAACCTATCATACTACGATATAACTTCTGGTCAACATTCTTTCCAAGTTCATCTTTTTCAAGATGTGTGGTCGTACTCATAGGAGTTGGTTTACCAGAGGTATTTTCTAGTCCGAAGCGTTTAACTAGATTTCCGCAATATTTTTCTTGATTGATAAATATACCATTTGAAAGCTGTTTGATTTGAAGACCGAGGAAATATGATAGTTCTCCCATATGTGACATTTCAAATTCTTTGGTCATAATTTTTGCAAATTCTTTGCAAAGTTCATTGTTTGTTGAACCAAAGATAATGTCGTCTACATATATTTGGATAACTAATATATCTTTTTGAGAATGTTTAATGAATAAAGTCTGATCAACTTTTCCAATTTGAAATCCAGAATCTATGAGATAGCTTCTTAATCGTTCATACCAAGCACGAGGTGCTTGTGTCAATCCATATAAAGCTTTCTTAAGTTTATATACATGATTCGGATATTTCTCATGTATGAACAAAGGAGGTTGTTCGACATATACATTTTCTTTGATAAACCCATTTAAAAAAGCACTTTTGACATCCATTTGATAAAGTTTGAAATCATGATGACAAGCAAAAGATAGTAAGATGCGAATATCTTCTAATCGAGCTACGGGAGCAATGGTCTCTACATAATCGATACCTTCTTCCTGATTATATCCTTGTGCTACCAATCTTGCTTTATTTCTAGTAATGTTCCCTTGTTCATCGGCCTTATTTTTATATACCCATTTAGTTCCTATAACTGATTGATCAGTCGGCCTTGGAACAAGTTCCCATACATCATTGCGCTCGAACTGGTTTAGTTCTTCTTGCATGGCAATGATCCAGTATTCATCAGTAGTGGCTTCTTTAGGATTTTTAGGTTCGATATTTGAGATAAACGCAACATGACTCATTTGATTAAGTTGATTCCTTGTTCTAATTTGTGATGTTACTTCTCCAATAATATTTTGAACTGGATGATCTCTTAGAATTCTCGGAGGAGATCTAAATCTTGGTGGAGAAGATATTACATCAGTTTGAGGGTTATCATCAACTATTTCTGAGTTAGAGTCATTATTTGTGATGATAGGATTATCAGAGACTATGGTTTCTTCGTCATCTGATATTATATGAGATGGTTTAAAGAATTCATCAAAAGAAACATGAAGTGATTCTTCAATAGTTTTGGTTCTCTTATTGTATATACGATAAGCCTTGCTTTGATCCGAATAGCCAATAAAGATTCCTTCATCAGCTTTTGAATCAAATTTACCAAGATGATCTTTCGTGTTTAAAATAAAACACTTTGAACCAAAAACTTTGAAGTATGAAATATTTGGCTTTCTTTCATTAAATAATTCATAAGGTGTATTTTTAGTAAGAGGTCGAATGGATACACGATTCAAAACATAACATGCAGTTGCTACAGCTTCTGCCCAAAAATGTTTTGGTAAAGTATTTCCATTTAATAATGTCCTTGCACATTCTTGTAATGTCCGATTTTTCCGTTCTACAACTCCATTTTGTTGTGGAGTTCGAGGAAACGAAAAATTATGATTAATACCTTTCTTTGCACAAAAATGTTCAAATTCATTATTTTCGAATTCTCCACCATGATCACTTCTTATATTCTTAACCGTAAGTCCTTTTGACTTTTGAATTTTCTTGACGAAGGATTTGAACTGAGTAAACGTGTCACTTTTATTTTTCAAGAAAATCACCCATGTATAACGAGAATAGTCATCAACAATTACAAACACATATCGACTATGATTTATGGATTGTATTTGAGTAGGTCCAAATTGATCCATATGCAATAACTCAAGTGGTTGTAATGTTGATATTACCTTCTTAGATTAAAATGATGATTTTGTCAATTTCCCTACTTGGCATGCGTCATGTAACAACCCATATTTTTGAATAACATGTTATAACATAAATCAAGGCAGAATTAAACTGTAAAATCTGAATCAGGGGAAACGGGCTACGCCATTGCGTTCGTCTCGGAAAAATACACGAAATAGAGTCCGAGTTTTCGAAAAACGGAGTCCGTATGACCCAGATAAGGCCCGAAGAAGTTTTAGAAAAATTCAAAACAGATTTAAATACAAAAATTTCAATTTTCAGAAGTGGCGGGAAAATTCCCGCCAGACCCAGGGGGTCGACCTGGGGGTCGACTGGGGAGTCGACCCTAGGGTCGACCTGGGGGTCGACCTCCCTGGTCGGCCAGGTCGGCCTGGTGCACTTAGTTGGGCTGTTTGGACCTGTTTTGGAGGCTTGTGACGGGATTTGATGGCTTGGATTGGATCTAGGGTTAATCCTATGGCTAATACTAACCTAATCTTCTATAAAAGGACCCATAAGCCTAAGCCTAAATCACCATTATTCAATCCTACAACTAAACTATGTCAAAATTGTTCCTCTCATGGCCTCCACTCTCATGCTAAAATTTCTAAGTTTATTTCTATGAGAGATTTTGAGTTCATACAAGTCTTTTCAAGCTTGTATGAGTGTTCTTAGTTTGCATTCAAGTCAAGTTGCAACATTTCTATTACAGAGCAAGAGTTTTTATTGATTTGGCTCAAGGGTTTTTCATTTGGAGCTTGCATATTTGGGTTTTTTGGTGATTGCATAAGGGCTTCGTCTCAATCTTTATAAATAATATTCACTTGTGTCTTCATAGCATTGTAAGCCCTTTTCTACTTTCTTTTTTTTTTTGAACTCTAAAGTTAAATGAATGATGCAAGTTTGGGGTTGATCATTATGATATGCAAGTTTGGTTGATCATTATGATATGCAAGTTTGGTTGATCATTATGCAAGTTGGTTTAATCATTATGTATGACACATGTTGCTATGTTATGCAAGTTTGGGTTGATCACTATACACATGTTATCATGTTATGCAAGTTAAACTTGAAGTTGTGAGCTTAAAGCTTCAAGCTGTATGTTGAAGGTTGCATTTTGGCAACATGGAAGTTATCATATCCCTTATGATTACTTGCATGTGAGGCTAAATGCGAACTTCTAGCAACTTCTACATGTCATTTATCACCATGTATCACTCATATGCTAAGTTTGGTTTTATGCATGCTTTTGAAGCCTAATAATGCAATATGCAAGTATATGAACATATGTACATTTCATATGCCACCATGATAAACTTGTGGCTTCAACACCTTTTTGTCATGATTATGCCAAGTTCCCTATTTTATCCTTTATGCGTTGATGCGATTATGTAAACGAGGGGATTACGTTGGGATTGGGTAACATTATGACATAAACATGGTTTTTATAACATGACGTGATATGTTAACTTGTAATTATGTTTTGAAAACATAATGGACATGACACTTAGAAAATATGAGTGTGGCCAACTCGAGGTTGGGTTGAGTTTGTAGCATAAATCTACCTGGACCCGCCCGGCTTAACTAGTGGCTACAAACAATAGGACCCAATGTGAGAAGTTGGTCATGTTGTGCTCGAACCCGAGGTTAGACCTAGTTGTGGTGTAAAGCTACCCGGACCCACCCGGCTTAACTAGTAACCACAACAAAGTCTATTGTGAGAGGTTAAAGCGCATTAAGTTAATTAATGCCTCCTGATTAGGGTTAAGTCATGGTCCGCTTAATACTTAACCAATTTGGGCTTGATGGGTTAATCGGGGTTAAGTCAGGAACCTTGGGTACGCTTAACCAATTTAATCCACGTTTGGATCGGGTTAACCACATTTAACCTGTTAAGAAACCCAAGTTGCGTGGTCCTTTTCAGCAGTAACCCTCTAGATAGTATCATAAGACCCTAGGACTAGGCTAGGGTGGGGCACGATTACTGGGCTGATTGTAAGAGACCAAAAGAGACGGCTGAATGATGCACCGGTTGTTCACGCGGACTATGGTCGTGCACATTAAGTCCGGAGTTGAACACGGGCACCGGTAGGTTTGGACTGTGCATCCTGGAATTGTGTCTGAGGGTTACAACGTAGGGCCGGATACACCCTAGGGTGGACCCTGCACAGTCAACTACATTACATGATTAAGCCGTATGACACCGACACACGACGAGTTAGGCTTATAGGGAGCCGATCGACTAGACCGTGTAGTTGGACCTTGATTTAGGTCACCTCATGATGTTGGGCCAAGCTTGGGCCAAGGGATCAATTCTTGTTTTTACTTGACATGTTAGAATGCTAGTACACCCGTGGTGCAAAACTTAACCCTGATTATGCGATGACACCTTTATCTATCTTGTTAGTTAATCACCATGCCAGTATGTTGTTATCCTTATGTTCATCTCAGCTTCTCATGCCAGTTAACTTTACTAGTTCATAGACTGATATTAGTAGGGCTTACCAGTCTTTTTGACTGACCTGTTTTCTTTCGCCTCTTTTCTTCCGTTTCCCCCCCCCCCCCACCCTCAGGTCCTCAGGGTGGGAACATTGGAGCTTAACTTGGATCTTTATAGCTTGCTTACTGGATTTGCTCATGTATGGTTTTGGACATTGAGCTAGCTATGGTTTATTATTTCACTTTGGGGATAGTACTTTATGTATTTCAGTTTTTCAGTTTATGCTTTTCTCTAGACTTTGTTTGTTGGAAAATAATGAGTACTTTGTTGTAACTTAACTCTGGTTTTGAAATGCTAGTTTATCCGCTGCTTTACTACTCTGTTTTACTTATATGTTCTGTCTTGTGATATCTGCATGCATGTTTACCTTGTTTAAACGCCCCTCCGAAGCTAGTGTGCTTGCAAGAGTCACCCTGGCGGAGGTGGGGTGTTACATTTGGTATCAGAGCATAAGGTTTACAAGATTTGAGCAAAAATGTTTTTTAAAACTTACCTTTTGAAAAACTATTTTCAAAACCAATTAAGTATTTTCCAAGAAAAGTCTAGTTATTTTAAAGGCTATTCCCCAAAAGCCATAGCACTATCCTTCGTTTCTTCGTTCTGAATCTATCTATCTTTTTCTTCGTTTCAGTATGGCTGATCTTAACCTTCCCGAGGGAGTGACCATTCCCGGATGGTTCCGGAGGTACTTGGAAGCTAGGGCCAATGATGTGGGCCCAGCAAATACCCCCAATATAACAGAGGTTCCTCCTCCTCCTCCTCAGAATCCACAAGCGGATTTCGCAAAAGTTTGCAAAGACTTTAAGGCCATGGGTGGCAAGAACTTCATAGGGACGGAGACTTTTGTGGAGGCACGAAATTGGTTGAAAGAAACCGAAGATCTTTTCGCTATCTTTGATGTGGAAGACCATAGAAAGGTTTTATTGGCAGCATGGTTATTAAAAGAAGAAGCTGCTTATTGGTGGGAGGTCACCAATGCTACGAGGCCTATAGAGACTTGGGCCGACTTTAGGACGAGATTTGGGCTTAAGTTTCTATCATCAGCTGAGGCGAATTTGCAATTGGAGAAGTTTATATCTTTGAAGCAAGGGGACATGACAGTGAGGGAGTATGTGAATGAGTTTAACAAGCTCGCCCGATTCGGTTTGGTCATGGTTAATACTCCCTATAAGAAGGCTTTGCGCTTTGCACGAGGGTTGAATGAGCCATTACAAGGTTTAGCCCTATCTCATATACCCATGGGGGCCACTTTTGAGGGACTAGTAGACATGGCATTGCTTCAAGGAGACGATAAGAGTGGCAAGAAGGAAGTCAAGGCTAGTGAGACTCAAGCCAAGAAGACAGACTCCAAGTGGGGAGGAAATCAGAGCAATCAGAACAACAAAAACAACAAGAACAACAAGGGCAACAAGGCCAAGGCAAAGGACCCAAGAAAATGCAACTACTATGGGAATGTTGGGCACATAGCTAAAGACTGTAAGAAAAGGAAGAGGAAGTCGGGCGAATGCTTTCATTGTAGAGAGACCGGACATTTTAGCAAGGATTGCCCCAAGAAGCAAGGGCAGAATCAGCGTGCAGGACCTTCTGGAGGGAAAGTGCATGCTCTCAACGCTGCTCCAGTTCAGCATCGAGGTAGTATTTCTGTAGAAAGTCTTGTTTATATTTCTGATTATCCTGTTCGCACCTTATTTGATTCTGGCGCATCGCATAGTTTTATTTCTTTTGACATTGTTGAAAGTTTGAACCTAAGTACTAGCCTAGTTGAGGATCCCGTTTGTGTTTCAAATCCAATTGGGGGTTCCGCCCATCTATCTATGATTTGTGTGGATTTGAAGATTTCTATCTTGACCGTAGAATTCACGTGTAATGCTTATGTTCTCGGGTTCACGGGATATGGGTTGATCTTAGGCATGGATTGGTTGTCCAGTTATGGAGCCATTCTCGATTGTGAGCATAGGGTGGTGAGGCTCATGACTCGCCTCGGTAATACGCTAGAAATTTCTTTTAACCCTAGAGGTCCCGTCATGTTATGTTATCTTGAATCTCTTGACTCGTCCATCGATGATCTGCAATCTGTAAGGGTGGTCCGAGACTATCCCGATGTCTTTGAAGAAGTTAAGGGGTTACCCCCTAAACGAGAGATAGATTTTCGCATTTATCTAGTCGATAATGCCAAGCCAGTATCATTGCCCGTTAGGCACATGGCTCCACGTGAAAGAAGGGAGCTCAGTAAAGAAATCAAGGAGCTGCTTGAGAAGAATTTTATTAGACGAAGCATTTCTGAATGGGGTGCTCCGGTGGTATTCGCTACTAAGGCGGATGGTTCGCTTCGTCTATGTTTGATTATCGAGAGTTGAACAAGCTGAAAAAGAAGAATAGGCACCCTTTACCGAGGATTGATGATCTCTTTGATCAGCTGGTTGGTACTTCTGTTTTCTCTCAGCTCGATCTAGCCACCGGATTCCATCAGCTTAGAGTAGCTGAGGATAGCATCGATAAGACTGCGTTTAGGACTCCGGATGGATTCTTTGAATGGCTTGTCATGCCATTCGGTTTGACTAATGCACCCGCATACTTCGTAGACTTGATGAGTAGGGTGTTCAGGGAGTTCCTCAACAAGTTTGTTGTTGTTTTCCTGGATGATATTCTGATCTTCTCAAAGGATGAGGAAGAGCACGCTAGGCATCTCAAGGAAGTGATGGATACGCTTAGAGCGCATCAGTTGAAAGCCAAGTTCTCCAAATGTCATTTTTGGAGAAGGGAAGTTCGGTTCCTTGGACATATAGTTTCTAAGCAAGGCATAGCGGTGGATCCCGCGAAAGTGGTTGTGGTTCAGGATTGGAAGACTCCTAGAATGCAACCGAAGTAAGAAGCTTTCTCGGTCTGGCGGGCTACTATAGGAAGTTCATCAGGGACTTCGCTAAGATTTCAGCCCCTCTTACTAAGTTGACAAAGAAGAACTTAGTCTTTGCATGGGACTTGGAGTGCGAGCTTGCTTTTCAAAGACTCAAGGGAGCCCTTACCACAGCTCCAGTTTTGGCATTACCCGATGGGGGTAAGATGTTTACCGTGTACACCGATGCATGTGGCACGGGGTTAGGCGCTGTTCTAATGCAAGAGGGTAGAGTGATATGTTATGGGGGTAGGCAACTTAAAGTTCATGAGAAGAACTATCCCACTCATGATTTGGAATTGGCGGCGATCATCTTTGCACTCAAATCCTGGTGCCACTATCTTCTAGGCGAAAGGTTTGAGTTGTATACTGATCACAAGTCACTCAAGTACCTCTTCTCGCAAAAAGACCTGAATCTAAGGCAGCAAAGGTGGATGGAATTCTTGGCATCTTATGACTTCGAGATAGCTTATACCCCTGGCAAGGGTAATGTTGTGGCGGATGCACTAAGCAGAAGGAGGTTGACTTTGAGCCCCTTGTTCATTGAGATGAAGAACTTAGAATTCTTGGCAACCTTTGATTTCACGACGGCCGTTGAGTTGATGACGGGTTCATTAGCATCCCTTGAGCTTAGACCCACACTTCTTGATCAAGTTGGGGCTTCATAGAAGGAAGATCCACAGATAGTCGAAGTTATGGACCAGTTGATTCGTGGTGAGACGTCTAGTCACCTTGCCAGATATACTATTGATGATAAAGGATGGCTAAGGCATGATGGAAGGTTATGCGTTCCACAAGTAGGAGACTTGGTGCATAAAGTTCTCGAAGAAGCACATCATTCGAAGATGACTATACATCCTGGAGGGGACAAGATGTATAGGGATATGAAGCGCATTTTCTTTTGGGCCGGAATGAAGAAAGATGTGGCAGAATATGTTTCAAAATGCATGGTGTGCCAACAAGTGAAAGCCGAGTCAAAGAAACCAGGTGGGCTATTACATCCATTGGAGGTCCCGCAATGGAAGTGGGAGAGTATTTCTATGGATTTTGTGGATGGGTTGCCTAGGTCAAGAAGAGGGAACACGAGCATATGGGTCATAGTTGACAGACTTACGAAGAGTGCTCATTTCATCCCAGTAAAGAGCAAGAGGACCGCGTCAGGGCTGGCATCTATTTATCTTCGAGGGATAGTGCGGTTGCATGGAGTTCCTTCTAGCCAGTTCTGGAACAGTTTGCAAGAAGCGATGGGTACACAATTGAATCTGAGTACGGCCTATCTCCCCCAGACGGATGGCCAAACCGAAAGGGTGAATAGAGTGCTAGAAGATCTCTTGAGGCTTTGTGTTCTCGACTTCGGTGGTACTTGGGAAGACCACCTTCCTCTTGTAGAGTTTGCTTATAATAATAGCTATCAAGCCAGCATAGGGATGGCACCATTTGAAGCTATGTATGGGAGGCCGTGTAGGTCACCATCTTGTTGATGGGAGACAACAGATAGACTTATACTTAGGCCCGATATGATACGGGACACATCCGAGAAAGTTGAATTAGTGAGAAGAAGGATGAAAGCGGCCCAAGATAGACAGAAATCCTATGCTGACAAGCGAAGGGCAGATTTGGAATTCGAAGTGGGAGACATGGTTTTCGTGAGGGTTTCTCCTTTGCGTAATGTGGTACGTTTTGGAGCAGTAGGGAAGCTGGCACCAAGGTTCGTAGGACCTTTCCCTATCATAGAGAGAATTGGAAAGATGGCCTATAAGGTGGAATTACCCGAAAAGCTAGCCGGAGTGCATAATGTCTTTCATGTCTCGCATCTCCGAAAGTGCCTACATGAGTCCGCTGAGGTGGTTGAACCAAACATTCTTGAAGACATTTAGGTAGAGAAAGAAGCAACCTTGAGAAAAGCTCTGAGTCGTATTTTGGGAACAGAGATCAAGAAGTTAAGGAATCGAGAAGTCAAATTGGTGAAGGTTCAGTGGAGTGAAGCCGATGAAGACGCAGCTTGGGAAATCGAGGAGAAGATGCGTGGGCTTTATCCATTCCTTTTTGAGGGTACATTCTCGACCTCTTTCCTAATTAGCATATCTTTCTTTTTATCCATGTTTATCTTATTATCTCGTTAAACTTGTCATGAGAACCTTAGGTAGAAACCCTTTGGATGAAACATGTACTTGAAACATGTTATGCTTGATGGTCGCAAGTGGTTGCAAGTGTTTGCACGTGGATACTCGTGGATGCATGATACATATTAGGCACTAAGATCGGCTCACACACTTTCATGTCGCATATGCATGAGTGCTTATACTTATTCATGGATGAAACTTGTTATGCTATCACATGGATGTTGCATATGGATGAATGTTATGTGCACTCATGTAGAGACTATGAGTTATGTTAGGAATTTGCATACATATGGACTCATTTCACTAACATACTTTGCATTAAGGAGGTTTACTGTATCAGTAACCGCCTGATTTTTGCATTAGATAAGTACATATACACACACCTTTGCATATGATCATACAGAATTTAGAATCCTTTAAGGACAATGACTGCACGTGGATGATGTTTTGAGTAGATGGATGATGGATGGTAGGATACGTTCTTCCTAACTTGGAGATTTCGGGGACGAAATCCTTTAAGGAGGGGAGAATGTAACAACCCGTATTTTTGAATAACATGTTATAACATAAATCAAGGCAGAATTAAACTGTAAAATCTGAATCATGGGAAACAGGCTGTGCCATTGCGTTGATCTCGGAAAATACGCGAAATAGAGTCCGAGTTTTCGAAAAACGGAGTCCGTATGACCCAGATAAGGCTCGAAGAAGTTTTAGAAAAATTCAAAACAGATTTAAATACAAAAATTTCAATTTTCAGAAGTGGCGGGAAAATTCCCGCCAGACCCAGGGGGTCGACCTGGGGGTCGACTGGGGAGTCGACCTCCCCCCCCCCCCCAGGTCGACTGGGGAGTCGACCCTAGGGTCGACCTGGGGGTCGACCTCCCTGGTCGGCCAGGTCAGCCTGGTGCACTTAGTTGGGCTGTTTGGACCTGTTTTGGAGGCTTGTGATGGGATTTGATGGCTTGGATTGGATCTAGGGCTAATCCTATGGCTAATACTATCCTAATCTTCTATAAAAAGACCCCTAAGCCTAAGCCTAAATCACCATTATTCAATCCTACAACTAAACTATGTCAAAATTGTTCCTCTCATGGCCTCCACTCTCATGCTAAAATTTCTAAGTTTATTTCTACGAGAGATTTTGAGTTCATACAAGTGTTTTCAAGCATGTATGAGTGTTCTTAGTTTGCATTCAAGTCAAGTTGCAACATTTCTATTACAAAGCAAGAGTTTTTATTGATTTGGCTCAAGGGTTTTTCATTTGGAGCTTGCATATTTGGGTTTTTTGGTGATTGCACAAGGGCTTCGTCTCAATCTTTATAAATAATATTCACTTGTGTCTTCATAGCATTGTAAGCCCTTTTGTACTTTCTTTTTTTTTGAACTCTAAAGTTAAATGAATGATGCAAGTTTGGTTGATCATTATGATATGCAAGTTTGGTTGATCATTATGATATGCAAGTTTGGTTGATCATTATGCAAGTTGGTTTAATCATTATGTATGACACATGTTGCTATGTTATGCAAGTTTGGGTTGATCATTATACACATGTTATCATGTTATGCAAGTTAAACTTGAAGTTGTGAGCTAAAAGCTTCAAGCTTTATGTTGAAGGTTGCATTTTGGCAACATGGAAGTTATCATATCCCTTATGATTACTTGCATGTGAGGCTAAATGCGAACTTCTAGCAACTTCTACATGTCATTTATCACCATGTATCACTCATATGCTAAGTTTGGTTTTATGCATGCTTTTGAAGCCTAATAATGCAATATGCAAGTATATGAACATATGTACATTTCATATGCCACCATGATAAACTTGTGGCTTCAACACCTTTTTGTCATGATTATGCCAAGTTCCCTATTTTATCCTTTATGCATTGATGCGATTATGTAAACGAGGGGATTATGTTGGGATTGGGTAACATTATGACATAAACATGGTTTTTATAACATGACGTGATATGTTAACTTGTAATTATGTTTTGGAAACATAATGGACATGACACTTAGAAAATATGAGTGTGGCCAACTCGAGGTTGGGTTGAGTTTGTAGCATAAATCTACCCGGACCCGCCCGGCTTAACTAGTGGCTACAAACAATAGGACCCAATGTGAGAAGTTGGTCATGTTGAGCTCGAACCCGAGGTTAGACCTAGTTGTGGTGTAAAGCTACCCGGACCCACCCGGCTTAACTAGTAACCACAACAAAGTCTATTGTGAGAGGTTAAAGCACATTAAGTTAATTAATGCCTCCTGATTAGGGTTAAGTCATGGTCCACTTAATACTTAACCAATTTGGGCTTGATGGGTTAATCGGGGTTAAGTCAGGAACCTTGGGTACGCTTAACCAATTTAATCCACGTTTGGATCGGGTTAACCACATTTAACCCGTTAAGAATCCCTAGTTGCGTGGTCCTTTTCAGCAGTAACCCTCTAGATAGTATCATAAGACCCTAGGACTAGGCTAGGGTGGGGCGCGATTACTGGGCTGATTGTAAGAGACCAAAAGAGACGGCTGAATGATGCACCGGTTGTTCAGGCGGACCATGGTCGTGTACATTAAGTCCGAAGTTGAACACGGGCACCGGTAGGTTTGGACTGTGCATCCTGGAATTGTGTCTGAGGGTTACAACGTAGGGCCGGATACACCCTAGGGTGGACCCTGCACAGTCAACTACATTACATGATTAAGCCGTATGACACCGATACACGACGAGTTAGGCTTATAGGGAGCCGATCGACTAGACCGTGTAGTTGGACCTTGATTTAGGTCACCTCATGATGTTGGGCCAAGCTTGGGCCAAGGGATCAATTCTTGTTTTTACTTGACATGTTAGAATGCTAGTACACCCGTGGTGCAAAACTTAACCTTGATTATGCGATGACACCTTTATCTATCTTGTTAGTTAATCACCATGCCAGTATGTTGTTAACCTTATGTTCATCTCAGCTTCTCATGCCAGTTAACTTTACTAGTTCATAGACTGATAGTAGTAGGGCTTGCCAGTCTTTTTGACTGACCTGTTTTCTTTCGCCTCTTTTCTTCTGTTCCCCCCCCCTCAGGTCCTCAGGGTGGGAACATTGGAGCTTAGCTTGGATCTTTATAGCTTGCTTACTGGATTTGCTCATGTACGGTTTTGGACATTGAGCTAGCTATGGTTTATCACTTCACTTTGGGGATAGTACTTTATGTATTTCAGTTTTTCAGTTTATGCTTTTCTCTAGACTTTGTTTGTTGGAAAATAATGAGTACTTTGTTGTAACTTAACTCTGGTTTTGAAATGCTAGTTTATCCGCTGCTTTACTACTCTGTTTTACTTATATGTTCTGTCTTGTGATATCTGCATGCATGTTTACCTTGTTTAAACGCCCCTCCGAAGCTAGTGTGCTTGCAAGAGTCACCCTGGCGGAGGTGGGGTGTTACACGTCACAAAGATTTTCAACTTTAAAGCTAAGTTTGGGTAAACCTTTTACTAGTTCATTTTTGGCTAACTTGTCAATAGTTCTGAAGTTTATATGACAGAAACGTTTGTGCCATAGCCATGGATCATTATCATTTGCTACAAGACACATATCTGAATTATGATTGATATTCATATTCAGAATATAGATGTTTCTATCTCTATGTCCTTCAAAAGCTATATTTTGATCTTTATCTAAAATACTACATTTATTATCCGAAAAAGAAATGGTAAAACCTTTGTCGCACAATTGACTGATACTTAATAAATTATGTTTCAAATTCTTAACTAACATGACATTTGTAATAAGAGGTAAGTTAGATGTACCAAAATTGCTCAATCGCCTCTGCCGATGATATAGCCTTTTGAATTATCTCCAAAAGTGACTGAACCACCATCTGAATACGTGATATTTGTTAATAGGCTCTTGTCTCCAGTCATATGCTTTGAACAACCACTGTCCAGTATCCACTTCCCTCTTTTCTTAAGTGGGACCTGCAAAAAATAAAGTTAAGTCCATGGTACCCACATTTTATAGGGTCCTAAGAGTTAGGTCTTAGGAGTCCAAACCCATACGGGTCCGATATCTCCTTTATACAAATAATTTGGATTATGATGCATAGTACTCAAATTTTTTTGAATATACTTGTTCCTAATCAAATTGTTATTTGTTTTAGGGATCCGTATTTTTATAGTTTTGACATTCTTCTTTTGAAATTTCGCAATCGGTTTTGGTTTGGAATATAATAAACTAAGATTTTTCTTAGCTTCAGTTTCTTGTACTACCTTATTTTTCCTTTTTCTTTTACCAAGATGTTTCTTGATAACTTGTTTCTTATATCCCAACCCTTGCTTATTTGTAGCTGATTGTGAACTCTCAATAATTTTTGTTAAATTTTCTCGACCTTTGTTAAAGTTAGAAACATTTTTAGTAATACTGTCTAACTTTGTTTGTAAACTAGCTTTTTCAAGATCTAGAGATTTTTAACTATTTCTTTAAGCTCATGATTCTCAGTAGTAAGAGTATCATTCTTTTCTTTTTGAACTTCAATTTCTTGAGTCAAAAGAGATAGTTGAGAGTCAATATTTGATGATGATTCTTGAGCCTTTCCAAGTTCCTCTTCTAATATTTTCTTTTCATCTTTTAACATATCTCGTTCAAATTCTACTCTACTTAAATCAGCTTGAGCTTGTTTGCATTGTCGTTTCATATCTTTAAATATATATATCAACTCAGCATTTATATCAAGAACTTCTTCAAAAGAAGGAATTTGTACCTCATCTTCTTTAGCCATAAAGCATATATTTGCTTGTTCATTATCTGAGTCGCTTTAACTTTCGGATGAAGATGAATCTGAATCATCCCAAGTTACTGAGAATGCCCGTTTCTTTGACTTGTCCTTTTTGTGTTTGAACTTGTCATTTTCTGTCTTCTTCTTTTGTTCTGGACAATCATTTTGCATATGTCCCTTCTTATGACAGTTAAAGCATTCTACATTCGATGATGATGGTCTGTTCGATCCGAACTTCTTTCTGTTGTATCGACTAGCTTTTCGTTGCTTTAAGAATTTTTTGAATCCTTTTGCAATGAATGCTAGATCCTCATCTTCAGAATCTGTGATGTCTTCATCAGCATGAAAAGCTACAATTTTCTTTTCTTCTTTTTGTTCTTTTCGAGCCTGCAAGTTAGCTTCATAGGACATAAGATTTTCTATCAATTCATCTGGCTTCATGGTGGAAAGATCATTAGCTTCTTCTATGGCTAATACTTTTCTTTCCCATTCATTAGTCAGTGAATGTAGGACTGTTGAAACTACATCGAAGTCAGAATATTTTTGTCCTAACCCGATAAGAGCATGATGAATAGTTTGAAACCTTGAATACATCTCATTGATTGTTTCATTTGGCTTCATTTTGAAATTTTGAAATTGACTTTTTTAACAAAGCTATTTTTGCTTGTTTAACCTTGTTAGTACCTTCATGAGTGGTCTTTAGTGTTTGCCAAATTTGATAGGCAGTGGTACAGATACTAACACGGTTATACTCATTTTGGTCTAATGCACAAAACAACATATTCATTGCTTTTGCATTTACAGTAGCTGCTGTTTTCTCAGCAGGAGTCCATTCTTCATACTCAGTAGTTGGATTTATTATCTCTTTCTGAGTAGCATTCCAAGCATCATAGCTAGTTGATTGCATATAAAAAGTCATACGTGTTGCCCAATAACTATAGTTTAGGCCATTAAAGAAAGGAGGTCTTTGTGTCGATTGAACTTCTGTGTAAGTGGTGTTACCAGTGCTAGCGTTATTTGCCATATTACTAGAATATATCAAATAATTGTGTTACGGTTATGAGATGACCAAGCTCTGATACCAATTGAAAAGTTGGTGTGTGTACGACTTGTGTAGGATCTATAATATGGCTATGCGGAATGTATGTGATAACTTAAGCTATTCAATAGTTACACAGGTAAAAATTCACAAACAAGAAATATATCACTAACAAATATAAATGCTGTAGATAAAGTAAAGTAATGACACCAGATTTTTATACTGGTTCGGACCTCCCGTCCTACGTCCAGTCCCGAAGCTCCTCTTCGGCTTTTCACTAAACAACACCCTCGCTTCACCCGGAGGAACAGGTTCACAACTACTTGATTTACGGGCTATAAGTTTACCCACTTGATTTCACGGGCCACAAGCTTACCCACTTGATTTCACGGGCTACAAGCTTACCCACAAAACGATTACAAGAGTTTGACCTTGAATGTGTTCTTTCTTCAACACTGATTAGTCAATGATTGAGTACAACCTTCCTATAATCTTATCCTCAAATATATATTGATGTTTGCAAAGATTTGGAAGTGGATTATCGAGTTGAATCACAAGTGTGTTAAATATGATTGGAGATTCAAACGATAATTGAATGCTTTTGAGTGCTTTTAGAATGCTAAGAATAATACAATATAGATAATAAAATGGAGAGAAATTTGGGTGATTTGATTGATTGAAAAACTGATGTATTTATAGTAATTGAGAAGTTGCAATTGTTGGTGAAAAGTTGCAATCAAAAGAAATGATTTTAAATGAAGAGAAATGGATGCAACTATTCAAGAAAGAAGATGACTCTTCATGAAATTCAAAAATAGGTCGACAGGAAAAATTAATAGGTTGACAGGTTTTTGACCGTTATTTCAAAAAGCTGTTGACCTGTTAATTTTAACAGGTTGACCTGTTATATTTAAAAATAGGTTGACCTGTTATTTTTAACAGGTTGACCTGTTTTTGTCAATATACAATAAAAACAAGTTTTCATTCATAATTTTGAAATCAATGGGAAGTATGATTATTTGAGGATAGATTTTAACATAAAATATTCTAAATAACCAACTTCTAACCTATGAAACCATTGTATCTTCTTTTTGTCGATCATGAAGCTTCTTCTCGTCATTAATCAAAACGATCATTAAAAGTTCTTGACTCAACAGGGTTTACGTCGATTGGGGTTTTTTGGGGCGGGCTAGCGCTGAGCATTGGAGAGGAGAGAGAATCGAAGGGGGTGGGATGATCGACGGCGAGGTCGACGGCGGGCGGTGGCCGTGGGGCACGCGCCTTCAACGACGGCGGATTGTGCTCCGTCACCCTCTTCTTCTTTTTTCTTTTCTTCTAATTTGAATGAGATAAAGGGGAGAAGGGGGTTGTCCAAGGGTTATATATAATTATTTATTAATTTAATTCACCAAAAGGTAACTTTCTATTTCGACCTCCAAACAAGACCTACCGACTGTCGTCCGTAGTTAATTACCCCCATTCTGAAAACAATGGGACACGTTTCGTAACCCAACTCGGTTGTTACGATCAGTTTCCATCAAGATTAAAATATCATAAGTATATATTCCATTTGAACGTACATTTTAATTTACCGGGGACACATACGGACTTTAAAAATTCCCAAAAAATTATTTATAGCTTTGTCTTGACGATATGGTCCTAACAAAACTAATTTCGTCAAATTCTGAGACCGTTGAAAAATGGCCATTTTCCAGTCGATTAAAATCAACTGAAACTGGTCAAACGGCCACGCTCACATATTGATTCAGAAAATTATGAAAATTGGAATCTGGCAATAATTTGACGTCCCGGATCCAACAAAAGTGGTTTCGTCAAAAACGAAGGTCATTTGCAAAATTTCCAATTTAAGGGCCAGAATTCCATAGTGAATATTCTGAATTTTCAACTAGGCATAACTTTTAATTCCCACTATGAAATTCCAAATTTTCGGATTCGTTGGAAAGATATTTTCAAATATATTCAAATATTTTTAGTTTCGCTAAAATCTGGCTTATTTTGAATCCTGTACATTCATTTGAAATTTGAAATCGAATTTTCAAACTACCGCTCCATTTTCAATTCCTTTTATAATTAACAATAAATATTTATATTCTAACGATGATTCAAATAAATATATACGTTCTAATTCTATTCAAAATAAATTTCTCACCGTTATTATTTAAAATAATTCATTCTAAATATCCAAAATTCACTAAAATTGTCAAAATAAAAATTTTAAATTGGTTCGGATTTCCGGGTTATTACATATATCAAGTCAAATCGGTTAAGTGTTACCTAGCGGTTCACATTGACTTAACCCACCCATATATCATGTCAAATTGGTTAAGTGTTGTCTAGTGTTTCAAGTTGACTTAACCTTACCATACTAGCATGTGTCATTAGCATTAATTAATTATTAATGCCCAACCTCTCACATTAGACCTATTGTTGCGGTCACTGGATGTGCCGATTGGTTCCGGGCAGGATTACACCACAACTTAATCTAACCTCGGGTTTCAAGCACGTTATGACTAACTTCTCACGTTAGAACCTATTTTTGCGGTCACTGGATGTGTGGGGCGGTTCCGGGCAGGATTACACCGCAAGCTCATTCTAACCTCGAGTTAGCCATGTTTCATGTTTAGCCAATTAACAATTCATGTCTATTCTAGGTTTTATAGGCCAATTATAAATTTACAAGCATGTTCATGTTCATTCTAGATATCAAATGTCAATTACCAATTCACAAGCATGTTCATGTTCAAGTTATGCCACTATTGTCAATTTCATGTTATGTGTCGAGTTCCATAATTACATAAAAACATGATTTGTCCAACACATTCCTTTTTTAATTATGTTTCTAGGATCTTAACGGCATATCCAATTTTCAAGTCTCAAATTCAAGCTTTACCCAAAAACCCCAATTTATGTTCATGCTTATTATCTCGTTAATAGGCTATACCTATTATTTCAGTTTCCCATACATGTGTTCCTAACAGGTTGCTATCATTCCTCATATGTTGGTTAAGCTTATTCATATGTCAAGTGCTACTTAACCCATTTCTACTTTGCTTACACAACCATTCGTGTAATAATCTTTTTACCCAAATTGCCTAATTCATCGATTAAATCTCAAGCTCTTCCCAAATAACTATAATTTACGCATTGTTGACCTTGGCTCGTAGGTAGCCAAAGTTTCAAAAATTAAAAGGAAGAATAGGGAAGAGGAACGGATTAAGCATACAAAGGTTATTTTAAATTGCAACATGAATTTTAACTGAGGAATGATGAACGATAATAATATTATTATGCATGAAGTGTATTGTAATCCCACTCACTGATTTAAGAACGGATCTTGAATTCTGGGATCTGATTTCTGAAACTGAAAAGTTATCCCTTGACGTAGATTATCGATCATCTAATTTAGATTTGATTCTTTGAAAATAGTTGTAGAAGTTGCTGAATTAGCCTTTGATTCTCTACTTGAATTCTAACGAAGAACTTGAGCAGCATAACCCCGTCTTTGATTTATTTTTATACGAATTAGGGCAGAGTATAGGCATAATGAAGATGTATAGAGAAAACTATAGCCTTAGGGGTGTTTATATAGGTGCTCAAGACCTTATCGTACACGCAGCGCTGAGTCAGCATTGAACCCAGTTAAGAAAATAGTCCAGGTTCGCAGATGAATCTAGCCAAATCTTATCGTACACGCAGCGCTGAGTCAGCTTTGGGTCCCGCAAGCTGTCTTGGCGCAAAAATTCGAATTTTGAATGTTTGAATTGCTTTGGCGTAGAAATTTGATTTTTGAACTTTTGAATTTCTGGAATTTATTTAACTGTTTTATTCACATGAAATATTCTTAGATGTATACAATTACTCTACAGACCATTTTATGCGAACATATATACACACAATTTTCGTTTTATTTTCAAAATCCAAACAATGTTGCACCGTTATTGGATTCTTGCCATATTTCATTGACTGTAGCCTTATCGTGAATTTTATCTTTTGTATACATATATTTATGCATATATATATATATATATATATATATATATATATTCTCATATATTTTCTTTATTTCCTTATATATACGTTCTTATCCTTTCAAATTTTGTTGTATATGTACATATATTTGCATGTTCAGTTGGCCCTCTCTAAAAAAAGATAAAAATTATGCCGCCGCTGGGGTTCGAACCCTTGACCTCTACTTTACAAATCCAATGTCTTAACCAACTGAGCTGTAAAGTCTTTTGTTAATAATTCTTAGAACAATGATAATTATTTTTCTCTCTTTACTTCTCTTTTTCAAGTTAGTTACAATACTTAAATTAAACCATTGCATGAATCTTTTTCTTTTAATGTTAATGCATTATGTTTGCAAATCAGTGCATGCAACATATTTACATTGCATGAAACCAATCCTTTCTTTCTTTTAATGCATGCATTACATTTTTTTTTTCAGTGCATGCATTTACAACATGCAATCCTTATTTTATTCTTTATTTTATATTTTATATTTTAATTTGTTTATATATATATATATATATATTTCTCTTGTGCGCATACAAACTTCTAGGCTTAATAACTTCTTCATATGATGTCCGTTTTACGCAAACCAGGTGTCTATCTTGACTAGAATTACGAGACGGACGCAATGGTGATGTCCTTTTTACTTAGTTTCTGATATTTAAATTAAGTATTTTTATTTTCTCATCTCTTCGATTACACACATTGTTATCACATTAATTTCCTTACTCTTCAATGTATGAATTAATTTTTCATTATACATCTCCATTATTTACCTATCTAGGCATATATACATATTTGTACACTTTTAATTATATTAAAAATGTGGGGTGTTACATTCTCCCACCCTTAAAGAATTTCGTCCCCGAAATTCGATAAGAGTAAAATAGATAATCCCTTGCAATATCCATCCATCCAGTGTGCATCCAATTGTTGCAAACATTGTGCACATGTGCAAAGTGAGACACATCATAGTAAAGTATGTATGCCTAATTTGGATCCACCTATATGTATGCAAATTATAAAAACCCTTTCAAAACATGATGCTCACATCCTAAATATACTTGCAGTTTTTTATGAATGTAGTATTCTTGAAAATTCAAAATATTTTTCATCGAAGTTTTCCTATACTCTTAAAGAATAAGAGCATGGTTCGCCTAATTGTCGCATCCAAAACCCTACCAACCATCATTAAATTTGAAATTTAGAAAAATCTAATTTTCTAAATTTGATTTCTTATGTTACAAAAAGATATAAAACGGAAGAATTTACATTTTCCACTGTACCTTTTATAATTGCATTCGGATTTTTATATAACTATTCTATAAAAACTTCCTACTTTCCTATCCAAGCACAACCACATAAGAAAACTTTCCTTTCTCTTTCATCTTATCTTGGAATAATTTCATATTTATTCATCTTTTTCTTAAGATTTCCATTTTCTTTTCCCGTAACATTTGTTGCCTTACTGGATTTATTGTCTCTTGTTAGCTTAGGCTTTTCTCTTTCATAGCTTATTTGACTTAATCCAATTACTTAAGTTTATTATTTCAAATAAGTTTTTTTGTTTTCAACTCAAACAACATCCTACACAGCTACTACTATGGACCAAGAATCTTAGGACTTTGCCATCTCAGACAATTGCGAGTCCACACAACAGGATCTACCCACTTACTTGCCCTTTACTACTTAGTAGTCACTACTAGTCCTTGATGTGCAGTACTAGCCTATACTTTTTCTCTCTTTCTCAAGCAACAAACCTAGGTTTCTCAATGCATATGCATTCTACGGGAATTTTCAATTAGTTTAATATTAGCTAATCCATGACTACAAATTGGCAAGAGAGAAACTCCCTAAATATCAACCCCGAAGACCGAAATCAATATCAGATTGACACTCATAGAATCACTCAACTCGACCAATCTCTAGTTGGTTCCAATTGTTTAATTCATAGCTTTAACTTTCTTTCGTCCTTTTCTAGGCACTAATCCTTACCTACTCCATTCTTTTTAAAACATGGTTTGGCCTCCTTTCTTTTCATTACATTTTTCTTTCAAAAATTATAAGTGTTAAAACTTTGTTTTCTTCTCCAAAACTTGTTTTCGCCAAACCATAAAAACGTGTTACAGAATAAAATGTAGAACGTTTTTTTTTCAAATCACAAAACTGGAGTAGACAAGGACAAATATCGATCTTACATTGTTTCTAATTACAATGTTAATTTAACTACTCGTTATAAGGTGCAGACATCTATTCTATTCCTACAACTTATTTTGTCCACCCAACAAAATTTCTTCGTAAATCAATAATCAAAATTTATTGTTAACAGAATAGAATTTTCTTTTACAAAACGCAACACTTTCTTTTTAATCCTTTCATACATTATAATATGAAAACTAGCGAGCTATATATGCTCTATATTATGCATTTTTAATGAGAGAGTTCTTTTAAAACAAAAAATCATTGTTTTGCCAAAGTATACACCACTTTACTTTAAAAACCCAACATGCACTGAATATGTCCTTTACGTATTTTTCTTAAACATCAAAAATACTTTTAAGATTAAAATTTGAAAAACACCACAAACTCTTTTACAAATTCAAGTTCTTAAAAGTTTATTATTGGGTTAGACTAAAAGTGGGTCTTTCAACTCAACTAGGCTTTCCAAGGCACTTTCCAAACCAATTCTCTCAACTATATATATTCCTAATCCATTTTCCACATTTTAACCTTTTTCTAACTTATAAGGTTTCACTTCTAAACCCACTACTCTGAAATAACAACATTTCAGTTTTAATTCTAATGGGATACTTTCTTTCTCCAATACCAAATCATATTGTACACTTTCAAACCAAATCACCTAAGGGTCTTAAAATTTCTAGGTTCATTCCTTTAGTATACAAAATAGCTATCCCAACTCTTTCCATTCCTAGTGGGCTACTTTATGGATTTAGGTTTATATATATAATATATTTATATTTCAGAAAATACAAATACGTTCACTTATTATCTCCCTAAGATCACTCAACCGAAGCTCTGATACCAGATGTAACAACCCGGATTCCGACAGAACGAATTTATTTCAAAAACCCAATCTATCGAAACCCGATTTGGGCGCTGTGGTATCCTGCAGAAAAAGACAGAGATAAAGAAAACATGGCAGAACTCGTAAGCATCTTACAGCAGAAGGAATTCAAAGTATAATATACTTTAAATATAGCTTTACCTTATAAAACATACTGCCTAACTAGTATCCAAAGCTTATACCACCTCTGTCATGAACCTAACCTGGAAGTATGTAATGAGGACGGGGTCAGAACATAAGTTTTGTGTGAGTGGACTTAGAATAAACTTCTATATAATCCTACATATACCGTTCAGTTATATTTTCTTGCTTATTAAGTTATTCGCGATATTAGCTCTCTAGGCTGTACTCATGTCCCACTAGTAGATTAACATAATACAACGTATATGTAGATACCCCCAACTCGTATAATCGTTTCCATGTATATATATATAGTGTAACACCCCGTGATTTTCAATATTAATGTTATAAAATTAAAGAATAACTAATCTCAGATGTGAGAATTAAAGGAAACGGGTTGCACCATTGTGTTCGCCTTAGAATTCTGGTTGAGATAGAGTCCGAGTTTGCATGAATTGGACTTCGTATGAAGAAGTTATGGCCATCGGAAGTTTCACTAAAATTTAAACAGATTTCAAAATTCGAATTTCAGAGTCAGATTGGGCTAGGTGGGAAATTTCCCGCCAGGGCCAGGTCGACCAGGGGGTCGACCTGGTGGTCGACCTACCCACCAAGGTCGACCAGGGGGTCGACCTGCCCCCGGGCAGATTTGTTTGGTGACCTTTTAATGACTTTATGCTGAGTCATTAGGGTTTCTGATCTGGTCTGAATGGCTGGGGTTAATTCTGGGTTGATCGGACGGCCTAAATTAATCCTAAACTCTATAAAAACACATGTAGACTCAAACCATAAAATCAAATAACAATTAGAATCATGGCCTCCATGCCGTCACCTTGCAACCTAGAATATCCGCCACCAATTAGAGAGGAAGAAAAGCTAATCAAATTCAATTCTAATCTAAACCGCAACAAATTGTGTTCTTCGAAGGAAAGCTAAATCAATTTCAGAACTCAGATTTCAGAACTCAAGACCTTCTTTAAGTTCTGAGTTCGATTTCTTTAATAAGATAATTAACAATTTAATTGGATTGAGCTATAGTTTGGATTATATGATTATGTTGTGAATCATTGACCGTATGTTATTTTCTATGTTGTAAATTCTATGATGTTATCATCTATGTTGCAAATTCTATGATTTTATTATTTATGATGCTGTCATGTATGTTGTAAATCTATGATTCATAATGATGTTTCATATGCTAGTTTGGTTATGCTTTTGGAACTAATTCATATGCTAAATCATATGTATGTATGTATGCAAGTCTAGATGTTAATTTAGATCTGAACCATATGCAAGTTAATGAAAATTATGTACAACCTTACATGTTTCATGACATCTATTTTATGTGTAAATTGGATCTAAAGTTAGGCTGCGAGATGTGTGAGTTATATGCTAGTATACAAAATTCTATATGCTAGTTTACATGTTTAGATGTAAGTTTACACCATCGTTATGTTGCATAAATCACATATGCAAGTATATATATATACATATATATATATATATATATATATATATGTTTGGAGTATAAATCATGTAATGTATGTTTGTGGTTATTGCCTATGCAAGTTTACACCTTTAGATTTAGATCTATGACATGCATGGTTTATGCAAGTTTGTGACTATTACCTAAACAAGTTTACACTTTTAGATTTAGATCTATGACATATCTAGTTTTATTCAAGTTTGTGACTTTGGCCTATGCAAGTTTTAGATGAAGAACCTCATTCACACATGCAAGTTCACCCTTATGTTTAGATCTAGTTTTATCTATATGTATGTTGTGATGTTTTCTCTTTATTCCATAAGTTAGACTATTCGAGTCTAACGTATATCTTACGTTAAACGAATGAATGTACAACGTGGGGCAATGGGATAATATTAAAAGATTTAATATGGAGAATTAGCATAAATGCATTAAATGGCATAAAATGAATTGATGATGATAATTGGTATAATTTTTCATACCATAAATAGACGGACATAATTGAGTCAAGTATGGACATAGTTAAATTTGGAATTAATTGATAATTTGAATAGGGAAATTAATTCAAATTGGAGGATAATTAACTATGTGTAATTAATCGCTTAAGACATGAGGTTAGGCTGTTTTGTGGTGTAAGACTGCTCGGACCCGCCCGGCAAATCCAGCTGCCACAAATGCCAGTCTAATGTGGGAGGTCTTAGGCATAAATTAAATGCGTAACAGTTGTAAAGGCACGAGGTTTGGCTCGTTTGTGGTGTAAGACTGCCCGGACCCACCCGACAAATCCAGCTGCCACAAATGCCAGTCTAATGTGTGAGGTCTTTATAAGGTTACGGTGTTAATGAATTAAGAAACACTTAACCAGATAATCATGTGGTGGGACACAGGGGTTAAGTGGGTGCCTTGGGTGGCTTGTGAAATACGATTAAAAACACTTAACCAAAATTGAATCATGTAAGTAAACATGAATAAGAAGAGGGTTAAGTGGGATGTTCTAGAGGGGACCAAGCTTAGGTGGATAGCTTGTGTCAAGTAATGGGGGCCCGTTTCAACCAGTAACCCATAAGTATCTTTGTGGGCTCGACCCAAGTCGAGGACGGGACACGCATACTGGGCTTGACTGTAAGAGGCCAAAACGGGTTAGCGGTGGCAATGCAAGTCCAATGGGTTCATGTGCGTGTGTGGGCCCGGGCTGGTAGGTAAGACGTTGTTGCATCATGTTGGTATAAGCCATGCATTGTTGGTGGTATCAGGTTGCTACTTTGGGGAGTGATACACCCCACTATGGGGCCAGCACGGGTATCTACGAGTTAGGGAGCCGATCGCATGGGGGTAGTGGGTACACCTAGTGGAGATAGGGGCAGGCGGCACCTATGAAGGCAACTAGGGGTACATGAAACTACCATTATCATTATTAAAGTCTTGTAGGCGGGATCAACTTTTAGGGTGTTTGGTGTGGTGCAGTGTAGTAGTTATCTTATAGCGACTAGGTGCGCCTTTAACGTTATCTTTGTTCATCTTATTTCCTTTAGTTTGCTCTACCATACCTAATTGTTCACAGTCATTTCCTCATTTTCCAACTTATGCCTTAGCCTAGTTATTTTGATAATTATATTGTTAAAGTTATCGCACTTGCCAGACTTTATGTCTGACCGCCTTTGTTTCTACCTCTTTTCTTCCTTCCCCCCCCCCCCCCAAAGGTGCTCAAGGTGGAACTAGCACCAATGGAGCTTGATTTTGGATAGCTGTATCTCTTGCTTTTAGAAGTTGCTTGGATCGCTGAAGTAAAAGTTCAGCCTATCTTATTTATGGCTATTTTGTGTTGGGGTTACGTCTTTCAATTTTTGTATCTGATTTAGTCAATATGGATATTATGTACTTTGACTCTGGTTTTTGATGATGTAATCAAACCTATGTGTTTACCGCTGCAATGAATAAAATTTTAAATTTTTAAGTACTGTTTATATCTGTCTTGTTGTTAAGTTTCTGTTCTGTACACACTTAAAACGCTCCATAGAAGTTAATGCATTCCCTTTGTGAGTGACATTAATGGACGTGGGGTGTTACACGTGGTATCAGAGCTGAAGGTTACCAGAACAGATATGAATTTTGAAAACCTGTTTTTCAAAAACACTTATATAAAGAAGTACCTTCAAAAGTATGTTTTGAGGGAAGTATTTTTAAGAGAAAAGCTTATTTTAGAAAGCATAACCCCAAGAGCCATATATCTTTCTTTCGGTTCTTTTGTATTGAATCTTTCCTTTTTCGTTTCAGCATGTCTGGAATTCCCGAGATACCCGAGGGGATACCGATACCAGGATGGTTTAGGAGGTATTTGGAGACTAGGGCCATCACCGCAGGTCTAGCAAATGCTCCTCCTCCTCCACCTCCTCGTGTCGATACTTTTTGCAAAGATATGTAAGGACTTTCGGGCAATGGGTGGAAAACCTTTTCACGGGATGGAGACATTTGTTGTAGCTCGAAATTGGATAAAGGAGGTGGAAGAATTGTTTGGGATCTTTGAAGTGGAAGATGGAAGAAAGGTCCAGTTAGCTGTCTGGCTAATGAAGGATGAGGCCTCGTTTTGGTGGGAGGTCACTAATGGAGAGCGTCCAGTTGATACATGGCCACATTTCAGGCGTAGGTTTGAGGCAAAGTTTCTCTCACGGGCTGAAGAGAATTTATATATGGAACGATTTTTGGCGTTGAAGCAAGGGAATCTATCAGTGAAAGAATACGTCAACAAATTCAATCAGTTGGCAAGATTTGGCTTAGACTTGGTGAGTACACCAGAAAAGAAGGCCCTGACATTTGCTAAAGGTTTGAACGGGCCGCTTCATGGGTTAGCTATGACCCACATCCCCATGGGGGCTACCTTTGAGAGACTAGTTGACATGGCGCTTATGCATGAAGAGGAGAAGGGCGCCAATGCTAATAAGGCACCCGAGAAGAAAGGGGATCAAAAGAAACCGCAACAGCAACAACTGAACAAGAAAGGTGGTAAAGGCAACAATGGTAAGGGAAAGAAAAGATGTTTTAACTGTGGGACACCAGGCCATCTAAGTATAGATTGTAGGAAGAAAAAGAAGACTGGTTGTTTCCACTGTGGCGAAGAGGGACATCTGATTAAGGACCGCCCAAGGAAAGGGAAGAGGGCAGGGTCTACCTCGGGAGGACAGGTGCAGGCTCTTATGGCACCAGGGCAGGCAAGGGGGCAAGTTCGGGCTCTCGTGGTCCCACCGCTGCAAGAACGAGGAAGAACGATTTCCATTGAAAGTTTAGTTTTTCTGTTTGATCATCCTGTCCGTACTTTATTCGATTCTGGCGCATCACATTCGTTTATCTCTACATCATTAGTTGAAACACTGCACCTAAATACTAGTTTAGTTACAGATCCCTTAGTAGTCTCAAATCCTATTGGTGGTTCGGGTCATCTTTCTATGATTTTTCGGGATCTGAGAGTGTCTACCTTGGGCGTTGTGTTTGAATGCAACACCTTTGTTCTTGGCTTCATGGGCTACGACTTGATTTTGGTTATGGGTTGGCTAACTAGATACGGGGCCATCCTAGATTGTGAAAGAAGGATAGTTAGATTGTTGACTCGTTGTGGAAAGACCCTTGATATTTCTTGTGACCCTAGAGGTCCAGTAATGCTTAGCTACCTAGAATCCCTTGACGCATCCAATAATGATTTACATTCTGTTCGTATAGTCCGTGAATATGTTGATGTTTTCGATGAGGTGAGGGGTCTACCCCCAAAACGTGAGATAGACTTTCGAATATATCTAGTAGATAATGCAAAGCCAGTTGCATTGCCAGTGTGCCACATGGCTCCAAGAGAGAGAAGAGAACTCATTAAGCAAGTGAAAGAATTGCTTGAGAAGGGGTTCATAAGACGTAGTATATCGGAGTGGGGTGCTCCAGTAGTATTTGCCACGAAGGCAGATGGGTCCCTTAGACTTTGTGTGGACTATAGAGAACTTAATAAGCTTAATAAGAAGAATAGGCACCCCCTGCCTAGGATTAACGATCTCTTCGATCAGTTAGTTGGCGCCTCAGTGTTTTCGCAGGTGGACTTAGCCATGGGTATCCATCAGTTGAGAGTGGCTGAGGATAGCATAGACAAGAGTGCCTTTAGGACTCCAGACAGCTTCTTCGAGTGGCTTGTGATGCCCTTCGGTTTGATAAACGCCCCCGCATACTTTGTTGACTTGATGAGTAGGGTGTTTTGGGAGTACCTTAATAAATTAATGGTAGTCTTGGTGGACGACATCTTGATCTTTTCTAAGAGCGAGGAAGAGCATGCCCTACATCTTAGGGAAGTGTTGGAGACCCTTCGAGCGCATAGCCTTAAAGCTAAATTTTATAAATGTCACTTTTGGAGGAAGGAAGTGCGAATCTTAGGGCACGTTGTTTCCAAAGAAGGGATAGCTGTGGATCCCGCGAAGGTAGTGGCCATCAAAGATTGGAAGGTCCCTAAAAATGCTACCGAGGTGAGGAGTTTCTTTGGGTTGGCTAACTACTATAGGAAGTTTATCAAAGACTTCGCAAAAATATCAGCCCCATTAACACGCTTAACGAAGAAGAACTTAGTTTTCACATGGGACGTAGATTGTGATGATGCGTTCCAATGTTTAAAGAGAGCTTTGACCATAGCCCCAGTTTTAGTGTTGCCAGATGGGAGTAAGCCATTTACTGTTTATACCGATGCTTGTTGGACAAGACTAGGCGCTGTCTTAATGCAAGAGGGAAGGGTAATAGCCTATGGAGGAAGGCAGTTGCGAGTGCATGAGAGAAATTACCCTACACATGACCTAGAGTTAGCCGCTATTGTTTTCGCGCTTAAGTCTTGGCGCCATTATCTTCTTGGCGAGAAATTCGAATTGTTCATTGACCACAAATCGCTAAAATACTTGTTCTCTCAAAAGGACTTGAACTTAAGGCAGCAAAGGTGGATGGAATTCTTAGCGTCCTACGATTTCGAGCTAGCATATACCCCTGGCAAGGGTAACGTGGTGGCAGACGCCTTAAGTAAGAAAAGGTTGTCCTTGAGTCCGTTGTTTATTGAGGGGCGAAGCTTAGAGTTCATCTCTACGTTTGACTTTAGACCTTCCATTGACTTTGTACTCGGTTTTCTAGCATCCTTAGAGGTTAGACCTACGCTTTTGGGATGGATTGGTGAGGCACAGCGAGATGAGCCACAGTTGGTTGAGTTAGTAGAGAAGCTCAAAAGGGGGGAGTCATCAAGCCATCCCAGTAGGTATACCCTAGATGATAAGGGTTGGTTACGTAGGGACGGTAGACTTTGTGTACCACGGGACGAGAATTTGAGGAAGGCCATTCTTGATGATGCACATCGTTCGAAGATGACCATCCATCCCGGCGGGGACAAGATGTACGTGGACATGAGACGAGTTTACTTTTGGGCCGGTATGAAGAGGGATGTGGCCGAGCTTGTCGCTAGATGCTTGGCATGCCAACAAGTAAAAGCAGAGCAAAGGAAGCCCGGTGGGTTGCTTCACCCATTGGAGGTCCCACCATGGAAGTGGGAAAGTGTCTCGATGGACTTTATTGATGGGTTACCGAGATCGAGGAAGGGTAATATGGGGATTTGGGTCGTGGTAGACAGACTTACTAAGAGCGCCCATTTCATTCCCATGAAGAGTAAGAGGACTGCTCCATGGTTAGCCTCCGTATACATTCGAGAGATAGTTCGTTTGCACGGTGTTCTTTCCAGCATAGTGAGCGACCGCGATCCTATCTTTATTAGCGAGTTTTGGAAGAGCTTGCAAGAGCCGGTAGGGACTTAGTTATGTTTTAGCACCGCATATCATCCTCAGACGGACGGCCAGACCGAGAGGGTGAATCGTATTCTAGAGGACCTATTGAGGTTGTGTGTCTTAGACTTCGGAGGTACATGGGAGGAACATCTTCCGTTGGTGGAGTTCGCATATAATAGTAGCATTCAGTCTAGCATTGGCATTGCACCGTTCGAGGCACTTTATGGATGGCCGTGTTGTAACACCTCGTAATTCTATAGCACTAAGATTCACGAATCAAGGCAGAATTAAATTTTAAAATCAAAATGAAGGGAAACGGGCTGCGCCATTGTGTTCGTCTCGGAATTCTGCAAGAAAACGAGTCCGAATTTGCGTAAATCGGAGTCCGTATGAGGAAGATATGGCCTCTGGAAAATTCAGCGAAGTTAAAATTTCGAAACAGTTCAGAAAAGCGAATTCAAATTCAAAATCAGAGCCAGATTGGGCTGGGCGGGAATTTTCCCTCCCAAGGCACCCAGGTCGACTGGGTAGTCGACTTGGGGGTCGATCCCCCCCTCCCCCCGCTTTTTCCAGCTTTCTGAACCTGATTCGTTTCTCTGTATCCGGACGCCATTCTGACCAGATTCGTTGACTTCTACACTATATAAACAGCCCTAGTCTTCTTCTCTATTCACAATTCTTTTCTATCCTTATGCTGCCTCTGAGAAAATGTATAAATAAATAAAATAATACATATATATAATAAATCAAGACGAGGAGATGCTGCTCAAAACTTTCAAGAAGGGGGTTCAAGTCAAGCTATGATTCAAGTGAAGATTCAAACGACTTCAACGACTGTTTTTCTACGAATCTAATATAATTTCTATATGTCAGTTACTTCTCATATTTGAACATTCCTCTTTTCGTGACATGAAATTAAAGGAATAAAAGAGTATGCCAATTCTTTCTATTCGAATCAGTGCCTATTTCTTTGGACCTAATTAAGAACTGTCATGATTCGAGGACAAATAAGACCGTGACTATGAAACTATGGACCTTAGAACCATATGCCTCTTTGACTATGAACATTGCCTATGACCATGAACATTGCCTATGACTGTGACTGTGACTATGAGAATTATTTCCTAGACTATGAACACAAGCCTATGCCTTTGATTAGAAAACATAAACTATTGCCTATGACATAACGAGGACAATTGTGACTAAACACCTATGATTCATGACTAGAAAAGTGTTGTTTAAGTTTTGTGACTGTGGAATTGGGTATAAACCTGATTTTGTATTCTGTCTATTCTTGGTTTTCTTTGGTTTTAAACCTTGGGAGTTTACCTATTAAGTTAGGTCTACCCATGTTCTTGAACCTACGTCTCTATTCTGTCTATTCTTGGTTTTCTTTGGTTTTAGACCTTGGGAATTTACCTATTAAGTTAGGCCTACCCATGTTCTTGAACCCATGTCGTTATTCAACCCCTTTTATGTCAATAGATTTTCAGACCTATAGGCCTTCGATGTTTTAGATCAACTTCAGTGAAATTCGTTAGGTCTGTAATTAGTAAATTATCGTTTTATGCCAGTTATTATGTCTATCTTTTGCATAGTATCTTTGGTTCATTCCCTATTTTCTACGAATCTAGATTTATCTATAATCTAGTAGAATCACGATTACTCGAACGGTGGGAATACGATTTGGGAAAAATATGAAATTTACTAAAAATATAGTAATAAACTTGGAAATTGACATAAATTGGGAACATGTATTATGGCATGTTCATAAGAAATGCAAATTGGATAAATTTGGCATGAATTATAGGATGCGTAATTTGAATCTAGTATTGGTTTGTAAATCTAGCATTTACATAAATTGTGAACTAGAATAATAAGTCTAGTATGACATGAACCGTAATTAGAATGTTAAATCAGAATTGGACTAGCTAAGTTGGCATGGAAGTATATTGGCATAAATTTGACATTGGCCATAATTGGGAGTACTTGTCAGGTTTAGCAAAACCATGGTTAGTGACACTTAATTTGGTATAGTTTACATACCAAAAAGCATAAATATGATATAGAGGGGAAAATGGGCCATAGAAATAAATGTACACAATTTACATTAAAAGAGTAATTGGGGAATAAGTAAATTAGGAATAATTTACTTATAGAATTTGTCCTAAATTAGAAAATGTAAATTTAGACAAATTAAAGGTTTATTAACGACATCTCTTTTAATAACACACCAGAAAGATCTAGGGTGACAGAGAGGACAGTGTCTAGGCTTGAGTTTGGAAAATACAAGTTTCCTGCTCTCTCTGGCTATCCCTAACTAATCCGACGGACGGGATGGTTACTTTCAAAACCTGATTTGAAAATTAATCAAAACCCTTTGAACCTAGAAAACACGAATATGCCTAACCCGAGGTTAGACTGAGTTGCGATGTAAACCTGCCCGGAACCAACCGGCACATCCAGTATTCGCAACAATATCTTTCTAATGTGAGTGGTTGCGGCTTTAATTTATTAAAGCTAGAACAAGGATGGTAGGGTTAAGTTAACTAAGGCACTTAACCAATTCAACATGATAACCAGACCGGTGGGTGGGGTTAGGTCCATACAGACACTTAACACAGTTAAGCTAGAATGGGAGGGTTAAGTCCATAGGAACACTTAACCAACTTAACACAGTTAAGCTAGAATGGGAGGGCTAATTCCATAGGGACACTTAACCAAACTTATGGTAACAAGACCAGATTTGTAGGAGTTAAGTAACTAAGAAAACACTTAGCCAAATTAACATGTTAACTAGACTAGAAGGTGGGGTTAAGTAAAGGTAATACACCTAGCCAAATTAACATGTTAACTAGACTAAAGGTTGGGGTTAAGTAAATACACTTAGCCAATTTGATATGTTAGCTGGGCTAGACCATAGGGTTAAGTAAGCTTGAACACTTAAACATCAGATTGTGATAAAGGAATAGGGTTAAGTCTAAAACATGAAGGAATAATACTTAACCGTTAATAACATGTTAGTTAAAACAGACGGGCAATGTTAAGTTAAAAGGAACACTTAACCAATACAGGGTGAATGGGTAAGATTAAGTAATAAGAAATACTTAACCAATATAACTTGGTCTGTGGTAGGGTTAAGTCATCATGAATTACTGATAACACTTAACCAGTTTAACAGGATGAATGAAGGGGGTTAAGTTGGCTTGAATTGACTAATAACATTTAACCAATCCAAATTGACGGGAAAGAGAACTAAGTAGTAAACCTTAGTTAAGAAAACAACGATTCTGGAAACTAAGTGCTAAATCTTAGTTAGTAAAACTAAGTAGTAATTCTTAGTATAACACGGGAAGGAGCGAATGTCCGTTTGAGTAAAAAGGAGGCTCCAACGAATTGGGATACGAAGCCCGAGGCTTCGAAGGGACGTGAGGGTACTCTCGGTATCCCTCTGTGAGGCTGCAGATGATCCTCCTGGGCTCACAGAGGTTAAGGTCTGCGTTAGAAGAACCAGGGGTATGCCTTGTTTGCAATATATGGCAACCTAAAGACTAGGATGGACCGGCGTGATTCGACGAGAAAACGATAGCCCTGTGATAGCAACTCGTCGTCTACCATCCATCTTGAGTCAATCGAGATACATGAAGCGGAAAGGAGGAGAACTCCAAAAGACCATATACTTTCTATCTAGTTATGGGTGAGGATGGCCATAGGATAGTGGGGCACCGGGGTCGGCGTATAGTTCTCATTTTTCAAGGTGTGCTTTTCATTAGTTGAGGGAGGGGTCAAGTGGGACCATAACCACTGGAATTAAAACAGACCTTAGAATCTGCATCGGCAGATATCTGAAAGCTCCCGACCGAGTTCTGTATTCCTTGATTTTCCCTGTCACAGGACTCGGGCCGTACATTACAGGACATGTGCATCTAGACAAGCGATAACGATTCACGATACATGCGTGGGGAAGTATAGGAACATATACCACTCTAGGTAGTGTGTCCTAGACTTGGGGGCATCATTCGACAGGTAGCACTAGTTGGACTAGGTGGCATAAACCCTGAATCCGAGAAGCGTTCAAAAGATAACGTAAACTCTAGTTAAATCTAGAAGGCACTTGGTAGAAAACCCTAGATTAAATCTAGGTAACAAATAATAAATGTATGCCTGAAGGCGATGGAAAATACAGGGATTAGGATCACGTTATCGTTACTAGTTGAGGCATTAGCTAGGTGGTGCAGAGATATAGAAACCAGTATAACAAGGAAATAGCGAAGCGGCGAATGTATCAGAGCATATCCAGTTTATCTTAGCTTAGCATATCTTGTGATTATCTTGTCTATTCTTGCTGACCTTATCGTCATGGTGTAATCTTATATTCAGTTAATTCATGTCGTTTTGTTTTTCCATGTTCACATGCTAGAAGTTACTGAACTTACTCGGGCTTTATGTCTGACTCTGTTTTTCTTTCGTCTTCTTGTCTTCCGTTCACCCCCCCCCCCCCTAGGTAGTAAAGGAGGGAATAGTATTAGCTCAGGTTAAGTTGGACTGTCACTCTTTCCCAGCTTGAAGATTTGTCGAAGTTTGCTTGGATTCTCTTTTCAGATGCTATGGCTGGCTCTTGCTAAAATTGGGGAATATAAATGTTGTTTTTATGCTTCTTTATTTTGTAAGACAGATGATACTCTGATATTGTAAAGAAATCATTGTACAAACTATTTTATCAATAAAGCAAAGTTTTATTTTCCGCTGTTTTATTTCTGTCTGTCTTTTAATTTATCTGCATCTTTTACCCTAAATGCTCCACAGAACTTAGTGCATTCCCTTTGTGAGTGACACTAACGGACGTGGGGTGTTACACGTGGTATCAGAGCTGAAGGTTACAAGATCAGATAAAGGATTTGAAAAATTATTTTCAAAAACGGTTTTAAAAGAAGCATTTTTAAAAGAAGGATTTTTAAAAGAAAAGATTTGTTTTAAAGGCATATTCCCCGAAGCAATACGCACTATCTTCACTTCCTCTGTTTGAATTCTTGTCTCCTTCTTTCTTGAGTCTCTGGGGACTCCTGGCTTTCCGGGAGGTAACCTCATCGATGGGCGAAGACGTGCCTGGCTTCCATCTATAGCCATAGTTGTTTCACCTACGGCCAGTTTTCCTTTAAGCTTATAGGGTTTTCTGTACGATGGAAGCAGCTTTCGAGAGATTTGTCAACATGACTACACACGGAGGAGGATGAGGAGTTTGGCTAAGGAGCACAACCCTAGGATGAGAAATTCATGGATATAGATTTAGCTCACGAAGGAGGGAGAAACTATAAAACCTAAGACAAGAGGAAGTATCTTTACTAGGGTATGATAGGGCATATAATTAAGGACAAGGGCAAGAACGAGGAACAAGATTTTAAGAAGGGAAAGTACATACTTTCACCACCAAGCGAACCTAGGAGAAGGGTAGTAAAGTTATGTTGGAAGAGTCTAGTTTTGCTATTTGTACTCTTCCCTTTGGTCTTAGCACTTCACATTTGTTCATATCCACTCCCATAGTTGAGTCTCTGCACCATAGCACTTGTATAGTAGAAAGATCCCACTAGAGTCTCAAATCCAATTGGTGGTCCGACCAGTTTATTTTTGGTTAGTAGGGATTTGAGAATAGCTATCGAGTTTGCTTATATCATCTCACGTAGATCGTCTAAATTCAGAGGAGATATTCCTTGGGTGCTTGTCTGATATTGGTTTAGGCCTTTGGGGCTTGTACTTGAGGAATGTCAAGATTGACTAGGATGGTTTGCGTGAGAGATGAATAGTTGTGGCAGGCACTCTAAAAAGCACGTAGTGACCCTTCGACCCTTATAGTTAGGGCATGGCGGATAAGAGGGAGACCTCTGATCATCTTAGTACATACACTTGGTACCGTGTTTGACATCTGTTTATTTTGGAAATGGAGATCAGGAACTTCACAATCGTGAAGTTAAATTAGTTAAGATATAGTGGAGTAAAGCTCAAGAAGGCTAGATACTAGTATCATACCCTTTTCCTTAAGGGTGCATCCTTGATTTTCTTTTTTGGTAGGAACTTTACACATAATTGTTTCTCTCTTTCCAAAGTATACCCTCTAGGTCGTATCTTCGATCCTTAGGTAGAACCCAATGGATGTAAACATGTATTTGAAACATGTTATGATTGGTGGTTGCAAGTGGTTGCTAATGGTTGCTCATGAATGCATATACATACGTATTAGACACTAGATCAGTTCAGACGCTTTCATATTGCATTTACAGATATGTAATTGTTTGTAAGTTGAACTTGATATGTTATCATATGGATGTTGCATATGGATGAATGGCTGTGCACGCATGTAGTATTTACATAACTAGGGATGCTTGCATACATGATTGGACGCATGGCACTGACATGATTCGCATTAAGGAGGTCAACTGAATTAGTAGACCGCCTGATTTAGCATTAGATAAAGACATATACACACACTATGCATATGAACATGAAAGCATTAGGAATCTTTTAAGGACAATGAATGCCTGTGATTGAATGGTTGAGTAGATGGGTGATGGGATGGTAGGACACATTCTTCCTAACTTGAAGATTTCGGGGACGAAATCCTTTTAAGTGGGGGAGAATGTAACACCCCATAATTCTGTAGCACTAAGATTCACGAATCAAGGCAGAATTAAATTTTAAATTCAAAATGAAGGGAAAAGGGCTGCGCCATTGTGTTCGTCTCAGAATTCTGCATGAAAACGAGTCTGAGTTTGCGTAAATCGGATTCCGTATGAGGAAGATATGGCCTTTGGAAAATTCAGCGAAGTTAAAATTTCGAAACAGTTCAGAAAAGCGAATTCAAATTCAAAATCGGAGCCAGAGTGGGCTGGGCGGGAATTTTCCCGCCCAAGGCACCCAGTTCGACTGGGTAGTCGACCTGGGGCACCCAGGTCGACCTGGGTCACCCAGGTCGACTGGGTATTCGACCTACGGGTCGACCCCCCTCCCCCCCCCCCCCCCCCCCGCTTTTTCCAGCTTTCTGAACCTGATTCGTTTCTCTGTATCCGGACGCCATTCTGACCAGATTCGTTGACTTCTACACTATATAAACAGCCCTAGTCTTCTTCTCTATTCATAATTCTTTTCTATCCTTATGCTGCCTCTGAGAAAATGTATAAATAAATAAAATAATACATATATATAATAAATCAAGACGAGGAGATACCGCTCAAAACTTTCAAGAAGGGGGTTCAAGTCAAGCTATGATTCAAGTGAAGATTCAAACGACTTCAACGACTTTTTTCTATGAATCTAATCTAATTTCTGTAAGTCAGTTACTTCTCAGATTTGAACGTTCCTCTTTTCGTGACATGAAATTAAAGGAATAAAAGAGTATGCCAATTCTTTCTATTCGAATCAGTGCCTATTTCTTTGGACCTAATTAAGAACTGTCATGATTCGAGGACAAATAAGACCGTGACTATGAAACTATGGACCTTAGAACCATATGCCTCTTTGACTATGAACATTGCCTATGACCATGAACATTGCCTATGACTGTGACTGTGACTATGAGAATTATTTCCTAGACTATGAACACAAGCATATGCCTTTGATTAGAAAACATAAACTATTGCCTATGACATAACGAGGACAATTGTGACTAAACACCTATGATTCATGACTAGGAAAGTGTTGTTTAAGTTTTGTGACTGTGGAATTGGGTATAAACCTGATTTTCTATTCTGTCTATTCTTGGTTTTCTTTGGTTTTAGACCTTGGGAATTTACCTATTAAGTTAGGTCTACCCATGTTCTTGAACCTACGTCTCTATTCTATCTATTCTTGGTTTTCTTTGGTTTTAGACCTTGGGAATTTACCTATTAAGTTAGGTCTACCCATGTTCTTGAACCCACGTCGTTATTCAACCCTTTTTATGTCAATAGATTTTCAGACCTATAGGCCTTCGATGTTTTAGATCAACTTCAGTGAAATTCGTTAGGTCTGTAATTAGTAAATTATCATTTTATGCCTGTTATTATGTCTATCTTTTGCATAGTATCTCTGGTTCATTCCCTATTTTCTATGAATCTAGATTTATCTATAATCTAGATTGAATCACGATTATTCGAACGGTGGGAATACGATTTGGGCAAAATATGAAATTTACTAAAAACATAGTTATAAACTTGGAAATTGACATAAATTGGGAACATGTATTATGGCATGTTCATAAGAAATGAAAATTGGATAAATTTGGCATGAATTATAGGATGCGTAATTTAAATCTAGTATTGGTTTGTAAATCTAGCATTTACATAAATTGTGAACTAGAATAATAAGTCTAGTAAGACATGAACCGTAATTAGAATGTTAAATCAGAATTGGACTAGCTAAGTTGGCATGGAAGTATATTGGCATAAATTTGAAATTGGCCATAATTGGGAGTACTTGTCAGGTTTAGAAAAACCATGGTTAGTGACACTTAATTTGGTATAGTTTACAGACCAAAAAGCATAAATATGATATAAAGGGGAAAATGGGCCATAGAAATAAATGTAGACAATTTACATTAAAAGAGTAATTGGGAAATAAGTAAATTAGGAATAATTTACTTATAGAATTTGTCCTAAATTAGAAAATGTAAATTTAGACAAATTAAAGGTTTACTAATGACATCTCTTTTAATAACACATCAGAAAGTTCTAGGGTGATAGAGAGGATAGGGTCTAGGCTTGAGTTTGGAAAATACAAGTTTCCTGCTATCCCTAACTGATCCGACGGACGGGATGGTTACTTTCAAAACATGATTTGAAAATTAATCAAAACCCTATGAACTTAGAAAACACGAATATGCCTAACCCGAGGTTAGACTGAGTTGCGATGTAAACCTGCCCGGAACCAACCGGCACATCCAGTATTCGCAACAATATCTGTCTAATGTGAGTGGTTGCGGCTTTAATTTATTAAAGCTAGAACAAGGATGGTAGGGTTAAGTTAACTAAGGAACTTAACCAATTCAGCATGATAATCAGACCGTTGGGTGGGGTTAGGTCCATACAGACACTTAACACAGTTAAGCTAGAATGGGAGGGTTAAGTCCATAGGAACACTTAACCAACTTAACACGGTTAAGCTAGAATGGGAGGGCTAAGTCCATAGGGACACTTAACCAAACTTATGGTAACAAGACCAGATTTGTAGGAGTTAAGTAACTAAGAAAACACTTTGCCAAATTAACATGTTAACTAGACTAGAAGGTGGGGTTAAGTAAAGGTAATACACCTAGCCAAATTAACATGTTAACTAGACTAAAGGTTGGGGTTAAGTAAATACACTTAGCCAATTTGATATGTTAGCTGGGCTAGACCGTAGGGTTAAGTAAGCTTGAACACTTAACCATCAGATTGTGATAAAGGAATAGGGTTAAGTCTAAAACATGAAGGAACAATACTTAACCGTTAATAACATGTTAGTTAAAACAGACGGGCAAGGTTAAGTTAAAAGGAACACTTAACCAATACAGGGTGAATGGGTACGGTTAAGTAATAAGAAATACTTAACCAATATAACTTGGTTTGTGGTAGGGTTAAGTCATCATGAATTACTGATAACACTTAACTAGTTTAACAGGATGAATGAAGGGGGTTAAGTTGGCTTGAATTGACTAATAACACTTAACCAATCCAAATTGACGGGAAAGAGAACTAAGTAGTAAACCTTAGTTAAGAAAACAACGATTCTGGAAACTAAGTGGTAAATCTTAGTTAGTAAAACTAAGTAGTAATTCTTAGTATAACACGGGAAGGAGCGAATGTCCGTCTGAGTAAAAAGGAGGCTCCAACGAATTGGGTTACGAAGCCCGAGGCTTCGAAGGGACGTGACGGTACTCTTGGTATCCCTCTGTGAGGCTGCAGGTGATCCTCCTGGGCTTGCAGAGGTTAAGGTCTGCGTTAGAAGAACCAGGGGTATGCCTTGGTTGCAATATATGGCAACCTAAAGACTAGGATGGACCGGCATGATTCGGCGAGAAAACGATAGCCCTGTGATAGCAACTCGTCGTCTACCATCCATCTTGAGTCAATCGAGATACGTGAAGCGGAAAGGCGGAGAACTCCAAAAGACCATATACTTGCTATCTAGTTATGGGTGAGGATGTCCATAGGATAGTGGGGCACCGGGGCCGGCGTATAGTTCTCATTTTTCAAGGTGTGCCTTTCATTAGTTGAGGGTGGGGTCAAGTGGGACCATAACCACTGGAATAAAAACAGGCCTTAGCATCTGCATCGGCAGATATCTGAAAGCTCCCGACCGAGTTATGTATTCCTTGATTTGCCCTGTCACAGGACTCGGGCCACACATTACAGGACATGTGCATCTAGAAAAGCGATAACGATTCGCGATACATGCGCGGGGAAGTATAGGAACATATACCACTCTAGGTACTGTGTCCTAGACTTGGGGGCATCGTTCGACAGGTAGCACTAGTTGGACTAGGTGGCATAAACCCTGAATCCGAGAAGCGTTCAGCAGATAACGTAAACTCTAGTTAAATCTAGAAGGCACTTGGTAGAAAACCCTAGATTAAATCTAGGTAACAAATAATAAATGTATGCCTGAAGGCGATGGAAAAGACAGGGATTAGGATCACGTTATCGTTACTAGTTGGGGTATTAGTTAGGTGGTGCAGAGATATAGAAACCAGTATAACAAGGAAATAGCGAAGCGGCGAATGTATCAGAGCATATCCAGTTTATCTTAGCTTAGCATATCTTGTGATTATCTTGTCTATTCTTGCTGACCTTATCGTCATGGTGTAATGTAATGACCCGCATTGTCAGAGGTATTATAATTAATTTACTTAATTATATAAATAGTGATTTAGGGAATTAAATCGTCGTTAATTAAATTATAGTGAATATTTAATTAAAATTAAATAATATATTTAATTCAGAAATAATCAAAAATATTGGAAATCACAATATAAGGTGAACAGGGTCATCCCTAAGATTTAATTTAGCTTAGAGTTGAATCATATTGACGAATATATTCAATCGACGTCAGTTTGAACGTATAATTATATTATAATTAAAATCGAGCTCGGAATGGCGCTGCAGTTCGTAAATTGGCGATTCGAACTTCAACTGAATGTACAGGATTCGTTTTAAGCCGGATTTCTGTGAAACAAGAAACGTGTGGAGCTGGTGGAGTATATCTTTCTAGTGGAAGAGAAAAATCGGGATTTCGTTGTGTAGATTTTGATTTACGTCCAAATCAAATTTCAGAAAAGTCGTTGTGGAATTCCTTTATAATTCGTAACGCTTTATATACGTTATTAAAGGGATTTTCAATGTAAATTGAATATCGAATCAATCTGGACTCGGAATAGCGAGTATACAAATATACTGGAGCTGTATGATATTCCTCGGTGAATATATACGAGAATATATATTTATTTATATTTAATTTAATTTTATTTAAATATATTTATATATTTAAATGGGTCATTCAGAGCTTTAAAAATAGCCGGTTTTGCAAACGAAGTCGGAATTCGACGAAACCAGTTTTGTTGGATCCGCAATATCAAATAGTTGTTAGATTTCCAGTTTCGTGATTTTTAGAGTCAGTATGTGGCCGTACGGATTTTTAGAGTGAAAAACAGTCAGTATTTCGACAGTTAAAAATACTCTGTGTGAGCATACGAAGTCGGAATTCGACGAAACCAGTTTCGTTGGGACCGTAATGTCGAGCTCTAGCTACATGTCCAGTTTGGTGATTTTTAGGTATCGTATGTAACCATGGTGATTTTTAGAAAGCAAAAACGTATATAAAAAGATAAAATAAAATATCCTAACAAAATGAATGGACTAAACAAAGGCCACACACACATACGTTTCCATCCACACAAAGATATCATCCTCAGTATAAATCATCTCAAGCCGCCGCAGTATTTCCTTTGATTCAAACACAAAACGCAAGTAGTAATATCAAAAGAAAATAAACCATAAACCTATAAATTCCAGTGTACATATATTTGAGCTTGTATAGATATGAGCATCATTCTCGTACGAGTTTTGTTTGGATCGACGTCAGTTTCTGGATCACGATAATTTGGAGCGCGGTTCTAGGGTTTGGGAAATAGGGGATTGGGTGCAGTGATTTATGCTTTGGTTGTGGTATTTATGGTCATCAGGGAAAAACCGCTTCACTGGTGAACTTTTGATGGAGTGCGGTACTAATTTGGGGTTGGCCGACGTTGTACAGTAGCCGAGATACCTGAAGTTGCGACGGAGAAGTGCAATTCGAGTTCCCTTCTGGGGTAGCGAGATGACGCGGATTTCAACCAGGAGTTGAACAGTGGTATTGAATCTCGAATCCGTTGAAGAGCAAAGGGTAATGGAGCTTGGGAAGTTCGGTTATTGTGGAAGACGAATACTGGAATCAGATATCTGATATCGGGAAGAAGGAGGAGGATACGGGCTATAATTTCAAGGAAGTAAGTGGGCCGGATTTAGTGGTAAAGGCCCGAGTTTTAAATAAATAAAGTTTATTTAATTCTAAGTAGTGTATTACTGTATAATGTTGATAACTTTCACATACGGTGTCAGAATTCAGCAAAACAAGATCCGACAGGATCGTATGGATGGGAGCAACATAATGAGACTGACCGGGAGTGAATCTGAGCTCGTTACAATTTATGGCGAAATAAATTGTCCGTCGCAGTCAAATAATGCAAACCGTTATTTAACGATTAACGAGCCAATGTGAGTAAATCTCACTAACTCTGAACAGTTTATAATTTCATGTTGTATTTTTAGAACTGTTAGATATTGGTTGATTGACTGTATGTTGACTGTTTGATTGAACTACTAGTCAGTTAGTTGAATTTTCTATATCGATTCTGTTTAACAGAATATATCATATTGAACTAAAAGTGATGATAATTATATTGTGTAACATCTGTGGATGCAGGGAGACAGGTTGGAGGAATCTGACTGGATTCCTCAACAGTTATTTTATTGTTTTTCATATATTGTTATATGATGTGATATAAAATCCATGGGCGATTATATGTGCTTGGACGATATTGAACATCGTGATTTGATATGATTGAATACCATAACATACCGGAATGTAGATTAGGGAATCTTCAAAGTGATATTGAAAATAGCATATTTATAAAATGGGATATTTATAAATAAGAGATATTTATTAAGTGGAATATTTATAAATAAGAAATGTTTATAAATTGGAATATTTATAAATAGGAGATATTTGAAAAGGAAATAAATTCAAAACATTTCTTTTTGAATGGAAAGGCCTGTGTGGCGAGTTTGGGGATTTTCCCGATGCTCCCGATACAAAGGAGGTTATGGCGAATTTTCCCGGGAATTTAAGGAGTTAGAATATTTCAAGAATAAATTTGAAAAGGAAATATTTGTAAACCATTTACAAATAGAATTGGAAAGGGAACATTATAAAAAGGAAATCATTTTTAAAGTGTAGAACCGTTATTTAAAAGTAAATCTTTTCAAATGAATAAAACGTTGTTAAAAAGGAAATCTTTATAAAGTGAATAAAGTAAATCGAATATGGTATTCGAAAGGAGAAATCGAATATGGTATTCGAAAGAAGAAATCGAATATGGTATTCGAAAGGAGAAATTGAATATGGTATTCGAAGTTAGTTAATCGAATATAGACATTCGAAAGGAGTTAATCGAATATGGTATTCGAAAGTTAGTTAATCGAATATGTTATTCGAAAGGGGTTAGTCAAGTCGAGTTAGTCAAATAGAGTTAACCAGTTAGAGTTAACCAGTTGGAGTTAATTAGTTAGTGTTAATCGATTAGAGTTAAAACGAACTAAAGTTAATCAAATATAGTTATTTGAAACAGAGTTAGTCAAACATAGTATTCAGGGTAAGTTGCCATCTTGCACGACTGCTAGCGTAATTCGCAGGGCTGTAAATAGCCTATGGCGGTCGGATGTTTCCTGAGGGAGTCAGGCGTAACCATTGTGATCGCTGCGATCTAGAGTCAAGCGAATGGAGTTTAATCGAATATTAGTTATTCGATAGGAGTTAATCGAGTTGATCGTGTTGAGAAATAAGTTAACTTAAATAAGTTGAGTTGATCGGGTGGTTCAACCAAGTTAGTCGAGCCTAGTTAATCGAATCGAATTGGTCGAACCAAGTAAGTCGAGTTAAGTTAGTCAAGTTAGTCGAGCCTAGTTAATCGAATCGAATTGGTCGAACCAAGTAAGTCGAGTTAAGTTAGTCAAGTTAGTCGAGCCTAGTTAATCGAATCGAATTGGTCGAAACAAGTAAGTCGAGTTAGTCGAGTCAAGTTAAGTTAGTCGAGTTAAGTTCGTCGAGTTAAATAAATCGATGTTAGTTTCATTGAAAGGAGTTATCGATGTTAGTTTCATCGAAAGGAGTTATCGATGTTAGTTTCATCGAAAGGAGTTATCGATGTTAGTTTCATCGAAGGGAGTTATCGATTATAGTTTAATCGAAGTGAGATTTTCAAATATGAGATATTTGAAAAGGAAGAGTTATCGAATATTAGTTATTCGAAGAGAGATTATCGAATATCGTTTATTCGAGAAGAAGTTAATCGAATATAGGTTATTCGAAGAAGAGTTAATCAAATAGAGATTTCTCGAAGAGAGTTAATCGGCAAATTCGATTATATCGAATTCGGGAAAGTACTTATGCTTTTCCAGTGTTTAAATAGAGATTTATTTATTTATAAATAAATAAGTGTTAGGTTAATTATTCACTAATAAGAATAGAAGTTATAATTAAAGTTAGATAATTCGAAAGTAGGGATTATAACGTTATCGTTATAACCAATGTTTTAAATATAGAAGTGGATTAGTAAAATTGAATCCGAGAAAGGCGTAAAGAAGTTGTTAAAGATTAAAAGATAAACTTTGACCATTTCGAAGTTATAACGTTGTTCAGTTATGGTCTGAGAGGTAATTATACCCCAACTTGAGTGACTTCCTTCTTAACTAAGAAATGGTAAGGTTTGATCGTAAAGGAGTTTTGGAAATGTTTTCCAAACGAGAATCAGAAATGTTTTCTGATAAAAGAAAATAAGAATTTAGAATATAGGGAAACAGGAGATATGTAAATAAATGAACTAAAGAGATTAATGTTAAATGATGTTTGTTCGATATAATTTCCATCTGGAAATAATATCGTTGTTTGCACACTTGTTTTTCTTTGATAGTTAACTCACCGACTATCGAAGTTTTGACCATTTTAACGTTGTTAATCTGGAGAGACCGGTTGGATTATTATCCATAGAACCACTCTGTATTGGCATAAGCATCGCGAATCATATATGCCAAAGATAATTGAAGACGGAGTAAAATGCAAGGGCTGTTGTATAAGTCTTAGATAACTGTGACTAAGATGGATATACGGAATAGTGCCTTCGGTTTGTCCAGTCCCAGGACAACTTGTATGGACGAAGGTCTGACAGAGTATATCCAATGGATCGCGTAAGTTGATCTGTTCAAACGTATTCACGTTTGGTGGCGGAGGAATTCGTTTCTCTTAGCTGTATACCCGTGTTATTTTTGGATAAGTCAATTTGTGATTTGGCGGGTATGACGATGTGACATTTTAAGTGAATGAAGATGGATGTCTGACAGAGTATTTCCAGAAAGGCCACGTACATTGATTTCTTCAACCGTACCAAGAGTGGAAGCGGAGAAGGAAACTTCTTTTAGCTGACACGTAATGTACTGTTGTAAACGTCAATTAGTGATTTCGATGGAGTTGACAATATGGCATTCGAAGTGAATCTGATGTAATGATAAAGCGTAGCTTCTAGCCTCATCAACCGGTAAATGACAAAAATCGGGCAGGCAGCATGGCTAAGTCGGTCGCACCGAAGTAGGGTGTATAATCACATATCTAGAGAATATTCATTTGTTTCTTAAATCTATCAATGATGTCCCATATATATACGGGAACGGTTGCTGATCCCAACCGTTGGTGATGTACATTCGATACACTCAAGCGAAATGAGTGGTCGGTCATGTGTGGATGAGTTGCAAGATGTTCTTGTTGAACTCCAGTGTATCCTTCCTAGAGTACACTGATCAGAAGGTGGTTCCTTACCTTGTCATAGTTGGAAATCCATTATCCAATACGTGCTTGCGATTTTGATTGTATACTATATATGTAGAACGTGAGATGAAAGCGTTTCTGCTAGTTGATATCTATTTGTACATAGACATTATTATAATATCAAAAGGTTTTTGATATAAAGATATTTTGGATTCTCATAAGGGAAAAACCTGTTCCGTTCTGCGGCGTGGTCTTATGAGATATCGTTTACTTGTTCATATGCCTGTTTAAACCGTTTTACTCATACCAGTCCCATGACTGACCCAGAGTTTACTTTGTTGTTTTCCCTAAACTCTTGGGTGCCTAATTTGTATGGGCAGTCAAGTAGTCAGGAATTTGCAGATATACTTGGAGAGCTTGGAGCAGGAGGCTTCAAGATCATATAGCTATAGTTATTTCCGCTGTGTTGTAAGTGATGTACTCTGATAAGTGCTATTGTATACATAACTGTTATATTTCAAAGTTATGTTATATATTATATGTTATTCGTTCCGCTGTGAGGTTCGTGTTACTCTGATGTTGTGTTCTTCTTCTTCTTCTATTCTAAGTTTCTATCTTATCTTTCCTCACCCTCTAATTTCTTTCATTAATTACCGGGATTTTTCGATGTTTTGGTTATCGACATCGAGCTTATGTCGATAACCAAAGTCGCCGAAAATCCGGGTCGTTACAGTTGGTATCAGAGCTTAAGTTCAGAATTACCTTGGCTCTGTGGCGTGACTCGGTAGAGATAGGGTTAGTAATACCCTAGATTGAGTTGAGTGTATATATACGAGTGCGTATTTGTATTTGATATCAAAATGGTTTTATATTATGGAGATTCATTGGCTGAGTTGTTTATGAGTTCTGGTCGATCAGTTTGATCCACTGTATCGGTAGGAGTAAATAAACACTTGAATACGATGGACCGACACAGTATGGATATGTGATATATTATCATATATAGGTTGTGATTATAATCGAGTAAGATTATAACATGTGAAATGGTTATATATAACCAATCAGAATTCGTATAAGTAAAGTATATGAAATAAGTTGAATTGAATATGAATTTAAATCAGATTTGGAATTAAAATAAGGAAATTTTAACTTCCTGGGAGATTTTGAGATGTTTTCAAAATGGATGTATTTAGTAAGGGTTTTGAAATGATATAGTATTGAAATCACTTGTGTCGCTGGAAAATAATTCCGATGATGACTGCGCAGTATCATCGGTGTGATTTTCGAGTTTCTAAGTGGTGGATTACTACCAAAGATTTTGATTTGAATTGTTTTAAGAAAACAAGTTGTTTAGAAATTCAAAGGTTTTGAATTGGTATTATAATTTCAAATTGATTTGAAAGAAACCCAGGAATTTAAGTTCTGGAATTAAAAATTTAACTAATGAAGCTAAATAAAATGAGATGGTAAAAATAAATTGAAATTTAACTTGAACAGAGTTAAATAGAATTGAATTAGATTAGAGAATAATCTGTTATGGAATTGGGTTGATGAGTTAAGAATTTGAAATTTGATATTGGGGTTCGAATAAAATTCGGTTTGGATTTGAGGATATGAACTGATTGGAATTTGATTTAGATAACACTGGTATATGCTGAGTTGATAGCATATGGAAGTCGTAGGGATATAATGATATGCCCAACAAAAAGGTACAAGTTTGCATTTGATATAAGCATGAGATTTATGGGCCGAATTTGCAAGCCGTTTGGCGTTTTGATTTTCTTTTGGGTTGAAGAAGGCCCAGAGAGGCGAGTTGGAGTTTGAGCTATTGACCAGTACAAAGGAGGTGCTGGCGAATTTTTTCGAAAATTAAAAGTGTTAAAAAAATTTCAGAATTTTTGAAAATTTTAGTTAGTCGGAAGGAATTAATATTGAAATCAATATTTGTTGGTTCAGTTGAAAACCAGAGATAAGGGGTAACAGATAAGCTTTTACCAAATTTATAAGGTCGTCCTCTAACTTAGCAATTTCGAGGACGAAATTATTTTAAGTGGGGAAGAATGTAATGACCCGCATTGTCAGAGGTATTATAATTAATTTATTTAATTATATAAATAGTGATTTAGGGAATTAAATCGTCGTTAATTAAATTATAGTGAATATTTAATTAAAATTAAATAATATATTTAATTCAGAAATAATCAAAAATATTGGAAATCACAATATAAGGTGAACAGGGTCATCCCTAAGATTTAATTTAGCTTAGAGTTGAATCATATTGACGAATATATTCAATCGACGTCAGTTTGAACGTATAATTATATTATAATTAAAATCGAGCTCGAAATGGCGCTGCAGTTCGTAAATTGGCGATTCGAACTTCAAATGAATGTACAGGATTCGTTTTAAGCCGGATTTCTGTGAAACAAGAAACGTGTGGAGCTGGTGGAGTATATCTTTCTAGTGGAAGAGAAAAATCGGGATTTCGTCGTGTAGATTTTGATTTACGTCCAAATCAAATTTCAGAAAAGTCGCTGTGGAATTCCTTTATAATTCGTAACGCTCTATATACGTTATTAAAGGGATTTTCAATGTAAATTGAATATCGAATCAATCTGGACTCGGAATAGCGAGTATACAAATATACTGGAGCTGTATGATATTCCTCAGTGAATATATACGAGAATATATATTTATTTATATTTAATTTTATTTTATTTAAATATATTTATATATTTAAATGGGTCATTAAGAGCTTTAAAAATAGCCGGTTTTGCAAACGAAGTCGGAATTCGACGAAACCAGTTTTGTTGGATCCGCAATATCAAATAGTTGTTAGATTTCCAGTTTCGTGATTTTTAGAGTCAGTATGTGGCCGTACGGATTTTTAGAGTGAAAAACAGTCAGTATTTCGACGGTTAAAAATACTCTGTGTGAGCATACGAAGTCGGAATTTGACGAAACCAGTTTCGTTGGGACCGTAATGTCGAGTTCTAGCTACATGTCCAGTTTGGTGATTTTTAGGTATCGTATGTAACCATGGTGATTTTTAGAAAGCAAAAACGTATATAAAAAGATAAAATAAAATATCCTAACAAAATGAATGGACTAAACAAAGGCCACACACACATACGTTTCCATCCACACAAAGATATCATCCTCAGTATAAATCATCTCAAGCCGCCGCAGTATTTCCTTTGATTCAAACACAAAACGCAAGTAGTAAAATCAAAAGAAAATAAACCATAAATCTATAAATTCCAGTGTACATATATTTGAGCTTGTATAGATATGAGCATCATTCTCGTACGAGTTTTGTTTGGATCGACATCAGTTTCTGGATCGCGATAATTTGCAGCGCGGTTCTAGGGTTTGGGAAATAGGGGATTGGGTGCAGCGATTTATGCTTTGGTTGTGGTATTCATGCTCATCGGGGAAAAACCGCTTCACTGGTGAACTTTTGATGGAGTGCGATACTGATTTGGGGTTGGCCGACGTTGTACAGTAGCCGAGATACCTGAAGTTGCGACGGAGAAGTGCAATTCGAGTTCCCTTCTGGGGTAGCGAGATGACGCAGATTTCAACCAGGAGTTGAACAGTGGTATTGAATCTCGAATCCGTTGAAGAGCAAAGGGTAATGAGCTTGGGAAGTTCGGTTATTGTGGAAGACGAATACTGGAATCAGATTTCTGATAGCGGGAAGAAGGAGGAGGATACGGGCTGTAATTTCAAGGAAGTAAGTGGGCCGGATTTAGTGGTAAAGGCCCGAGTTTTAAATAAATAAAGTTTATTTAATTCTAAGTAGTGTATTACCGTATAATGTTAATAACTTTCACATACGGTGTCAGAATTCAGCAAAACAAGATCCGACAGGATCGTATGGACGGGAGCAACACAATGAGACTGACCGGGAGTGAATCTGAGCTCGTTACAATTTATGGCGAAATAAATTGCCCGTCGTAGTCAAATAACGCAAACCGTTATTTAACGATTAACGCGCCAATGTGAGTAAATATCACTAACTCTGAACAGTTTATAATTTCATGTTGTATTTTTAGAACTGTTAGATATTGGTTGATTGACTGTATGTTGACTGTTTGATTGAACTACTAGTCAGTTATTTGAATTTTCTATATCGATTCTGTTTAACAGAATATATCATATAGAACTGAAAGTGATGATAATCATATTGTGTAACATCTGTGGATGCAGGGAGACAGGTTGGAGGAATCCGACTGGATTCCTCAACAGTTATTTTATTGTTTTTCATATATTGTTATATGATGTGATATAAAATATGTGGGCGATTATATGTGCTTGGACGATATTGAACATCGTGATTTGATATGATTGAATACCATAACATACCGGAATGTAGATAAGGGAATCTTCAGAGTGATATTGAAAATAGCATATTTATAAAATGAGATATTTATAAATAAGAGATATTTATTAAGTGGAATATTTATAAATAAGAAATGTTTATAAATTGGAATATTTATAAATAGGAGATATTTGAAAAGGAAATAAATTCAAAACATTTCTTTTTGAATGGAAAGGCCTGTGTGGCGAGTTTGGGGATTTTCCCGATGCTCCCGATACAAAGGAGGTTATGGCGAATTTTCCCGGGAATTTAAGGAGTTAGAATATTTCAAGAATAAATTTGAAAAGGAAATATTTGTAAACCATTTACAAATAGAATTGGAAAGGGAACATTATAAAAAGGAAATCATTTTTAAAGTGTAGAGCCGTTATTTAAAAGTAAATCTTTTCAAATGAATAAAACGTTGTTAAAAAGGAAATCTTTATAAAGTGAATAAAGTAAATCGAATATGGTATTCGAAAGGAGAAATCGAATATGGTATTCGAAAGGAGAAATTGAATATGGTATTCGAAGTTAGTTAATCGAATATAGACATTCGAAAGGAGTTAATCGAATATGGTATTCGAAAGTTAGTTAATCGAATATGTTATTCGAAAGGGGTTAGTCCAGTCGAGTTAGTCAAATAGAGTTAACCAGTTAGAGTTAATCAGTTAGAGTTAACCAGTTGGAGTTAATTAGTTAGTGTTAATCGATTAGAGTTAAAACGAACTAGAGTTAATCAAATATAGTTATTTGAAACAGAGTTAGTCAAACATAGTATTCAGGGTAAGTTGCCATCTTGCACGACTGCTAGCGTAATTCGCAGGGCTGTAAATAGCCTACGACGGTCGGATGTTTCCTGAGGGACTCAGGCGTAACCATTGTGATCGCTGCGATCTAGAGTCAAGCGAATGGAGTTTAATCGAATATTAGTTATTCGATAGGAGTTAATCGAGTTGATCGAGTTGAGAAATAAGTTAAGTTAAATAAGTTGAGTTGATCGGGTGGTTCGACCAAGTTAGTCGAGCCTAGTTAATCGAATCTAATTGGTCGAACCAAGTAAGTCGAGTTAAGTTAGTCAAGTTAGTCGAGCCTAGTTAATCGAATCGAATTGGTCGAACCAAGTAAGTCGAGTTAAGTTAGTCAAGTTAATCGAGCCAAGTTAATCGAATCGAATTGGTCGAACCAAGTAAGTCGAGTTAGTCGAGTTAAGTTAAGTTAGTCGAGTTAAGTTCGTTGAGTTAAATAAATCGATGTTAGTTTCATCGAAAGGAGTTATCGATGTTAGTTTCATCGAAAGGAGTTATCGATGTTAGTTTCATCGAAAGGAGTTATCGATGTTAGTTTATTCGAAAGGCGTTATCGATGTTAGTTTCATCGAAAGGAGTTATCGATGTTAGTTTCATCGAAGGGAGTTATCGATTATAGTTTAATCGAAGTGAGATTTTCAAATATGAGATATTTGAAAAGGAAGAGTTATCGAATATTAGTTATTCGAAGAGAGATTATCGAATATCGTTTATTCGAGAAGAAGTTAATCGAATATAGGTTATTCGAAGAAGAGTTAATCAAATAGAGATTTCTCGAAGAGAGTTAATCGGCAAATTCGATTATATCGAATTCGGGAAAGTACTTATACTTTTCCAGTGTTTAAATAGAGATTTATTTATTTATAAATAAATAAGTGTTAGGTTAATTATTCACTAATAATAATAGAAGTTATAATTAAAGTTAGATAATTCGAAAGTAGGGATTATAACGTTATCGTTATAACCAATGTTTTAAATATAGAAGTGGATTAGTAAAATTGAATCCGAGAAAGGCGTAAAGAAGTTGTTAAAGATTAAAAGATAAACTTTGACCATTTCGAAGTTATAACGTTGTTCAGTTAAGGTCTGAGAGGTAATTATACCCCAACTTGAGTGACTTCCTTCTTAACTAAGAAATGGTAAGGTTTGATCGTAAAGGAGTTTTGGAAATGTTTTCCAAACGAGAATCAGAAATGTTTTCTGATAAAAGAAAATAAGAATTTAGAATATAGGGAAACAGGAGATAAGTAAATAAATGAACTAAAGAGATTAATGTTAAATGATGTTTGTTCGATATAATTTCCATCTGGAAATAATATCGTTGTTTGCACACTTGTTTTTCTTTGATAGTTAACTCACTGACTATCGAAGTTTTGACCATTTTAACGTTGTTAATATGGAGAGACAGGTTGGATTATTATCCATAGAACCACTCTGTATTGGCATAAGCGTCGCGAATCATATATGCCAAAGATAATTGAAGACGGAGTAAAATGCAAGGGCTGTTGTATAAGTCTTAGATAACAGTGACTAAGATGGATATACGGAATAGTGCCTTCGGTTTGTCCAGTCCCAGGACAACTTGTATGGACGAAGGTCTGACAGAGTATATCCAATGGATCGCGTAAGTTGATCTGTTCAAACGTATTCACGTTTGGTGGTGGAGGAATTCGTTTCTCTTAGCTGTATACCCGTGTTATTTTTGGATAAGTCAATTTGTGATTTGGCGGGTATGACGATGTGACATTTTAAGTGAATGAAGATGGATGTCTGACAGAGTATTTCCAGAAAGGTCACGTACATTGATTTCTTCAACCGTACCAAGAGTGGAAGCGGAGAAGGAAACTTCTTTTAGCTGACACGTAATGTATTGTTGTAAACGTCAGTTAGTGATTTCGATGGATTTGACAATGTGGCATTCGAAGTGAATCTGATGTAATGATAAAGCGTAGCTTCTAGCCTCATCAACCGGTAAATGACAGAAATCGGGAAGGCAGCATGGCTAAGTCGGTCGCACCGAAGTAGGGTGTATAGTCCCCTATCTAGAGAATATTCATTTGTTTCTTAAATCTATCAATGATGTCCCATATATATACGGGAACGGTTGCTGATCCCAACCGTTGGTGATGTACATTCGATACACTCAAGCGAAATGAGTGGTCGGTCATGTGTGGCTGAGATGCAAGATGTTCTTGTTGAACTCCAGTGTATCCTTCCTAGAGTACACTGATCAGAAGGTGGTTCCATACCTTGTCATAGTTGGAAATCCATTATCCAATACGTGCTTGCGATTTTGATTGTATACTATATATGTAGAACGTGAGATGAAAGCGTTTCTGCTAGTTGATATCTATTTGTACATAGACATTATTATAATATCAAAAGGTTTTTGATATAAAGATATTTTGGATTCTCATAAGGGAAAAACCCGTTCCATTCTGCGGCGTGGTCTTATGAGATATCGTTTACTTGTTCATATGCCTGTTTAAACCGTTTTACTCATACCAGTCCCATGACTGACCCGGAGTTTACTTTGTTGTTTTCCCTAAACTCTTGGGTGCCTAATTTGTACGGGCAGTCAAGTAGTCAGGAATTTGCAGATATACTTGGAGAGCTTGGAGCAGGAGGCTTCAAGATCATATAGCTATATTTATTTCTGCTGTGTTGTAAGTGCTGTACTCTGATAAGTGCTATTGTATACATAACTGTTATATTTCAAAGTTATGTTATATATTATATGTTATTCGTTCCGCTGTGAGGTTCGTGTTACTCTGATGTTGTGTTCTTCTTCTTCTATTCTAAATTTCTATCTTATCTTTCCTCACCCTCTAATTTCTTTCATTAATTACCGGGATTTTTCGATGTTTTGGTTATCGACATCGAGCTTATGTCGATAACCAAAGTCTTCGAAAATCCGGGTCGTTACATGTAATCTTGTATTCAGTTAATTCATGTCGTTTTGTTTTTCCATGTTCACATGTTAGAAGTTACTGAACTTACTCAGGCTTTATGTCTGGCTCTGTTTTTCTTTCGTCTTCTTGTCTTCCGTTCCCCCCCCCCCCGCTCTTAGGTAGTAAAGGAGGGAATAGTATTAGCTCAGGTTAAGTTGGACTGTCACTCTTTCCCAGCTTGAAGATTTGTCGAAGTTTGCTTGGATTCTCTTTTCAGATGCTATGGCTGGCTCTTGCTAAAATTGGGGAATATAAATGTTGTTTTTATGCTTCTTTATTTTGTAAGATAGATGATACTCTGATATTGTAAAGAAATCATTGTACAAACTATTTTATCAATAAGGCAAAGTTTTATTTTCCGCTGTTTTATTTCTGTCTGTCTTGTAATTTATCTGCATCTTTTACCCTAAATGCTCCACAGAACTTAGTGCATTCCCTTTGTGAGTGACACTAACGGACGTGGGGTGTTACACGTGTCATTCGCCTACATGTTGGTAGGAATCTACAGATAAAGTCTTTCTTGGGCCCGATATGATTAGAGAGACTTCGGAAAAGATCGATTTGATTCAAAGGAGGATGAAGACGGTGCAAGATAGGAAGAAATCTTATGCGGACAAGAGGAGGACATATCTTGAGTTTGATATTGGGGACAATGTCTTTGTCAAGGTGTCTCCATTACGGAATGTTGTTCGCTTTGGGTCTGTTGGGAAGTTAGCACCAAGGTTCGTAGGGTCGTTTCCTATCTAGCAGAGGATTGGACAGATGGCGTATAGAGTGGAGTTGCCCGAGAGACTTAGTGGTGTACACGATGTATTCCATGTATCACATTTGAGGAAGTGCTTGCATGAGACCGCGGAAGTGATAGAGATGAGCTTGCTTAGAGAGGTGGAGGTAGAGCATGATGCGATGATTCGACGAGCTCCTACGTGCATTCTTGGGTCGGAATTAAGAAGTTGAGGAATCGAGAGGTGAAGATAGTCAAAGTGCAATGGGGAGATGATGAGAGCAACGCTACTTGGGAGACAGAAGAGAAGATGCGTTCATTGTACCCTTTTCTTTTCGAGGGTATGTCTTTTAATTTCTCCTTTACTGCTTAGCTTGTACTTGTTTTATCTTTAGTATATCCTCTCGCTAGTATCTTTGACCTTTAGATATGGTAGTCCTATGGTTGAAACATGTGTTTGAGACATGTTATGTGTGATGGATGCATGTGGATGCAAGTGGTTGCTAGTGGTTGCTCATGGATACATATACACACACTTTAGGCACTAGATCGGCTCAGTCACTTCATATTGCATATAAATGTGTGTACATATTTAAGTTAATGGATGTATAATGGTTGTACTATCATATGGATGCTGCATTTTGGTGAATGGTTATGCACACATGTAGAAATAATATGTATCGATAGGATCCTTTCGCATACATAATGGATGCATGGCACTATCATGGTTTGCATTAAGGAGGTCAACTGAATCAGTAGACCGCCTGATTTTGCATTAGATAAAGAACATATACACACACTTCTTGCATATGTTCATACAACATTAGGAATTTTATAAGGACAATGGATGCCTATGTTTGATGGTTGAGTAGATGGTTGTTTGGATGTTAGGATATGCATTCTCCTTAACTTGGAGATTTCAGGGGCGAAATCCTTTAAGGAGGGGAGAATGTAACAACCCGTAATTTTCAATATTAATGTTCTCAAATTAAAAAATAACTAATATCAGATGTGAGAATTAAGGGAAACGGGTTGCACCATTGTGTTCGTCTCGGAATTCTGGTTGAGATAGAGTCCGAGTTTGCATGAATTGGACTTCGTATGAAGAAGTTATGGTCATCGGAATTTTCACTAAAATTTAAACAGATTTCAAAAATTCGAATTTCAGAGTCAGATTGGGCTAGGCGGGAAACTTCCCGCCAGGGCCAGGTCGACCAAGGGGTCGACCTGGGGGTCGACCTGCCCCCACTCCCCCAGGCAGATTTGTTTGGTGACCTTTTAATGACTGTATGCTAAGTCATTAGGGTTTCTAATCTGGTCTGAATGGTTGGGGTTAATTCTGGCTTGATCGGACGACCTAAATTAATCCCAAACTCTATAAAAACACATGTAGACTTAAACCCTAAAATCAAATAAAAATTAGAATCACGGCCTCCATGTCGTCACCTTGCAACCAAGAATAGCCGCCACCAATTAGAGAGGAATAAAAGCTAATCAGATTCAATTCTAATCTAAACCGCAACAAATTGTCTTCTTCAAAGGAAAGCTAAATCAATTTCAGAACTCAAATTTCAGAACCCAAGACCTTCTTTGAGTTGTGAGTTCGATTTCTTTAATAAGATAATTAACAATTTAATTTGATTGAGCTATAATTTGGATTATATGATTATGTTGTGAATCACTGACCGTATGTTATTATCTATGTTGTAAATTCTATGATGTTATCATCTATGTTACAAATTCTATGATGTTATTATCTATGATGCTATCATCTATGTTGTAAATCTATGATTCATAATAATGTTTCATATGCTAGTTTGGTTATGTTGTTGGAACTAATTCATATGTTAAATCATATGTATGTATGTATGTATGCAAGTCTAGATGTTAATTTAGATCTGAACCATATGCAAGTTAATGAAAATTATGTACAACCTTATATGTTTCACAACATCTATTTTACGTGTAAATTGGATCTAAAGTTAGGCCATGACATGTGTGAGTTATATGCTAGTATACAAAATTCTATATGCTTGTTTACATGTTTTGATGTAAGTTTACATCATCGTTATGTTGCATAAATCACATATGCAAGTGTGTGTGTGTGTGTATATATATATATATATATATATATATGTTTGGAGTATAAATCATGTAATATAAGTTTGTGATTATTGCCTATGCAAGTTTACACCTTTAGATTTAGATCTATGACATACATGGTTTATGCAAGTTTGTGACTATTACATAAACAAGTTTACACCTCTAGATTTAGATCTATGACATATGTAGTTTTATGCAAGTTTGTGACTTTGGGCTATGCAAGTTTTAGATGAAGAACCTCATTCACACATGCAAGTTCACCCTTATGTTTAGATCTAGTTTTATCTATATGTATGTTGTGATGTTTTCTCTTTATTCCATAAGTTAGACTATTTGAGTCTAACGTATATCTTACGTTAAACGAACGAACGTACAACGTGGGGCAATGGGATAATATTAAAAGATTTAATATTGAGAATTGGCATAAATGCCTTAAATGGCATAAAATAAATTGATGATGATAATTGGTATAATTTTTCATACCATAAATAGATGGACATAATTGAGTCAATTATGGACATAGTTAAATTTGGAATTAATTGATAATTTGAATAGGGAGATTAATTCAAATTGGGGGATAATTAGTTATGTGTAATTAATCGCCTAAGACACGAGGTTAGGCTCTTTTGTGGTGTAAGACTGCCCGGACCCGCCCGGCAAATCCAGCTGCCACAAATGCCAGTCTAATGTGGGAGGTCTTAGTCATAAATTAAATGCGTAACAGTTGTAAAGACACGAGGTTAGGCTCGTTTGTGGTGTAAGACTTCCCGGACCCGCCTGGCAAATCCAGCTGCCACAAATGCCAGTCTAACGTGGGAGGTCTTTATAAGGTTACGGTGTTAATCAATTAGGAAACACTTAACCAGATAAACATGTGGTGGGACATGGGGGTTAAGTGGGTGCCTTAGGTGGCTTGTGAAATACGATTAGAAACACTTAACCAAAATTGAAACATGTAAGTGAACATGAATAAGAAGAGGGTTAAGAGGGATGTACTAGAGGGGACCAACCTTAGGTGGATAGCTTGTATCAAGTAATGGGGGCCCATTTCAACTAGTAACCCATAAGTATCTTTGTGGGCTCGACCCAAGTCAAGGACGGGACACGCATACTGGGCTTGACTGTAAAAGGCCAAAACAGGTTAGCGGTGGCAACGCAAGTCCAACGGGTTCATGTGCGTGTGTGGGCCCGGGCTGGTAGGTAAGACATTGTTGCATCGTGTAGGTATAAGCTGTGCATTGTTGGTGGTATCGGGTTGGCACTTTGGGGAGTGATACACCCACTATGGGGCCAGCACGAGTATCTACGAGTTAGGGAGCCGATCGCATGGGGGTAGTGGGTACACCTAGTGTAGATAGGGGCAGGCGGCACCTATGAAGGCAACTAGGGGTACACGAAACTACCATTATCATTATTAAAGTCTTGTAGGTGGGATCAACTTTTAGGGTGTTTAGTGTGGTGCAGTGTAGTAATTATCTTATAGCGACTAGGTGCGCCTTTAACGTTATCTTTGTTTATCTTATTTCCTTTAGTTTGCTCTGCCATACCCAATTGTTCACAGTCATTTCCTTATTTCCCAACTTATGCCTTAGCCTAGTTATTTTTATAATTATATTTTTAAAGTTATCGCACTCGCCAGACTTTATGTCTGACCCCCTTTGTTTCCACCTCTTTTCTTCCTCCCCCCCCCCCCCAGGTGCTCAAGGTGGAACTAGCACCACTGGGGCTTGATTTTGGACTGCGGTATCTCTTTCTTTTACGAGTTGCTTGGATCGCTGAAGTAAAAGTTCAGCCTTTCTTATTTATGGCTATTTTGCGTTGGGGTTATGTCTTTCAATTTATGTAATCTGATTTAGTCGAGATGGATATTATGTACTTTGGTTTTTGATGATGTAATCAAACCTATGTGTTTACCACTGCAATGAATAAATTTTTAAATTTTTAAGTACTGTTTATATCTGTCTTGTTGTTAAGTTTATGTTTTATACACACTTAAAACGATCCATAGAAGTTAATGCACTCCCTTTGTGAGTGACATTACTGGACGTGGGGTGTTACATATAGTCCCTTGCCGTATGTCGTACGGGCTTCATCATGTAAATCTATACTACTTTAGTGCAGTGCCACCGTTCTCGAAATCGTTTGGACTACCTCTCTTGATCTTGCTAGATTCCGTTTATTACCTAGATCTAATCTAGGGTCTTCAATCCAGCGCTTCCTAGATTCAACTAGGGTTTATGCTACCTAGGGCCACTGGGGTTTATGCTACCTATTGAACGCTTTCTAGATCCAACCCGGGTTTATGCTACCTATCAAATAATGCCCCCTAGTCTAGGACACACTACCCAGAGCGATATATGTTCCTATACTTTACGTCCCAATCATGTCGTTAAACGTGCTAGATATCTATTTGCACATGTCCTCTATATGTGCGGCCCGAGTCTCGTGGCAGGGCTAATCAAGAAACATGGAACTCAGTTGGGAGCTTTAAGTTATCTGCCGATGCAGATACTAAGGTCTATTTTATCTGTATGTGGCTATGGTCCCACTTGACCCCTCCCTCAAGTAATGAAAGGCACCCAAGAAAATCAAGAATGAGAACTGTACGCAGGCCCCCTATGCCCCCACAAACCTATTGGCCACCCTCACCCATAAATAGATAGCAAAGTATATGGTCTTTTGGAGTTCTCCGCCTTTCCACTTGCGTACCACGATTGACTCAAGATGGTAGGTAGAGGACGACGTGCTATCACAGGGCTAAACAAGATATCGCCGCCTCACGCTGACCCATCCTAGTCTTTAGGTTACTTATATTGCAACCAAGGCATACCCTTGGCTCTTCTAATGCAGACCTTAACCATTGTGAGCCCAGGAGGATCATCTGCAACCTCATAGAGGGATACCAAGAGTACCCTCACGTCCCTTCGAAGCCGCATGCTTCGTAACCCAGTTCGTTGGAGCCTTCTTCATGATCAGATGGACATTTGCTCCTCCTCGTGTTCTACTTGGCTTTCTTGACAAAGGTTTACTACTTAGTTCTCTTAACTAAGGTTTACTACTTAGTTTCCTGAATCGTTAGCTTTCTTAACTAAGGTTCACTACTTTGTTTCCTGAATCGTTAGCTTTCTTAACTAAGGTTTACTACTTATTCCTCTTAACTAAGGTTTACTACTTAGTTCTCTTAATTTTTCGTTTTCTTAACTAAGGTTTACAACTTAGTCCTCTTAACTAAGGTTTATTACTTGGTTCTCTTGACCAAGGTTTGATACATAGTTTCTGTTACTTAGTTCTCTTTAACTAGGGTTTGTCACTTAGTTCCTCTTAACTAAGGTTTACCAATGAATTCAAGCATGACTTAAGTTCTCTTTATCAAACGATAGCGTACTGGTGTTTTCCCACATTTTCAGGTTAGATTAACTTATTTCATGGTATAAGTCGTCCCACCCTTCGAGTCCTATATTACATCTTAAGTCATATTCATATCTTATCCCTAGGATAAGTTTATCTATTATTTAATCTTATCATTCCCTACTTTTCCATGCTTTGATACTGTTATATTGGTTAAGTTTGCCCATGTGTCCATGTTGACTTAAGCCCCAATCATGTATTTAATTCAACCCACGTACCATGCCAAATTGGTTAAGTGTTCTCTATCAGTTTATGTTGACTTAACCCGCCCATATATCATGTCAAATTGGTTAAGTGTTATCTAGCGGTTCACGTTGACTTAGCCCACCGATATATCATGTCTAATTGGTTAAGTGTTGTCAAGTGTTTCATGTTGACTTAACCTTACCATATTAGCATGTGTCATTAGCATTAATTAATTATTAATATCCAACCTCTCACATTAGACCTATTGTTGCGGTCACTGGATGTGCCGGTTGGTTCCGGGTAGGATTACACCACAGCTCAATCTAACCTCGGGTTTCAAGCACATTACGACTAACTTCTCACATTAGAACCTATTGTTTGCGGTCATTGCATGTGCTGGGCGGTTCCGGGCAGGATTACACCGCAAACTCATTCTAACCTCGAGTTAGCCATGTTTCATGTTTAGCCAATTAACAATTCATGTCTATTCTAGGTGTCATAGGCCAATTATAAATTTACAAGCATGTTCATGTTCATTCTAGATATCAAATGTCAATTACCAATCCACAAGCAAGTTCATGTTGAAGTTATGCCACTATTGTCAATTTCATGTTTTGTGTCGAGTTCCATAATTACATAAAAACATGGTTTGTCCAACATATTCCATTTTTAATTAATTTTCTAGAATGTTAACGGCATATCCAATTTTCAAGTCTTAAATTCAAGCTTTACCCAAAAACCCCATTTTATGTTCATGCTTATAATCCCGTTAATAGGCTATACCTATTATTCCAGTTTCCCATACATGTGTTCCTAACAGGTTGCTATCATTCCTCATATGTTGGTTAAGCTTATTCATATGTGAAGTGCTACTTAACCCATTTCTACTTAGCTTACACAACCATTTGTGTAATAATCTTTTTACCTAAATTGCCTAATTCAACGATTAAATCTCAACCTCTTTCCAAAAAACTATAATTTACGCGCTGTTGACCTTGGCTTGAAGGTAGCCAAAGTTTGAAAAATAAAAAGGAAGAATAGGGAAGAGGAATAGATTAAGCATACAAAGATTATTTTAAATTGCAACATGAATTTTAACTGAGGAATGACGAACGATAATAACACTGTTATGCATGAAGTGTATTGTAATCACACTCAATGATTTAAGAACGGATCTTGAATTATGGGATCTGATTTCTGAAAATGAAAAGCTATCCCTTGACGTAGATTATCGATCCTCCAATTTAGATTTGATTCTTAGAAAATAGTTGTGGAAGTCGTCGAATTAGCCTTTGATTCTCTACTAGAATCCTAACAAAAAACTTGAGCATCATAGCCCCGTCTTTGATTTATTTTGATATGAATTAGGGCAGGGTATAGGCACAATGAAGACATGTAGAGAAAACTGTAGCCTTAGGGGTGTTTATAAAAGTGCTCAAGACCTTATCGTACACGCAACGCTGAGTCAGCATTGAACCCAGTTAAGAAAATAGTCCCGGTTCGCAGATGAATCTAGCCAAATCTTATCGTACACGCAGCGCTGAGTCAGCCTTGGGCCCCGCAAGCTGTTTTGGCGTAGAAATTCGAATTTCGAATGTTTGAATTGTTTTACCTTAGAAATTTGATTTTTGAACTTTTGAATTTCTGGAATTTATTTAACTGTTTTATTCACATGAAATATACTTATATGTATGCAATTACTCTACCGACCATTTTATGCGTATATATATGCGCACAATTTTCGTTTTATTTTCAAAATTCAAACGATGTTGCACCATTATTTGATTCTTGCCATATTTCATTGATTGTAGCCTTATCTTGAATTTTATCTTTTTTATACATATATTTATTGTAACACCCCGCGAATTCTATAACTGTGAAACTCACAAATTAAAGTATAATTAATTTCAAATCAAAGAACTAAGGGAAACGGGATACGCCATTTCGTTCGTCTCGGAAAAATACGCGAAATAGACTCCGAGTTTTCGAAAAACGGATATCGTATGAAGAAGTTATGGACGAACGAAGTTGGGCGAAAAACCGAAAAAGGGTCAGAATGCACTGGCGCACTTGGGAAGTGCGCCAGAACAAAAATGAACTGGCGCACCTGTGAAGTGCGCCAGTACATTTTTGACCTGGCGCACCTGCCAAGTGCGCCCAGGTCAAAAATGACCTGCTGGCCAGGTCTGGTCTAGCCCTGGCTGGCCAGGTCTGTGTTTGGCCGATTTTCAGAAGCTTGCTTTGTCATTAGGGCTAGGTGGCAGGCTCTAATTGGTCTCTCTTGCGAATGAATGGCTACGATCAATCCAAGCAACATCAATGGTCCTAATCAGTTTATAACCTCTATATAAACAACCCTAGACTAACCCTAATCTATTCATTCAAAAATAAGAACAAAGCCGCCATGTTGCTGAGGAACGACTAAGAGTAGCCGCCAGTTGGAGAGAGAGAGGATTAGGAGGAAAATTCTAAAGCCTAAAGCAATTCAAACAAAGCAAATCAACGCCTACGTCATAAGGAGTCGCATCTCTAAATTCCTAAATTAAAGAATTCGCCGCAACGATTGTAAGTAGAGTATTACTTTGGTATGAACAAATAATTGTGTTGGTTCGTATGCTTGAATTGTGGCAATAAAGTAATTCATATTTGTGCGTTCTTATCAATTTGAAATATTATATACGTTTGGATATTCTTGAATTCAATTATAAAGAACTACATGCGGTAGTTCTATGCAAGTATACGCTTGGAATATTTCGCAAATTATGTAATCCATGTTGAAGCTACATGTATGTAGTTGATTTAAATTCATGCAAGTTTGGGGCTTTGCTACTATGCCATCATAGTGTGTATTTTTATACAAACGTCATTTTTATGAAGTACTTGGAATAGGTTTGGGTTATCATAATCCATATGAAATTATGTTGAAAATTGGGCATCATGTATTAAGCCATGCTTTTGTACTAGAAAACCTATTTGCAAACTTATGAATATGGCTAGGCTATGAATGATATTTGGCATAATTGAAATCCATGATTAAGTCTATCTTGTTTACAAGAATTTTATGATGACATATGTGGTACATAGCTAGGTTAGATTCAAAAAATCCCTTTTTGCAAGTTTACATGACTAAAGTAAAAGTCTTGATTTCATGTTAGAAATATTTATGCCATGGTTACTTAACTATACCTATGCCATGCTTATGTTTGACATTATGCCATGCTTATGTTTGACATTATGCCATGCTTATGTTAGAAATATTTATGCCATGCTTATGTTTGACATTATGCCTAAATAAAAGTATAGGTTCATGTTGTAGTTATGACTATGTGCCAATAGTGATACCCAATTTAGATTCATATCTCAACTACAAGTTCACATGCTTTGATTCATGTCACCTATGCTTTATGACCAAAGTATATATGCAAGTACACCAGTTTCTATTTTGTATTTCCAACGTCATATTGCAAGTTCATGCGCTCACCTTCCCCTCTTTGTGTATGTAATCACGCTTTAAGCCTCCCCTATTCGCATGGCTAAGTTGGGCTTTAAAAGGCTAAGCCCAACATATATATATAACAAACGGACGTGTAAAACGGGGGAAAGTAACGTTGGGTTAAAATTACTAATGAATGAAAATATAAAATAGAAGGGCCCAAATTCAAGTATGGGTTGGGCCCATGATTGGTGTAACCTTTACACCATTAACTTAATAATTGGCCGCAAATATTTACATATGAGAAAATAAAGAAGAAAGACAAAATATGTAAATGTAGAACATACGATGTGTTTAACCCGAGGTTGGATTGAGTTGTGATATAAACCTGCCCGGAACCGCCCGGATGTCCAGTAGTCACAACAATACCTATCCAATGTGGGAGGTTAAACATGGAGCCCAATAAAGACCCGAGGTTAGACTGAGTTGTGGCGTAAGACTGCCCGGAACCAACCGGCAACAGGCAGCCACAACAATACCTGTCTAATGTGAGAGGTCAGGGCCTTAATAAGACAATTAAGGCTGAGTCAGGATTGTTAGGATTAAGTGAACTAAAGACTTAATCAAAATGGAACATGCTAAACTAAACGGACTGGTGGGGGTTAGGTTAGAAAACACTTAACCAACTTAGCATGTTGGCTAGAGATAGAAAACCTAGTAACGGGGGACCCTTTTCAGCAGTAACCCTAGAAGGTGTATCAGGATACCCTAAAACTAGGCAGGGTGGGGCACGATTACTGGGCTGATTGTAAGAGGTCAAAACGACGGCGGTGGTGTAGCAGTGTAGGTTCTAACGGGGTGCGGGCGTGCACACACTCCGGCGCAGAAAAACAAGGCACTGGACACCAGTAGCATACCTGTGCACTCTAGGTTGTGTCGGGCCGCCGCCATGGGACTTGATACACCCCATGGTGGGACCAGCATAGGTAACTACAACATCGGGGGCCGTAAGACACATGTAACTATGCGAGTAGGAGCCGATCATCGTAGAATGGATCACATCACCCTGATTATGGGGTGCCAGTTGGAAACTAGTTTATGTGGGTTCAGAGATTAACATGGGGTACGATAGTATATTCGACCCTAGACAACTTAACCAAGTTTAAAGTGCTTTTCCACTTCTTGTTTATACTTATCATACCCAGTTCTTTATTCATAGACAAAATAGTACTAGACTTACTCAGGCTTGATGTCTGACTCTACTTTTCTTTCGTCTTCTTTTCTTCCGTTCCCCCCCCCCCCCAGGTCCACAGGGAGGGAACACAGCAGCTTGACCATCCTTAACATCCAGCTTGAAGAAGAGAAATGTATTGCTTGGACTTTCCTGTTTTGAACTATGGCTTTGGACAATCCACTATGGGGACTTTTGCAGTTTATCTACGCTTTATTTATGCTTCTTTAAATAATGTACTCAAGACAGATTATGAAAGTGTTATGTTACGTTTTTGGAAAAGATGTAAGACAATCATGGTGATGTTTTGTAACACGTATTTGCTTTTATGAAATAAAAGTTTGTTGATTTTCCGCTGTTAACAAATATGTGTTCTTATATCTGTCTTGTATATCTGTGACTTATACTTATAAACCTCCACCAAAATTAGGGCATTCCCTTTGAGAGTGACCCTAACGGAGGTGGGGTGTTACACTTGGTATCAGAGCATAGGTTTACCAGATAAGATAAAAAGTTCTGAAATTTTTTTTCAAAAAGGAAATTTAAAGAAGCATTTTTAAAAGAAAAATGTTATTTTTATTTTAAAAAGGCAAAGTCCACTCCCCAAAGCCATAGGTACTATCTCTTATCCTTCGTTTTGAATCTATCCTTTCTGTTTCAGCATGTCTGGAGACCTTACTCCCCAGCTGCTGATGCTTTCACTTCTCCTCCTCCACGTGAACCAGCAAGCGGAAGAGTCCCAGAGTAGGAAGACGAATAATAGTCAATCAAGAAAGGATCGTAACGGTAATAATAAGAAACGAGAAAAAAGGAAATGCAATTTTTGTGGTATGGAGGGGCACATAGCCAAGGATTGTAGAAAGAGGAAGTGTAAAGTCTGTGGCAAAGTGGGGCACTTAGTGAAAGATTGCCGGAAAAAGAAGGCCAAGATGAATTGTGGGTGCTTTTTCTTGCGGTGAGACAGGCCACATGGCTAAGGACTGCCCAAAGAAACTAGGTATAAATACTTCTGTAGAAAGTGTAGTTTATCTTTAGGATCACCCCGTTCGCACTTTATTTGATTCTGGCGCATCACACTCCTTTATCTCGTCTGCTTTAGTAGAATCTCTGCACCTAAAAACTAGTATGGTAGAAGACCCCTTAATTGTTTCAAACCCAATTGGGGGCCCAGCTCATTTGTCTATGATCTGTTTGGGATTGAAAATTTCTATTCTAAGCGTAGAATTTCAATGTAGTGCCTTTGTTTTGGGCTTTTCGGGTTATGGTTTGATTTTGGGTATGGATTGGCTATCCAGTAATGGGGCCATCCTTGATTGTGAGAAAAGGGTTGTTAGGCTCCTGACCCAGCTCGGTAATACTTTGGAAATTTCTTGTAATCCCTCGTATGCGGTTATGCTTAGTTATCTTGAATCGCTAGATGCCTCTGTTGAAAATTTGCAATCAGTTAGAGTGGTCCGGGAATATCCGGATGTCTTCGAAGAGGTGAAGGGCTTGCCACCGAAGCGGGAAATAGACTTCCGCATATATCTTGTAGATAATGCAAAGCCCGTTGCGTTGCCCGTTAGACATATGGCTCCACGAGAATGGAAAGAGCTCAGTAAACAGATTAAAGAGCTTCTAGAAAAGGGGTTCATTAGGAGAAGCATTTCAGAATGGGGCGCTCCAGTGGTGTTCGCTACAAAGGCGGATGGTTCACTCCGTCTATGTGTTGACTATAGGGAGCTCAACAAGCTAACGAAAAAGAATAGGCACCCTCTCCCTAGAATTGACGATTTGTTTGACCAGCTTGTAGGAGCGTCTGTTTTCCCCCAACTCGATTTAGTAACCGGTTTTCATCAGCTAAGGGTGGCTGAAGATAGCATCGATAAAACGGCGTTCAGAACCCCAGACGGCTTCTTTGAATGGCTTGTCATGCCTTTCGGCTTGACAAATGCACCTGCGTACTTCGTGGACCTAATGAGTAGGGTATTTAGAGATTTCCTCAACAAGTTCGTAGTAGTCTTCGTAGATGATATCCTTATCTTCTCAAAGAGTGAAGAGGAACATGCTCAACACTTAAGGGCAATCATGGAAACTTTGCGAGTCCATCAACTAAAAGCCAAGTTCTCCAAATGCCACTTTTGGAGGGAAGAGGTGAGGTTCCTTGGGCACATAGTATCCAAACAAGGGTTAGCGGTGGACCCTGCTAAGGTAGTGGCGGTACAGGATTGGAAGACACCAAGGAATGCAACTGAGGTCCGAAGTTTTCTAGGACTAGCGGGTTTCTATCGAAAGTTTATAAGGGATTTTGCGAAAATCTCAGCTCCACTCACGAAATTGACCAAGAAGAATCTAGTGTTTAATTGGGACTTGGATTGCGAGTTTGCTTTCCAACGACTAAAAAGGGCTCTTACTACAGCCCCAGTTTTGACGCTGCCGGATGGGAGCAAGATGTTCACTGTTTATACGGATGCATGTGGAACAGGTCTAGGCGCCGTCTTAATGCAAGAAGGAAGGGTGGTAGCTTATGGCGGGAGGCAGTTGAAGGTGCACGAAAAGAACTACCCAACCCACGATCTTGAGTTAGCCGCCATCGTCTTTGCACTCAAGTCTTGGCGACACTTTCTCCTAGTGAAATAGGTTCCAACTCATATTTTGGAAACAAGAATTAAGAAGCTACGAAAATTGTGAAGTTAAAGACGGACAAAGCATAATGGAGTTAAGCTCAAGAAATGCGACTTAGAAGATTGAAGACTAGAATCGTGCATCATATCTCTTCTTAAGAGTATATCTTTGATCCCTCTCTTCCTGTAGAGCTTACTTGCATGCTATCTTTTGTGTATATCCTCTCGGTCCCATTCTCAATCCAAATTTCTGTTGCAAACCTCATAGGGAGTATGACTCATCTGTTAGTAACACATGTTGGGGCTTGAGGGTGTTCATCGGTTTGACTAAAGTTTTCGGGTTTTATAGGATACAGATTGGTCTTAGGAAGGGACTCCCTTGTGACCTAAAAGGAGTCCATCATGCTTAGTTGCCTAGAATCATATATGGTGGTTGGGTTGATTAACTCTTTGGGTGTCAGTCTGATGTTGATTTCGGTCTTCGGGGCTGATGCTTAGAGAGTTCTTCTCCTAATCAATATATATGTGGCATAGGTTTTCAGTTTTGACATTGCCTAATGGGCACAAAGTTTTTACTTCGACTATACCTTTAGATAGGAACAATTGGGAAAATGTCCTATAGATTAGAGCTACCCGAGAAGTTGGCTGGAGTCCACAACGTTTTTCACGTTTCACATCTCCGAAAATGTCTACATGAGTCTGCTGAAGTGGTAGAGCCAAATATACTCGAAGAGGCCGAAGTGGAACGCGAAGCAACCATAAGGAAAGTTCCAACCCGCATATTAGGAACGGAAGTGAAGAAGCTACGCAACCGCGAAGTCAAGCTCGTCAAAGTTCAGTGGAGCGACGCCGAGGGAGACGCGACTTGGGAAACTGAAGCTAGAGTGCGTACTGCCTACCCTTTTCTATTCGAGGGTACATCCTTGATCTTTCCTTTTCCTTAAGTTGCGCTTTTATCTATCCTTTAGTTATATTTCCTCGACCTTATCCTTTAGGTAGAAACCCTTAGGATGAAAACATGTAATTGAAACATGTTATGGATGATGGTTGCAAATGGTTGCAAGTGATTGCTAGTGGTTGCTCGTGGTTGCATATACACACACAATCTAGGTTTTAGATCGGCTCAGTCACTTCATATTGCATATGCATATATGGTTGCATTCGTATATGGTTGAACTTTAATGTGTTGTCATATGGATGTTGCATCTGTATTGAATGATTGTGCACTCATGTAGAATCATTAATAGGAAAATTTGCATACATAATGGATTCATGGCACTTACATAATTCGCATTAAGGAGGTCAACTGAATCAGTAGACCGCCTGATTTTGCATTAGATAAGTACATGTATACACACACACTTTGCATATGATCATGAAGCATTAGAAGTCTTTTAAGGACAATGGATGCTCGTGTTTGATGGATGAGTAGATGGATGATTGGATGTTAGGATATACATTCCTCCTAACTTGAAGATTTCGGGGACGAAATCCTTTTAAGTGGGGGAGAATGTAACACCCCGCGAATTCTATAACTGTGAAACTCACAAATTAAAGTATAATTAATTTCAAATCAAAGAACTAAGGGAAACGGGATATGCCATTTCGTTCGTCTCGGAAAAATACGCGAAATAGAGTCCGAGTTTTCGAAAAACGGATATCGTATGAAGAAGTTATGGACGAACGAAGTTGGGCGAAAAACCGAAAAAGGGTCAGAATGCACTGGCGCACTTGGGAAGTGTGCCAGAACAAAAATGAACTGGCGCACCTGTGAAGTGCGCCAGTACATTTTTGACCTGGCGCACCTGCCAAGTGCGCCCAGGTCAAAAATGGCCTGCTGGCCAGGTCTGGTCTAGCCCTGGCTGGCCAGGTCTGTGTTTGGCCGATTTTCAGAAGCTTGCTTTGTCATTAGGGCTAGGTGGCAGGCTCTAATTGGTCTCTCTTGCGAATGAATGGCTACGATCAATCCAAGCAACATCAATGGTCCTAATCAGTTTATAACCTCTATATAAACAACCCTAGACTAACCCTAATCTATTCATTCAAAAATAAGAACAAAGCCGCCATGTTGCTGAGGAACGACTAAGAGTAGCCGCCAATTGGAGAGAGAGAGGATTAGGAGGAAAATTCTAAAGCCTAAAGCAATTCAAACAAAGCAAATCAACGCCTACGTCATAAGGAGTCGCATCTCTAAATTCCTAAATTAAAGAATTCGCCGCAACGATTGTAAGTAGAGTATTACTTTGGTATGAACAAATAATTGTGTTGGTTCGTATGCTTGAATTGTGGCAATAAAGTAATTCATATTTGTGCGTTCTTATCAATTTGAAATATTATATACGTTTGGATATTCTTGAATTCAATTATAAAGAACTACATGCGGTAGTTCTATGCAAGTATACGCTTGGAATATTTCGCAAATTATGTAATCCATGTTGAAGCTACATGTATGTAGTTGATTTAAATTCATGCAAGTTTGGGGCTTTGCTACTATGCCATCATAGTGTGTATTTTTATACAAACGTCATTTTTATGAAGTACTTGGAATAGGTTTGGGTTATCATAATCCATATGAAATTATGTTGAAAATTGGGCATCATGTATTAAGCCATGCTTTTGTACTAGAAAACCTATTTGCAAACTTATGAATATGGCTAGGCTATGAATGATATTTGGCATAATTGAAATCCATGATTAAGTCTATCTTGTTTACAAGAATTTTATGATGACATATGTGGTACATAGCTAGGTTAGATTCAAAAAATCCCTTTTTGCAAGTTTACATGACTAAAGTAAAAGTCTTGATTTCATGTTAGAAATATTTATGCCATGGTTACTTAACTATACCTATGCCATGCTTATGTTTGACATTATGCCATGCTTATGTTTGACATTATGCCATGCTTATGTTAGAAATATTTATGCCATGCTTATGTTTGACATTATGCCTAAATAAAAGTATAGGTTCATGTTGTAGTTATGACTATGTGCCAATAGTGATACCCAATTTAGATTCATATCTCAACTACAAGTTCACATGCTTTGATTCATGTCACCTATGCTTTATGACCAAAGTATATATGCAAGTACACCAGTTTCTATTTTGTATTTCCAACGTCATATTGCAAGTTCATGCGCTCACCTTCCCCTCTTTGTGTATGTAATCACGCTTTAAGCCTCCCCTATTCGCATGGCTAAGTTGGGCTTTAAAAGGCTAAGCCCAACATATATATATAACAAACGGATGTGTAAAACGGGGGAAAGTAACGTTGGGTTAAAATTACTAATGAATGAAAATATAAAATAGAAGGGCCCAAATTCAAGTATGGGTTGGGCCCATGATTGGTGTAACCTTTACACCATTAACTTAATAATTGCCCGCAAATATTTACATATAAGAAAATAAAGAAGAAAGACAAAATATGTAAATGTAGAACATACGATGTGTTTAACCCGAGGTTGGATTGAGTTGTGATATAAACCTGCCCGGAACCGCCCGGCTGTCCAGTAGTCACAACAATACCTATCCAATGTGGGAGGTTAAACATGGAGCCCAATAAGGACCCGAGGTTAGACTGAGTTGTGGCGTAAGACTGCCCGGAACCAACCGGCAACAGGCAGCCACAACAATACCTGTCTAATGTGAGAGGTCAGGGCCTTAATAAGACAATTAAGGCTGAGTCAGGATTGTTAGGATTAAGTGAACTAAAGACTTAATCAAAATGGAACATGCTAAACTAAACGGACTGGTGGGGGTTAGGTTAGAAAACACTTAACCAACTTAGCATGTTGGCTAGAGATAGAAAACCTAGTAACGGTGGACCCTTTTCAGCAGTAACCCTAGAAGGTGTATCAGGATACCCTGAAACTAGGCAGGGTGGGGCACGATTACTGGGCTGATTGTAAGAGGTCAAAACGACGGCGGTGGTGTAGCAGTGTAGGTTCTAACGGGGTGCGGGCGTGCACACACTCCGGCGCAGAAAAATAAGGCACTGGACACCAGTAGCATACCTGTGCACTCTAGGTTGTGTCGGGCCGCCGCCATGGGACTTGATATACCCGATGGTGGGACCAGCATAGGTAACTACAACATCGGGGGCCGTAAGACACATGTAACTATGCGAGTAGGAGCCGATCATCGTAGAATGGATCACATCACCCTGATTATGGGGTGCCAGTTGGAAGCTAGTTTATGTGGGTTCAGAGATTAACATGGGGTACGATAGTATATTTGACCCGAGACAACTTAACCAAGTTTAAAGTGCTTTTCCACTTCTTGTTTATACTTATCATACCCAGTTCTTTATTCATAGACAAAATAGTACTAGACTTACTCAGGCTTTATGTCTGACTCTACTTTTCTTTCGTCTTCTTTTCTTCCGTTTCCTCCCCCCCCCCCCAGGTCCACAGGGAGGGAACACAGCAGCTTGACCATCCTTAACATCCAGCTTGAAGAAGAGAAATGTATTGCTTGGACTTTCCTGTTTTGAACTATGGCTTTGGACAATCCACTATGGGGACTTTTGCAGTTTATCTACGCTTTATTTATGCTTCTTTAAATAATGTACTCAAGACAGATTATGAAAGTGTTATGTTACGTTTTTGGAAAAGATGTAAGACAATCATGGTGATGTTTTGTAACACGTATTTGCTTTTATGAAATAAAAGTTTGTTGATTTTCCGCTGTTTACAAATATGTGTTCTTATATCTGTCTTGTATATCTGTGACTTATACTTATAAACCTCCACCAAAATTAGGGCATTCCCTTTGAGAGTGACCCTAACGGAGGTGGGGTGTTATGTAATAACCCGAAAATCTGGGCCAGTTTAAAATTTTTATTTTGGCAATTTTAGCGAATTTTATTTATTTAAAATGAATTATTTTAAATAATATCGACGAGAAATTTATTTTGAATAGAATTCGAACGTATATATTATACGCGTCGTCGTTAGAAAATAAATATTTATATATAATTATAAATAGAATTGAAAACGGCGCGGTAGTTCGATAATTCGATTTCAAACTTCAATTGAACGTACCGGGTGCAAAACAATCCGGATTTTAGTGAAACTAAAAATAATGGGATCTAATTGATAATATCTTTCCAGCGAATCCGAATAATCAAATTTTCATAGCGGGGATCAAAAGGAAAATTCTGAATAGTCGCTATGGAATTCAGGCCCTTAAAAATGGACATTTTGCAAACGACCTCGGATTTCGACGAAACCAGTTTTGTTGGGTCCGGGATGTTAAGTTATTGCTAGATTCCAAATTTCATAATTTTTCGAATCAATATGTGAGCGTGGCAAAGGAAAACGCGTTTGACCAGTTTCAGTTGATTTTAATCGACTGGAAAATGGCCATTTTTCTAACGGTCTCAGAATTCGACGAAACTAGTTTTTTTAGGACCGTATCGTCAATACGAAGCTAGAAAATATTTTTCTATAATTTTTAGAGTTAGTATGTGGCCCCGGTAAATTGAAATGAGCGTTTAAATTTAATAAATAAAGAATTATATTTTAAATTAAACGGAAACTGATCCTAACAATCAAATCAGCTTGCGATACATATCCCATTGCGTTCGGAATGGGGGTAAAACGCTATGGGCGACAGGCGGTGGGCCTCGTTTAGAGGTCGTATGTAAAAGTCAACCTTTTTTCGAAATAAAATAATAATAAAAAAAAAATATAGCACTACCTCTCTCCTCCCCTTATTTCTCTCTGGCCCCCCCTTCTTCGAATTCATTTCAGAAAGAAAGAAAGAAAAAAAAAACACACGACGGACGGAGACTGCGCCCCGCCTCCTGCCACCGCGTCGGAGTTCATCAGCGCGCCCACCATCGCTGAACCCCTCTCTCCCTCCGATCTCGCCCTTTATCTTCGAACCCTAAAATCGAGGAGAACCTCCCCCCCTCCGTCGAGACAGCCGCGCCACCCCTCCCAGACCCGCCACCTAAAGCTACGCCCCCCCCACCCTCTCTCCTCAAGCGACCGACAGAGAAACCCCCCCCCCCTAAGCCTGCTGCCGCCACCAGCACAGTCTCCCGCCCCCCTGTAAGTTTTTTAATTTATTTATTTTATTTTTATTTTATTTAAAACAGAAAACTGATTTTATTTAAAACAGAAAACTGATTTTATTTAAAACAGAAAACTGATTTGATTTTATTTAAAACAGAAAACTGATTTTATTTAAAACAGAAAACTGATTTGATTTTATTTAAAACAGAAAACTGATTTGATTTTTAAAAAAGAATAAAAACTGAATTTTATAAAAGTTTAAAAACTGATTTTAAAATGATTTATAAACTAAAAGGAGATTAGAAATTTAAAAATAAAAATAGGATTTTGATATGTTGAAAGTCGAAATAAAAATAGGATTTTTATATGTTGAAAGTCGAAATAAAAATAGGATTTTTATATGTTGAAAGTCGAAATAAAAATATGATTTTTATATATTGAACTTCGAAGTAAAAATTCGATTTTTATATATTGAACATCGAAGTAAAAATTCGATTTTTATATATTGAATAGCATAGTAAAAATTCAATTTTTACATATGTAGTGAAAGCGGACAACGAAGGTGACAAAAAGGCGGGATCGACGAAGATCTCTGCAATAGAAGTGCCGTGGAGCTAGGATAGCTATATGTGAGAATTTCTCACCTTTCAATTTAATTTTTCTAGTTATATATATATATATACTAGGATGCAGACGGTGCTTAGTAGCACCCGACACAATCGTCCACAGACCATGGACTTGTTTGTTTGGTTGCATAGATTAGTTGAATTATTTGTTTGAATTGAATTGTTTGGTGAGATGAGATTGATTTGATTGATGTGTGAATGGCGTGGGCCTTCACTAGACCGGGGATAAGGCTAGGCCTTGTCCCGTTTCTAGTATCGTGCCATTATGCCGCCGAAATTTTCTAAAATATGTTAGAAAAATAAAAATATCATTTTATTGAATAAATGAATTGAATAGAAATTCATAGATTGAAATAAAATGTTTTATCGTTAAAAATATAATTTTTAACGTGAATATGAAAATAATGAAGTGAACAAAATAAAATATTCATTTAAAACCGGACGGTTTGTTTATGTACACCTATTTGAATGACATTGATTGGGAGGATAAATTTTACACATCGCCCAACTGCACAACTAAAATCTGTGTTTGATTGTTTGAAACCCCACACGGGTGTTGGGATGAAATATGAATTTCACTCATCCTGATTGATTAAATATGTCGATCGATTGATTGACAGGCTGTTATAAGCGTTGAATATCTATATTTGATGCTTATACAGTGTAGTGCACTTTGGTTGATGGTTGATTATTTATCGTTGCTATTATATACATGTGTTGTATGGAAATCCATATAATTAATTTTATATGGTAATTGATTGGGCCTCATTCCAATTTGAAAAATAAAGAAAATTTGAAAATAGAAATTATGAAGCCGTGTTGATTAGATTGACGCCATTTTGACGTGAACGATATTTATATCGATTATATTCATTTTAAAATGAATATTGAAAAGTGATTTCGAAATCGACGATTTCGAAATGAATTGAATTGAAAACGATTTCGAAATAAAGTGAATTGAAAACGATTTCGAAATAAAGTGAATTGAAAACGATTTCAAAGTGAATTGAAAACGATTTCGAAATGAATTGAATTGAAAACGATTTCGAAATAAAGTGAATTTAAAACGATTTCGAAATAAAGTGAATTGAAAACGATTTCGAAATAAAGTGAATTGAAAACGATTTCAAAGTAAATTGAAAACGATTTTGAAATGAATTGAATTGAAAACGATTTCGAAATGAATTGAATTGAAAACGAATTCAAATTGAATTGAAATTTGAATTGAATAGAAATGAATTTTAAAACGAATCTATAAAGAAGAATTCAATTGTGATTTGAACTGAAAAGGAAGTTGAAAATGTTTTTGAAACGAATTCAAAACTATTTATATAATTTGTTTCAAATAGAAACCGACGAAGTATATATTATATATATAATATAATGGCCTGAATAGAACGCGCCGCGCCGCGGCAGTTCGCGAATTTCGACCATTTATTTCAAACGGGCATTACGGGAGATCCGACCGTCGGATTCTCCTAAAACCGGAACCGTTGGATTCGTATCGAAAAGAGCTTTCTAACGGATATTAGAAATTAGAAATCTAACGGTTGGATTTGGAATTATGTCCAAATCAAATTTGAAAAAGGTCGCTATAAGTGCAGTTTGATGGCCATTGATGGAAATCGACTGTACGGGCCTTGATAAAATTATTAAAAATAGTAATAATTTGTGTAAAATCATAAGAAATGATTTAGAAAGAATTGGGATGAAAAACTCCATATTTGAAAAGATAAAAATAGATTTTTATCGAAATGAACTAGTTTTGAACTAGAAATATAATTCTATTTATTTTTAAATAAATAAATTGAATTTAAAAAGGGTTTTGAAAATAACCAGAATTTCCAATGATTGCATTGGAGTGGATTTGAATCGAAATTGTCGTCGGAATATTTCGATGTTGAAATTCGTGATTATACAGGTGTTGTTATGGAAATTTGAAAGATATATATTTATATCGTTATTTCCAATACGACATTTGTTAGTCGTAGAATTCGATATTGAATATAAGCCGATATATTTTCTATTCAGAGCCTTGTATTGAATATCGAATGTGATTTGGGTTTGTCGTGAATGGTGTCTTCACTAACACTGTTCTTGAACCCAGTTGAGAAAAGATTAAATCTTTTTATTTAGATTTAATGAAGTGTACCAATTAAATAACATTTAATTGGAATTGAATCGATATTGATTTTTGGGTTTATCGTGAACAGTGTTTTAAATAACACTCGTTCTTTAACCCGATAATTAATGATTGTGATTTTGGGTTTACCGTGAACCGTGTTTTAAATGACACTGATTCTTTAACCCAGTTAACGATTAAAACTAAGTGGAGTTTTAATGAATCTTTAATTAGATTGGAAAATCGAGAATGGAGTATCACCAGTTTTACTCCAGGCGATAGTTAAATCTTTAATTAGATTTGAACGTGAAATGGTAATTGAATTTACCGATAACACTGTGGTGTTAGATATGAAGTATTACCAGTTTTACTTGATGGGATTAATAGGTTGGGATTGGGAGATTAAAACAAATGATTACTTCGGTAAGGTTCGCTAATTCCGACTAGTTTGAATTGATATTCAAAAGTAGATTAAAGAATAAATTCAAGAATTTATCTTTGATAAAATTAATGGGAACCTTTCCCTATGAGTGTGAAATTTAGAAACTAACTGTCGGTTAGCTAAGCAGAATGGTTTTCTGGATATTGATCTGATGTTGGTTCCGGCCTTCGGGGTTAATATTTGGGGAATTATTCTCTTGATTAATTTACGGTTAGTGACTAATGAATTGGAATGAGGCGTATGTTGTGTTTGTGTAACACTTATTTAAAGTATACGCGAGTTACTCGGAAAGACCGGGTTTATCCCATTCTGAATAACTGATACGACGATAAGTCGAAGATGAAGACGATGGTCGAAGACCGGAGGTCTTCACGTTGTTTGGGTGATAACTGATGATCTTGATTGGACTGTACACCCAAGAAGATGGAAACAGTTGGTGATCGTCCAGACGTACTTGGAGATCGATGGATATGCGGGGTACTAGGTGCCTCCGGTTTCGTTCAGACCCAGAACGGACTTGTAAATGGACTGTGTGTCTGACATTGGATTTTAGTCCGTGTGATTGATCTCTATTAAATATATATCTGTTTGGCGGCGGAGAATTTATTTTCTTGCTTAACGCCCTTCTCTGAGACGTACGAGCTCAGGGGTTATATATTGATGGATATCAAACGCATGGAGTGAATTGCCTGTGTGGCATGCCTAAGTGGCAATTGATCGAGGCTTCTGTTGAAAAGCAAAGTCTTGTGGTGATGATCAAAGCACGGCCTTTGTGGCGTAGCTTTGTGTAACGTTGATTCGCGAGTTTCACACCCGGTATGAACCAGAAACGGGAGACGGACCTCAGGGAGGGCATGCGTTTCCTTCTAGCTAAAAAGTGGCGTCAGTGGTTTTACACGCCCTGACGAGTTTGACTTATGTGGTTGTTGCTGTTGCGAGGCGCCTCGGATTGATCGGTCGTTCTCGAACCGATGGAGTCATTCGTTGGCTCATTGACACCCCAAAGGGTGGGGAAACGCAGTGTTCAGGGTTTAAGTTTAATCCACATCGGTGGACCGGCCCTGTCGCTCCAAGGGACGATGCGTTATGTTCCTGAGACACGGTCTAGAGCGTCTCGAATCGGTTGAGGACTATCTTTTGCCTCGGTTCATAGACGAAAATTCAATTTCCAAATACGTGACATTTGCGGTTTTATTTGTAAACCTATATATGGCGACATGATATATGGTACCCATGCCGCCTATGATTGATACTTATGATTTGAAGTTGTTTTATACACTATACACTTATAATAGTATCAAATGATTTGTTTTAAACGTATCAAGCATTCTTTGGCTGTTATAAGGGAAAACCCTATCCTCGGCTGCGTTGCATTGTGTGATGGGACCTGGGTCTTATAACAGCTTCATTTTTCTTTATTTAGCATTGCGCTGTTTGTTTTATGCACTGGTATTCTTGGGAGGAAACCCGTTCCGTGTTATACGGCGTGGTCCCTTGATTTACCTAATGATTCAAAATAAAGATTAATAACTGTTTTAGTTCTCACACCAGTCACATGACTGACCTGGAGTTTATTGTTTTAACCTAAACTCTGGGTGCCCCTATTTTGACACGGGCAGCTAGTAGTTTTGGTTTTGCAGATTTATATTCACAGGATCCTGGTTTACAGCTGGAACGGTATCCGGAAAGCTTTGTATCCGTATATCTCTTCTAGTTGTGTATTTTATTACTTTCCGCTGCTATGTATTTAAATGTAATTTAAATCTCTGATATTTCTGTGTAATATTCATTTATACTCTGTATATTCTTGTAATCTGATGCATTGTTGTAATATACAATGAAATGTTCTTCTGTCTGCGTTCTGATTTGTCGTGTTCTCAAACGATAGGGCGTTTTCGAACGGTCTGGATCGGTTTAGCGACTAGTTCGGACCGAGCGAAATTCCTTGCCGTCACAGTTGGTATCAGAGCTTTGGTTTACAAAGCTCAGAGAACAAGGCACATTAAAACTATACGAAAGAATTCATCAGATATTGGATTAGTAATATCCAATTAGAATGACTCGTTAGAGATGGGATCAGTAGTATCCTAGAACGAGTGTGAAGAGTATATTTTTCAAATGAAAACAAATTTTGTTTTGAAAATTTAAATCAATTATTCGTATTTGATTATTTATTTATATTGATGTGGACAATCCAGGATATATAGATTTTGCGTATACGTCTGATCCGCGTGTATTCAAAGTTTTAATATACTGGATAGATATGGATTCACACTCTAGTCGCCCGAAGGTGATTCTGATGATTGTAGCTACATCATCAGAATTAGAGTTCGTGCGTCGAAGGTGTGATATTTATATATTTCCTATTGACTGGTGTGAGAACCAAAATTAGATAGGGCTTATTGTTGTGATTTGGCATCAAAAATCTGATTTTTGACTATGTATCAAAGTTATGAATTTGAAATTCTAATTCACTAATTAATTGATGTTTGTGTTGGTTGTTTATTTGTTTGCTAATTTTTAGCCATTTAGCCTAATTGAACCAAATATTGAATTATATTGAAAATTGGTCGCATTTGCTTGCATATGCATATACTTATATTGAACAGGTCATAGCAAGGAGGCTAGAGCAGAGAATAAAATTTGTTTGCCCGACAAATAGGTACATGTTTACTACATAATTTCCTGTTTTGTTTGGGTGATGATGATTTTATGAGCCTATTGGCTAGCCGCTTGGCTTTTTCTTTTTCTTTTTGAGATCTGAAGGACCGGGGAAGCTATTTGAAATTCCCCGATGCTCCAGGTGCAGGGGAGGTTATGGCGAAATTTTTCGAAAATTTAGGGTGTTAGCCAAATTTTTGAAATTTTGAAAATTCTCAGAAACTAAAGAGTTGGAAAATGGAAGCCAGATCGAACGTAGAGCTGAATAATCAAACCACTTTCGACTTTTTTCCTTTTCGGGGACGAAAAGTTTTAAGTGGGGGAGATTGTAATAACCCGAAAATCTGGGCCAGTTTAAAATTTTTATTTTGGCAATTTTAGCGAATTTTATTTATTTAAAATGAATTATTTTAAATAATATCGACGAGAAATTTATTTTGAATAGAATTCGAACGTATATATTATACGCGTCGTCGTTAGAAAATAAATATTTATATATAATTATAAATAGAATTGAAAACGGCGCGGTAGTTCGATAATTCGATTTCAAACTTCAATTGAACGTACCGGGTGCAAAACAATCCGGATTTTAGTGAAACCAAAAATAATGGGATCTAATTGATAATATCTTTCCAGCGAATCCGAATAATCAAATTTTCATAGCGGGGATCAAAAGGAAAATTCTGAATAGTCGCTATGGAATTCAGGCCCTTAAAAATGGACATTTTGCAAACGACCTTGGATTTCGACGAAACCAGTTTTGTTGGGTCCGGGATGTTAAGTTATTGCTAGATTCCAAATTTCATAATTTTTCGAATCAATATGTGAGCGTGGCAAAGGAAAACGCGTTTGACCAGTTTCAGTTGATTTTAATCGACTGGAAAATGGCCATTTTTCTAACGGTCTCAGAATTCGACGAAACTAGTTTTGTTAGGACCGTATCGTCAATACGAAGCTAGAAAATATTTTTCTATAATTTTTAGAGTTAGTATGTGGCCCCGGTAAATTGAAATGTGCGTTTAAATTTAATAAATAAAGAATTATATTTTAAATTAAACGGAAACTGATCCTAACAATCAAATCAGCTTGCGATACATATCCCATTGTGTTCGGAATGGGGGTAAAACGCTATGGGCGACAGGCGGTGGGCCTCGTTTAGAGGTCGTATGTAAAAGTCAACCTTTTTTCGAAAAAAAAAAAATATAGCACTACCTCTCTCCTCCCCTTATTTCTCTCTGCCCCCCCCCTTCTTCGAATTCATTTCAGAAAGAAAGAAAGAAAGAAAAAGAAAAAAAAACACACGACGGACGGAGACTGCGCCCCGCCTCCTGCCACCGCGTCGGAGTTCATCAGCGCGCCCACCATCGCTGAACCCCTCTCTCCCTCCGATCTCGCCCTTTATCTTCGAACCCTAAAATCGAGGAGAACCTCCCCCCCTCCGTCGAGACAGCCGCGCCACCCCTCCCAGACCCGCCACCTAAAGCTACGCCCCCCTCTCTCTCCTCAAGCGACCGACAGAGAAACCCCCCCCCCCTAAGCCTGCTGCCGCCACCAGCACAGTCTCCCGCCCCCCTGTAAGTTTTTTAATTTATTTATTTTATTTTTATTTTATTTAAAACAGAAAACTGATTTTATTTAAAACAGAAAACTGATTTTATTTAAAACAGAAAACTGATTTGATTTTATTTAAAACAGAAAACTGATTTTATTTAAAACAGAAAACTGATTTGATTTTATTTAAAACAGAAAACTGATTTGATTTTTAAAAAAGAATAAAAACTGAATTTTATAAAAGTTTAAAAACTGATTTTAAAATGATTTATAAACTAAAAGGAGATTAGAAATTTAAAAATAAAAATAGGATTTTTATATGTTGAAAGTCGAAATAAAAATAGGATTTTTATATGTTGAAAGTCGAAATAAAAATAGGATTTTTATATGTTGAAAGTCGAAATAAAAATAGGATTTTTATATGTTGAAAGTCGAAATAAAAATATGATTTTTATATATTGAACTTCGAAGTAAAAATTCGATTTTTATATATTGAACATCGAAGTAAAAATTCGATTTTTATATATTGAATAGCATAGTAAAAATTCAATTTTTACATATGTAGTGAAAGCGGACAACGAAGGTGACAAAAAGGCGGGATCGACGAAGATCTCTGCAATAGAAGTGCCGTGGAGCTAGGATAGCTATATGTGAGAATTTCTCACCTTTCAATTTAATTTTTCTAGTTATATATATATATATACTAGGATGCAGACGGTGCTTAGTAGCACCCGACACAATCGTCCACAGACCATGGACTTGTTTGTTTGGTTGCATAGATTAGTTGAATTATTTGTTTGAATTGAATTGTTTGGTGAGATGAGATTGATTTGATTGATGTGTGAATGGCGTGGGCCTTCACTAGACCGGGGATAAGGCTAGGCCTTGTCCCGTTTCTAGTATCGTGCCGTTATGCCGCCGAAATTTTCTAAAATATGTTAGAAAAATAAAAATATCATTTTATTGAATAAATGAATTGAATAGAAATTCATAGATTGAAATAAAATGTTTTATCGTTAAAAATATAATTTTTAACGTGAATATGAAAATAGTGAAGTGAACAAAATAAAATATTCATTTACAAACCGGACGGTTTGTTTATGTACACCTATTTGAATGACATTGATTGGGACGATAAATTTTACACATCGCCCAACTGCACAACTAAAATCTGTGTTTGATTGTTTGAAACCCCACACGGGTGTTGGGATGAAATATGAATTTCACTCATCCTGATTGATTAAATATGTCGATCGATTGATTGACAGGTTGTTATAAGCGTTGAATATCTATATTTGATGCTTATACAGTGTAGTGCACTTTGGTTGATGGTTGATTATTTATCGTTGCTATTATATACATGTGTTGTATGGAAATCCATATAATTAATTTTATATGGTAATTGATTGGGCCTCATTCCAATTTGAAAAATAAAGAAAATTTGAAAATAGAAATTATGAAGCCGTGTTGATTAGATTGACGCCATTTTGACGTGAACGATATTTATATCGATTATATTCATTTTAAAATGAATATTGAAAAGTGATTTCGAAATCGACGATTTCGAAATGAATTGAATTGAAAACGATTTCGAAATAAAGTGAATTGAAAACGATTTCGAAATAAAGTGAATTGAAAACGATTTCAAAGTGAATTGAAAACGATTTCGAAATGAATTGAATTGAAAACGATTTCGAAATAAAGTGAATTGAAAACGATTTCGAAATAAAGTGAATTGAAAACGATTTCGAAATAAAGTGAATTGAAAACGATTTCAAAGTAAATTGAAAACGATTTCGAAATGAATTGAATTGAAAACGATTTCGAAATGTATTGAATTGAAAACGAATTCAAATTGAATTGAAATTTGAATTGAATAGAAATGAATTTTAAAACGAATCTATAAAGAAGAATTCAATTGTGATTTGAATTGAAAAGGAAGTTGAAAATGTTTTTGAAACGAATTCAAAACTATTTATATAATTCGTTTCAAATAGAAACCGACGAAGTATATATTATATATATTATATATATAATATAATGGCCTGAATAGAACGCGCCGCGCCGCGGCAGTTCGCGAATTTCGACCATTTATTTCAAACGGGCATTACGGGAGATCCGACCGTCGGATTCTCCTAAAACCGGAACCGTTGGGTTCGTATCGAAAAGAGCTTTCTAACGGATATTAGAAATTAGAAATCTAACGGTTGGATTTGGAATTATGTCCAAATCAAATTTGAAAAAGGTCGCTATAAGTGCAGTTCGATGGCCATTGATGGAAATCGACTGTACGGGCCTTGATAAAATTATTAAAAATAGTAATAATTTGTGTAAAATCATAAGAAATGATTTAGAAAGAATTGGGATGAAAAACTCCATATTTGAAAAGATAAAAATAGATTTTTATCGAAATGAACTTGTTTTGAACTAGAAATATAATTCTATTTATTTTTAAATAAATAAATTGAATTTAAAAAGGGTTTTGAAAATAACCAGAATTTCCAATGATTGCATTGGAGTGGATTTGAATCGAAATTGTCGTCGGAATATTTCGATGTTGAAATTCGTGATTATACAGGTGTTGTTATGGAAATTTGAAAGATATATATTTATATCGTTATTTCCAATACGACATTTGTTAGTCGTAGAATTCGATATTGAATATAAGCCGATATATTTTCTATTCAGAGCCTTGTATTGAATATCGAATGTGATTTGGGTTTGTCGTGAATGATGTCTTCACTAACACTGTTCTTGAACCCAGTTGAGAAAAGATTAAATCTTTTTATTTAGATTTAATGAAGTGTACCAATTAAGTAACATTTAATTGGAATTGAATCGATATTGATTTTTGGGTTTATCGTGAACAGTGTTTTAAATAACACTCGTTCTTTAACCCGATAATTAATGATTGTGATTTTGGGTTTACCGTGAACCGTGTTTTAAATGACACTGATTCTTTAACCCAGTTAACGATTAAAACTAAGTGGAGTTTTAATGAATCTTTAATTAGATTGGAAAATCGAGAATGGAGTATCACCAGTTTTACTCCAGGCGATAGTTAAATCTTTAATTAGATTTGAACGTGAAATGGTAATTGAATTTACCGATAACACTGTGGTGTTAGATATGAAGTATTACCAGTTTTACTTGATGGGATTAATAGGTTGGGATTGGGAGATTAAAACAAATGATTACTTCGGTAAGGTTCGCTAATTCCGACTAGTTTGAATTGATATTCAAAAGTAGATTAAAGAATAAATTCAAGAATTTATCTTTGATAAAATTAATGGGAACCTTTCCCTATGAGTGTGAAATTTAGAAACTAACTGTCGGTTAGCTAAGCAGAATGGTTTTCTGGATATTGATCTGATGTTGGTTCCGGCCTTCGGGGTTAATATTTGGGGAATTATTCTCTTGATTAATTTACGGTTAGTGACTAATGAATTGGAATGAGGCGTATGTTGTGTTTGTGTAACACTTATTTAAAGTATACGCGAGTTACTCGGAAAGACCGGGTTTATCCCATTCTGAATAACTGATACGACGATAAGTCGAAGATGAAGACGATGGTCGAAGACCGGAGGTCTTCACGTCGTTTGGGTGATAACTGATGATCTTGATTGGGCTGTACACCCAAGAAGATGGAAACAGTTGGTGATCGTCCAGACGTACTTGGAGATCGATGGATATGCGGGGTACTAGGTGCCTCCGGTTTCGTTCAGACCCAGAACGGACTTGTAAATGGACTGTGTGTCTGACATTGGATTTTAGTCCGTGTGATTGATCTCTATTAAATATATATCTGTTTGGCGGCGGAGAATTTATTTTCTTGCTTAACGCCCTTCTCTGAGACGTACGAGCTCAGGGGTTATATATTGATGGATATCAAACGCATGGAGTGAATTGCCTGTGTGGCATGCCTAAGTGGCAATTGATCGAGGCTTCTGTTGAAAAGCAAAGTCTTGTGGTGATGATCAAAGCACGGCTTTTGTGGCGTAGCTTTGTGTAACGTTGATTCGCGAGTTTCACACCCGGTATGAACCAGAAACGGGAGACGGACCTCAGGGAGGGCATGCGTTTCCTTCTAGCTAAAAAGTGGCGTCAGTGGTTTTACACGCCCTGACGAGTTTGACTTATGTGGTTGTTGCTGTTGCGAGGCGCCTCGGATTGATCGGTCGTTCTCGAACCGATGGAGTCATTCGTTGGCTCATTGACACCCCAAAGGGTGGGGAAACGCAGTGTTCAGGGTTTAAGTTTAATCCACATCGGTGGACCGGCCCTGTCGCTCCAAGGGACGATGCGTTCTGTTCCTGAGACACGGGCTAGAGCATCTCGAATCGGTTGAGGACTATCTTTTGCCTCGGTTCATAGACGGAAATTCAATTTCCAAATACGTGACATTTGCGGTTTTATTTGTAAACCTATATATGGCGACATGATATATGGTACCCATGCCGCCTATGATTGATACTTATGATTTGAAGTTGTTTTATACACTATACACTTATAATAGTATCAAATGATTTGTTTTAAACGTATCAAGCATTCTTTGGCTGTTATAAGGGAAAACCCTATCCTCGGCTGCGTTGCATTATGTGATGGGACCTGGGTCTTATAACAGCTTCATTTTTCTTTATTTAGCATTGCGCTGTTTGTTTTATGCACTGGTATTCTTGGGAGGAAACCCGTTCCGTGTTATACGGCGTGGTCCCTTGATTTACCTAATGATTTAAAATAAAGATTAATAACTGTTTTAGTTCTCACACCAGTCACATGACTGACCTGGAGTTTATTGTTTTAACCTAAACTCTGGGTGCCCCTATTTTGACACGGGCAGCTAGTAGTTTTGGTTTTGCAGATTTATATTCACAGGATCCTGGTTTACAGCTGGAACGGTATCCGGAAAGCTTTGTATCCGTATATCTCTTCTAGTTGTGTATTTTATTACTTTCCGCTGCTATGTATTTAAATGTAATTTAAATCTCTGATATTTCTGTGTAATATTCATTTATACTCTGTATATTCTTGTAATCTGATGCATTGTTGTAATATACAATGAAACGTTCTTCCGTCTGCGTTCTGATTTGTCGTGTTCTCAAACGATAGGGCGTTTTCGAACGGTCTGGATCGGTTTAGCGACTGGTTCGGACCGAGCGAAATTCCTTGCCGTCACATGTTACATTTATGCACATATATATATATATATTCTCATATATATACATTTTTTTTTGTTTCCTTATATGTACGTTCTTATCCTTTCAAATTTTGAATTTGTATACGTACATATATTTGCATGTTCAGTTGGCCCTCTCTAAAACAAAGTTAAAAATTATGCCACCGTCGGGGTTCGAACCCTTGACCTCCATGTTACAAATCCATTATCTTAACCAACAGAGCTACGAAGTCTTTTGTTAATAAGTCTTAGAAAAATGATAATTATTGTTCTCTCCTTACTTCTCTTTTTCATGTTAGTTACAATACTTAAATTAAACCGTTGCATGAATCTTTTTCTTTTAATGTTAATGCATTATGTTTGCAAATCAGTGCATGCAACACATTTACATTGCATGCAACCAATCCTTTCTTTCTTTTAATGCGTGCATTACATTTTTTTTTCAGTGCATGTATTTATTACATGCAATCCTTATTTTATTCTTTATTTCATATTTTAATCTGTTTGTGTGTGTATATATATATATACACACATATATATATATATATATATATGTATGTATGTATTTCTCTTGTGTGTATACAAACTTCTAGGCTTAATAACTTCTTCATATGATGTCCGTTTTATGCAAACCGGATGTCTATCTTGACCAGAATTCCGAGACGGATGCAATGGTGATGTCCGTTTTACTTAATTCCCGATATTTAAACTAAGTATTTTTATTTTCTCATCTCTTCGATTACACACATTGTTATCGCATTGATTTCCTTACTGTTCAATGTATGAATTAATTTTTCATTATACATCACCATGATTTACATATCTATGCATATATACATATCTGTACATTTTTAGTTATATTAAAAATGTGGGGTGTTACGTTCTCCCACCCTTAAAGAATTTCGTCCCTGAAATTCGATAAGAGTAAAATAGATAATCCCTCGCAATATCCATCCATCCAGTGTGCATCCAATTGTGGCAAACATTGTGCACATGTGCAAAGTGAGATACATTATAGTAAAGTATGTATGCCTAATTTGGTTCCTCCTATATGTATTCAAAATTTAAAAAACATTTCAAAACATGATGCTCACATCCTAAATATACTTGCAGTTCTATATGAATGCAATATTCTTGAAAAATCAAAATATTTTTCATCCAAGTTTTCCCATACTCTTATAGAATAAGAGCATGGTTCACCTAATTATCGCATCCAAAACCCTACCAACCATCATTAAATTCGAAATTTAGAAAAATCTAATTTTCTAAATTCGATTTCTTATGTTACAAAAAGATATAAAACGAAAGAATTTACATTTTCCGCTATACTTATAATTGCACTCGGATTTTTATATAACTATTTTATAAAAACTTCCTACTTTCGTATCCAAGCACAATCACATAAGAAAACTTTCCTTTCTCTTTCATCTTATCTTGGAATAATTTCATATTTATTCATTTTTTTCTTAAGATTTCCATTTTCTTTTCCCATCACATTTGTTGCCTTATTGAATTTATTGTCTCTTATTAGCTTAGGCTTTTCTCTTTTGTAGCTTATTTGACTTAATCCAATTACTTAAGTTTATTATTTCAAACAAGCTTTTTATGTTTTCAACTCAAACAGCATCCTACACAACTACTACTATGGGCCAAGAATCTTAGGACTTTGTCATCTCAGACAATTGCGAGTCCATACAACAGGATCTACCCACTTACTTGCCCTTTACTACTTAGTAGTCACTACTAGTCCTTGCTGTGCATTACTAGCCTATACTTTTTCTCACTTTCGCAAGCAACAAACCTAGGTTTCTCAATGCTTATGCATTCTATGGGAATTTTCCATTAGTTTAATATTTGCTAATCCCTGACTGTAAATTGGCAAGAGAGTAACTCCCTAAATATCAACCCCGAAGACCGAAATCAACATCAGATTGACACTCAGAGAATCACTCAACTCAAACAATCTCTAGTTGGTTCCAATTGTTTAATTCATAGCTTTAACTTTCTCTCGTCCATTTCTAGGCAATAATCCTTACCTACTCCATTCTTTTTAAAACATGGTTTGGCCTCCTTTCTTTTCATTACATTTTTCTTTCAAAAATTAAAAGTGTAAAAACTTTGTTTTCTTCTCCAAAACGTGTTTTCGCCAAACCATAAAAACATGTTACAGAATAAAATGCAAAACATTTTTTTTCTAATCACAAAACTAGAGTAGGCAAGGACAACTATCGGGCTTACATTGTTTCTAATTACAATGTTAATTTAACTACTCGCTGTAAGGTGTAGACATCTATTCTATTCCTACAACTTATTTTGTCCACCCAACAAAATTTCTTTGTAAATCAATAATCAAAATTTATTGTTAACAGAATAGAATTTTCTTTTACAAAACGCAACACTTTCTTTTCAATCCTTTCATATATTATAATATGAAAACTAGCGAGCTATATATGCTCTATATTATGCACTTTTTAATGAGAGAGTTATTTTAAAACAAGAAATCATTGTTTTACCAAAGTATACACCACTTTACATTAAAAACCCAACATGCACTGAATATGTCCTTTACGTATTTTTCTTAGACATCAAAAATACTTTTAAGATTAGAACTTGAAAAACACCACAAACTCTTTTACAAATTCAAGTTCTTAAAAGTTTATTATTGGGTTAGACTCAAAGTGGGTCTTTCAACTCAACTAGGCTTTCCTAGGCGCTTTCCAAACCAATTCTCTCAACTATTTATATATATATATATATATATATATATATATATTCCTAATCCATTTTCCAAATTTTATCCTTTTTCTAACTTATAAGGTTTCACTTCTAAACCCACTGCTCTGAAATAACAACATTTCAGTTTTAATTCTTATGGGATACTTTCTTTCTCCAATACCAAATCATATTGTACACTTTCCAACCAAACCACCTAAGGGTCTTAAAATTCCTAGGTTCATTCCTTTAGTGTACAAAATAGCTATCCCAACTCTTTCCATTCCTAGTGGGCTACTTTATGGATTTAGGTTTATATATACAGTATATTTATATTTTAGAAAATACAAATACGTTCACTCGTTATCTCCCTAAGATCACTAAACCGAAGCTCTGATACCAGATGTAAAAACCCGGATTCCGACACACCAATTTTTTTTCAAAAACCCAATCTATTGAAACCCGAGTTGGGTGCTCTGGTATCCTGCAGAAAAAGACAGAGATAAAGAAAACAAGTCAAAATTTGTAAGCATCTTACAGCGGAAGGAATTCAAAGTATAATATACTTTAAATATAGCTTTACCTTATAAAACATACTGCCTAACCAGTATCCAAAGTTTATACCATCTCTGTCATGAACCTAACCTAGAAGTATGTAATGAGGAGGGGGTCAGAACATAAGTTCTGTGTGAGTGGACTTAGAATAAACTACTATATAATCCTACATATCCCGTTCAGTTATATCTTCTTGCTTATTAGGTTAGTCGCGATATTAGCTCTCTAGGCTATGCTCATGTCCCACTAGTAAATTAACCTAATACAACGTATATGTAGATACCCCCAACTCGTATAATCCTTTCCATGTATATATACAGTCCCTTGCCGTATGTCGTACGGGCTTCATCATGTAAATCTATACTACTTTAGTGTAGTGCCACCATTCTCGAAATCTTTTGGACTACCACTCTTGATCTTGCTAGATTCTGTTTATTACCAAGATCTAATCTAGGGTATTCTTTCAAGTGTTTCCTAGATTCAACCAGGGTTTACGTTACCCAGGGCCACTGGGGTTTATGCTACCTATTGAACGCTTTCTAGATCCGACCATGGCTTATGCTACCTAGGGCCACTAGGGTTTATGCTACCTATCGAACAATGCCCCCCATTATATGACACACTACCCAGAGCGATATATGTTCCTAGACTTTACGTCCCAATTGTGTCGTTAAACGTACTAGTTATCTAATTGCACATGTCCTCTATATGTGCGGCCCGAGTCCCATGGCAGGTCTAATCAACAAACACGGAACTCGGTCGGGAGCTTTAAGTTATCTGCCGATGCAGATGCTAAGGTCTGTTTTATTTGTATGTGGCTATGGTCCTACTTGACCCCTCCCTCAACTAATGAAAGGCACCCAAGAAAATCAAGAATGAGAACTGTACGCAGGCCCTCTATGCCCCCCACAAACCTATTGGCCACCCTCACCCATAACTAGATAGCAAAGTATATGGTCTTTTGGAGTTCTCCGCCTTTCCGCTTGCATATCACGATTGACTCAAGTTGGTAGGTAGACGACGATGTGCTATCACAGGGCTAAACAAGATATCGCTGCCTCACGCTGACCCATCCTAGTCTTTAGGTTGCTTATATTGCAACCAAGGCATACCTTAGCTCTTCTAACGCAGACCTTAACCTCTGTGAGCCTAGGAGGATCATCTGCAACCTCACAGAGGGATACCAAGAGTACCCTCATGTCCCTTCGAAGCCGCGTGCTTCGTAACCCAGTTCGTTGGAGCCTTCTTCATGATCAGATGGACGTTCGCTCCTCCTCGTGTTCTACTTGGCTTTCTTGACTAAGGTTTACTACTTAGTTCTCTTAACTAAGGTTTACTACTTAGTTTCCTGAATCGTTATCTTTCTTAACTAAGGTTTACTACTTATTCCTCTTAACTAAGGTTTACTACTTAGTTCTCTTAATCGTTCGTTTTCTTAACTAAGGTTTACAACTTAGTCCCCTTAACTAAGATTTATTACTTGGTTCTCTTAACCAAGGTTAGATACTTAGTTTCTTTTACTTAGTTCTCTTTAACTAAGGTTTGTTACTTAGTTCCTTTTAACTAAGGTTTACCAATGAATTCAAGCATGAATTAAGTTCTCTTTATCAAATGATAGCGTATGGGTGTTTTCCCACATTTTTAGCTTAGATTAACTTATTTCATGGTATAAGTCGTCCCACCCTTCGAGTCTTGTATTAAATCTTGAGTCATATTCATTTCTTATCCCTATGATAAGTTTATCTATTATTTAATCTTATCATTCCCCGCTTTTCCTTGCTTTGATACTGTTATATCTGTTAAGTTTGCCCATGTGTCCAAGTTGACTTAACCCCCAATCACGTATTTAATTCAACCCACGTACCTTGCTATATTGGTTAAGTGTTCTCTATCAGTTCATGTTGACTTAACCCGCCCATATATCATGTCAAATTGGTTAAGTGTTATCTAGCAGTTTACGTTGACTTAACCCACCCATATATCATATCAAATTGGTTAAGTGTTTTCTAGTGTTTCTTGTTGACTTAACCTTACCATACTAGCATGTGTCATTAGCATTAATTTATTTATTAATGCCCAACCTCTCACATTAGACCTATTGTTGCGGTCACTGGATGAGCCGGTTGGTTCCGGCCAGGATTACACCACAACTCAATCTAACCTCGAGTTTCAAGCACGTTATGACTAACTTCTCACATTAGAACCTGTTGTTTGCAGTCAGGGGATGTGCCGGGTGGTTTCGGGCAGGATTACATCGCAAAATCATTCTAACCTCGAGTTAGCCATGTTTCGTGTTTAGCCAATTAACAACTCATGTCTATTCTAGGTGTCATAGGCCAGTTATAAATTTACAAGCATGTTCATGTTCATTCTAGATATCAAATGTCAATTACCAATTCACAAGCATGTTCATGTTCAAGTTATGCCACTATTGTCAATTTCATGTTATGTGTTGAGTTACATAATTACATAAAAACATGGTTTGTCCAACATATTCCATTTTTAATTATGTTTCTAGGATCTTAATGGCATATCTAATTTTCAAGTCTCAAATTCAAGCTTTACCCAAAAAACCCAATTTATGTTCATGCTTATAATCCCGTTAATAGGCTATACCTATTATTCCAGTTTCCCATACATGTGTTCCTAATAGGTTGCTATCATTCCTCATATATTGGTTAAGCTTATTCATATGTCAAGTGCTACTTAACCCATTTCTACTTTGCTTACACAACCATTCGTGTAATAATCTTTTTACCCAAATTGTCTAATTCATCGATTAAATCTCAAGCTCTTCCAGAATAACTATAATTTACACGCTGTTGAGCTTGGCTCGAAGGTAGCCAAAGTTTCAAAAATAAATAGGAAGAAAAGGGAAGAGGAATAGGTTAAGCATACAAAGATTATTTTAAATTTCAACATGAATTTTAACTAAGGAATAACGGACGATAATGATACTATTATGCATGAAGTGTATTATAATCCCACCCACTGATTTAAGAACAGATCTTGAATTCTTGGATCTGATTTCTGAAGCTGAAAAGCTATCCTTGACGTAGATTATCGATCCTCTAATTTAGATTTGATTCTTAGAAAATAGTTGTTGAAGTTGTTGAATTAGCCTTTGATTCTCTACATGAATTCTAACGAAGAATTTGAGCAGCATAACCCCGTCTTTGATTTATTTTGATATGAATTAGGGAAGAGTATAGGCATAATGAAGATGTGTAGAGAAAACTGTAGCCTTAGGGGTGTTTATGTAGGTGCTCAAGACCTTATCGTATACGTAGCGCTAAGTCGGCATTGAACCCAGTTAAGAAAATAGTCCAGGTTCGCAGATGAATCTAGTCAAATCTTATCGTACACGCAGCGCTGAGTCAGCATTGGGTCCCGCAAGCCGTTTTGGTGCAAAAATTCAAATTTCGAATGTTTGAATTGTTTTGGCGTAGAAATTTGATTTTTGAAATTTTGAATTTCTGGAATTTATTTAACTGTTTTATTCACATGAAATATTCTTATATGTATACAATTACTCTACCGACCATTTTACGCGTATATATATGCGCACAATTTTCGTTTTATTTTCAAAATTCAAACGATGTTGCACCATTATTTGATTCTTGCCATATTTCATTGACTGTAGCCTTATCTTGAATTTTATCTTTTGTATACATATATTTATGCATATATATATATATATTCATATATATACATATATTTTCTTTATTTCCTTATATGTACGTTCTTATCCTTTCAAATTTTGAATTTGTATACGTACATATATTTGCATGTTCAGTTGGCCCTCTCTAAAACAAAGATAAAAATTATGCCACCGTCGATGTTCGAACCCCCAACCTCCATGTTACAAATCCAATGTCTTAACAAACTGAGCTATGAAGTCTTTTGTTAATAAGTCTTAGAACAATGATAATTATTGATCTCTCCTTACTTCTCTTTTTCATGTTAGTTACAATACTTAAATTAACCCATTGCATGAATCTTTTTCTTTTAATGTTAATGCATTATGTTTGCAAATCGGTGCATGGAACATATTTACATTGCATGCAACCAATCCTTTCTTTCTTTTAATGCATGCATTACATTTTTTTCAGTGCATGTATTTATTACATGCAATCCTTATTTTATTCTTTATTTTATATTTTAATTTGTTTGTGTATATATATATATATACATATATATGTATTTTACTTGTGCGTATACAAACTTCTAGGCTTAATAACTTCTTCATATGATGTCCGTTTTACACAAACCAGGTGTCTATCTTGACCAGAATTCCGAGACGGACGCAATGGTGATGTCCATTTTACTTAATTCCTAATATTTAAATTAAGTATTTTTATTCTCTCTTCTCTTCGATTACACACATTGCTATCGCGTTGATTTCCTTACTCTTCAATGTATAAATTAATTTTTCATTATACATCACCATTATTTACCTATCTATGCATATGTACATACTTGTACTAATTATATTAAAAATGTGGGGTGTTACATTATACGTACATATATTTGCATGTTCAGTTGGCCCTCTCTATAACAAAGATAAAAATTATGCCGCCGTCGGGGTTTGAACCCTAACCTCCATGTTACAAATCCAATGTCTTAACCAAATGAACTATGAATACTTTTGTTAATAAGTCTTAGAACAATGATAATTATTGTTCTCTCCTTACTTCTCTTTTTCATGTTAGTTACAATACTTAAATTAAATCATTGCATGAATGTTTTTCTTTTAATATTAATGCATTATGTTTGCAAATAAGTGCATTCAACATATTTACATTGCATGCACCCAATCATTTCTTTCTTTTAATGCATGCATTACATTTTTTTTCTGTGCATGTATTTACTACATGCAATCCTTACTTTATTCTTTATTTTATATTTTAATTTGTTTGTGTGTGTGTGTGTGTATATATATATATACATACATACATATATATATATATATATATATATATATTTCTCTTGTGCGTATACAAACTTCTAGGCTTAATAACTTCTTCATATGATGTCCGTTTTACGCAAACCAGGTGTCTATCTTGACCAGAATTCCGAGACGGACGCAATGGTGATGTCCGCCTTACTTAATTCCTGATATTTAAATTAAGTATTTTTACTTTCTCATCTCTTCGATTACACACATTGTTATTGCATTAATTTCTTTACTCTTCAATGTATGAATTAATTTTTCATTATATATCACCATTATTTACCTATCTATGCATATATACATATTTGTACATTTTTAATTATATTAAAAATGTGGGGTGTTACACTTAAGATCACAAAAATATGCATATGTTATAATTGAGTTTTATAAGTGACTTACTGCAAACTGCTTTGTAGCATCGTCAACCCATCCAATAACGATTTATCCTTTGCTGTTTGAGTCAACCTTACGAGTCTTGCGACAAAATCTTCCAAGATGTTGGCTCTTTATTAAGATCTTCCCATTGATAAATCCATGTGATGTGCAAAATAACAATAGAAATATATAAATCCAATAGTGCAAAACAAACTGCCGCATAGTGAAACGAATCTGAAATGTTAATAAAAGAATGTATGCACAGATAACATATTTTATTAATTCACTGTAAACCTGATTATTTACATGGCAAATTGAATAGGAACTAGACAAACATATTTGTTCGTCTAGTAACAATTGCATTAACTTATAATCTGTTATATAAATTTATTGGCAACCTGCTTGCATCTAACAACACGAATACTAATCATATTGTTTGTTGCCAACTTCAAAACTCAATCCAGGATGCACTAAAACTTCAACTGTTTGTATTTGAAATAAACACTAAAACTTCAACCCAGTATTATTGTTAGACTAAATTGCTTCACTTTACCCAATTTTTTCATCTTCTTAGTCCGCTTTCGCGAAAGATTCAAGGTTAAATATTTGTAAAATGAAAAAGCAGCAAACATAATGCGGTTAGAGCGGCTTTTCACGCCTTGCAACAAAACAAACTAGTTTTACAGAAAATGATGCCCTCTCTTTCCTTCTTTTTGAATAGATGGTGGATATATTATGTGCGTATTGATGGTTGGAACTCCATACACATGAGATATTTAAATCAAATGATTAGCTTTCCCTTTTTTACATGCTAGTACCCAACCAAAGTAATTAAAATAACAATTACATTGATTGTACATATATAAATATCTAGAGCCAACATTTAAATCTACCTATTTGGTCACCTCAGCCACATTCAATAACTATTAGTATATGAAAAAACTGCAGTAAATATCAGTCTGTGTCGTCACAGACAACAACAACGACACAAGTATGGGTTCAGCTAAGGTGCAATTATTGGAATATTTCGAAAATTGGGTCACATATGCAAAATAAATTGTGTTCTGCTATTTTGGTGTAAATCCTAATTAAAGTGATCTAATTTTAGATTAGAATTAAAAGGCTTAAAGCTTTAATTTATCATGGGTCTAATGTGTAGATACCGGGACATTTTTTAATTTGTTGAAGGGCCGAATTACAAAATGTCAACTTTATAAATAAGGGGTTGTAATGACCCGCATTGTCAGAGGTATTATAATTAATTTATTTAATTATATAAATGGTGAATTAAAGGATTTAATGGTCGTTAATTAAATTATAGTAGATATTTAATTAAATTAAATAATTAAATAATTAAATAATATATTTAATTCATAAATAATCAAATTGTGTTGGAAATCACAATATAAGGTGAACAGGGTCATCCCTAGGATTTAATTCAGCTTAGAGTTGAATTGTATTGACGAATATATTCAATCGACGTCAGTTTGAACATATAATTATAATATAATTAAAATCGAGCTCGAAATGGCACTGCAGTTCGTAAATTGGCGATTCGAACTTCAACTGAATGTACAGGATTCGTTTTAAGCCGGATTTCTGTGAAACAAGAAACGTGTGGAGCTGGTGGAGTATATCTTTCTAGTGGAAGAGAAAAATCAGGATTTCGTCATGTAGATTTTGATTCACGTCCAAATCAAATTTTGAAATAGTCGCTATAGAATCGTTTATCGACCGTATCGGTTCATTCGATATAACTAGAGATCGGGTTTGAATTTAGACAAGGTTCTTTTGGGAAATAGTGATAATTAAATTTTTAGAATTTTATTGTAATTTTTAATTAATTAAATAAGCAACTTTTTATTTGGAGTGTTTCGCACCCTGTAATCAACATTTTGAAGTTTCAAAATATGAGTCCATCTACCGGTATTATTATATTTTCAGGATCGTGGCACCGAGCTGATTACAACGATATGTTTACTTCTGTCGACAACAGTGTGTAAAGGAAAAAATTTCTTTATTTCGTGGTGATAAACTTTACAGTATAAAACATAGGTCCACGATTTTCTTCTCAAACCACCCGTTTCCTTTGGTCTCAAAACAATAGAACATACACATAGGAATAGAAACGAGATCAGACCCTGACAACATGTATACAAACCAACAAATGAACGAGTTACCATTTATGGAAAAACATAAGTAAATAATATTTTAATGGTCCAAAATATCTCCTCCTTCTTGCCTATAAATGGGCGTTAACTCCTCAGCCTAAAGACCTAATACATTTCAGAAGTCAACAGATTTTATCCGTCGCCGCTCTTCCTTCATTTACCCAACCATAAATCCGCAACCTCTCGACTCAAGTAAAAATCCAAAATAAAATCGCTATGTTCTCTAAACAACTAAACTCGAACTCGAGTAGGTCTGGGTGGCGACGCAAGAGAGTGGCGGAGGATGGGGTCAGTCCCGATGGGGGGTCCGGTGATGTACGTTGAGGCTGGCAGTGACTCGAGGGACTGAGATTTTGTGAGCTTCGAACTGTACGGAAGGCAGAAGGGGAGTCTAATGCTTTCGAAGTTACAGCAGGGAGTAGTGTTTTGCTGGAGTTGGCCGTAACTTAAGAGGGGTGCGGTTCTTTTGCTGAAGTGGGTTTGACTGGGAACCATTTTGGAGGACTACAGGAGCTCGTTTTATTTTCATATGAAGGTGGGAAAGCATTCGAGACGGGAAGGAAAATGAAAAACGGTGGACGCAAGTTGGAAAGCAGGATGGCGTTGAGCAAGGGAAATAAGGTGGTGGGGTTCACGTGTGGTGTTTCGGGTTTAAAAGCACGGATTTGGGCATGGCAAACCAGTATCTTGGCGATGGGATGTAGCTGGTCGGGGACTGAAGGAGGAGAGGATACGGTGACAGTGGGGTGTGGGCTTGTGTGTTGGATAATGGGCCGAGGGAAAGAAAACAAACACGAGGCCTGATAAGAAGGGAGTTGGGGCGTGATTTTTGAAGTTGGTTAATGGATGTGTGAAGCTCCTGATGGAAACGAGAAAGAAAGGTTAAAGAGTTGCGGTGTTGGGCTTTAAAGGGATGAGGTGATGGGCTTTAAGGGGAGCAGTTGGGCCGGAAATAAAAGGTTTAGACCAAATGAAATGTTTAGCTTCTTTAAATTAAATAATTTATTCACAAAACTTATAAGAGTAATATCTTGTGCATACGGAGTCAGATTGACGAACCGTAAGTTGCGTTGGGATCGTATGGACGGGAGCAACACAATGAGACTGACTGGAAGTCCATCCGAGCTCGTCACAATTTATAGCAAAATAAATTGTCCGTCTAAATCAAACCGAGCGATGGTTATCGTTATCAACGATGATCGTCCAATGTGAGTAAATCTCACCAACTCTAAACAGTTTATAATTTCATGTTGTATCTTTAGAACTGTTAGAAATTTGTCTGATTTACTGTGTGTTGATTGTTTGATTGAACTGCTAGTCAGTTAGTTGAATTTCTATATTGATTCTGTTTAACAGAATATATCATATGGAACTGAAAGTGATGTTATCTATATTTTTTAACATTTGTGATGCAGGGAGACAGGTTGGAGGAATCCGACTGGATTCCTCAACAGTTATTTTATTGTTTTTCATATATTTTAATATATGATGTGAATTTTAACCTGTTGTTGATTGTGTGTGTATGGACGAGATTAGACATCGTGATTTGATATGATTGAATACCATAACATACCGAAATGTAGATAAGGGAATTTTCAAAGTGATATTGAAAATAGCATATTTATAAAATGGGATATTTATAAATAAGAGATATTTATAAAGTGGAATATTTATAAATAAGAAATGTTTATAAATTGGAATATTTATAAATAGGAGATATTTGAAAAGGAAATAAATTCAAAACATTTCTTTTTGAATGGAAAGGCCTGTGTGGCGAGTTTGGGGATTTTCCCGATGCTCCCGATACAAAGGAGGTTATGGCGAATTTTCCCGGGAATTTAAGGAGTTAGAATATTTCAAGAATAAATTTGAAAAGGGAATATTTGTAAACCATTTACAAATAGAATTGAAAAGAAAACATTGTTAAAAAGGGAAATCATTTTTAAAGTGTAGAACCGTTATTTAAAAGTAAATCTTTTCAAATGAATAAAACGTTGTTAAAAAGGAAATCTTTATAAAGTGAATAAAGTAAATCGAATATGGTAATCGAAAGGAGTTAATCGATGTTAGTTTCATCGAAAGGAGTTAATCGATGTTAGTTTCATCGAAAGGAGTATCGATGTTAGTTCATCGAAGGGAGTTAATCGATTAGAGTTAAATCAAAGGAGTTAATCGAATATAGTTTATTCGAATAGAGTTAGAGGAGTTATCGAATATAGTTTATTCGACAGGAGTTAAGTGAATAGTTAGTTTAAACTAAGTGAATTGGTTAAGTTAACTAAAGTGAATTAGTCGAGGTAATCAAAGTGATTAGTTCAGTTAATCGAGATAAGTAAATCAAGTTACGGTAATCGAGTTGAATTAGTCAGTCGAGTAAATAAATTGAGTTAGTCAAACCAAGTAAAACCAGTTAGAGTTAAACTGTTAGAGTTAAACAGTTAGAGTTAAAACAAACATAGTTATTCAGGATGAGTTGCCATTTAGCACGACTGCTAGCGTAATTCGCAGGGCCGTAAATAGCCTACGGCGGTCGGATGTTTCCTGAGGGAATCAGGCGTAACCATTGTGATCGCTGCGATCTAGAGTTGAGCGAATGGAGTTAAAGAATATAGAGTTAAGCAAAATTAGAATCTGACTAGAGATTAATAAGTTGAATGGTTTCCTGAGTATCGATCTGATGTTGGTTTCGGCCTTCGGGGTTTATGCTTAGGGAGTTGTTCTCTTATTAGTTTATAGTTAGAGTCTGATAGTTGTGGAAGGATAGTGATACGTAAATAAACAATGGAAATGTTTTCCAACGTTGATAACAAATATTTTCTAAATATAGAAAATAAGGAAAAACATGTATAGATATACATGATGATTGATCGATTGACATTCCATTTGGAAATAAGATCGTTGTTTGCACACGGACATTTTTATTTGATAGTTAAATCATCGACTATCAATGGTTTGACCATTTTAACGTTGTTAATATGGAGAGACCGGTTGGATTATTATCTGAAGAACCACTCTGTATTGGCATAAGCGTTGCGAATCATATATGCCAAAGATAATTGAAGACGGAGTAAAATGCAAGGGCTGTTGTATAAGTCTTTGATAACTGTGACTAAGATGGATATACGGAACAGTGCCTTCGGTTTGTCCAGTCCCAGGACAACTTTATGGACGAAGGTCTGACAGAGTATATCCAATGGATCGCGTAAGTTGATCTGTTCAAACGTATTCACGTTTGGTGGCGGAGGAATTCGTTTCTCTTAGCTGTATACCCGTGTTATTTTTGGATAAGTCAATTTGTGATTTGGCGGGTATGACGATGTGACATTTCTAAGTGAATGAAGATGGATGTCTGACAGAGTATTTCCAGACGATCACGTACATTGATTTCTTCGACCGTACCAAGAGTGGAAGCGGAGAAGGAAACTTCTTTAGCTAACACGTAATGTACTATTGTAGACGTCAATTAGTGATTTTCGATGGACCTAACAATGTGACATTCGAAGTGAATCTGATGTGATGATAAAGCGTAGCTTCTAGCCTCATCAACCAGTAAATGACAGAAATCGGGCAGGCAGCATGGCTAAGTCGGTCTCACCGAAGTAGGGTGTATAATCACCTATCTAGTGAATATTCATTTGTTTCTTAAATCTATTAATGTTGTACCATATATATACGGGAACGGTTGCTGATCCCAACCGTTGGTGATGTACATTCGATACACTCAAGCGAAATGAGTGGTCGGTCATGTGTGGCTGAGTTACAAGATGTTCTTGTTGAACTCCAGTGTATCGTTCCTAGAGTACACTGATCGTAAGGTGGTTCCATACCTTGTCATAGTTGGAAATCCATTACCCAATACGTGCTTGCGGTTTTGATTGTATACTATATATGTAGAACGTGAGATGAAAGTGTTTCTGCTAGTTGATATCTATTTGTACATAGACATTATTATAGTATCAAAAGGTTTTTGATATAAAGATATTTTGGATTCTCATAAGGGAAAAACCCGTTCCGTTCTGCGGCGTGGTCTTATGAGATATCATTTACTTGTTCATATACCTGTTTAAACTGTTTTACTCACACCAGTCCCATGACTGACCCGGAGTTTACTTTGTTGTTTTCCCTAAACTCTTGGGTGCCTAAATTTGTACGGGCAGTCAAGTAGTCGGGTTTTGCAAATATACTTGGAGAGCTTGGAGCAGGAGGCTTCAAGATCATATAGCTATAGTTATTTCTGCTGTGTTGTAAGTGTACTCTGATAAGTGCTATTGTATACATAACTGTTATATTTCAAAGTTATGTTATCTATTATATGTTATTCGTTCCGCTGTGAGGTTCGTGTTACTCTGATGTTGTGTTCTTCTTCTTCTTCTATTCTAAGTTTCTATCTTATCTATTCTCACCTTCTAATTTCTTTCATTAACTACCGGGATTTTTCGATGTTTTGGTTATCGACATCGAGCTTATGTCGATAACCAAAGTCGCCGAAAATCCGGGTCGTTACAGTTGGTATCAGAGCTTAAGTTAAGAATTACCTTGGCTCTGTGGCGTGACTCGGTAGAGATAGGGTTAGCAATACCCTAGATTGAGTTTGAGTGTATATATACGAGTGCGTATTTGTATTTGATATAAAAATGGTTTTATATTGTGGAGATTCATTGGCTGAGTTGTTTATGAGTTCTGGTCGATCAGTTTGATCCACTGTATCGGTAGGAGTAAATAAACACTTGAATACGATGGACCGACACAGTATTGATATGTGATATATTATCATATATAGGTTGTGATTATAATTAAGTAAGATTATAACATGTGAAATGGTTATATATAACCAATCAGAATCATATAAGTAAAGTATATGAAATAAGATGAATTAAATATGAATTTAAATCAAATTTGGAATTAAAATAAGGAAATTTTAAGTTCCTGGGAGATTTTGAAATGTTTTCAAAATGGAAGTATTCAGTAATGGTTTTGAAATGATATAGTATTGAGATCACTTGGGTCGCTGGAAAATAATTCCGATGATGACTGCGCAGTATCGTCGGTGTGATTTTCGAGTTCTAAGTGGTGGATTACTACCAAAGATTTTAATTTGAATTGTTTTGAGGAAACAAGTTGTTTAGAAAATTCAAAGGTTTTGAATAGGTATTATGATTTCAAATTGATTAGAAATTTACCCAGGAATTTAAGTCCTGGAATTTAAAATTTACTTATGAAGTTAAATAAAATTAGATGGTAAGAATAAATTGAAATTTAACTTGAACTAAGTTAAATAGAATTGAATGGATAAGTCAAGAATTTGAAATTTAGCTGGACTTAGAATTTGAAAATCAAGAATGAAACTTGAGATTGACAATGGGATTCGACTTGAGTATAAGCGAATGATTTGGTTTGACGATATAAAAGTGATTGAGTTTGATTGGGATGACATTGGTATATGTTGGAATGATAACAGATGTAAGGGATATAATGATATGCCCGACAAAAAGGTACAAGTTTATATTTTATATGAGTTTGGAATTTATGAGCCGAATTGGCAAGCCGTTTGGCGTTTTGATTTTCTTTTAGGTTGAAGAAGGCCCAGAGAGGCGAGTTGGAGTTTGAGCTATTGACCAATACAAAGGAGGTGCTGGCGAAATTTTCCGAAAATTTAAAGTGTTAGAAAATTTTCAGAATTTTTGAAAATTTTAGTTAGTCGGAATGAATAAATATTTTAATCAATATTAATTGGTTCAGTTGAAATCAGAAATAAGGGGTAAACAAATCTTAGGAGTTCCAATAGGTAGGGTCGTCCTCTAACTTAGCAATTTCGAGGACGAAATTATTTTAAGTGGGGAAGAATGTAATGACCCGCATTGTCAGAGGTATTATAATTAATTTATTTAATTATATAAATGGTGAATTAAAGGATTTAATGGTCGTTAATTAAATTATAGTAGATATTTAATTAAATTAAATAATTAAATAATATATTTAATTCAGAAATAATCAAATTGTGTTGGAAATCACAATATAAGGTGAACAGGGTCATCCCTAGGATTTAATTCAGCTTAGAGTTGAATTGTATTGACGAATATATTCAATCGACGTCAGTTTGAACGTATAATTATAATATAATTAAAATCGAGCTCGAAATGGCACTGCAGTTCGTAAATTGGCGATTCGAACTTCAACTGAATGTACAGGATTCGTTTTAAGCCGGATTTCTGTGAAACAAAAAACGTGTGGAGCTGGTGGAGTATATCTTTCTAGTGGAAGAGAAAAATCAGGATTTCTTCATGTAGATTTTGATTCACGTCCAAATCAAATTTTGAAATAGTCGCTATAGAATCGTTTATCGACCGTATCGGTTCATTCGATATAACTAGAGATCGGGTTTGAATTTAGACAAGGTTTTTTTGGGAAATGGTGATAATTAAATTTTTAGAATTTTATTGTAATTTTTAATTAATTAAATAAGCAACTTTTTATTTGGAGTGTTTCGCACCCTGTAATCAACATTTTGAAGTTTCAAAATATGAGTCCATCTACCGGTATTATTATATTTTCAGGATCGTGGCACCGAGCTGATTTCAACGATATGTTTACTTCTGTCGACAACAGTGTGTAAAGGAAAAAAATTCTTTATTTCGTGATGATAAACTTTACAGTATAAAACATAGGTCCACGATTTTCTTCTCAAACCACCTGTTTCCTTTGGTCTCAAAACAATAGAACATACACATAGGAATAGAAACGAGATCAGACCCTTACAACATGTATACAAACCAACAAATGAACGAGTTACCATTTATGGAAAAACATAAGTAAATAATATTTTAATGGTCCAAAATATCTCCTCCTTCTTGCCTATAAATGGGCGTTAACTCCTCAGCCTAAAGACCTAATTCATTTCAGAAGTCAACAGATTTTATCCGTCGCCGCTCTTCCTTCATTTACCCAACCATAAATCCGCAACCTCTCGACTCAAGTAAAAATCCAAAATAAAATCGCTACGTTCTCTAAACAACTAAACTCGAACTCGAGTAGGTCTGGGTGGCGACGCAGGAGAGTGGCGGAGGACGAGGTCAGTCCCGATGGGGGGTCCGGTGATGTACGTTGAGGCTGGCAGTGACTCGAGGGACTGAGATTTTGTGAGCTTCGAACTGTACGGAAGGCAGAAGGGGAGTCTGATGCTTTCGAAGTTACAGGAGGGAGTAGTGTTTTGCTGGAGTTGGCCGTAACTTAAGAGGGGTGCGGTTCTTTTGCTGAAGTGGGTTTGACTGGGAACCATTTTGGAGGACTACAGGAGCTCGTTTTATTTTCATATGAAGGTGGGAAAGCATTCGAGACGGGAAGGCAAATGAAAAACGGTGGACGCAAGTTGGAAAGCAGGATGGAGTTGAGCAAGGGAAATAAGGTGGTGGGGTTCACGTGTGGTGTTTCGGGTTTAAAAGCACGGATTTGGGCGTGGCAAACCAGTATCTTGGCGATGGGATGTAGCTGGTCGGGAAGTGAAGGAGGAGAGGATACGGTGACAGTGGGGTGTGGGCTTGTGTGTTGGATAATGGGTCGAGGGAAAGAAAACAAACACGAGGCCTGATAAGAAGGGAGTTGGGGCGTGATTTTTGAAGTTGGTTAATGGCTGTGTGAAGCTCCTGATGGAAACAAGAAAGAAAGGTTAAAGAGTTGCGGTGTTGGGCTTTAAAGGGATGAGGTGATGGGCTTTAAGGGGAGCAGTTGGGTCGGAAATAAAAGGTTTAGCCCAAATGAAATGTTTAGCTTCTTTAAATTAAATAATTTATTCACAAAACTTATAAGAGTAATATCTTGTGCATACGGAGTCAGATTGACGAACCGTAAGTTGCGTTGGGATCGTATGGACGGGAGCAACACAATGAGACTGACTGGAAGTCCATCCGAGCTCGTCACAATTTATAGTAAAATAAATTGTCCGTCTAAATCAAACCGAGCGATGGTTATCGTTATCAACGATGATCGTCCAATGTGAGTAAATCTCACCAACTCTAAACAGTTTATAATTTCATGTTGTATCTTTAGAACTATTAGAAATTTGTCTGATTTACTGTGTGTTGATTGTTTGATTGAACTACTAGTCAGTTAGTTGAATTTCTATATTGATTCTGTTTAAAAGAATATATCATATGGAACTGAAAGTGATGTTATCTATATTGTTTAACATCTGTGATGCAGGGAGACAGGTTGGAGGAATCCGACTGGATTCCTCAACAGTTATTTTATTGTTTTTCATATATTTTAATATATGATGTGAATTTTAACCTGTTGTTGATTGTGTGTGTATGGACGAGATTAGACATCGTGATTTGATATGATTGAATACCATAACATACCGAAATGTAGATAAGGGAATTTTCAAAGTGATATTGAAAATAGCATATTTATAAAATGGGATATTTATAAATAAGAGATATTTATAAAGTGGAATATTTATAAATAAGAAATGTTTATAAATTGGAATATTTATAAATAGGAGATATTTGAAAAGGAAATAAATTCAAAACATTTCTTTTTGAATGGAAAGGCCTGTGTGGCGAGTTTGGGGATTTTCCCGATGCTCCCGATACAAAGGAGGTTATGGCGAATTTTCCCGGGAATTTAAGGAGTTAGAATATTTCAAGAATAAATTTGAAAAGGGAATATTTGTAAACCATTTACAAATAGAATTGAAAAGAAAACGTTGTTAAAAAGGGAAATCATTTTTAAAGTGTAGAACCGTTATCTAAAAGTAAATCTTTTCAAATGAATAAAACGTTGTTAAAAAGGAAATCTTTATAAAGTGAATAAAGTAAATCGAATATGGTAATCGAAAGGAGTTAATCGATGTTAGTTTCATCGAAAGGAGTTAATCGATGTTAGTTTCATCGAAAGGAGTATCGATGTTAGTTCATCGAAGAGAGTTAATCGATTAGAGTTAAATCAAAGGAGTTAATCGAATATAGTTTATTTGAATAGAGTTAGAGGAGTTATCGCATATAGTTTATTCGACAGGAGTTAAGTGAATAGTTAGGTTAAACTAAGTGAATTGGTTAAGTAAATTGGTTAAGTTAACCAAAGTGAATTAGTCGAGTTAATCAAAGTGATTAGTTCAGTTAATCGAGATAAGTAAATCAAGTTAGGGTAATCGAGTTGAATTAGTCAGTCGAGTAAATAAATTGAGTTAGTCAAACCAAGTAAAACCAGTTAGAGTTAACCAGTTAGAGTTAAACAGTTAGAGTTAAACAGTTAGAGTTAAAACAAACATAGTTATTCAGGATGAGTTGCCATTTAGCACGACTGCTAGCGTAATTCGCAGGGCTGTAAATAGCCTACGGCGGTCGGATGTTTCCTGAGGGAATCAGGCGTAACCATTGTGATCGCTGCGATCTAGAGTTGAGCAATGGAGTTAAAGAATATAGAGTTAAGCAAAATTAGAATCTGACTAGAGATTAATAAGTTGAATGGTTTCCTGAGTATCGATCTGATGTTGGTTTCGGCCTTCGGGGTTTATGCTTAAGGAGTTGTTCTCTTATTAGTTTATAGTTAGAGTCTGATAGTTGTGGAAGGATAGTGATACATAAATAAACAATGGAAGTGTTTTCCAACGTTGATAACAAATATTTTCTAAATATAGAAAATAAGGAAAAACATGTATAGATATACATGATGATTGATCGATTGACATTCTATTTGGAAATAAGATCGTTGTTTGCACACGGACATTTTTATTTGATAGTTAAATCATCGACTATCAATGGTTTGACCATTTTAACGTTGTTAATATGGAGAGACCGGTTGGATTATTATCCGAAGAACCACTCTGTATTGGCATAAGCGTTGCGAATCATATATGCCAAAGATAATTGAAGACGGAGTAAAATGCAAGGGCTGTTGTATAAGTCTTAGATAACCGTGACTAAGATGGATATACGGAACAGTGCCTTCGGTTTGTCCAGTCCCAGGACAACTTGTATGGACGAAGGTCTGACAGAGTATATCCAATGGATCGCGTAAGTTGATCTGTTCAAACGTATTCACGTTTGGTGGCGGAGGAATTCGTTTCTCTTAGCTGTATACCCGTGTTATTTTTGGATAAGTCAATTTGTGATTTGGCGGGTATGACGATGTGACATTTCTAAGTGAATGAAGATGGATGTCTGACAGAGTATTTCCAAACGATCACATACATTGATTTCTTCGACCGTACCAAGAGTGGAAGCGGAGAAGGAAACTTCTTTAGCTAACACGTAATGTACTGTTGTAGACGTCAATTAGTGATTTTCGATGGACCTAACAATGTGACATTCGAAGTGAATCTGATGTGATGATAAAGCGTAGCTTCTAGCCTCATCAACCAGTAAATGACAGAAATCGGGCAGGCAGCATGGCTAAGTCGGTCGAACCGAAGTAGGGTGTATAATCACCTATCTAGTGAATATTCATTTGTTTCTTAAATCTATCAATGCTGTCCCATATATATACGGGAACGGTTGCTGATCCCAACCGTTGGTGATGTACATTCGATACACTCAAGCGAAATGAGTGGTCGGTCATGTGTGGCTGAGTTACAAGATGTTCTTGTTGAACTCCAGTGTATCGTTCCTAGAGTACACTGATCGGAAGGTGGTTCCATACCTTGTCATAGTTGGAAATCCATTACCCAATACGTGCTTGCGGTTTTGATTGTATACTATATATGTAGAACGTGAGATGAAAGCGTTTCTGCTAGTTGATATCTATTTGTACATAGACATTATTATAATATCAAAAGGTTTTTGATATAAAGATATTTTGGATTCTCATAAGGGAAAAACCCGTTCCGTTCTGCGGCGTGGTCTTATGAGATATCGTTTACTTGTTCATATACCTGTTTAAACTGTTTTACTCACACCAGTCCCATGACTGACCCGGAGTTTACTTTGTTGTTTTCCCTAAACTCTTGGGTGCCTAAATTTGTACGGGCAGTCAAGTAGTCGGGTTTTGCAGATATACTTGGAGAGCTTGTAGCAGGAGGCTTCAAGATCATATAGCTATAGTTATTTCCGCTATGTTGTAAGTGTACTCTGATAAGTGCTATTGTATACATAACTGTTATATTTCAAAGTTATGTTATCTATTATATGTTATTCGTTCCGCTGTGAGGTTCGTGTTACTCTGATGTTGTGTTCTTCTTCTTCTTTTATTCTAAGTTTCTATCTTATCTATTCTCACCTTCTAATTTCTTTCATTAACTACCGGGATTTTTCGATGTTTTGGTTATCGACATCGAGCTTATGTCGATAACCAAAGTCGCCGAAAATCCGGGTCGTTACAGGGGTTATGGTCCCCGAATTACACAAGCCTTAACAACTCTCTAACCTCTTCTATAGAGAGCTGAATCTAATATAGGGTTTGTGTCAATTTGGAAGACCGAACCTAATTCATCCACTCCGTGGCAATCAATTATGAATTCAGGTGCTACAATGATTAACTATGGATTTAGGTACGCTTCCACAACTTATTATTTATGTTTGTTCTCAATTAAATCAATATGGGTTACTTATTTGGATCTAGGGTTTCATGATTGTTTGTGGTTAACTAATATTGAAATCCTAACAAGTGGTATCAGAGCCACCCACTATTGATTTTATTGGGAAAAAACTATTTTTTTTGTGGTTTCATCTGATCATATACATATATATGATGAGTTGTTCAGTTTGATTTGTACATGTTGTCTTGCCATCTTAGAAACAATTTCAATTCATAAGGTATCCTGTTTACACAAAATGTTAAAGTTTTGGTTTTGTATATTAAAAAAAATGACTGCTATTTGTTTATGGGACATAAGATATGTAATATATACTTTTTTTAATCCATAGTTCGTTGATTTGGTCAATGTAAGGACCCAATAAAATTTCATTTTTTCTAAACTGGGAAAAATCATTATTACGTGGTACAAGTCATGGCTCATGTAACTTCAAATTATTATTATACCAATTCACGTAATCATGTCTTCACATTAGAAATTGCATAAACATATATTTTGGTGCCATGTGAACTGTTACGAAATAGCAGTAGTATTATGTTTTTGCGGAGTCTCGGTTGGCCGGCGCTGACCATGTCCGTTCAAATATATTTCTATACATACAAAACATACCTTCCAGTTAAGTGAAGACTGCGCATACATCATGTCATTATGTCCCATAGAATATACATTTAGAAATGCCTTAATTTAATTAAGGCGGATTTGCTATGGATTCAGTGTTGTTTGGAGCTATAATTGTTTACTATAAGGATGTATGATTTGGTCAGTAAGCATTTTTTCTGGATCTCAAAACCGCATGCATCAAGTTAGCTTTACCTATTAACCAGGATTCCCTTTCAAGTTCTGTGTTCATGGCATGTGTACTATTTTGTATTTTTTTATTAGTGACATCATGTTCTCTGTTCATTTCCTTTTTTGGCTTGTTTGGACAAATCTTCTGCTAATGACTTTAGGTTATTAGTCACTTGCTAGTTGAAACTAAAATAACATATTAAACATGTTTGATCGTGTATATGTTTGGACTCCTCTTAATAAATGTATATTTTGGCATGAAATTTTGTGCTTAATGAAGCTTGACATTTGATTAGCATTCTGCACAGTGCAATAGTTAAGAAGCTGTTTGGCAATATATCACTTTATAGCTATTAAATTATTAGAGTTATGGCCTTAAATTTCACTAAAAATGAATTATGGAACGTCCACTTGAATAGTTAATGTAACAACTAGGAAAATCAAAACTAATTTAAATTTTTTATTTTGGCTATTTTAATGGATGTTGGATATTTAAAATGATTTATTTTAAATAATAATGACTAAAATTTATTTTAATTAAAGTTAGAAACTTAAAAACTTATAAATTTAAAATAAATTATATTACGAGCCTGAAAAGTGCGGTAGTTTGAAAATTCGATTTTAAACTTTGAATGAACATACAGAATTCAATATAAGTCAGAATTGGATAAATCTGGAAACGTTAGGAATGTATTAACTATATCTTTCTAATGAAGGTAAGAAATTGAGATTTCATAATATAATGTGAAAGTTATGTCCAGTTTAAAATTCAAAATAGTCGCTATGGAATTTATATTTATTTATTATACATATATGGCCCTTAAAAATAGCCATTTTGCAAACGACCTCCGTTTTCGACGAAACCACTTTTGTTGGATCAGGAATGTCAAATTAATGCTAGATTACCATTTTCATAATTTTTGGAATTAATATATGAGCGTGGCAAAAGAAATCGTGTTTTGCAAATATAGTGCAAATTGGATTGACCAGAAAATGGCCATTTTTTAAACGGTCTTCAAATTCGACGAAATCAGTTTTGTTAGGACCGTATCGTCCAAACATAGCAAGATTTATTTTTCTGGAATTTTTGGAATCAGTATGTGGCCCCAGCAAATTAAAATGTACGTTCAAATCTAAAATTGAATGTTTTATATTTTAATTTGAAGAATAACTGACTGAAACATTCGAATGGAGTTACGAAAGATATTCCATTGTGTCTGGAATGGGGGTATTTAGATAGAGGCGATAGTCATTGGGTTTGATTTGGAGTTTGTATTGATGAAGGGATATTTTCGGAATTAACTGAATTAAAAATAAAATATAAATGCATGGGCTAATCATGTTTCGCCTTCATTATCTCAGAAACACGTAACCCCCATATAGCAAACGATGGAAAGAAGCTCAGACCTTCTCTCCTTTTTATCTCTCAATGCACTCAATAAAATTCATTGCTCAAGTTGTGGATTTTGTAGAGAATTCCAAGATCTTCAAATCCATATCAACCACGTCCTCTATCATGGAGTATTTTGCTCGAACCAACCCCCTAAAGTCGCTCCGTTCAAACGTTCGCTGCCCCTTCAAACCACCATCGAGTTCGTCTGGGTGGGGAGCGCTAGGTGCGCCTCTCGGAGCGCTATGATGTGGCAGTGGTCGATCGACGCGAAGCTTCATGGTTTGGGTAAAAATCGAAGACCTAGTTTTGAACGTTTACTGAAGGTAACGGCTTTAGTAATTTTAAACTGTTTTAACACTTAAAAGTGTTGCGAAGTATGATTTATTAATAAAAATCGTATCTTTTTCGTATGTTGTCCAAATCCAGTGAAACAAGAGATACCAGGACCATGACATCATACGCTACATTTTAGTAGAGACCGGAGAATTTTTGGAGCTTGCTATAATATTAGGCGAAGCCGAAAGCAGTGTGAGATTTCTAAATTCTAATTGAAAGGAAATAGAATGGAAAAGAAATATATATATATATATATGTAATGACCCGGAAATTTTGGACGAAAAACAAATTTTTGTATAAACTTAAAAATGAACAAGTAAACTAATTTATGTTGATAACTCTTAAGTGAGAGTTATTTACGATGATCTAAACCATAGCTAATTTAGTACACTGTAAGTATAACTAAAACTTAGCAACAACAGCGCTACTAAAGCACTGTAGCGAAGCGTTACAGGATCACCGTAACGAAAGCATAGCCAAGCGTCAAGTGGAATTTAATTTGTTTGAAGAACAAATGGATGTAGAAATTTTCTTACACACATGGCTACGCTAGCTTAATTAAACTTTAGTGTATTTACCCATTTCAACACTCAAACTCAACAATATCTTTTGCGCAAGAACAAGGCATCAAAAACTAAGTATAATCACTTAACCTTTTCAAACCTAAACTCAAGTATTTATTGCGCAAAGACCTACAGCAAAACTAACAAGATTTATGTGTAAAAATAAATACACATAACACTTGTTCTCTAGCTAAAACATTAGTTAATTACTTTAACTATGTAAGGCCAAATTTCAGCCATGTTGCGCAAGAACAAAGCACACTTCAAACTGAGATATGGTCCATTAGTAGCTAAAACTTCTTGTAGAAGTATAAGAAGGACATGACCAAGTTGACAAGTGATTTGAGAGGCTAAACACTTAAGTAGTTTAGATCTTTGCCATGATCAAAGAGAGTTGCGCAGAGAGAAACATTAAATGAATATGTACTAGGATATTTGTTTTTTTGATTTAAGTTTAAATTGGTTAAAGCGGTGAAATTCTTATAGCCAACCACCTCCAAATTACCATGCTAGCCGAGAGATTTAAAAGGATTAAATACATTTCTTTTGATCAAAAAGGACGCCATGCATTTATTAGTTTTGTCATTTGCTGCACCAAGTAAGTGGACACCCTAGTCCCAACAAAACCTTTGGCATTGGATGACAAAATGAAATGGAGCCATCAAGGGAACATTCCCTCTGAGAAGAAAACTGCGCCTACTTTTTGATCAGTAGGAAATAAGATTTTTCTCTATTTTATTGGTTGATGGAAAACATTATTTTATACTTCTTTTTAGCCTATAAATAAGGTACCAACCCCCATATATTTTTGCACCTGTAAGACGAGAGAAAGAAAGCAAGACAGAGGATATTTTTATAACCAGCAAACCAAATTTTTTAGCTGTGAGTAAACCTCACTTTTACTATGAATTTATGCATGCAAGTAAATGGGATTTTTGCTGTGTGGGTTTGGGATTTTTGAACTATGATAAACACATGAATATGTTTGCTGTTGAACTTTGTAAAGCACACAAGTATGCATGCTAGTTGAACTATGTAAAACACATGTATGCTTGCTATGTTGAACTATTTTGAACACATGAGTATACGTTGCCATGTTGATCTATTTGAAAACATATCAGTACATGCTGGTTAGTTGAACAATGTAAAACACATGTATGCTTGCTAGTTGAAATATGAAGAACACACGAGTACATACCTGCTAGTTGGACTATGATGAAAACAAGTTATGTTTTTGAACTAATTATGAATACATAAGTATATGTTGCTCTGTTAAAAACACTACGAACTCATTCATAACCTTGTGTGGACTATCTTACGACAGTGTTGCCAAGTGATAGTGTAAACACCTTTGGAGTTATTACACTTATATACACACATACATTAAAGTAGCAAAATGTATGTTTATCACATATGACAAGAAAACCCATATGTACATTTAAAAGCTAGTATCCCAAACATGAAAACAAACCTACATATGTGAGGATATCAGGGTATAAGACCTGAGTGCCATAAGAAAACATGATTTTTAAAACAAACGCCGTGATGTTTAAGCTAGTGGTTAAAAAGAAAAACTGTTTTGGTCGAGGAAGAGGAATGGGGTAAGTGTAGATGATCTACACCATTTTAACTCGAATGAATAAGTATATAGCTGTGTAGCAACATCGAAACTCAGGAAGAAAAATATAAACAAAATTTTCTAACGTGCCACTTGGAAATGGGATGAAGTTTTTGGGTAAGTTGGGTTCATGTCGGGCTGTCTCGGTTCATCGCTGAACTGCGCCTCGCCCACGGTGGAAGGGACCGCCACACCTGGGTAAAACGTCGGTGAAGATCATCGTCGAGGTACAGTCACAGTCGCTGGGGTCCTAGAGGCCTGAGGCGTTGGGGGTGGGAGGTTTTATGATCGGGGTTCACATAAACATGTCACGGCTGTGTATGAAAAGGTGGTAGTACCCCTTTGGTTTTGGTCAGGGCGTGGCACATGAATACGTGGGATTTTGCTGAGGAAATCAATGGGTTTTGGGGCTGGGTAGTGTAGCAATGTGGTAGTACCACATTGGAGTGTCTTGGCTGATAAAACGCAGGGGGTATAGGGACTGGGTAGTATTGCAAAAGTGGTAGTACCGCTTTTAAATTTGGCCGAGGCTTGGTACACATGAATTTGGGGTGTTTGGCTGAGAATTTCACCCCTTTAACCAATTTAAACTTTAATCAAAAAAGTAGGCGTAGTTTTCTTCTCAGAGGGGATGTTCCCTTGATGGCTCCATTTCATTTTGTCATCCAATGCCAAAGGTCTTGTTGGGACTAGGGTGTCCACTTGCTTGGTGCAGCAAATGACAAAAATAATAAATGCATGGCATCCTTTTTGATCAAAAGAAATGTATTTAATCCTTTTAAATCTCTCAGCTAGCATGGTAATTTGGAGGTGGTTGGCTATAAGAATTTCACCCCTTTAACCAATTTAAACTTAAATCAAAAAAACAAATATCCTAGTACATATTCATTTAATGTTTCTCTCTGCGCAACTCTCTTTGATCATGGCAAAGATCTAAACTACTTAAGTGTTTAGCCTCTCAAATAACTTGTCAACTTGGTCATGTCCTTCTTATACTTCTACAAGAAGTTTTAGCTACTAATGGACCATATCTTAGGTTGAAGTGTGCTTTGTTCTTGCGCAACATGGCTGAAATTTGGCCTTACATAGTTAAAGTAATTAACTAATGTTTTAGCTAGAGAACAAGTGTTATGTGTATTTATTTTTACACATAAATCTTGTTAGTTTTGCTGCAGGTCTTTGCGCAATAAATACTTGAGTTTAGGTTTGAAAAGGTTAAGTGATTATACTTAGTTTTTGATGCCTTGTTCTTGCACAAAAGATATTGTTGAGTTCGAGTGTTGAAATGGGTAAATACACTAAAGTTTAATTAAGCTAGCGTAGCTATGTGTGCAAGAAAATTTCTACGTCCATTTGTTCTTCAAACGAATTAAATTCCACTTGACGCTTGGCTATGCTTTCGTTATGGTGATCCCATAACGCTTCGCTACAGTGCTTTAGTAGCGCCGTTGTTGCTAAGTTTTAGTTATACATACAGTGTACTAAATTAGCTACGGTTTAGATCATCGTAAATAACTCTCACTTAAGAGTTATCAACATAAATTAGTTTACTTGTTCATTTTTAAGTTTATACAAAAATTTGTTTTTCGTCCGAAATTTCTGGGTCATTACAATATATATGTATATATATATATATATATATATATATATATATTCCTCTCGTCCACAGACCTTGGACGATATAAATTGTTTGGGTTGTAATTGTTTGGATTGTGATTGGGAATGATTGATTGTGGTTGAAACAAAGTGGTTTGGGTTGGTGGTCAACTCACATTGTTGTGAAAATGAATTGGGTAGAGAAAATGAATTGGGTAGAAAAAATTGTATTAGGAAAACGATACCCCTTGTAAACGCCACGAGGCCTAGGCTAGCAGAGCAATCGTACTTGGGATGGTGCCAGTTTTAATTACCCTGCCGTTATAATGCCAAAATTTTCCAGAATATTCATGTGCTGCTAAATATTCATTTGTTGATATATATTCATGTGTTGCTAAATATTCATATGTTGATATATATTCGTGTGTTGCCAAATATTCGTACGTTGATACATGTTCATGCGTTGAAAACTATTCATGTGTTGAATAAATTCCTAAATTAATAAAAATCACATTTTTATTGTGTATATGAACTAATAAAAATATTCATGTGTTGAATAAAATCTTATAACGATAAAAATCACATTTTTATCACATATATGAACTACTAAAAATATTCACGTGTTGAATAAAATCTTATAACGATAAAAATCACATTTTTATCACATATATGAACTACTAAAAATATTCAAGTGTTGAATAAAATCTTAATTTTTATCACATATATGAACTGCTAAAAATATTCATGTGTTGAAATAAAATTTGTTAGTTAAAAATATTATTTTTAACACGCCAATGAAGTGAAAATGGTTTAGAAATCGACGAACGAATTAAATATATATATATATATATATAAATTAAAATAAAACGAATAACGATGCTGCAGTTCGCGTTTTGGAATTGTAATTTTAAACGATTATACCGAGAAATCCGACCATCAGATTTTCCCAAAACTGGAACCGTTGGGCCCGCTTTGAAAAGATCTTTCCAACGATATAAAATTTGTTAAGATCCAACGGTTAGATTTTCAGGAATGTGTAAATCAAATTTAATGAAAAACAGCGCTAGGGCCGCGTAATGGCCTGAAGCGTTGTTTAATTAAATTGTGCTTTTTTATTATAAATAAAAATAGCGGCATATCGTTATAAAATATTATAAATGATATGGAATGGAAATAAGCCGATTTTTCTTGGTTTGTTTGATATTGTGATGGTTGGATGTGTTCTACATGAAAATTATATTAATGAACTGAATTATAGATGTCAAATCATGGAGAGAATTGATTTGAATTCTATATATATGTGAACTATTTGAAAAGGTCGAGTTAATTCTCATTTCAAATAATTGATCGACGATTAGAAGTTGAAGATATAAAGATGGTGAAAGATTGATAATCTTCACATCGAATGGATGGCTACTGATGCCTTTGATTGGAGTTGCTGCCTTGAAAGGGTTACAGTGGTGGTTGTCCGGACTTATTTGTTGATTGTTCGGATGTGCGAGGGCCTCTCTCCTGTATTGGACATATGGGACTAGGAATAAGGCGCCTCCGGTTTCGTTCAGACCCAGAACGGACTTGTAAATGGACTTGTAAATGGACTGTGTGTCTGACATTGTATTTTATTTTGTGCTGATTAATCTCTATTAAATATATATCTGTTTGGTGGTGGAGAATTTATTCTCTTTCTTAACACCCTTCTCTAAGACGTACGAGCTCAGAGGTTATATATCGATTGACATCAGTCGCATGGCGTGAGTTGCCTGTGTGATATGCTGAGATGCAAATGATCAAGGCTTTTGTTGAAAAGAAAAGTCTTGTGGTTGATGATCAAAGCACGGCTTTAAAGGGCATAGCTTTGTGTATAGCGTTTATTCGCGAAACTCACTCCCTGGTATGAACCAGAAACGGGAGAAGGATCCAGGGAGAACATGCATTTCTTTCTAGCTATAAGTGGTGTCAAGGTATGGAGCCCATACATTTTTACTTATGTGGATGATGGAAAAGCGAGACGTCTCGGATGGTCACTACGGGGCCGATGGATGGACTGGTTGACATACCGACCAATTTTACGCCCCATAGGGCGGGAAAACGTAGTTTTCAGGCATTTTAATCCACTATGTGTGGACCGGCCCTGTGGCTTCAAGGTGCAGTTGTGACTGAATCCTAAGGCTCGGGCTAGAGAGTCTCGAATTCGGTAAGGACGATCCCTTGCCTTGGTTCATGATGGAAATCCAACTTCCAATACGACATGTGCAGTTTTGATTATAAACCTATATTGGCGGCATAGTGGCATGGGACGCTCATGTCGTCCATGATTGATACACTATGATTGTAATTGTTTTTGAAACATATGTGCACTAGTAATAATATCAAATGATTTTGATTTATACGTATCAAGCATATTTTGGCCATTATAAGGTAAAACTCCATCCTCCAGTTTGCATTGCATTGTGTGATGGGACTTGAGTCTTATAATGGCTTCATTTTCTATAAAAAGCATTGCATTGTTTAAATGATATACTTTATTCATGCACTGGCAATCCCATGGAGTAAACCCATTCCGCGTTAGCGGCGTGGCCCTGTGATTAGCCTTATTATTAAATAAGCTAAGTAGATTTCTCATACCAGTCCCATGACTGACTCCTAGTTTGTTTCACCTAGCAAACTTGGGTGCCCCTTATTTCTACATGGGCAGCCTTGTATTCAGGTTTTAGCTTGGTTCATTTTGATTATCGATGGAAGCTGTGGAAGCAGATGATGGTCCTTTATCATTTTTATTGTACTGTTTCAGACACTCTTATGTATATTATGTTTGATTTCCACTGTAGATATTGTATATTAAACTGAAACCGTATTTTGTACGAAGTATGATCCTATTATGCTATGTAACTCTGATGATTATATTATTTTCAGTGTAATTTGATGTACATTATCTGGTGTAATTCTATATTTCTGTTCTGCTGTTATTGTTTATGTGTTATATTCCAATGATTATCCTTGCCACCGTGACATGGGGGTTTTGGGTCATCATAGTTAAGTTAAAGTGTTGTAAGATATATATTTCCAAAGTTGATGAAGAGGAACAAGTTTAACTTGTGATCTCTCATATGAGTAAAGATGCAAACAATGGTGTAACATAGTTATAATTTTTGAGATTTACAGACGTTATGTAGACATAAAGCATATTTTGGAGTATTTATTGCACTCAAATTGTACATATATTAAGGATAAATTCAAATATAATTTGGTATCTCTTTATAATCATAAATATCCTACATACATAGTGGATTAACTGAAATAATATGTCACCAAAAGTGACCTCTATATTTTGGTGGTTCATGAAAATGTTTGATGTTTGTGTGTACTTGTTTTTGCGAGTATTAGTCGGCCCGAAGGAAGACTAACATTTGGCCGAATCGCTTACACAAGTGTGATGATAAATACGTGACAATTATAAAGTTTTTTTCGAGTGAATAATTAATCGGCCCAAAGGAAGGTTGTTATTTGACTTGAATTTATTGTCAGTGTTTGATCATTACAACAAAAGTACCACTTACAGTTAATATTACTGTCCAAAGACTTGGTATTAATGTGTACTAGGTGTCTTGATAAGAGACTTACCAATTATTTGAGTTTACTACGGTTAATATTTGGCTATGAGCATATACGGTCAATCTTCATTTTATTTTTGTTCATTTTTTCAGCTAATTTAACAGGATTATCTGCCAATTTAAAGAATATTCCCATCTTGTTTTGGGAGAAATATAAGCATTTGTAAGAGAGCATATTGTTTGCTCTTGATTTTATAGATTTAGCTCTTACAATTAGGAGGGTTACAACCAACCCTACTACAGTTAGATATTCTTATAATGTTTTGAAGAACATTGAAAGGTTACACAAATTAAAAAGCAAGAGTTAAAGGATCATTATGTAAATATTTCAGAAGTTTTCAAGGATGTGTTATAGGTAACGATAACTAATTTTTGATAGGTTATCTACTGTAAATGGAAACTATTTTATGAATAAATAAGGGGAAACTAACACTCTTTGTGGTGCTTGATTCCATAAATTCAAAGTAAAAGAAATCCAAGTGAGTACTATAAGGAAAATATTGCTTCGAAAGTTAAAGCCACTCAAGTTATTGTTATTTTTGGTGCTATCTCCAGTATGATCATTTTAAGATTATAATTATTTTAAGAATAAGATATCATGTTATTGGGTTAATTCAGCGCTTTGGTGATTAAAAGAAAAATTGAAGCTTATAAGATTGAAAGTACTCATTTGTTATACATTGTAAATAAATGTATGAATAAGGATTAAGAAGACGCTAAGGATCTCGAAGAAAAGAAATAACATATAGATATTTTTATAGTTGTTTCTTTAATGAGATATGCAGACATATAAAATAAAATATATTTGATATTTTTAAAGTTATTGTTGAGTTTTTAAGTCAAATTTTTTTTATTTATTTGATACATTTTTTGTTATGTTGTCATTTAGATAGATTTCCGTTTTATGTTCCTAATACGAATAGGTTATTATTGTTCATCAAGTAATAATAGTGTTGATTTATGAATAAATTCAAAATTTTATGTAATTGAAGCTATTAATGTCTGATACCTAAGTTATTGCTACTTATGTTAAATAACTTGTGTAATGATATCTCAAATTTTGTTTTGGTGACTAATATAATTATTTGTTTTAGTTTACTAAGGAATTATTGATTGAGATATCATAAAGTTAGAAAATACATTATTGATATTCTAAGCGATTTAAAGTTTTTTTTTTCTTTTACGAACCCACACTAAGGAAAGTTTTAAAGCGGGAAATGCAATAATTTTTTGAGGATGTTCAGTTTGGGGGAGAAATAAAGTATTGTCATTGTCTTTAGAGAGAATCATTATTTTTGATTCAACTGCGGTTATTTTTTTTCGACTAAAGTTTAAGATTTGTTTTTCTTCCATTAAAAAGAAAATTAAGGACTATAATAAGACGATGTTAAAGAAAATTTCTTTTAAGCTAAGGTTACTACTTCAAGAAAAAAAACTCAACAAACTCAACAACCTCAAAATGCAAGATCACTATGGAAATCCACCTAAATGGAAAGAAATGCTATTTCAGATGATTGTGTAGTATTTCTTCATAAAGATAAATAATGGATTAATAAAGATGATGCTATGGACTTACATCAATCTAAGTAAGGTACTAATTTAAAATGTGGATTTAAGAAGTGAACATATAGTATAAATCTATATGGATAATAAAGTTTGAATTTCTCTCTAACTTAGTAATAAGATCATTGGTTATGAATAACCATTCAAAGCCAAAAGAAATCAAGTGGGTACTATTGAATTTTATAAGCCATTTTTATTGAAATGACTATTATTTAAAGGAAAATTAATTTTCTTTAAAGAATGTTTCATTTTGGACTTAGTAAACGATTCTTTAGAATCAATCACTTTGGAGCTTACTACATTTTGTACTTTTGAGAATTATCAGATGGAGATTAAAGTTATGTTTCTCAATAGAGACATTGGTGAAACTACTAAAGAAACTCATTTATGGATTAGTCTTGTATTTGGGATTTTAATATACTATTATTGTTCATGGGGTGATATTTGGATTATTACAAAAGAAGTAGGAAGATAAATGCTTTGGTATGTAATCTGCGATTCAGTTGATTTTCTTTTACCAAAACAGATAAAATGCTACCATCCTTGAAATGAAAGAAATGTAAAAGATTTCACATGCATTTGCACTGAGAATTCTAATGCATACTAATGTATACACGTATATGGATATGCGTGTATTATTTGGCAGATACCCTGCCGATATTAAAAGGGGATCGCTGATTTAGTGGTCAAAATGATTATGAGATATCTTTAAGGAATAAAATAAAAGATCGTATGCTCATAGATAAAAGATCGGATCGGTTGGAGATCATAAAGAAATACGATCCGAATATTTTGGATGTCATTACTACAAAAGATCCAATTTAGGCAATGATAATATATTTTATGCGAGAAACTATATAAGGAAGAGTGTCATTTAAACACTTATAGCTTTCACCACTTTGAAAATATCGTCTTCGGTTAATTATGAAACATCCAACTATGGAAAATAATAATGAAATTTTGTCACAAGACTCCAGCTATTTAAAAAGAATTGAAAGACCAAGTAATATTGTGACAGTAAAGAATATATTATTTTCCAATAAGGGAAGAGTGCAAAATATATTGTAATTCATAGAGCACACTTAGACAAACTCCATTATGGCGGATCCGCTTACCAAAAGGTTCTCATCTAAGGTTATTGATGAGAATGTAGCTCAATTGGTGTAACTTTTATGTAAGGATATTTTGGTTCAGGGGGAGTTTGTATTTGGTATTGCCATATGACTCATTGCTCTATACTTCAGTTACAGATATATGCATATCAAGTTTTTTCTGACCAGAAATAAAGTAATGAATTTTTCTTTGCACTCAGGTTGTTTAAATAATAAATGTTTTGATCTCATTAAAGAAGGACCAGTTGGAAATAGACATGCATAGATCACATTTCATGTAATTTCCATGCTACGCATCCATGATTGATCTATGTCATTTGATTGTATTGATATATGTGACCATTGATGGGTTTAGTTACGATAAATGTAACGAATGTCGCTTCGATCCTTTGTCAACACAATTAATGGACGAGATTGTTTCAGATACACCATACATTATAAATAGCAAGTTTTGGAGCTCATAAAGTTAAACACATTTTAAGGTTATTTGATACGTGTCCCAGGGGAAGATTGTTGGAATATTTCGACAATTGGGTCACACATGTAAAATAAATTGTGTTGTGCTATTTTGGTGTAAATCCTAATTAAAGTGATCTAATTTTATATTAGAATAAAAAGACTTATAGCTTTAACTTATCATGGGCCTAATATGTAGATACCGGGACATTTCTTAATTTTTTGAAGGGCTGAATTATAAAATGTCAACTTTATAAATAAGGGGTTATGGTCCCCGAATTACACAAGCCTTAGAAACTCTCTAACCTCTTCTATAGAGAGCTGAATCTATTCTAGGGTCTATGTCAATTTGGAAGACCGAACCTAATTCATCCACTCCGTGGCAATCGATTATGTATTCAGGTACTACAATAGTTAACTATGGATTCAAGTACTGTAAAAACCCGAAAAATCAGAATCAATTTAAAATTTTTATTTTGGCGATTATAATGAGTTTTGATTATTTGAAATGAATTATTTTAAATAATAACGATGGAAAAAAAATTCGACAAAGTTAGAACGAATAAATTTTATTTAATTATATAACGAGCCTGAAATGGCGCGGTAGTTTGAAAATTCGATTTCAAATTTCAAATGAATATACAGAATTCGTTTTAAGTCAGAATTGTACGAAACAAGAAATATCTGAATCTGTTTAACGATATCTTTCTAACGGATGTAGGAAACTGAGATTTCATTTTATAAGTTGAGAGATATGTCCAGTTTAAAATTCAAAAAAGTCGCTGTGGAATTTATATATTTTTTACATATAAATAGCCCTTAAAAATAGCCATTTGCAAACGACCTCCGTTTTCGACGAAACCCCTTTTGTTGGATCCGGGATGTCAAATTATTGATAGATTCCAAAATTCATAATTTTTGGGATTAATATGTGAGCGAGGCGAAGGAAAACATGTTTGAATAGTTTCAATCAATTTGGATCAACCAGAAAATGACCATTTTTCAAACGGTCTCAGAATTTGATGAAATTAGTTTTGTTAGGACCGTATCATCAAAACATAGCCAGATTTATTTTTCTGGAATTTTTAGAGCCCGTATGTGGCTCCGGTAAATTGAAATGTGCATTGAAATTCAATATACATTGATTTATGTTTTAATTTTAACGAAAATTGATCGAAACAGCCAAATTGGCTTGTGAAACATGTCCCATTGTGCTCGGAATGGGGGTAATTAGCTAGGGGCGATAGTCGTTAGGTCTCATTTGGAGATCGAATGAATAAGTTACTTTTTGGAGATAAATTAAAAATAAATATATATATTTTATTATATAATCTCAACTCCCCTTCTCTATCTTTCATTATCATTCAGATCTAAACTAGATTAAGAAAAAAAAGCAAAAGAGCGACGAAACCCGCCAGCGCGGTCCTGCCTCCCTCCGCTCGCGCCTCCACCGGAGCACACCCCCACGACGTCGACCCCCTCCGTGCCTCCCTTGGCCTCCATCGCCACCGACGGCCTCTCCCTCCTCCTTCCTAAAAAAACCAACACCCCATGTAACACCCCACGTCCATTAATGTCACTCACAAAGGGAATGCATTAACTTCCATGGAGGTTTTAAGTGAATATAGAACAGTAAAATTACAACAAGACAGATATAAAATAGTACTTGGAAATTCAAAAACTTTATTTCATTGTAGTAGAAGTCAAAACATGTTTGATTACATCATAACACCACATTCAATGTCAAGTACAATATCTATCTTGATAAAACAAGTACATAATCCCATTACATGAATAGCCATTAAAAAGAAAGATAACAAGCTGGACTTTACTTCAGCAGTCCAAGCTTTCCAGAAGGTAAGCGATCCAACTAGACTCCACTAGAACTTGGCCCAACCTGCGGACCTGAAGGGAGAAAAAGGATGGAAAAGAGGGGGTCAGACATAAAGTCTGGTGAATATGATAATTCTACAATACTATTACCAAAATAACTGGACTAAGGCATAAGCTGGAAAACAAGAAAATGTCTATGATGAGCAGATTAAGGACATAGACAATCGCTAAAGGCAACGTTATAGGCGCTCCTAAATACTAAAGGATAAACACTATACTGCACCACACCAGTCACCCTAAAGATTCATCCCACTTAGCTTCACTTAGAAACTTTCCCAATGGCTTTACGTACCCCTAGCTGACTACATAGGTGCCGCCTGCCCCTATCTCCACTAGGTGTACCCTACTTCCCATTATTCGATCGGCTCCCTAACTCATAGATACCCGTGCTGGCCCCACAGTGGGGTGTATCACTCCCCTAAAGTGGCAACCTGATACAACGGACATGCACGGCTTATACCTACACGATGCAACAACGTCTTACCTACCAGCCCGGGTCCACACACGCATATGAAACCCATTGGACTTGCGTTGCCACCGCTCCCTGTTTTGGCCTCTTATAGTCAAACCCAATATGCGTGTCCCGTCCTCGACTTGGGTCGAGCCCACAAAGATACGTTTTGGGATACTGGTTGAAATGGGCCCCCACTATTTACCACAAGCATTCCACCTAAGCTTGTCCCCATTAGTCCATCCCACTTAACCCACTTAGTCATGTTCATTTACATGTGTGTTTGGTTAAGTCTAATCGTATTTCAAATGCCTCTAAAGGCAACCACCAGATTCCTCATGCCACCCAAGGCACCTACTTAATCCCCATGTCCCACCTTACATGATTATCTGGTTAAGTATTTCTTAGTTCATTAAGGCCATAACCTCATAAAGACCTCTCACATTAGACTGGCATTTATGGCAGCTGGATTTGCCGGGCGGGTCCGGGCAGTCTTACACCATAAAAGAGTCTAACCTCGTGTCTTTACAACTGTTATGCTTTAGTTTAGGCCTAGGACCTCTCACATTGGGCCGACATTTGTGACTACTGGGTTTGTCGGGCGGGTCCGGGCAGGTTTACATCACAAACGGGTCCAACCTCGTGTCCTAAGCATTGATTATTAATAATAATCCACTTTCCCCCAATTTTAATAATTCCCTACTTGAATTATTAATTACTTCCAATTTTTAACAATGTCCATAATTGACTCAATTATGGACATCCATTCATGGTATGCAAAATCTTACAAAATTGCACCCAATTTATTAATTCCTAATATTACCCCTACCCCACATTTGAACGTTTATTCGCAAAATATATGTTAGACTCGAATAGCCTAACTCATAGCATAAAAGAGATTATCATAATAACAACATGTATATGTGACCAAATGAATCATAATAAGGGGTGAAACTTGCATATGTCCAACTTGCATAGATTATACATGTCATGGACCTAAAGGTGTCAACTTGTTCAAAATTCACCTAATATAATCTCAATCAATTTTCATAAACTTACATATGAACATGTGTGAATCAACATCATCTAATTTTTTTAACAACATGGTTTTATATGGGTACACCTAACTCAATAGGCAAATTCCCATAATCAAGTTTTATTTAATTATAGTTTCAAGTTTATAGGTACACCTAACCTAATAGGCAAATTCCCATAAACAAGATCCATTTAAATTAAGAAAAAAAAACATAACTTTAAGCATGATCCAACAGCATGATTTTTCAACATAATATAGCATGATTTATAACATGACATAGTATGATAGTATAACATAGCTTGACATGATTCTCAACATAGCACGACATAGCATAAGAGAATTTACAACATAGCATGACATAGCATATATAATTTACATCATACGACAACATAATAACATAATAAGAGATCCACAATATATAGGATTTACAATTACAAATCACATCACTTTCTTGTGATCCATTCATAACTGAGTCAAATTAGTTTGTAATAGTCTTGTGAGAATCATCATACTCACCAACAAAAGAAAAGAATTAGAGAAAGAGAGATCTTTTGATTTGATTTGTGTAGATTTAGTTGTAGATGATTAGGCTTCCTCTTCTTAGTTTGTGACGGCTATGCTGAACTCCATGGCAGCAGCATGACGGTAGCTTCTCTAATTTTACAAGTGATTTAGGTCTAGGGTCTACCCACTTATTTATAGATTTTAGAATTCATTTAGGCCATTAGATTTAACCTACAAATAACCGCAGCCGTTCAGACAAGATGGGGTTTATCTTGTTGACTCAGCAATGAGTCAGAAGTGACTCAGCAAACACTCAGCATATTAATAAACTTCTATTCATGTCATAAATATATATATATTTTCTACAATGTACATATTAGATACATCCCCCTTTACTTATTATTGTTTTTATATACATATTAGATACATCCCCTCTCTCACACACTTATTAATATTTTTATATTCATATTAGATACATCCCCTCTCTTACACACTTATTAATATTTTTATATTCATATTAGATACATCCCCTCTCTTACACACTTATTAATATTTTTATATTCATATTAGATACATCCCCTCTCTTACACACTTATTAATATTTTTATATTCATATTAGATACATCCCCTCTCTTACACACTTATTAATATTTTAGCAACTTTAGTGTTAATAGAAAATTCGGGGTGTTAAATTCTCCCCTCCTTTTAGGATTTCGTCCCCGAAATCTTCAAGTTTGGAAGAATGTATATTCTACCATCCAAACGTCCATCTACTCATCCATCATACACAGGCATCCATTGTCCTTAAAAGACTTCTAATGCTTTATGATCATATGCAAGTGTGTGTACATGTCCTTACCTAATGCGAAATCAGGCGGTCTACTGATTCAGTTGACCTCCTTAATGCAAATTATGTAAGTGTCATGAATCCATTATGTATGCAAAAGATCCTAATTGCTTACATACTACTTCTATATGCGTGCACACCCATTCAACCGAATGCAGCATCCATATGATGGTACAACCATTATACATCCATTATACTAAATACATCCATATATATGCAATATGCAATATGAAGTGACTGAGCCGATCTAGTGCCTAAAGTGTGTGTATATATGCATCCACGAGCAACCACTAGCAAACACTTGCATCCATTTTGCATCCATCAGACATAACATGTCTCAAACACATGTTTCAACCATAGGATTATCCTAACTAAAGGTCAAAGATACTAATGAGAGGACATACTAAAGATAAGATAAGATAAGCTAAGCGATAAAGGAGAAATTAAAAGACATACCCTCAAAAAGAAAAGGGTACAACGAACGCATCTTCTCTTCTGTCTCCCAAGTTGCGTTGCTCTCATCATCTCCCCATTGCACTTTAACCAGTCTGACCTCTCGATTCCTCAACTTTTTGATCTCCGACCCAAGAATGCATGTAGGAGCTCGTCTAATTGTTGCATCACGCTCTATTTCCACCTCTTTAAGCAAACTCGGCTCTACCACCTCCGCGGTCTTGTGCAAACACTTCCTCAAATGTGATACATGGAATACGTCGTGTACTCCACTAAGTTTCTCAGGCAACTTCACCCTATATGCCATCTTCCCAATCCTGTTTTTTACAGGAAACGACCCTACAAACCTTGGTGCTAATTTCCCTACGGACCCAAAGCGAACAACATTCTGTAACGGAGATACTTTGATAAAAACCATGTCCCCAATGTCAAACTCAAGATCTGTCCTCCTCTTATCAGCATACGATTTTTGCCTATCTTGTGCTGCTTTCATCCTCCTTCGAATCAACTCAATCTTCTCCGAGGTTTCCCTAACCATATCGGGCCCAAGTAGGATTTTATCGGTAGATTCGCACCAACATGTAGGCGAACGGCAAGGCCTTCCATAAAGAGCTTCGAAAGGTGCCATGCCAATACTAGACTGAAAGCTATTATTATATGCGAATTCTACTAACGGAAGGTGCTCTTCCCATGTACCCCCAAAGTCTAGGATACAAAGCCTTAAAAGATCCTCTAGAATGCGATTCACCCTCTCGGTCTGGCCGTCTATCTGAGGATGATATGCGGTGCTCAAACATAGCTGAGTCCCTACCACCTCTTGTAAACTCTTCCAAAATTCGCTAGTAAAGATGGGGTCACGGTCGCTTACTGTACTAGAAGGAATACCGTGCAAACGAACTATCTCCTTAATGTATACAGAAGCCAACCACGGAGCAGTCCTCTTACTTTTCACGGGAATAAAATGGGCGCTTTTAGTAAGTCTATCTACTATAACCCAAATCCCCGTGTTACCCTTCCTTGATCTTGGTAATCCATCCAAAAAATCCATTGAGATGCTTTCCCATTTCCATAGTGGAACTTCTAATGGGTGAAGCAACCCACCAGGTTTCTTTTGTTCTGCTTTAACTCGTTGGCACACCAAGCATCTAGCGACGTACTCGGCCACATCCTTTTTCATACCGGCCCAAAAGAAAACCCGCTTCATATCTTTGTACATCTTATCCCCGCCGGGATGAATGGTCATTTTTGAGCGATGAGCATCATCAAGAATGGCCTTCCTTAAGTCTTCGTCTTGTGGTACACAAAGTCTATTATCCCTTCGTAACCAACCCTTATCGTCTAGGGTATACCTACGAAGATGGCTTGACGACTCCCCCCCTTTGAGCTTTTCTACTATCTCAACCAACTGTGGGTCGTCTCGCTGTGCCTCACCAACCCGTCCTAGAAGTGTAGGTCTAACCTCCAAGGATGCTAACAGACCGGGTACTAAGTCAACGGAGGGTCTAAAGTCAAACATAGAGATGAATTCTAAGCTTTGTCGTTCAACAAACAACGGACTCAAGGACAACCTTTTCCTACTTAAGGCGTCTGCCACCACGTTACCCTTGCCCGGGGTATATGCTATTTCAAAATCGTAGGAGGCTAAGAATTCCATCCACCGTTGCTGCCTTAAATTCAAATCCTTCTGAGAGAATAAGTATTTTAATGATTTGTGGTCAGTGAACAGTTCGAATTTCTCACCAAGAAGATAGTGACGCCAAGACTTAAGCGCGAAAACAATTGCGGCTAGCTCTAAGTCATGCGTGGGGTAATTCTTTTCATGAACCCTCAACTGCCTTCCACCATAGGCTATTACTCTTCCCTCTTGCATGAGGACCGCGCCAAGTCCCGTCCCACAAGCATCAGTATAGATGGTAAACGGTTTATTCCCGTCTGGCAGCACTAAGACTGGGGCTGAAATTAAGGCTCTCTTTAAACGTTGGAACGCATCATCGCAATCTTTGTCCCACGTAAAAACCAGGTTCTTCTTCGTTAACCGTGTTAATGGAGCTGATATTTTTGCGAAGTCTTTGATAAACTTCCTATAATAGCCAGCCAACCCCAAGAAACTTCTTACTTCGGTTGCATTTTTAGGGACCTTCCAATCTTGGATGGCCACCACCTTTGCGGGATCCACTGCTATCCCTTCTTTGGAAACCACGTGCCCTAAGAACCGTACTTCCTTCCTCCAGAAGTGACACTTAGAAAATTTTGCCTTAAGGTTATGCGCTCGAAGGGTTTCCAACACTTCCCTAAGATGTAGGGAGTGCTCTTCTTTATTCTTAGAAAAGACTAAGATGTCATCCACAAAGACTACCACGAATTTGTTAAGGTATTCCCTAAACACCCTACTCATCAAATCAACAAAATATGCAGGGGCGTTTGTCAAACCAAAGGGCATCACTAGCCATTCATAGAATCCGTCAGGAGTCCTAAAAGCAGTCTTATCTATACTATCCTCAGCCACTCTCAGTTGATGAAAGCCAGTGGCTAAGTCCAACTGCGAAAACACTTAGGCGCCAACTAACTGATCAAAGAGATCGTCAATCCTCGGCAGTGGGTGTCGGTTCTTTTTAGTAAGCTTGTTTAGTTCTCTATAGTCCATACAAAGTCTAAGAGACCCATCCGCCTTTGTGGCAAAAACTACTGGAGCACCCCACTCCGATATACTACGTCTTATGAACCCCTTCTCAAGCAACTCCTTTACTTGCTTATTGAGTTCCCTCCTTTCACGAGGAGCCATGTGGCGCACTGGCAAAGATACGGGTTTAGCATTATAATAAATTCTGCAAGCATACAGGCGTGTAGCATACAGGTCGAACACAGGGAGGTGAATTAAATCAAATTATTTATCTAATCTCTTGGGCGAGTTAGACAAAACTGGAGGTTGATTTTGAAAATAAAAACAAAACAAAATTAAAACTGTGATTTGATTCAGAACAGATCTAACTGAACCGACGATCAATCACAATTTCAATGGAAAAGAAATAAAACTATGAATTAGATTTGAATCTAATCAAATCCAATTTGACCTAAGAAAACAATAAAAGCAAAAATTGAAATTGCAGAAATTGAAATAACAAACAGGAATTAAAATTAGGATTACCGCTGAATCTAATCAGACGGTAAATCACTAATGCAAATAACTGCAAAATACAAATAGTGTTCTACCAAATCTAATTGGATAGACAACACTAATTGCTAAGAAAATAAAAAATGCAGAAAATAAAAAGAAGAAGAACTAGAAACTTTATTAGAAATAGAAAATGGGATATAGGATGGTGGCTACAATGCCATTACAAGGGTATATATAGGGTAGATAGCCAAACCCTAACCCTAACCCTAATGGTAAATGGGCCTGGTCATTACACCACTAATTTGTTTACAATGAGAAACATAAATGGGCCTTAGATAAATAAAGCAAATTTGGGCCTTTTCTCTTTTTTTCCTCTTGCTTCCTTGATATTTCTTCATTGATTTGTGATGTGCAAAGCCTTTTTCTCACTCCTTTTCTTGTCCAACAGCAACTAGATGTGATATCTTCATCTACAATTCTTCAAAATGCAAATACACAGCAAATTGAACTCTATTTCTCTACATTTCTGGTTGCATGCGGGCTGGGTTGGACTATCTGTAAAAATAACAAAACAATACCCAAGTAATATTTATTTATATACAAAAGATAAGATATAAGAGCATAAAATAAACACATTTCTATGTCAATCAAATACCCCCACACTTATCTTTTACTCGTCCTCGAGTAAAAAAAGAAAATGAAAAACTAATTAGATAGGTCACACTTTCGTAGGAAACACGATTGCATTGAGCGTATGCAACAAGCCGTTAAACCTCTAGGTGTCCCTAGTAGGACGAGTGGTGTCTCGTGAGGGTTTTCAGCGGATACTACCCACAAAATCCAAATGCAGTATGCTATGATTCTAATGAAACTACATGAATGCAATGGACATATGCAAATAAAAACGAAAAATGAAAATACGACTTATTTCAGGAAGGTGGTACAACAAATTAAGTTAACAATTTCTAGTTAGTTGATTTTATTTTAGATACCTCCACTAGTCACAAATTTTCAATATAAATCAAGTTTCAAATGTTAAATTCCAGTTTGGCCAGTTAGTTCGGTCGATAACATAGTGCAGCCATGAAATAAATTCTTAGTTTGCTTGGCACAGTTTGCAAAGTGGTATTCTAATTTTCTCACGTATGGCTAGTCAAATCAATAAGGTCAAGAAGTGTTTGGGTATCATCGCTTATTCTTTATTCTATAAAATTTTAAGATTTATGATTAAGTACATACACCTAACTAAAAAGACCAAGGTTTACCACCCATGCACTGCCTCGCGGACTAACGGAGAGTGGGTAAAGAGCTTGGCGGATTGTGCAGGCCGACTTTGACTTTGTCAACAACGTGTCGGTAATCCTTAGGTGTCCAATCTCATAAAATGAGACCAAGATATTCCAACTTTGACTTTGTCAACAACGTGTCGGGTAGAGCTTGGCGGGTTTGCACACCAACGCTCGATATACAAGCAATGTTGGATACCCTTGGAACACTATTATTATTATTATCGAAAATATAAGCACAAAAGAGAGTTACGCGAATTCAACTTAACACAACTTAGTTTTAAAGATTTGAAAAGCCAATATAAGTATTTTAAGTCCGCCACTTATTTAAACAAAGTCTACAATATAGAATAGATTTCATGGCCATCACCTAAGAATCTCCCTATGTACCGGTTACACTATTATCCCTCAAGATTAAACTTTTCATTATATTTTGTATTCGATCTAAGTTGAGAGAGAAAAATACTATCAACTGGCTACAAATTGTAAACTTATTTTGCTGTATCAATTGAAAATGAGTCGTATTTCAAAAATTTTTTTTTTTTTATGGTATGTTACTACAAATTAAAATGTATGAGGGTCCTACTTAAATGGCTGAAAATAAAAAGAAATAAAAACAAAGAAAAATGAAAATGGATGAAATGCAGACTCCCCCCCCCCCCCCCCACACTTGAACCAAACAGTGTCCACACTGTGAACGTTTCCTAAATTTGAAAGATCGTACCCAAAGATGGATTAAATGTAAAATGACTTATAGAATGAAATGCAATCTAACAATATGTAAGAATGGATCATATGTACAATGATATATGTGTTTGCGATGTACGCGATGCAAAGAATTCCACCAACTTTTTTCCCCACACTTGGTTCTGGCCCTATGAGTCCCATTCCCACTATGTCTAGGCGTGTTTTCTAATAAGCAAAGGTTTTTGAAAACCATCTCATCTTTAAACCTAGATTTATAGTCCAGCAAATGAATGTTCAAGGTCGTCCTAACATGAAGTTTTTCAATCAAACTAACATTCCAAAAACAGTTCATGTGTTCAACAAATTTATCAGTGTAATTTTTCAAAAAATTGTGATCGCACATAAATTCAGTGAAATTTGAAATCTGAGTGTTGTTCAACACTATGTGATCACATTTCTCATCATTAACTGATAATGTATTTTCGACACTGACAATTTCAAGTTCATTTGAAATCTCACAATTTTCAAACTTGGATTCGTGACCTAATTCTGTTTCATCCTCATTCGGCAACTCCTCTTCATTCAATCCAAAAAATTCATGTTCATTGAAATTCTTCTCCAACTCTGAGTTTTTGAAAAATTCAACATTATCATTTTGTTCAACTTCTAGAATTTCAAGTTTTTCACAGCCTGAAAGAGGAAGGTCAAAATCTAAGCTTAAATCTTTTTTCTGAAAAGAGTTGAAGTCCAAATCATTTGTTGAATTTTGAAAATCTTCATCAAGATGATTATTCTCAATTTCCAAAGTCGTTATTTGAAAATTTTCAATGTCAGTAGAAATTGGATTATTTTCTGATTCAATGCTCATTTGATTTTGTTGCTCTTGTTGTTCTTTAAAAGTTGTCAATAAACAAAGAAGTTCATCAAGTTTTCTATCTTTCTTTTCTATCCTCTCTCTAAGAATGTTGAGATGATATTCTTCAGAATCGTCGATTAGAGAGCTCTCGTGTTGGATTTCTTGATTCTCAAAATTATAATCCATATCAATTTCACAATCAAAATCATTTCCAATGTGGTGGCTGTTTGAATTTTCATTTTGATATTGGAAATCATTTTGATCATAAAAATTATGTTCGTAACCAAAACTGTTAAAATCCGAGTGAAAATTGCAATTTTGGTTATTTTCAAAATGTTGATATGGGCTATTATTTTGAAAATTTTGGTTTATAGCCCCATACTGATGTTGATCAAAGCCATATTGGAGTTCAAAGCTGTTTTGATGGGTATGTGGCCCATAATCGAAATTATTGAAGTCAAAATTGAAGTCGCAATTTCGATCATAACTTTGAAAATGTTGGTCATTTTGAAAATTTTGAAAATTGTTGACATTTGTTTCACCAAATTTTGGGAAATCATGCTTCATGAGTTGTATTTCATATTCATACTCTTCAAGAGGACGTCTACTCCGACTATTATCCCACATTTCTCTCAAGGATTGTTTTGAATTAGACATTTGAATGAAGTCAGGGTAAGACATAAATTATTCCTATTTCAAAATAATATAAAAGAATGAGTTGTGCTCTATTAATTAACTGACTCAATTGGAAGGGGGAAGAGGGTCTTATGGCCGTTCACGTGTAGTATAAAACTAAGGGATACGACCAATGTTTTACGGGTAGTATGCAACCTCTTTTGCTAATAGTTCAATAAATTGAACTACTATATATCCGCGATCCAATTATATGAGACAGTCAACTTCACAAAACACCACTTTTCAATTATATTATTTTGAAAATCAAATCAAGTTTTTTTATTGAAAAACGACGAGCTTGATGATTTTAGTTATGGAAAATAATTCCTAACTAAACAGATTAAGAAAAATTCAATCACAGAACAGTCACAGAACAATAGCAGAATAAAAAAATTGTACAAGCAAGCCGCTGCCCCTGCAGAAGATTTTTACACACAATTTCTATATTTTTTCTTTGCAGCAAAGCACCTGTAGAGTTTAGAAAATATTACAGCGGTGTATGGCAATCTGTCCAGAAAAATTGAGCAGTATTAATGATTGAAATCCATTATTTGCAAATCCGTTGACCTTTGAATCCTTGTTCGTTGCTTGAATTCCTTCCTTCCTTTGGCCTTTGATTTGAATTTCACCTCTTCTTCTTCTTCTTTTTTGAGAGAGAGAGAGAGAGAAAGGTAGCAAAATCAACAAAAGAAATAAAAGAGAGAAAAGAAAAAGAAAAAAAAAATTATGAAGGAGAGAGCTGGAAAGAAATAAATGAAATAATGGAATGAGAGATTGTAGGAGGTGAATGAGAAATGCAATTGGAAAGAAATAAATAAAAAGAAAAGAATGCAATTTTTTTTTTTTGAAAATTTGAACAAGAAGAAAGGGAAAGAAATGAATGAGAAAAAGAAAAACAAAAAAGGGGGGAAAAATGAAAAAAGGAAGGAAATAAGAAAAAAAAACAAGGTTTTTTGAGTAGAGAGGAAGGGTAGAAGGAATTGAGGAAAGAAATAAAAGCAGACAAAAACAAGAAAGAAATCAACGTAGACAGAGAAGAAAATGCCAAAGTTTTTTTTTTTAGAAAATTGTAGACAAAAGATGGAAACAAATAAAAAGAAAAGGAAAGAGAAAAGAAAAATGTGAAAATCAACAAGGTGGTAGAAAGATGGAAAGAAAGATTAGAGGAAGTGAGAGAGAGTTGTAATTAGAAACCAATCGATTAAAAAAAATGCAAGTTTTTTTTTTTTTTTGGTTATTGTTGTAAAAGAATGGAAAGCAGTGTATTGACAATTGGAAAGAAGTAAAAGGAAGGAAGGAATAAATGGAAACCAATTAAAGAAAATTTGGCGAATTAAATGTACAACAATAATGAACAATAAAAATAAAGTAAAAATTGGAAAGAAGGAATAGATGAAGAGGGAAAGAAAAAAAAGAAATATAAAAGGAAAAACAAAAATGAAAAGGAAAAGAAATCAAGAGAATTTGGCAAGTTCTATTTTTTTTTTATTATTATTTGTCTAAAGTAGGAATGAATTTGCAAGAGGGAAACAAGTAAATGAAAGAAAGGGGAAAGGGAAAGAGGTTGAAAATAGGGAAGAACAAAAGAAAAATGGCAAGTTTTTTTTTTTTTGAACTTGTAAAAGAATAATGAGAAGTAATTGTATTGAAAATTGGAAAGGAGGAATAAAGAGGAAAGAAATCAAAAGTGGATTTTTTTTTTTGAAAAGAAAGGAAATTTGTAAGAGAAGAAAAGAAATCAAATGTATTGAGAACAAGAAGGACAAAAGAAGAAAGGAAAAAAAAATTAAAAGAAGAATCTTTTTTTTTTTGAAATTTGTAAAAATAAAAAGAATGTAGATGATTGGAAAGATGGAAAGAATAAAGGAAAATTGAAAGTTGTTTTTTTTGAGAGTTGTACAGAAGAAGAAAAAAATGTACAAAGAAAGGAAAGAAATAGATGGGAGAAGGGGAAACAAACTAAACAAAAATTGGCATGATTTTTTTTTCTTGATCTAGATGATTACAGTATATAATACCAAATCAATCAGTCAAGATTTTTTTTCCTATATCTATACACAAGAAAACAAATAAAAACTTTTTTTTATTTGGCAATTTTTTTATTAAAAAAAATGTATTGAAAACAGAGAAGGGGATAGAGAAAGGAGAAACAGATGAGAGAGAAAAAAAGAAAGAATTTAAACAGAATTTGACAAGATTTTTTTGTTTGTTTTTTAGGGAAAGAAATCAAATTGTAAAAAGAAGGTCAGGAGGGAAAGAAATTTGACAATTAAGGCAGAGGAAAGATAGAAAGAAATTTGAGAAAAAATGGTAATTTTTTTCTCTTGCTTAATGGATGATAACACCAATAGAATTGATATACCAAATCATTAATCAAGATTTTATATATATACACAGAAGAAAATAAAATAAAAAATAAAATAAAAGCTAACACGAATCAAAAATTAAATAAATAATAAAATTTAATCGTTACCTCCCCGGCAACGGCGCCAAAAACTTGATCGACGCTAATCTATGAATTAGAAAAGCGCGACATTTGTAATAAATTCTGCAAGCATACAGGCGTGTAGCATACAGGTCGAACACAGGGAGGTGAATTAAATCAAATTATTTATCTAATCTCTTGGGCGAGTTAGACAAAACTGGAGGTTGATTTTGAAAATAAAAACAAAACAAAATTAAAACTGTGATTTGATTCAGAACAGATCTAACTGAACCGACGATCAATCACAATTTCAATGGAAAAGAAATAAAACTATGAATTAGATTTGAATCTAATCAAATCCAATTTGACCTAAGAAAACAATAAAAGCAAAAATTGAAATTGCAGAAATTGAAATAACAAACAGGAATTAAAATTAGGATTACCGCTGAATCTAATCAGACGGTAAATCACTAATGCAAATAACTGCAAAATACAAATAGTGTTCTACCAAATCTAATTGGATAGACAACACTAATTGCTAAGAAAATAAAAAATGCAGAAAATAAAAAGAAGAAGAACTAGAAACTTTATTAGAAATAGAAAATGGGATATAGGATGGTGGCTACAATGCCATTACAAGGGTATATATAGGGTAGATAGCCAAACCCTAACCCTAACCCTAATGGTAAATGGGCCTGGTCATTACACCACTAATTTGTTTACAATGAGAAACATAAATGGGCCTTAGATAAATAAAGCAAATTTGGGCCTTTTCTCTTTTTTTTCTCTTGCTTCCTTGATATTTCTTCATTGATTTGTGATGTGCAAAGCCTTTTTCTCACTCCTTTTCTTGTCCAACAGCAACTAGATGTGATATCTTCATCTACAATTCTTCAAAATGCAAATACACAACAAATTGAACTCTATTTCTCTACATTTCTGGTTGCATGCGGGCTGGGTTGGACTATCTGTAAAAATAACAAAACAATACCCAAGTAATATTTATTTATATACAAAAGATAAGATATAAGAGCATAAAATAAACACATTTCTATGTCAATCACATTATCCACAAGATAAATTCGAAAGTCTATCTCCCGCTTTGGAGGTAAGCCCTTCACCTCCTCAAACACATCCGGATATTCCCGGACCACTTCTACCGATCGTAGGTTCTCTACAGACGCGTCAAGCGATTCAAGATAACTTAGCATAACGGAATTTATGGGATTACAAAAGATGTCGAGAGCATTACCAAGGCGAGTCACAAGCCTAACTACTCTCCTTTCACAATCAAGAATGGCCCTATTTCTAGACAACCAATCCATTCCTAAAATTAGCCCATAGCCCGTGAAGCCCAATACATAAGCATCACATCTAAATTCAACGCTAAGTATAGAGATTTTCAAATCCAAACATATCATGGTCAAATGAGCCAAACCCCCAATTGGATTTGAAACGACCAAGGGATCCTCTACTAAACTGGTGTTCAAGTGCAGTGATTCAACTAATGATGCAGAGATAAACGAATGAGATGCGCCAGAATCGAATAAGGTACAGACAGGATGATCAAACAGAAAAACTAAGCTTTCAACAGAAATTGTTCTACCTCTTTCTTGTAGCGGTGGGGCCGCAATAGCCTGAACTTGCCCCCTTGCCTGCCCTGGTGCCATAAGAGCCTGCACCTGTCCTCCCGAGGTAGACCCTGCCCTCTGCCCCTTCTTTGGACAGTCCTTCACTAAATGTCCCGCATCTCCACAATGAAAACAACCAGTCTTCTTTTTCTTTCTACAATCTTTGCTGAGATGGCCAGGCGTCCCACAATTGAAGCATTTCTTCTTCCCTTTGCCATTATTGTTTTTACCACCCTTCTTATTTTGCTGTTGGGGTTTCTTCTGATCCCCTTTCTTTTCAACTGCCTTATCCTCATGCATAAGTGCCATTTCTACTAGCTTTTCAAAGGTGGCTCCCATAGGGATGTGGGTCATAGCCAACCCTTGCAACGGTTCATTCAAGCCTCTAACGAACCTCAAAGCTTTCTTCTCTGGCGTGTTCACCAACTCCAAGCCAAACCTTGCTAACTGATTAAATTTATTGACATATTCCTTTACTGATGAGCTCCCTTGCTTTAGTGCCAGGAATTTTTCAATATTTAAGTTCTCCTCTGCCCTTGAAAGAAACTTTGCCTCAAACCTTCGTCTGAAATCCGCCCATGAATCAACTGGACGTTCCCCGTTAGTGACCTCCCACCAAAACGAGGCCTCTCCCTTCATTAACCAAGCAGCTAAACGGACTTTCCTCCCATCTTCCACTTCAAAGATATCCAACAATTCCTCGGTCTCCTTAAGCCAATCTCTGGCCTCCACAAACGTCTCAGTCCCTTGAAAAGTTTTTCCTCCCATAGCCTTGAATTCCTTGCACGTCTTTGCAAAAGTGTCAACACGAGGAGGAGGAGGAGGAGGAGGAATGGGTGCAACTAGGGGTGGAGGAGTATCCGCTGGGCCTGCAGTGGTGGCCCTAGCCTCCAAGTATCTCCTAAACCACCCTGGAATCGTCACACCTTCTGGGAGATTAAGATCTTCAGCCATGCTGAAACGAAAAAGGAAAGATTCAAAATGGAGAATTCGAAAGATAAAGATAAGGATGTGGCTATTTGGGATTATGTTTTTCATAAAAACTCTCTTTAAATAACATGTTTTTTTTTTTGAAAGCACTTCTTCCAAAAATACTTTAGAGAAAAAAAATAATATTTTTCTAAAAAAAAAAAACTTATCTGTTCTGGTAACCTTATGCTCTGATACCACGTGTAACACCCCACGTCCATTAATGTCACTCACAAAGGGAATGCATTAACTTCCATGGAGGTTTTAAGTGAATATAGAACAGTAAAATTACAACAAGACAGATATAAAATAGTACTTGGAAATTCAAAAACTTTATTTCATTGTAGTAGAAGTCAAAACATGTTTGATTACATCATAACACCACATTCAATGTCAAGTACAATATCTATCTTGATAAAACAAGTACATAATCCCATTACATGAATAGCCATTAAAAAGAAAGATAACAAGCTGGACTTTACTTCAGCAGTCCAAGCTTTCCAGAAGGTAAGCGATCCAACTAGACTCCACTAGAACTTGGCCCAACCTGCGGACCTGAAGGGAGAAAAAGGATGGAAAAGAGGGGGTCAGACATAAAGTCTGGTGAATATGATAATTCTACAATACTATTACCAAAATAACTGGACTAAGGCATAAGCTGGAAAACAAGAAAATGTCTATGATGAGCAGATTAAGGACATAGACAATCGCTAAAGGCAACGTTATAGGCGCTCCTATATACTAAAGGATAAACACTATACTGCACCACACCAGTCAACCTAAAGATCCATCCCACTTAGCTTCACTTAGAAACTTTCCCAATGGCTTTACGTACCCCTAGCTGACTACATAGGTGCCGCCTGCCCCTATCTCCACTAGGTGTACCCTACTTCCCATTATTCGATCGGCTCCCTAACTCGTAGATACCCGTGCTGGCCCCACAGTGGGGTGTATCACTCCCCTAAAGTGGCAACCTGATACAACGGACATGCACGGCTTATACCTACACGATGCAACAACGTCTTACCTACCAGCCCGGGTCCACACACGCATATGAAACCCGTTGGACTTGCGTTGCCACCGCTCCCTGTTTTGGCCTCTTATAGTCAAACCCAGTATGCGTGTCCCGTCCTCGACTTGGGTCGAGCCCACAAAGATACGTTTTGGGATACTGGTTGAAATGGGCCCCCACTATTTACCACAAGCATTCCACCTAAGCTTGTCCCCATTAGTCCATCCCACTTAACCCACTTAGTCATGTTCATTTACATGTGTGTTTGGTTAAGTCTAATCGTATTTCAAATGCCTCTAAAGGCAACCACCAGATTCCTCATGCCACCCAAGGCACCTACTTAATCCCCATGTCCCACCTTACATGATTATATGGTTAAGTATTTCTTAGTTCATTAAGGCCATAACCTCATAAAGACCTCTCACATTAGACTGGCATTTATGGCAGCTGGATTTGCCGGGCGGGTCCGGGCAGTCTTACACCATAAAAGAGTCTAACCTCGTGTCTTTACAACTGTTATGCTTTAGTTTAGGCCTAGGACCTCTCACATTGGGCCGACATTTGTGACTACTGGATTTGCCGGGCGGGTCCGGGCAGGTTTACATCACAAACGGGTCCAACCTCGTGTCCTAAGCATTGATTATTAATAATAATCCACTTTCCCCCAATTTTAATAATTCCCTACTTGAATTATTAATTACTTCCAATTTTTAACAATGTCCATAATTGACTCAATTATGGACATCCATTCATGGTATGAAAAATCTTACAAAATTGCACCTAATTTATTAATTCCTAATATTACCCCTACCCCACGTTTGAACGTTTATTCGCAAAATATATGTTAGACTCGAATAGCCTAACTCATAGCATAAAAGAGATTATCATAATAACAACATGTATATGTGACCAAATGAATCATAATAAGGGGTGAAACTTGCATATGTCCAACTTGCATAGATTATACATGTCATGGACCTAAAGGTGTCAACTTGTTCAAAATTCACCTAATATAATCTCAATCAATTTTCATAAACTTACATATGAACATGTGTGAATCAACATCATCTAATTTTTTTAACAACATGGTTTTATATGGGTACACCTAACTCAATAGGCAAATTCCCATAATCAAGTTTTATTTAATTATAGTTTCAATTTTATGGGTACACCTAACCTAATAGGCAAATTCCCATAAACAAGATCCATTTAAATTACGAAAAAAAAACATAACTTTAAGCATGATCCAACAGCATGATTTTTCAACATAATATAGCATGATTTATAACATGACATAGTATGATAGTATAACATAGGTTGACATGATTCTCAACATAGCACGACATAGCATAAGAGAATTTACAACATAGCATGACATAGCATATTTAATTTACATCATACGACAACATAATAACATAATAAGAGATCCACAATATATAGGATTTACAATTACAAATCACATCACTTTCTTGTGATCCATTCATAACTGAGTCAAATTAGTTTGTAATAGTCTTGTGAGAATCATCATACTCACCAACAAAAGAAAAGAATTAGAGAAAGAGAGATCTTTTGATTTGATTTGTGTAGATTTAGTTGTAGATGATTAGGCTTCCTCTTCTTAGTTTGTGACGGCTATGCTGAACTCCATGGCAGCAGCATAACGGTAGCTTCTCTAATTTTACAAGTGATTTAGGTCTAGGGTCTACCCACTTATTTATAGATTTTAGAATTCATTTAGGCCATTAGATTTAACCTAGAAATAACCACAGCCGTTCAGACAAGATGGGGTTTATCTTGTTGACTCAGCAATGAGTCAGAAGTGACTCAGCAAACACTCAGCATATTAATAAACTTCTATTCATGTCATAAATATATATATATTTTCTACAATGTACATATTAGATACATCCCCCTTTACTTATTATTGTTTTTATATACATATTAGATACATCCCCTCTCTCACACACTTATTAATATTTTTATATTCATATTAGATACATCCCCTCTCTTACACACTTATTAATATTTTTATATTCATATTAGATACATCCCCTCTCTTACACACTTATTAATATTTTTATATTCATATTAGATACATCCCCTCTCTTACACACTTATAAATATTTTTATATTCATATTAGATACATCCCCTCTCTTACACACTTATTAATATTTTAGCAACTTTAGTGTTAATAGAAAATTCGGGGTGTTACACCCCACCTGTAGATCGCCACAACCCCTACCTGACCACGCCGTGACCGCCTGAACGGGCCCCACCACCTCCGACGCGTCGTTCCCACCCCTCTGAACCCCCACCTCCGCAGTGAAACCCCCCTCCTCCATAAAAAATGAGATTTTTACCCATTTTCAGTATATTCATTCAGTTCGTGAGCTTCCTGAGCCTCCTCCGCCAACCGACAATGCTTGTGAGTGTTTATTTTTAATTTTATTCTTTCGTGTAGATAAAAATGCGATTTTTATTATATGTATATATTTAAAATTTGAAATTATACATATATGTATATATTTAAAAATATGAAATTTATATGTATGAATGTAATAAAAGATTAGATCTTTTATATGATAAAGATTCGATTTTTAATTAGCTAAAGATATGATTTTTATTAGATAAAGATGCGATTTTTAATTAAATGAAAATTTGATCTTTATATATGAAGTACGGGAATAAAAATTCGATTTTTATATAGATTTCATGTAAAGAAAGATTTGATTTTTTTTATTCAAAGAAAGATTTGATTTTTTTTTAACTCAAAGAAAGATTTGACTTTTTAAATTCAAAGAAAGATTTGATTTTTGTAAACCAAAAAGAATTAATTTTTGAAGTATGAAAGATTATATTTCTATTTACATGAAAGCGTATATTTTTATCTACATGAAAGCTTATATTTTTGTATAACATGAAGTTTAGATTTTTGTATAACATAGATGCGATTTTTATACAAGAAGTTATATAATTAAAATAAGATTTTTATTATGAAGTTGGAGATATAAAAATACGATTTTTATATATGTAATAGAGTGATAAAAATATGATTTTTATCATGAAGAGAAGAATATAAAAATTAGATTTTTATATATGAAGTAGCGGGTTAAAAATATGATTTTTAGCTTATGAATGTTATTAATAAAATCAATCATGTTGGATATCGTGTTCGCTTAAGTTTGTAGTCGACGAAGTGTTCATCTTCTTTGCTTTGAAAGAATGGCGGAGTGGATCCCAAAAGTGAGAACTTCTCACTTTAAATTTCATTTTCTAGTTAAAATATATACTAGGATGCAGACGGTGCTTAGCAGCACCCGACACCCGTCGTCCACAAACCATGGACGACTTGTTTGATTATTTGGTTTAGTTGATTGGATAATTTGGTTAGGGATTGAAATGAATTGATTAGAATTATTATGTGTATGGCACGAGCCAATATCAGGAGAGGGTAGTGCTAGACATTTCCCGATTTCAATATTGTGTCGTTATGCCGCCAAAATTTTCTAAAATATATTAGAACAATAAAAATACCATTTTTATTAGACAAATGAACCGAATAGAATATTCATATGTTGAAAAAATATTCTATCGTTAAAAGTATAATTTTTAACGTGTATATGAAATGAAAATAAATATTTATTTACAAATCAAACGGTTTGTTTATGGACACCCGTTTGACTGATATGGATTGGGACGATATATTTTACACATCCCCCAACTGCACAAACAATATTCAGTGTTTGTTGATTGGAACCCCACATGGGTGTTGGGATGAAATTTGACGTACACTAATCCTAATTGTTTAGTTGTATGTCAATCGATTGGTTGACAGGCTGTTGAAAGCGTTAAATATTTATATTTAATGCTTTATAGTGTAGAACGCACTCTGGTTGATGGATGATTATTTATCACTGTTGTTGTATACATGTATTGTATGAAATCCATGTAATAACATTATATGGTAATTTGTTGTGTATGATTCCAGTTCAGAAAGAATGAATATTTTAAAAGAAGGAATATTTTAAAAGAAGGAATATCTTAAAATAACGAATATTTTAAAATAATATCCAGTAAAAGATCAAAATCTGATTTTGATGTCCAATTTGGGATAGACACGAATATATTTAAATATATAAAGCCATGTTGGTTAGATTAACGCCATTTTGACGTGAATGATATTTATATCGCTTTTATTCATTTCTATAATGAATATCGACAAGGAAGTGATTTCAAGATCTAATGTTTGAAAATATTATCATTCATATGTTAATGATATGGAATATTCAATTTTGATTTAAAATTGAATATGAAGTTGAAACCATTTTTAAAACGAATTTAAAACTATTTACAAAATACGTTTTGAATGGAAATCGATGAAATATATATAATATATATATTAATGGCCTGAATAGAACGCGCTACGCCGCGGCAGTTTGTGAATTTCGTCCATTGACTTCAAATTGACGTTATGGGAGATCCGACCGTCGGATTCTCCTGAAACCGGGACCATTGGGTTCGTATCAAAATGAGCTTTCTAACGAAAATGAGAGATTTGAAATCTATTGGTTGGATTTGGAATTATATCCAAATCAAATTTGAAAAAGGTCGGTGTAAGTGCAGTTCGACGACCGTTTATGGAAATCGACTGTACGGGCCTTGATAAAATTATTAAAAATATCAATAATTTGTGTAAAATCACAATAAATGATTTAGAAATAATTGGGGTAAAAAATTCCATATTTGAAAAGATAAAAAATATATTTTTATCAAAATGAACTAGTTATGAACTAGAATTATAATCCAATATTTTTAAATCAATAAATCGGATTTGAAATGGTTTTAAAAATAATCAGAATTTCCAATATATAAAATGGAATGGATTTGAATCCAAATTATCTTCGGAATATTTTGATATTGGATTCTGTGGTTATACGGACGTTGTGGAGGAATTTGGAAGATATATATATATCGTTTTTTCAATACGATATTTATAGAGTTCAAAATTTTACATTGAATATAAGCCGATATATTTTCAATTCAGAGCCTTATATTTAATATCAAATGGGATCTTGGGTTTGTCGTGAACGGTGTCTTCACTAACACTGTTCTTAAACCCAGTTGAGAAAAGATTAAATCTTTTTATTTAGATTTAATGAAGCATAACAATTAATTACTATTTAATTGGAATCGAATTGGAATTGATTTTTGGGTTTATCGTGAACGGTGTTTTAAATAACACTTGTTCTTTAAACCGATTAACAATGGAATGGGATTTTGGGTTTGTCGTAAATGGTGTCTTCATTAACACTGTTCTTAAACCCAATGGAGTTAATAAAATTAGAAACTAACTGGAGATTAGCTAAGTTGAATGGTTTCCTGGGTATTGATCTGATGTTGGTTTCGGCCTTCGGGGTTAATACTTGGGGAATTGTTCTCTTACTAATTTACGATTAGAGACTGATGGAATGGAATGTGATTTTGGTTTTATGGTAAACCGTGTTTTAAATGACATTGGTTCTTAACCCAGTTAAAGACATGATATAATTTCCCAAGTCATATAATCATTAATATTGATTTTTGGCAAGATTAAAACGAAGTGGAGTTTTAATAAATCTTTAATTATATTGAAATGACCGAGAATGGAGTATCACCAGTTTTTCTCCAGGCTATAGCTAAATCTTTAATTAGATTTGAACGGGAAATGGTAATTAATTTTACCTATAACACCGTGGTGTTAGATATGGAGTATTACCAGTTTTGCTCCATGGGATAAATAGGTTGAGATTGGGAAATAAAATAAATGATTACTTCGGTGTGGTTCGCTAATCCCGACTAGTTTGGAAAACCTTAACATGGTTTGAAATGATATTCAAAGGAAGATTAAAGAATAAATTTAAAAGAAGTTATCTTTGATAAAATTAATGGGAACCTTTCCCTAAGAATGTGAATATTTGAATAAAGAATATTCTGGATTGGAATGAGGCGTATGTTGTGTTTGTGTAGCACTTGTTTATAATATACGCGAGTTATTCAGAAAGGCCGGGTTTATACCCATTCTGAATAACTGATTTGACGATAAGTCGACAATGAAGACAGTGGTTGAAGACCGGAGGTCTTCACATCGTATGGATGTTTTACTAATGTCTTGATTGGGTTGTACACCCAAGACGAGGTAATAAGTCATGATCGTCTAAACGTACTTGGAGATCGACGGATATGCGAGGTCCTCTCTCCTGTATTGGACATACGGGAGAGGAATAAGGTACCTCCGGTTTCGTTCAGACCCAGAACGAACTTGTAAATGGATTGTGTGTCTGACATTGGATTTTATTCCGTGTTGGTTGATTTCTATTAAATATATATCTGTTTGGCGGCGGAGAATTTATTCCCTTGCTTAACGCCCTTCTCTGAGATGTACGATCTCAGAGGTTGTATATCGATAGATATCCGTCGCATGGTATGAATTGCCTATGTGGCATGCTGAGATGCAGTGATCAAGGCTTTTGTTGAAAAGCAGAGTCTTGTGGTTTGATGATCAAAGCACAACTTTAATATAGTGCTGCTTTGTGTATAGTGTTAATTCGCGAGCCTCACATCTCGGTATGAGTTAAAAACGGGATAAGGGACCCAAGGAGAGCATGACGTTTCTTTCTAGCTATGGGTGGTGTCAGCGTTTTACTAGCCCTGACATCGTTGTTATTTTACCCTATGTGGTTGTTGGATTGTGAGGCACCTCGGATATATTGGCTACTGCGGGAGCTGATGGGTATAGGTCCTATAGGACCGGGAAACATGTGTTAAGGAATTACCAATCCTCAAACATAAGAGAGGACCAGCCTTGGAGGATCCAAGGTTCTACTACGGGAGATCCTGAGGAATTTGTTAGAGTGCCTCGAATCGGAGAGGATTATATTCCTTGCCTCGAATCATAACGGAAATCCAATTTCCAATACATGATATTTCGATTTTGATGGTAGAGCCTAGTATTAGCGACATGATAGATGGTACCCATGCCGCCTATGATTGATACATTTATATTTGAAGTTGTTATCTTTACTTATATTAATAATAAAAGATTAAATTTTGCATATCAAGCATTATTTGGCTATTATAAGGTATAACCCTATCCTCCCACTTGTGTTGCATTGTGTGATGGGACCTGGGTCTTATAATAGCTTCATTGTTCTGTATTTAGCATTGCGCTATTTGTTTATGCACTGGTATTCTTGGGAGGAAACCCGTTCCGTGTTATACGGCGTGGCCCCTTGATTTATCTAACTTTAAAATAAAGATAAATAATTGTTTTAGTTCTCACACCAGTCACATGACAGACCAGGAGTTTATTGTTTTAAGCAAAACTCTGGGTGCCCTTATTTTTCGAACGGGCAGCTAGTAGTTTTGGTTTTGCAGATTTATATTCCCAGGATCCTGGTTTACAGCTGGAACGACATTTGGAAAGCTTTTCTAAACTGTAATGAGTACAATATTCCAAGCTTTTCTAAACTGAATTAGAAGAAACCAAAATCAACAGATATATGTGAAATTTCATTAAATACTCAGATTTTCAAAATTTTAGAATTTATACTAATAGTGTTCAAGATATGATATGATGCTTCAGCACCGTTAGAAATTCAAGAATCAAAAAATAAACTTCAAAACAATTGCAGAAATATTTACAAATTTTAATTCAAGATCTGGAAATAATTAGAATATCAGAGCTCTATTCAAATAAAGTGAATTTCCAGAAAATATGAATTCTACAATTGGAAGTCTAAGAAAGTGCAAAAGAAAGACAAAAATGCATGGTAGTGACAAAACAAAATAGAAGAGATAAAAAAAACAGAAGGGGTAGAAGGAGGAATACACAAAGAAAAAGAAAAATATTTACAAAGGTTGAGTTTAGAGGTTATACCTAAAATTGACATAAGTAAATAAATCTCTAACTGAATAGATTTGGCTAACGAACTGTGGACGACCCAGTGATATGAAGCAGTTTGGATTCAGTTTCTCTTTTGCAAAGAAGTTCCTCAGCCACCTTCGGTACCTAGCAAATGAAGGGATCGAGTGGTCTAACAAAATTTGTAAAACCACTCACCTATGTATTTATACATTTTGGTACCTACACATGTTTATACAACAATCCATCCGAATTTACCTTCGTACCCTTTAGAAACCAAATCTGTTTGAATTTCATGAAGTTTGTTTTATTTCTTTTTGGGATCTAGGATTGGTTAGTTGGGTTAAAAAACAAATTCACATCATCCTTACGATTCAGAAATCCTTTGAGATTATCAGAGATAGAATTTACAAATCGATTATTTTCAAAGTAGTTTAAAGGATTTTTAAAATCATTTGAGTTCTGATTTTCAAAAACATTATTTTTCTCAAAGCCGAGACCACTTTTATTTCCAGATGAAAATTGAATTTTCCATAACATATTCAGAGATTTTTCACCGTTAGAAAATTGTCAAAGTTGACTCAAGTTATTGAATTTTAATTTTAAGATCACGGTTCTCTTTCATTAAATCTGGACAATGAATTTTAGTGATCTTACATCTTTCAAAATCTAATTTTAAAACCAAATTTTCATCTTTAAGAATTTTAATTTTGGCTTGGGATTCCATGGTTTCAAATTCAAATTTTTTTGTTTTTCGGACTCAAATTTCTTGGATTTTTTAATCTCATTTTCAAGTTCTTCTAAAGTCAAATTTGATTTCAACAAGTTCTCCTTTTCAGCAATTTCAAATTTGGAATTTATATCAGTTTTAAAATTTTCAAATTCCTTTTGTAGAAGTTTATTCAAATTTGATGACTCAGTCTTATTCTCATTTAAGATCAGAATTTCATTTTCAAACTTTTGAATATTTTTATTGAGATGAACAAGATTGATTTTCAATTTCAAATAATTTTTGCAAACTGAATTTGAAGAATTTTTATCATATTCAAGTTGTGATTCCAAATCACCAATTTTGCTGGTCAACTCAAAATTCTTAAATTTCAGAGACTTATTTTTCAGTTGGAGTTTATTAACAGATTTCGTTAAATCAAGACACATGTAAACCAGATCTTCTTATGAGAAATTTTCTGTTTCAGCATTTGTTGACTCTCCATCATCTGATCCATCTGAAGTTTCATCTACATGACTTGTTAAGCATAGATCTGAATCTGAGTTGCCATCCTAGGATTTTGAGCTATTGTCTAATTTTCCATACAGTTTGTTGAGAGTTCTCCTGAGTTCTTGCGCAATCAAATAGTGAGAGATAAGATCAAGATGATTATTACTGAGATAAGAATAGAAAATATGCATAACATGGGCATTGACAACTTTATTTTTCATATCTCCCATATTTTCAATAATATTCCAATATTCAAAATGAAATGATTTTAAATATAATTCGAATTTTGATTTCCATATTAAAAAAATCTGTTCCATTGAAAATTATTGGAATATCACTGAACTGACTATCAAAAGACTGACAATTAGGATTCACTATTTCTCTAGAGTTAAAGGAAAAAAACCTGCTTTGATACCACTTGTTGGATCTAGATTAACCCTAGAGGGGGGTGAATAGGGTTTATCACAGTTTTTCGCTGAATTGAAAACTGTTAGGATATTAAAATAATAAACAAATAATAGAATGCAGCAAAAATAAAAGTGCAGAAAATAAATCACACGTAGATATACCCAGCTTCGGCAAAACCCTGCCTACTGCTACATTTCTAAGATTTCTAATAGGTAAAAGTACAAATCCTGCATACAAGACCATGTACACTAGTGAACCCCTCACTCTTATTCTAATCCTACGCTCAAAACCCTAGACCGATCTATATCCATTAGACCAGATTTTCCCCCAGACACTAGTAAACTGTCAGTTAAGCCCTAACTGATTTCCCTTGTATTTTACAGACACCAGAAACTATTCTGATGATTTACAATAGAAATACAAAAACAATACAAATAAAATAAGCAAAAAAAACTAAACCCGATAGAAGGGTCATCCCTGCCCACACTTCAAAAATTAGGCCGACCATTTTCTAATTGGTTCAGCCTGTTCTTCCTTTCTCTGAGAAATTCAAATGGTGGCTCCCTAGGGTTTCTTGGTTATTCTTCCAAATCGAAATCGATTACTGAAATGAATGATGGTTCTCTGAAGCTTGAGCAAATTCGTGTCTTGCTTTCTGATGCTTCGATTTGTACTTCACTCTCTGGCACTCGATCGAAACCCTAATAAGATTGTGAGTGATTTTTATCTTGAATTCTTTGAATTGAATTTATTGGATTTGATCCCTCTGCCAGTGTTGTAATGGGTGTCTATATAGGATTATAATCATCCAGTAATCTCTGATTTCGCATGTTGATCTCAATCTAATTTGAATGGTTTCCCTTTTTGATTTTCTTCGATTTGAAATGAAAGCGTGATTTTTGGCTTTTGGTTCCCAGTTTGATTACTTGCCGTGAACAACTTTCTCGATTTCCTGCCTGGCTTGAATAAAATTGGCTGATAAAAAATGTTGCCATATTATCCACCTTGAATGGATAAATTGCTCAATTTAAATATCCTTGAAAGATTTGTGTATGCTGAATCATCATACCATATATGCTCGAAATCATTTGCTCCACAGTATGATTGAAGATGCCAAATATGAACTAATCACCATGTTTTCTTCCAGCTTGATATGTGCAATTCTGGAAATTTGATTTAACACATGCCAAAAACAAATTACTTGTTTTATTTCTGGAATGAAAATAATCTCTGCCTTGATTGTTTAATGCCAAAAAAAAAAATTCAAATATATTCGAATTGAATACTTTGTCACAAATTGTATGCTGAATTTCTAAGATGATGGCTTGCTAAACTTACACCATTTCTGGAAATAGCATTAAATCCCTTTTGAACACCTGATTGATTTGTGCAATTCCTCCCTTGCCAAAAATGTTGTTGTATGAACAATATATGCATCCCTTGTTTAATCTGAACATGCATGCACAAACATTTGTTGTATGCATCAAGTTCACATGTACATTTGCTATATCACAATTCTGGGCTGATGTTGCACCTTTATACATTGCCACTGTGTACATGTATCATATGTTAGATGTATATATACTTGTTCATTTTGTCTTGCCAACTTCTCCCATATATCCTGTTGCACTTTTATAATAAATTGCGCACTGGTTTATTGGCTTAACCTATGTTGTTCACGTTTGTGTACCAACCAGTTTTGATATCGATCTTGAACCATGCACCACTTCACAATTTCCGTGTATAACGTTCCTTGATTATGTTAAGCCCCATGCTGATATGACTGGTTTTGAAAACAGTTTGCTCATATGGCATACATGCACCATTCGTGTATAAAGTTCCACTGTATTGCTCCTTATGTCCATGTATTGATGACTTTGCTGCATCAACATTGTTCATGATGCCATATATTATTGAACTGAATATATACATATATGTGTGTGTGTGTGTGTGTGTGCTGTTGTGTTTGCTGATCCACTTGCATTTGTGAACATGTATTTGTGTACACCCTCCATGCAAAAGCTGATATAAGCTGATCTGAAATTTATTCTTGAACTTGCTATAATGAAATTGATCTGTCATGCAAATACTTGAAAATGAGTTGATCTTGATTGTTGGTTGATCGACCACTTTGGTTTGTCATTTTTGAAACTATACTTGATGCTTCCTGCATTTCATTGCTGGTTGCACACAAGCTTGAGTGTTTGTTCATTTTGCACCATTGTGATCTTTGAAGAGCTCGACCATTTTTAGTTCATTTGCTTTACTTGTGCCACTATGCTATTTGATTTGAATTTCTGTGTTGACATGAACTTGCCATTTTTGTTTTATTTTGCTTGACCATATACGCATTGAATCGAGATGGTCCACGTGGCTACTCCTCAGATGCATACTGATTGGTGTGGCAGTGCACACGTGTATATCTATACACGTGTATGTATGCAATCTTCAAAAAAATTTTTTTTCTGTCCCTGTTCATATACAAACTAGCAAGACACAGATGAATCGGATCAAGTCATGAAAAATGATGAGAAACACACCAGAAAACTAAGGCAAATAAATTTTTTTAAATAAAAATTATATTTGCTAGAATTTAGAATATTATTTCTGTTCTAGATACTGTGTGTATTTTTTTATATATGACAGGTAAGCATGAAGATGACTGGACTGGCTGTGAGCAGTGACGACGACAGTGCTGACTGACTAGGAGGCTGAAGAAAGAAGACTGAAGAAAGAAGACAACATGTGTCGTTGTATAAAATGAGTGTAACTGTAAAACAGAGTGACATGTATAAGTGTTGTAGTGATTCTATAGTAAAGGGGCTGTGTATATGTAAAAGATTGTACTGTTTATATGTAATAAGCAAGTTTGATTGAAATAGAACATTATTTTACTGTTGTCAAACAAACTTCTCAATTTTATTTAGTTTATTTACAAGTACAATATTCAGTGAATGTTTAAATAGTGGAGTTACAAATAGTTGTAATGTATGAATGTTTGAAATATAATATTTAATTTAGATAAAATACTGTATGAATGTCTGTACAGTCGTATTCTAATTAAATATAAATATTATATTCTTGTATCTGATGTATATATAGAACTGTACAATAACAAACACATTTATATTAATATATATTTGGTTGTTATCATCAAACAAAAATAATATAATTGTGTATATAACACCGTTATATACAACAATCTCCCCCTTTTGATGATGACAAACAAATATTAAGATTTTGAATCCAATAAATGTATTTGACAGTGAAGGACTGAACAAGAACTGAACTCCCCCTATTTGAAGGCTCCCCCTACAACAGAAACTCCCATTATAACTGTGCATGAGTGAAATGTGAATAATAATGAATTTTCAAAATTAAAAATATTTATGAAATATTCACTCATAAATCAAAATCTCAACCCACTCTCCCCCTTTTGTTATTATCAAAAGGATACAGAATTTAAAATATAGATGAAAAATGACTGAAAAATATAATTTCAACATAAGAGGAAGAACAGTCATCATAAATCTCAATCAATCAAACAAAAATCATAATAAACTGAGAACTAGTGGCATATTTCACATTGAAGAGAATAACGGATTTATGATGAAATTTATATAAAATCAGGGGAGTTTTAAAAATGATTTCCAATTATTTTCCAAAAGAAATTTATAAATTGAAGCATAAAAACTATGACGGATTTGGACTATAATTAATAATTCAATTTAAGTGATGAAAAACAAATAATCTCAAATCAAAATAGCTATCAATCAACAAATCATAATACGTCATAAATTATTAACACATTTCATAGATTAGAAAGATGGATTGATAGGCTGATTTTTATAAACCAAGGAGAATTTCATATTAATTTCAATTTTAGCACAATATTACCTTTTTCTTTTTATTTTATTTAAAAGCATACTAACCACGCATAACCAGAGCTTGGATTTTTAAATGAGGTCAGTCGTAGCTTAAATCATAAGTTGTCTCATAACCATTTATAACCAAAGCTTGAATTTTTAAATGAGGTTAGAGACACACTTACGTATTAATCATATATTTTATCATTCTCAGCTTTAAATAGAAAAAATCCTCAGTATATACAACCAATATGAATGACAGAAACGTGGTAGGTACAGAAATGGACTATGAAATAAATTTCTAAATTAATTACATTATGAAATATGCTCGACTATACCGGGATCATTGAAAATTTTCAGTTATCACTAATTCTGAATAATAACATAGTCCAATTTCTATCACAAATAATTCCACTATTTATTCAAAAAGATTTTAAAAAATATTAACTCTCTATATTTATATAAAATCATAATGGATGACAGAATAGTGGAAGATAAAGAAGATGGTCATGAAATAATCGCCAATTCAAAGATATTATAATATTTGTTCAACCATCATGAGAATCTAAAAAAAAATCTCCTCTTGTTGTGAAATATACTGCAGTCAAAATTCATCACAATTTCAAAATCTGTTAATAATTTTGATGAATTATAAATACAGTTCAATTTGGATATAGATTTCAATTTCTGAATGAATAATCAATAAATAATTTTAAAATTGAAAATCAATTACAAGAGGAATATGAAAAGATTTATACAAAGCAACGAGAGATTAAAAAATATATACAACTAAAACAAATTTAGCACTCTTAAACTGATACCACCTGATGTCCCTATTAATGATGATTTTAAAAATGACACCGACGACAAACAAGGATATCACAGACAGAAGAAATTTAAGCCCAAGCAGACAAAACAACAGATTTGGCGCATTTATCAGAGCAACAGATGATTCCAAAACAAACATTCTTCAAAACAATATCAGATCATCACAGAACCAATATCACAGTAGGGTTGTCAAGATGACGATCACATAAGATGATTCATGATCCCAAATTTAAAAATATTGTTTATTTTAAATCGTTTGAAGGAATATGAAAATATCAGAATTTAATGAATCAATCACACTAGATTATAAATTTTTGATTCGAGGTATGTGTGTGATTCAGTAAAACAATAATTTCAAATGATTTTAAACAAACAAATATTCAAATCAAATAATCATGAAATAACAGTAAGTTTTACGACCATATTTTCAAAGAATTTTTCACAAGCAATTTTCTGACAAGTATACAAGAAATTTCAGATCATTTACATCAGGTTTGGTAGATATTCTTGATCCAAAATAATTTATTTGAAATCACTTGAATCAATGTCAAGTTTTGAAATATAATGAATCAGTCACACAAGGTTGATAATTTCAAATTTAGGAGGTGTGTGATTATTCAAAATATCAAAAATTTCATATGATTTCAAACAAACAAATTCTAGCCATAATGATCATGAATAACGATGATTTTCAAGATGTGTCACTGAGATTTAAGACAGACTAAAATTTCCAAGCCAATCTGAAAATTAATGAAATTATCACAACTGATAAATTTTGGTGTGCTGTAATGAGTATAATATTCCAAGCTTTTCTAAACTTAATTAGAAGAAACCCAAAACAGCAGATATATGTGAAATTTCATTAAATACTTAGATTTTCAAAATTTTAGAATTTATACTAACAGTGTTCAAGATATGATATGATGCTTCAGCACCGTTAGAAGTTCAAGAATCAAAAAATAAACTTCAAAACAATTGCAAAAATATTTACATATTTTAATTAAAGATCTGGAAATAATTAGAATATCAGAGCTCTATTCAAATAAAGTGAATTTCCAGAAAATATGAATTCTACAATTGGAAGTCTAAAAAAGTGCAAAGGAAAGACAAAAATGCATGGTAGTGACAAAACAAAACAGAAGAGGTAAAAAAACAAAAGGGGTAGAAGGAGGAATACACAAAGAAAAATATTTACAAAGGTTGAGTTTAGAAGTTATACCTAAAATTGACGTAAGTAAATAAATCTCTAACTGAATAGATTTGGCTAAGGAACTATGGATGAGCCAGTGATATGAAGAAGTTTGGATTCAGTTTCTCTTTTGCAAAGAAGTTCCTCAGCCACCTTCGGTACCTAGCAAATGAAGGGATCGAGTGGTCTAACAAAATTTGTAAAACCACTCACAGATGTATTTATACATTTTGGTACCTAGACTTGTTTATACAACAATCCATCTGAATTTACCTTCGTACCCTTTAGAACCCAAATCTGTTTGAATTTCATGAAGTTTGTTTTATTTCTTTTTGGGATCCAGGATTGGTTAGTTGGGTTAAAAAACAAATTCACATCATGCTTACGATTTAGAAATCCTTTGAGATTATCCAAGATAGAATTTACAAATCGATTATTTTCAAAGTAGTTTAAAGGATTTTTAAAATCATTTGAGTTCTGATTTTCAAAAAAATTATTTTTCTCAAAGCCGAGACCACTTTTATTTCTAGATGAAAATTGATTTTTCAACAACATATTCAGAAATTTTTCACCGTTAGAAAATTTAGTCAAAGTTGACTCAAGTTGTTGAATTTTTGTTTTAAGATCACGGCTCTCATTCATTAAATCTGAACAATGATTTTTAGTGATCTTACATCTTTCAAAATCTCATTTTAAAACCAAATTTTCATCTTTAAGATTTTTAATTCTGGCTTGGGATTCCATGAAATCAGATTCAAATCGTTTTTGTTTTCCAGACTCAAATTTCTTGGATTTTTTAATCTCATTTTCAAGTTCTTCTAAAATCAAATTTGATTTCAACAAGTTCCCCTTTTCAGCAATTTCAAATTTGGAATTTATATTTGTTTTAAAATTTTCAAACTCCTTCTGCAGAAGGTTATTCAAATTTGATAACTCAGTCTTATTCTCATTTAAGATCAGAATTTCATTTTCGAACTTTTAAATATTTTTATTGATATGAACAAGATTGGTTTTCAATTTCAAACAATTTTTGCAACCTGAATTTGAAGAATTTTTAACTTATTCAAGTTGTGATTCCAAATCACCAATTTTGCTAGTCAACTCAAAATTCATAGATTTTGGAGACTTATTTTTCAGTTGGAGTTTATCAACAGATTTTGTTAAATTAAGACACATGTAAACCAGATCTTCGTATGAGAAATTTTCTATTTCGGCATTTGTTGATTCTCCATCATCAGATCCATCTAAAGTTTTATCTACATGACTTATTAAGCATAGATCTAAATCAGAGTTGTCATCCTGGGGTTTTGAGCTGTTGTCTGATTTTCCATACAGCCGGTTGAGAGTTCTCCAGACTTCCTGCGCAGTCAAACAGTGAGAGATAAGATTAAGATGATTATTACTGAGATAAGAATAGAGAATATGCATAACACGGGCATTGACAACTTTATTTTTCATATCTCCCATATTTTCAATAATATTCCAGTATTCAAAATTAACAGGTTTTAAATATAATTCGAATTTGGATTTCCATATTAAAAAATCTGTTCCATTGAAAATTATTGGAATATCACTGGACTGACTATCAAAAGACTAACAATTAGGATTCACCATTTCTCCAGAGTTAAAGAAAAAATCCTGCTCTAGTACCACTTGTTGGGTCTAGATTAACCCTAAAGGGGGGTGAATAGGGTTTATCATAGTTTTTCGCTGAATTTAAAACTGACAGGATATTAAAATAATAAACAGATCACAAAATGCAACGAAAATAAAAGTGCAAAAATAAATCACACACAGATATACCTAGCTTCGGGAAAACCCTGCCTACTGCTGCATTTCTATGGTTTCTACTGGGTAAAAGAACAGATCCCGCATACAAAACCATGTACACTCGCGAACCCCTCTCGCCTATTCTAATCCTACGCTCAAAACTGTAGACCAGTCTATATCCACTAGACTAGATTTTCCCCCACTTTTACAAACACTAGTAAATTGTCAGTTACGCCCTAACTGATTTCCCTAGTATTTTACAGACCCTAGAAACTATTCTGATGATTTACAAAAGGAATACAAAAACAATACAAAAAATAAGCAAAAAAAAACTAAACCCTAGAAATTAAGATAGAAGGGTCATCCCTTTCCACACTTCAAAAATTAGGCCGGCCATTTTCTAATTGGTTTAACCAGTTCTTCCTTTCTCTGAGAAATTAAAATGGCAGCTCCCCAGGGTTTCTTGCTTATTCTTCCAAATCGAAATCGATTACTGAAATGAATGATGGTTCTCTGAAGCTTGAACAAATTTGTGGCTTGCTTTCTGATGCTTCGATTTGGACTTCCCTCTCTGGCACTCGATCGAAACCCTAATAAGATTATGAGTGATTTTTATCTTGAATTCTTTGAATTGAATTCATTGGATTTGATCCCTCTGCCAGTGATGTAATGGGTATTTATATAGGATTATAATCATCCAATAATCTCTGATTTTGAATGTTGATCTCGATCTAATTTGAATGGTTTCCCTTTTTGATTTTCTCTGATTTGAAATGAAAGCGTGATTTTTGGCTTTTGGTTCCCAGTTTGATTACTTGTCGTGAACAACTTTCTCGATTTGCTGCCTGGCTTGAATAAAATTGGCTGATAAAAAATGTTGCCATATTATCCACCTTGAATGGATAAATTGCTCGATTTAAAAATCCTTGAAAGATTTGTGTATGCTGAATCATCATACCGTATATGCTTGAAATCATTTGCTCCATAGTATGATTGAAGATGCCAAATATGAACTAATCACCATGTTTTCTTCTAGCTTGATATGTGCAATCTTGGAAATTTGATTTAACACATGCCAAAAACAAATTGCTTGTTTTATTTCTGGAATGAAAATAATCTCTGCCTTGGTTGTTTAATGCCAAAAAAAAATTTCAAATATATTCGACTTGAATACTTTGTCAAAAATTGTATGCTGAATTTCTGAGATGATGCCTTGCTAAACTTACACCATTTCTGGAAATAGCATTAAATCCCTTTTGAACACCTGATTGATTTGTGCAATTCATCCCTTGCCAAAAATGCTGCTATATGAACAACATATGCATCCCTTGTTTAATCTGAACATGCATTCATATACATTTGTTATATGCAGCCAGTTCTCATGTACATTTGCTATATCACAATTCTGGGCTGATGGTTCACCTTTATAAATTGCCACTGTCTACATGTATCACATGTTAGTTGTATACATACTTGTTCATTTTGGCCTGCCAAATTCTCCCATATATCCTGTTGCACTTTTATAATAACTTGTGCACTGGTTTATTGGCTTAACCCATGTTGTTCACGTTTGTGTACCAACCAGTTTTGATATCGATCTTGAACCATGCACCACTTCATAATTTCTATGTGTAACATTCCTTGATTATGTTAAGCCCCATGCTGATATGACTGTTTTTGAAAACAGTTTTCTCATATGGCATACATGCACCATTTATGCATAAAGATCCACTGTATTGCTCCTTATGTCCATGTATTGATGACTTTGCTGCATCAACATTGTTCATGATGCCATATATTACTGAACTGAACATATATATATGTATATGTATATGCTGTTGTGTTTGCTGATCCAGTTGCATTTGTGAACATGTATTTGTGTACCCTCCATGCAAAAGCTGATATAAGCCGATCTGAAATTTAGTCTTGAATTTGTTGTTAAGAAATTGATCTGCCATGCAAAAACTTGAAAATGAGTTGATCTTGATTGTTGGTTGATCGACCACTTTGGTTTGACATTTTTGAACCTATACTTGATGATGCCCGCATTTCATTGTTGGCTTGCGCACAAGCTTGAGTGTTTGTTCATTTTGCACCATTGTGATCTTTGAAGAGCTCGACCATTTTTAGTTCATTTGCTTTACTTGTGCCACTATGTTATTTGATTTGAATTTATGTGTTGACATGAACTTGCCATGTTGGTTTTATTTTGCTTGACCATATACGCACCGAGTCGAGATGGTCCACGTGGCTACTCCTCAAATGCATACTGATTGGCGTGGCAGTGCACACGTGTATATCTATACACGTGTGTATATGCAGTCATCAGAAGGATTTTTTTCTATCCCTATTCATATACAAACTAGTAGACACAGATGAATCAGATCAAGTCATGAAAAATGATGAGAAACGCACCAGAAAACCGAGGCAAAAAAAATTTTAAAATAAAAATTATATTTGCTAGAATTTAGAATATTATTTCTGTTCTAGATACTCTGTGTGTGTGTTTTTATATATGACAGGTAAGCATGAAGATGAGTGGACTAACTGTGAGCAGTGACGATGACAGTGCTGACTGACTAGGAGGTTGAAGAAAGAAGACAGCATGTGTCATTGTATAAAATGAGTGTAACTGTAAAACAGAGTGACATGTATGAGTGTTGTAGTGATTCTGTAGTAAAGAGGATGTGTGTATGAAAAAGATTGTACTGTTTATATGTAATAAACAAGTTTGATTGAAATAAAATATTATTTTATTGTTGTCAAACAAACTTATCTATTTTAATCAGTTTATTTACAAGTACAATATTCAGTGAATGTTTAAATAATGGAGTTACAAATAGTTGTACCGTTTGAATATTTGAAATATAATATTTAATTTAAATAAAAAACTATATGAATGTATGAATGTCTGTACAGTCGTATTCTATTTAAATATAAATATTATATTCATGTCTGCGATGTATATATAGAACAGTACAATAACAAACACATTTATATTAATATATATTTGGTTGTTATCATCAAACAAAAATAATATAATTGTGTATACAACACCTTTATGTACAACAGTATTGTTTTTCCGCTGCTAATGTAATTTGTAAATCTCTGATATTTGGCAAATGTATACATTTCTTCATACTCTGTATATTCTTGTATTCTGATGTAAATTGTTGTAATAAACAATGAAATGTTCTTCTGTTTGTGTTCTGATTTGTCATGTTCTCAAAGCAATCTGTGTTTTCCTTCACGGGGAAGTTCGGGTCGTTATAGGTACGCTTCCACAACTTATTATTTATGTTTGTTCTTAGTTAAATCAATATGGATTTTTTTTGGATCTAGGGTTTCATGATTATTTGTGGTTAACTAATATTGAAATCATAATAGCAATTTCTTGATTGGAAGAACTGTATGTGTCGAATTTATGCCATGATAAAAATATGTGGAAGAACTGTATAAGTTTGGAAGAGAAATTCTTGGTTGCAATTAAGAATCGTGGTACCCAGGTGCCAAAAGTGACGGAATGATAGCAAACTATCATATCTAGAATGAATATTCCGATTAGAAAAAAGGTAAATAATTTGCAAACGTCACAAAAAGTATTTGATTTCCAGATCTGTTGTAGTAAGCTTCATTGATGGGAACTGTAGTGGTAACTTGCATTTACTTCACAAATTGCCCACACCACAACAACAGGACTTCCAAAAAAATTTGCAAGTGCAGTACCTCTCCTTGTTTTATTGTGATTGCACATAGCTTGTTATCTCATCACAGCTTTTCCCGTGATCTGTAAGAAAACCATTGCTTTACATTAATGACCTTCCACAAATCAATTGTTGAGGAAGATTGTTTTAGTGAAGGGAACAAGTCCCACATCACCAGGTTATTTGGACTATTCCAAGGTATATATGAATGTCTTGTACATGACATTGTAAATTGAATGTCTTGGGCTTGAACAAGGGGCTTGGATGTGTGTGCATGTGGCTTGGTTGGGCCTATAAATATTATTATGGTCAAAAGATTAGCACTTGAGCCCTTGGGTCATGTGGCTTGGTTGTTGGCAACAATCATGTTGTTTAAATATAAATGGACGGACGTGTCTGTTTGTAAACAACTGCTTCTAACGGTCGTTCCTACTCTGCCACTATATATGCACCATGTTCCTTCTCGCTCGGATTATCCTTCTGACATTGCTGAGTCTCCGAGTTCTGTTTTGTTGTATCCTCGGAAGCAGTCAGCCACTGAACCCGTTAGCAAACTCAATCCGAGTGGGGGCAGATATTGCTTTAAGGAAAGCTATCTCATGCCTAAAAACCACACCAATCTGAATCTGTGCATAAAACAACTAACTTAAAGCAATATCCACTAGGGATACCAGTGCAGAATCCACATTCAAATTGATGAACCAAGACTTTGTCCGCCTGGACAGAATGGACGGAACAAATTTCATATGCTAGCAAGACAAGATGAAGTTCCTCCTTACTACCTTTAAAGTTTCATACGTTCTGGATGAAAACCTTCCACCGAATCTTCCTCCTATAGACAAAGATACAGAATAATTGAAGAAACAGAGGATGAAACGCGAGGACGATGAACTGCTATGCCGAGGCCACATTATTAATACATAATCTGATCGCTTGTATGAACTCTACACTCTGCTGAAGTCGCCTAAGGAAATCTGAGATGCGCTGGAAGCAAAGTACAAAATAGTGAAAATTGGAATAGATAAGTTTCTTACTTTACAATATTTTGAATTTGAAATGAAAGATGGTGTCTCTGTTATGGTCCAAATTCAAGACTCACAAGTTCTGGTTGGAAAACTTGCGGATTTAGATGTGCAAATTCCAAAGTCAATTCAAGTGAGGACTATTATTCATAAAATTCCAAAGTCATCTTCTTTTACTTTCCGTATAGCACTGGATCTCTCTATGTAATAAACATTGCGAACTTCGCCTTTACTTTGCGTAGGCGTAGATGGTAGGAGAATAACTTTGATACTTCTCTTGATAGGCTGCATAAGCTTCAGTCACGTTTTTGGGGTCAGCTTGCCCTTGGGTGATTCCTCTACAACCAGTCAAAGAGCATTTGAATGGTTAGCTTCAATTTTCTCACCATTTTTCGATATAGTAATACCATTTATTTACGTTTTCTCTTCTAGGATTTGAACTTTCTTGTTCTTCATTTTGTATTTCTATACTGGAAAACTATTGGTATGCACTACACACATTATCATTGTTATATCCACATACTTCCATTATTTACCATATAGGCATAGGCATAAGATACAGATTCAATTTAAAAGTATCAAACACACATCTGTAGTGTGCTCTTGTATTTCACGCTTCTTCTTTTATGTTTGTGATGCACCGTATTTATTACATTGATTCTGTTTTCTTTTAACATTGAATTACTTACATGTACAAATCATGATATTAGCGTGCATAAGCTATATTTTTATGTTAAATCAACAAATGTTTTTTTTAATATAATATATTCGACTTCTTTTAAAAGCTTTGATGCAATTTAAATATAGCGACATTCATTTTTTTGCAAATAAACTTTAATATCTATTGGCAGAAATATACTAGTTGGTTTGATTTCCATATATTACTTGCTTTTAAGAAACACTCCAAACCAAACCATATATTATAGAAGATAAACACGGTTAATTACATGTAGGTGCTCCTTACCAAATATGCTTAAGTGACCATGTTAAGTTCTCTCATTTTCACACTGATGTACAGCTCCAATTATATTTATATTTGACTTGAAAAAATAGGTAAAACTAACATAATATTTTTAAGCTACTTAGTATTAGGTGGGAATGATACTGCACTAAGAAGTTAATAGATTAAAACAGTTAAATTGCTTGGATTTGAAAACAAATGAAGTTTTAGCACTCTTAAATGCATTGTTTTTTTCATTATTTATTTCACTAAAATGATATTTTGTAAACGTGTTGCATAAATGTGCTTTCACAGTATTCTTTGGTTGCGAACAACTTATGTACCCTAGGATATTTCAAATCGTTGGCGTTACTTTTGATGTAAACTGATTTCATTAAGTTTTGCATTGTATAGTAATATTTACTAATTCCATCAACATTTAAATGATATGTTTCTCTACAAATGAATTCGTTTATGATTTTTTCCATAGCAACCTTAGCATCAAAATAAGTATACGGTTTTGATGCATTTATTAGATAGTTTATAACAACATGGAAACAAATCTGATTAACAACATTCTAATCATATTGATGCTACAAGAAGAATGTCTTATTTTCTCATATCGTTGGTGTTACTTTTGATGTAAATTTATTTCATTATGTTTTTCATTGTATAATAATATGTACTAATTCCATCAAAATTTGAACGATGTGTTTCTCTACAAATGAATTCGTTTATGATTTCCCATAGCTTAGCACCAAAATAAGTATTTGGGTTTTGATGCTTTTATTAGATAGTTTATAACAACCTGGCAACAAATCCCATTACCAGCATTCTAATCAAATTGATGTTGCACGAAGAATGCGTTGTTTTTTCAATATTTATATAACGACCCAAACTTCCCCGTAAAGGAAAGCCCGGATTGAGTTGAGAACACGACAAATCAGAACACAAACAGAACATTTCATTGCTTATTACAACAATTATATCAGAGTATAAGAATATAACAGAGTTTGAATAAATAATATACATTTGATAAATATCAGAGATTTACAATTACAATGCAGTAGAAAAATAATACATAACACAACTGAAAGAAAAACACGGATACAGAGCTTTCTGAGTATAGTTCCAGCTGTAAATCCAGGATCCTGTGAATTTAATATCTGTGCAAACCCAACTACAAGCTGCCCGTGTGGAAAATAGGGGCAAGCAGAGTTTAGGTTAAAACAATAAACTCCAGGTCAGTCATGTGACTGGCGTGAGAACTAAAACAATTATTTAAAACTTTAGTTTAAAATATAGTAAATCAAGGGACCACGTTGTATAATACGGAATGGGTTTACTCCCAAGAATACCAGTGCATAAAACAAACAGCGCAATGCTAATTAAAGAAAATGAAGCTATTATAAGACTCATGTCCCATCACACAATGCAACGCAAGCTGGAGGATAGAGTTTTCCCTTATAAAAGCCAAATAATGCTTGATACACGAAATTTAATCTTTTATTATTACTATAAGTGAAGAAATCAACTTCAATATAAATGTATCAATCATAGACGGCATGGGTACCATATATCATGTTGCCATACTGGTTCTACAATTAAAACCGCACAAATTCGTATTGGAAGTTTGATTTCCATCTGTGAACCAAGACAAGGGATCGTCCTTACCGCTTCAAGACAATCTAGCATACCATGTCTCAGGGCAAGTACTTAGCCAAGCCCTCAGGAAAATGAAGGGCCGGTCCACTCTAAGTGCAAGGTGGATTAATAATTCCTGAACAATGTGTTTCCCCGCCCTATGGGGCGTAGACTCAATATCCATCGGCTTTGTAGTAACCGATATATCTGAGGCGCCTCTCTATCCATCAAGTAATATAAAACATTCACATGTATAAAATGTCTGGGCCCTAAACCATGACGCCAATCCTAGCTAGAAAGAAATGCATTGTTCTCCCTACCGTCCTCTCCCGTTTCTGGTTCACACCAGGGTGTGAGACTCGTGAATTAATGCTACACAAAGCTATGCCCTTTAAGGCTGTGCTTTGATCATTAACCACAGGACTCTGCTTTTCAATAGAAGCCTTGATCATTTGCATCTCAGAATGCCACACGGGCAATTCACGCCACGCGACTGATGTCTATCGATATATAACCTCTGAGCTCGTATGTCTCAGAGAAGGGGGTTAAGCAAGAGAATAAATTCTCCGCCGCCAAACAGATATGTATATTTAATAGAGATCACTCAACACAGAATAAAATCTAATGTCAGACACACATCCATTTACAAGTTCGTTCTGGGTATGAACAAAATCGGAGGCACCTTATTCCTCGTCCTATATGTCCAATACAGGAGAGAGGTCCTCGCATATCCGGTCGATCTCCTTGTACGTTTGGACGATCACCACTTATTACCTCGCCTTGGGTGTACAGCCCAATCAAGACATCAGTAATCATCCAAACGATGTGACGACCTCTGGTCTTCAACCACCGTCTCCATCATCGACATATCGTCGAATCAGTTATTCAGAATGGGATAAACCTGGTCTTTCCGAATAACTCGTGTATCTTATAAAGAAGTGCTATAAAAACACAACATATGCCTCATTCCAATTCTGAATATTCTTTTATTCAAATATTCATATCTTTAGGGAAAGGTTCCCATTAATTTAATCAAAGATAAATTATTTAAAATTTATTCTTTAATCTTCCTTTGGATATCAATTCAAACCAAGTTAAGGTTTATCCAAACTAGTCGGGATTAGCGCACCTTACCGAAGTAATCATTTCTCTTATTTCCCAATCCCAACCTATTCAACCAATAGAGCAAAACTAGTGATACTCCATATCTAACACCATTGTGTTATCGGTAAAGTTAATTGCCAATTCCCATTCAAATCTAATTAAATATTTAACTATCGCTTGGAGAAAAACTGGTGATACTCCATTCTCGATCATTTCCCAAATTTGATAATTTAAATAATCAAATTTACATTTCAATCTAATTAAAGATTCATTAAAACTCTAATTCAGTTTTAATCCCAAAAATCATTTCTTAATGATTATTTAAAGTTAGGAAATTAATCTTATCTTTAACTGGGTTAAAGAACCAATGTCATTTAAAACACAGTTCACGATAAACCCAAAATCCCATTCCATTAATTATGGAATCTTCACGGAAAACAGATCAATATATATAATTGATATATACTTCCATATCCAACCAATAATATAAATGTAATAACGACAAAGCCTTTTAAATTCCATTTATAGTAACGGTCTTCCTCCACAGAAGCTCTCTTCGATTATTACCAAATCGAATTCCATTCCATTCCAATTTATTTTATTAAATTGGAATGATTTACTTTGGAAATTTTCCAATAAATCATAATAAAAAGATTTATAAATTCCAAATCACATTTCACTGTAAATCGGGTTAAAGAACGAATGTCGTTAAAACACAGTTCACAATAAACCCGATTCACATTCCATTTTATTCCAGTTACTAAATATAACTGGAAACTCTAATAATCTTAATTAAAAGATTTATTCTTTTCACACGGGGTTTAAGAACAGTGTTATTTAAGACACCATTCACGACAAACCCAAAATTCAGTTCTTTTATTCAATTTCAATTAAATATTAATTAATTGGAAAAATTCACTAAATCTTAATTAAAAGATTTATTCTTTTCTCAGCTGGGTTTAAGAACAGTATTATTTAAGACACCATTCACGACAAACCCAAAATCCAATTTAATATTAAATACAAGGCTCTGAATAGAAATTATACCAGCTTATATTTAATATCAAATTCTGAAATCAACAAATATTATATTGGGAATAACGATATATATATATATATATATATATATATATATCTTCCAAATTCCTCCACAATATCCATATGATCATGGAATCTAATATCGAAACATTCTGAAGATTATTTCCATTACATTCCAATTTATACATTGGAAAAATTCTGGTTATATTAAAAACCTTATACAAATCCAATTTATTTATTTAAAAATTATTGGGTTTAAAATCTAGCTAATAACTAGTTCATTTTGATAAAAATGTATTTTTATCTTTACAAACATGGAATTTTTCATCCCAACTTTTTATAAATCATTTATGATGATTTTACACAAATTATTAATACTTTTAATAATTTTATTAAGGCCCTTTCAGTCGATTTCCATAGAAGGTTGTCGAACTGAACTTACAGCGACCTTTTCCAAATTTGATTTGGAAATAATTCCAAATCCAACCATTAGATTTCAAAACACTTACGATCGTTGAAAAGATCTTTTCGATATGAACCCAACGGTTCTAGTTTTAGGAGAATTTGACAGTCGGATCCCCCGTAATATCAATTCGAAGTCAATGGTCGAAATTCAGGAATGGCCGAGGTGCAGCGCATTGTATTTAGGCCATATGATATATATAATATATATATTATATATATTTCGTCGATTTCCATCTAAAACGTATTTTATAAATTGTTTACAAATTCATTTTAAAACGATTCCAACTTTTTTTCAATTTTAAATCAAAATTGAATAATCTTTATCATTATAATATTTAAATGAGAATATTTTCAAAATATCGGATTTTGAGATCTTTTCCTTTTCGGTATTCATTATGAAAACGAATAAAATCGATATAAATATCGTTCGCATCAAAATGGCGCAAATCTAATCAACACGGCTTCATAATTTTAATATTTTCGTGTCCATCCAATTTTGGACATCAAATTCACTTTTTAATCCTTTACTGAATATTATTTTAAAATAGTTGTTTAAATATTTTATTCAACACATGAATATTTTTAATAGTTTATACCTTCAATAAAAATGATATTTTTATTGTTTAAATATTTTATTCAATACATGAATATTTTTAATCTTTTACCGGATATTATTTTAAAATATTATTTACTTTCCAAATTGGACAAAGACCCAATCAATTACCATATAATGTTAGTTATATGGATTTTATACAACAAATGTATATAACAATAATAACAAATAATCAAACATCATCCAGAGTGCCTTCTACCACTGTATAAGCACTAAAATAAATAAATAACGCTTATACAGTCTGTCAACCCATCGATTAACATACCACTAAATATTGGGATCGGTGTATGTCAAATATCATCCTAATTCCCAAATGGGGTTTTCAAACAACAAATATTGATTATTATTTGTGCAGTTATGCGACGTGTAAAAATTATCATCCCAATCAAGATCAGTTAAATAGGTGTACATAAACAAATCATCTGATTTGTATATGAATATTTATTTCAACACATGACTATTTTATTTAGTTCATTCATTCAATAAAAATTATATTTTTATTGTTCAAACATTTTATTCAACACATGATTATTTTATTCAACACATGAATATTTTTATTTAGTTCTATTACATATAAAAATGATATTTTTAATATTTACACATTTTATTCAACACATGAATATTTTTATTATTTCCACTTGACATCACAATCACAATCAATTTCCACAACACAATACAATCAAACAAGTCGTCCATGGTCTGTGGATGATGGCGTCAGGAGCTACTAAGCCCCGTCTGCAACCTAGTATATATTTAACTATAAAATGTTTGAGTGAGAAGAAGTTCTCACATTGGGTTTCCACTCCACCGGTTTTTATTTCTGAATTTCTGAACAGTTCGGGTTTGAATTTGACTAAAATTCTAACTTGCCCCAAATTTGACCTGGTTAGTCTTGTTGTGAAGCTCTCGTCCCCACGATCGCAATGGATCCAGTTTCGTGCGATTTGGACCTTGTATGGAAAAGTTACACATTTTTAAACATTGCACTACAAAAATTAATTAACGAAATAATTAAATTAAATAATTCACTTAAGTATTCCCCGAATCCCTCTTCCTCCCTGTATCTCGTCGAACCCAAAAGCTCTAAAAGAAAACTCCCCGTACGTCGCGCGCTAGGGGGTGCACCGGAGTTCGATCTAGGTCCAGCAAATGAGGTGTCGGAACCCCTCCTCCCCACGCCATGAGTAGTTCACCGCCTAACGTCACCATCTCACCATAAAATGACTTCAAAACCCGCGACTTTGAGCTTAGATTTCGAGCCAAAAACAAAATCGAACTTCATCATTTTAGTACCAATTGAAAGCTCTCATTCCATACTTCAATTCGTTTAATAGGAGCTCGGTCTAATTATCACGGGATTGAGAGAAAAATAGGGACGAATTTGGGAGCGATTCAGACGTTAATTATGAGGGTGGAGGCTCAGGAAGATGACGATGGTCTAGCATTACATTGGGGGTTTTTATAATAATTTATTTTAATATTTTATAACTATTTAATTCCACTAATTCATGTTTTTCTATCCGAACTCCAAATCGAACCCAACGACTGTCGCCCCTAGCCAAATACCCCCATTCCAGACACAATGGGATATGTCTGGTAAGCCATTCGACTGTATGATCAGTTTTCTTCAAAATTAAAATATAAATCAATAATATTGAATTTAAACATACATTTTAATTTACCGGGGCCATATACTGACTTCAAAAATTCCAGAAAAATTATATCTAGCTTTGTATTGGCGATACAGTCCTAACAAAACTAATTTCGTTGAATTTGGAGACCATTTGAAAAATGGCTCTTTTCCAGTTGATCCAATTCAAACTGAAATTTCCAAACATGTTTTAATTCACTGCACTCACTTATTAATTCCAAAAATTCTGAAAATTGGAATTTATCAATAATTTGACATTCCGGATCCAACAAAAGTGGTTTCGTCGAAAACGGAGGTTGTTTGCAAAAAGGCTATTTTTAAGGGGCTTATATATTATAAATATATATAATATATATAAATTCCATAGAGACTATTTTAAATTTTAAACTGGACATAACTTCCACTTCTCATTATGAAATCTCAGTTTCTTACATTCGTTAGAAAGATATAGTTAAATAGATTCTAGCGTTTCTCGTTTCGTCCAATTCTGACTTAAAATGAATTCTGTATATTAAATTGAAATTAGAAATCGAATTTTCAAACTACCGCACCTTTTCAGGCTCGTTTTATAATCTATTTTAAAATTTATAAGTTTTAAGTTTCTAACTTCGATTGAAATAAATTTTCAGTCGTTATTATTTAAAATATTCATTTTAAATATTCAAAATCTATTAAAATAGCTAAAATAAAATTTTTAAATTGGTTTTGATTTTTCGGGTTGTTACAGTCTCCCCCGATTAAAATCTTTTTGTCCTCGAGAAGGAACGGAGCTGAAAGTTGTTTAACTAACCAACTCAACTTTCATTATCTTAACTATGGCTTAAGTTCTTCAACTTTTCAGTTTCTAAAAACTTTTCAAATTTATCAAAAATTTAGCTAACACCCTAAATTTTCGAAAAATTTCGCCATAGCCTCCTTTGTACGGGGGGATATTTAAAACCACAACTAGCCACACAGGGCCCTCATCATCCCAAAAGAAAAAGAAAAAGCCAAGCGGCTCATAAAACCATCCAAACCCAAGAAATATAGTAAACATGTACCTATTTGTCGGGTGTACAATTTTATTCCTCTTCTTAGCTTCCCTGCTATGACCTATTCATTGTATATACATGTAAATATATGAAATTTCAAACAATTTTCAATTCAATTTAAATTTTGATTCAATTTGGCTTAATAGTTCAAAATTTTAATTAATCAAACCAATAATCAAACTACACAATTAGCAATCAATTACTTGACTATCTTTTCAAATCCATAACTTTTATATACATATATATATATATTCAAAATCATATTTTTAGTGCCAAATCACAAACAATAACCCCATCTAGTTTTGGTTCTCACACCAGTCAATTGGAAATATATAAATATCCCACTTTAGAGACTCGAACATAAACTCTGATGATGATATATCAATCATCAGAATCATCTCCGGGTGACTAGAGTGTGATTCTATATCTATCCAGTATATTTGAGACTTCGAATACACGTTAATTACGCGTATATTCAGAATCTTCATATACTCGATTGTCCAAATATAATATAAAATAAATATACTCACATACATATAATAGGGTTTAAATTTTCGAAACAAATTTTGTTTTCATTTTTATTTTAAAAATAACACTCTTTACACTCGTTCTAGAACACTACTGATCCCATCTCTAACGAGTCATTCTCATTGGATATTACTAATCCAATCTCTGATGAATTCTTTCGTTTGGTTCTAATGTGCCTTGTTCTCGAGCTCTGTAAACTAAAGCTCCGATACCAAGCTATAATGACCCAAACTTCCCTGTAAAGGAAAGCCCAGACTGAGTTGAGAACACGACAAATCAGAACAAAAACAGAAAAACATTTCATTTCTTATTACAACAATTATAACAGAGTACAAGAATATAACAAAGTTTGAATAAATAATATACAGTTGATAAATATCATAGATTTACAATTACAATGCAGCGGAAAAATAATATATAACACAACTGAAAGAAATACACAGATACAGAGCTTTCCGAGTATAGTTCCAGCTGTAAATCCAGGATCCTGTGAATTTAATATCCGCAGAAACCCAACTACTAGCTTCCCGTGTGGAAAGTAGGGGCACCTAGAGTTTAGGTTAAAACAATAAACTCCAAGTCAGTCATGCGACTGGTGTGAGAACTAAAACAGTTATTTAAAAATTTACTTTAAAATATAGTAAATCAAGGGACCTCGTCGTATAACACGGAACGAGTTTACTCCCAAGAATACCAGTGCATAAAACAAACAACGCAATGTTAATTAAATAAAATAAAGCTATTATAAGACTCAGGTCCCATCGCACAATGCAACGCAAGCCGGAGGATAGAGTTTTCCCTTATAATAGCCAAATAATGCTTGATACGCGAAATTTAATCTTTTATTATTACTATAAGTGAAGAAATCGACTTCAATGTAAATGTATCAATCATAGACGGCATGAGTACCATATATTTCTACAATTAAAACCGCACAAAGTCGTATTGGAAGTTGGATTTCCATCTGTGAACCAAGGCAAGGGATCGTCCTTACCGCTTCGAGACAATCTAGCCTACCATGTCTCAGGGCAAGTACTCGGTCAAGCCCTTAGGAAAATGCAGGGCCGGCCCACTCTAAGTGCAAGGTGGATTAATAATTCCTGAACAATGCGTTTCCCCGCCCTATGGGGGCGTAAATGAGCCAGATGACTCAATATCCATCGGCTCTGTAGTAAACGTTATATCCGAGGCACCTCTCTATCCATCAAGTAATACGCAACATCCACATGAGTAAAATGTCTGGGCACCATACCATGACACCACTCCTAGCCAGAAAGAAACGCATTGTCCTCCCTGTCTACCATTTCTGGTTCACATCAGGGTGTGAGGCTCTCGAATTAACGCTACACCAAGCTATGCCCTTTAAGGCCGTGCTTTGATCATCAACCACAAGACTCTTCTTTTCAATAGAAGCCTTGATCATTTGCATCTCAGCATGCCACACAGGCAATTCACGCCATGCGACTGATGTCTATCGATATATAACCTCTGAGCTCGTACGTCTCAGAGAAGGGCGTTAAGCAAGAGAATAAATTCTCCGCCGCCAAAAAAATATATTTAATAGAGATCACTCAACACAGAATAAAATCCAATGTCAGACACACATCCATTTATAAGTTCGTTCTGGGTCTGAACGAAACCGGAGGCACCTTATTCCTCGTCCTATATGTCCAATACAGGAGAGAGGTCCTCGCATATCCGGTCGATCTCCAAGTACGTTTGGACGATCACCACTTATTACCTCGTCGGTGTACAACCCAATCAAGACATCAGTAATCATCCAAACGATGTGAATACCTCCGGTCTTCAACCACCGTCTTCATCGTCGACTTATCGTCGAATCAGTTATTCAGAATGGGATAAACCCGGTCTTTTCGAATAACTCGTGTATCTTATAAACAAGTGTTATAAAAACACTACATACGCCTCATTCTAATTCTGAATATTCTTTTATTCAAATATTCATATCTTTAGGGAAAGTTTCCCATTAATTTTATAAAAGAAATTATTTAAAATATATTCTTCCTTTGGATATCAATTCAAACCAAATTAAGGTTTATCCGAACTAGTCAGGATTAGCGCACCTTACCGACGTAATCATTTGTCTTATTTCCCAATCCCAACCTATTCATCCAATGGAGCAAAAATGGTGATACTCCATATCTAACACCATTGTATTATCGATAAAATTAATTACCATTTCCCATTCAAATCTAATTGAAGATTTAGCTATCGCTTGGAGCAAAATTGGTGATACTCCATACTCAATCATTTCCCAAATTTGGTAATTTAAATTATCAAATTCACATTTCATTCTAATTAAATATTCATTAAAACTCTATTTCAGTTTTAATCCCAAAAATCATTACATAATGATTATTCAAAGTTAAGAAATTAATCTCATCTTTAATTGGGTTAAAGAACCGATGTCAATTAAAATACAGTTCACGATAAACTCAAAATCCCATTCAATTAATTATGGAATCTTCACGGAAAACAGATCAATATATATAATCAATATAAACTTCCATATCCAGCCAATAATATAAATGGAATAACTACAAAGCCTTTTAAATTCCATTTATAGTAATGGTCTTCCTCCACAGAAGCTCACTTCGATTATTACCAAATCGAATTCCATTCCATTCCAATTTATTTTATTAAATTGGAATGCTTTACTTTGAATATTTTCCAGTAAATCTTAATAAAAAAATTTATATATTCCAAATCACATTTCACTGTAAATCGGGTTAAAGAACGAACGTCGTTAAAACACAGTTCACAATAAACCCGATTCACATTCCATTTTATTCTAGTTACTAAATATAACTGGAAACTCTAATAATCTTAATTAAAAGATTTATTCTTTTCACACGGGGTTTAAGAACAGTGTTATTTAAGACACCATTCACGACAAACCCAAAATTCAGTTCTTTTCTTCAATTTCAATTAAATATTAATTAATTGGAAAAATTCACAAAATCTTAATTAAAAGGTTTATTCTTTTCTCAGCTGAGTTTAAGAACAGTATTATTTAAGACACCATTCACGACAAACCCAAAATCCAATTTAATATTAAATACAAGGCTCTGAATAAAAATTATACCGACTTATATTTAATATCAAATTCTGATAACAACAAATATTGTATTGGGAATAACGATATATATATATATATATATATATCTTCCAAATTCCTCCACAATATCTGCATGATCATGGAATCCAATATCGAAACATTTCGAAGATTATTTCCATTCCAATTTATACATTGGAAAATTTCTGGTTATATTAAAAACCTTTTACAAATCCAATTTATTTATTTAAAAATTATTGGGTTTCAAATCTAGTTAATAACTTGTTCATTTTGATAAAAATGTCTTTTTATCTTTACAAATGTGGAATTTTTCATCCCAATTCTTTCTAAATCATTTATGGTGATTTTACACCATTACTAAAAAAAATTAATAATTTTATTAAGGCCCTTTTAGTCGATTTCCATAAACGGTCGTCGAACTGAACTTACAACGACCTTTTCCAAATTTGATTTGAACATAATTCCAAATCCAACCGTTAGATTTCAAATCTCTTATGATCGTTGAAAAATTCTTTTCGTTATGAACCCAACGGTTCAAATTTTAGGAGAATCCGAAGGTCGGACCCCAGTAATATCAATTCGAAGTCAACGGTCGAAATTCTCGAACGGCCGTGGCGCGGCGCTTTCTATTCAGGCCATATAATATATATAATATAAATAATATATATATTTCATCGATTTCCATTTAAAAAGTATTTTATAAACTGTTTATAAATTCATTTTAAAACGATTCCAACTTTATTTTCAATTTTAAATCAAAATTGAATAATTTTATCATTATAATATTTAAATGAGAATATTTTCAAAATATTGGATTTTGAGATCTTTTCCTTTTCGATATTCATTATGAAAACGAATAAAATCGATATAAATATCGTTCGCGTCAAAATGGCGCAAATCTAATCAACACGGCTTCATAATTTTAATATATTCGCGTCTGTCCAAAATCGGACATCAAATTCACTTTTTAATCCTTTACTGAATATTATTTTAAAATATTCATTTCAATATTTTATTCAACACATGAATATTTTTAATAGTTTATACCTTTAATAAAAATGATATTTTTATTGTTTAAATATTTTATTCAAAAATGAATATTTTATTCAACATATGAATATTTTTAATCCTTTACCAAATGTTATTTTAAAATATTCTTTACTTTCCAAATTGGAATGAGACCCAATCAATTACCATATAATGTTAGTTATATGGATTTTATACAACACATGTATATAACAACAATAACAAATAATCAACCATCATCCAGAGTGCCTTCTACCACTTTATAAGCATTAAAATAAATAAATAATGCTTATATAGTCTATCAACCCATCAATTGACACACCACTAATTATTGGGATCGGTGTATGTCAAATATCATCCCAATACCCATGTGGGGTTTTCAAACAACAAATATTGATTATTATTTGTGCAGTTGGGCGACATGTAAAAATTATCGTCCTAATCAAGATCAGTTAAATAGGTGTACATAAACAAATCGTCCGATTTGTATATGAATATTTATTTCAACACATGACTATTTTATTTAGTTCATTCATTCATTAAAAATTATATTTTTATTGTTCAAACATTTTATTCAACACATGAATATTTTTATTTAGTTCTATTACATATTAAAAATAATATTTTTAATGTTTACACATTTTATTCAATACATGAATATTCTTATTATTTCCACTTCACATCATAATCAATTTCCACAACACAATACAATCAAACAAGTCATCCATGCTTTGTAGATGATGGTGTCAGGAGCTACTAAGCACCGTCTGCAACCTAATATATATTTAACTGTAAAAAGTTTGAGTGAGAAGAAGTTCTCACATTGGGTTTCCACTCCGCCAGTTTTTATTTTTGAATTTCTGAACAGTTCGGGTTTGAATTTGACTAAAATTCTAATGTGCCCCCAAATTTGACCCGGTAAGTCTTGTTGTAAAGCTCTCGTCCCCACGATCGCAACGGCTCCAGTTTCACGCGATTTGGACCTCGTACGGAAAAGTTACACATTTTTAAACATTGCACTACAAAAATAAATTAACGAAATAATTAAATTAATTAATTAATTCACTTAACTATTCCCCTAATCCCTCTTCCTCCCTGTATCTCGTCAAACCCAAAATCTCCAAAAGAAAACTCCCCGTCGCGCGCCCGGGGGTCCACCGGAGTTCGATGCAGGTTCGGCGAACGAGGCGTCGGAACCCCTCCTCCCCACGCCATGAGCAATTCGCCACCTGACGTCACCATATCACCATAAAACGACTTCAAAACCCGCGACTTTGAGCTTAGATTTCGAGCCAAAAACAAATTCGAACTTCATCATTTTAGTATCAATTGAAAGCTCTCATTCCATACTTCAATTCGTTTAACAAGAGCTCAGTCTAATTGTCACGGAATTGAGAGAAAAATAGGGACGAATTTGGGAGTGATTCAGCCGTTAATTACGAGGGTGGCGGCTAAGGAAGATAATGATGGTCTAGCATTACGTTGAGGGTTTTTATAATAATTAATTTTAATATTTTATAACAATTTAATTCCACTAATTCATGTTTTTCTATCCGAACTCCAAATCGAACCCAACGACTGTCGCCCCTAGCCAAATACCCCTATTTCGGACACAATGGGATATGTCTGGTAAGCCAATTCGACTGTTACAATCAGTTTCTTCAAAATTAAAATATAAATCAATATATATTGAATTTAAACGTACATTTTAATTTATCGGGGCCATATACTCACTCCAAAAATTCCAGAAAAAATATATCTAGCTTTGTATTGACAATACGGTCCTAACAAAACTAATTTCATTGAATTTCAAGACCGTTTGAAAAATGTCTTTTTCTAGTCGATTCAATTCAAATTGAAATTGCCAAACATGTTTTAATTCACTGCGCTCACATATTAATTCCAAAAATTCTGTAAATTGGAATCTAGAAATAATTCGACATTCTAGATCCAACAAAATTGGTTTCGTCGAAAACGGAGGTCGTTTGCAAAATTGCTATTTTTAAGGGCCTTATATATATTATAAATATATATAAATTCCATAGCGACTATTTAAAATTTTAAACTAGACATAACTTTCACTTCTCATTATGAAATCTCAGTTTCTTACATTCATTGGAAAGATATAGTTAAATAGATTCTAGCGTTTCTTGTTTCGACCAATTCCGACTTAAAATGAATTATGTATATTAAATTGAAATTAGAAATCGAATTTTCAAACTATCGTGCCTTTTCAGGCTCGTTTTATAATTTATTTTAAAATTTATAAGTTTTTAAGTTTCTAACTTCGATTAAAATAAATTTTCAGTCCTTATTATTTAAAATATTCAGTTTAAATATTCAAAATCTGTTAAAATAGCTAAAATAAAAATTTTAAATTAGTTCTTATTTTCCGGGTTGTTACAATTTATTTCACTAAAACGATATTTCGTATACATGTTGAATAATTGTGCTTTTGCAGTATTCTTTGGTTGTGGACAACTTATGTACCCTAGGAAATTTCTTATCCTTGGCGGTACTTTTGATGTAAACTAATTTCATTAAGTTTTGCATTGTATAATAATATTTACTAATTCCAGTCAACGTTTCAACAACGTGTTTCTCTACAAATGAATCTGTTTATAATTTCCCATAACAACCTTAGCATCAAAATAAGTATATGGGTTCCGATGCATTTATAAACCAGGCACCAAATCCAATAACCATCATTGTAATCATATTGATGCTGCACAAAGAAAGCGTGATACATTACATTAACTCTAAATCTAGAAACCTTAGTGAAGAAAACTATATAGGATGCAAAATAGACAATATAGTTGCTTTATTATTAATATCCATTTGTATTAATTTTAATATGTCCAAGCCAAAAGTTGAAGATTATTATTACTATCCATTTAACCATCTAATTTTAAATGCAGATGAACTCCCATGATCAATCTGAAATTATTGTTTGTTTTAACAGTTTGTTTTAACAATTTGCATTAATGAGCTCAAAGTAGTTTTGATGGGCTTATATATATAATTGATAGTTTTGTCAAAAAAGTATTACCTTACAATTAGCAACACTTACTTTTATTTTTACCATATTATTTTCTTTTGATTTTACCATTGCTACATTTTTAACACTCAAATAACATTGGATATTCTATTTTTCATTCGGGTTCATATTTCCTTTTATGATTACAAACTTAAAGCTTTCATTCTTTTAAATTTTGGAATTTCTATGATCCCAATATATCGAATGTTCTCCTAAACCTTAGTTCAAATTGATTTATTTTCCAATGAATTCATTGTCCATATCCAAATTTTTGAAATTATTTTTGCCACAATTTTATAATTGGATGCAATACCATTTGATTTTTGGTTTTCATTATTAAATAGAATTACTTGAAACGATAACAGTTTGGATATTTAATATGATTTCCTTGATTTGGGTTAATTTTCATAGGTTAACAAAATACGCATTTTTTCTAACTTACTTGTTGTAAAATAGATTTTATGACCCTAAACCATTTTTTTTGTTTAAAGACTAAGAATACAAACGATTTGCATCTTCAAATTTGCATCGGATAAGGGTTTTAATTTATAATATTTGGAGGCATGGAGTTTCACAATATAAAATTACTCTTTTATTCTTGATACATTCTTTTTCTTTTCTAATATATGGATTCAAAGAGAAGTTGTCATTCAGTTGAATGAAAGGTTTGGTAGCCCAAATAGTTTCCTTTTGACTATGGATAATTATGTGCTTTGCATATTTAAGCTTTATATTTAGAATATGTAACTTAAGTAAATTTGTTAGATTAAATAAGCAAGCAAAACGTATCATATTTCGATACCAATCATGATACAATTCAACGCTAACCTTGAGATGAAAATCAAATTATTTTGGTCAATATATATAGTGCTAATGATTATTTTGAGTAAAGAGTAGATTTTGGACATTATAACACTATATTGTAACTTTTCAATGCAATTTATCACTATCAAAATGCAATCCGAGCATACATTAAATTTACTAAATGCAAAATGATCTTTCATCCATACTCGCTACTAACAATTGAAATATTGTACAATTGGGGTCATTTCTTTCCTTGATGAGAAGTTTATTCATTTTTGTGAATGATGAGCGGTATTTTGGGTTTAAGACCAACTATGAACATACTTTCTAATGTGTTCATATGTGCTAACCTTCTTTCGTTTATACTAGCTTAACCCTTTTAATTATACCATGAAAGTAATTTGTTAAATTATCTTAATCCATACTTCTATTTCCTGATCAAAACCAACCTAACATGTCTTTTGTAATAGTCTATTATATATGTATATAGGAGAGTCTGTTATAGCTTACATCTTTCTAGAGTTGTACGATTCATTTTGGATTTGTATAATACATAATGAAAAATCATACTTTGTAAATAAGCTAATATAACATTCACGACTAACCTATGATGCAACATTTTTTAGTTTGTGTGTGCGTGCGTAGGCATGAGTGTGGTCAACAAGTTCTGAAGTCCCATTTATACTTCATATCAAACAAGCAGTTTGTTACTGTCTAATCAAACTTGTGCGTTTGTGGGTTTGTCTTATTTTCGTACCATAAGTTTATGCTGCTTCGAATTCATCAAGCATATCTGGCGAATATGGATATAGTTGTACAATGGATTACAAACTAAAATAATTATCTGTCTTTAAACATAAAAACAAGCAATTTTCTCATATGAATGAGAGTTAGGAATACAACCCCTTTGTATTATTTTCTTAAAAATATTTTTCTTAATCGTTGTATATTGAAGATCTAAAATTTGTCAACTTAAAAATCTTGCAAGTACCAATTCAATAACATGAGGAATGACCTTAAGAATGAGTTTTTTCTTAATAGAGCACAAAATAAAACATGTAAATGTATTTCATGCTGCATATGTTTAACGATAACAATCTAAGATATGCATAGACTGTCTACATAGACTGTACATAAAAGACGATACATTAGTTTCAGTATTACTGGGATGTGCATGTAAGATGAACAACCTTCAAGTTGTAGTAAGGTTCTTAAATATTACTTTGATAAATAATATTTAATTTTTGTACAATATTTTCCAATAATAACCAATATATTATATGTGCATTTTTTTTCTTTTTTGTCCTTGTAAGGTGAAATGACGTCATTGGTGCTTTGTGTATCTCTCCTTGCAAATTTGTTATCTATTGGATTATAGTGTTGTTTTAGTCCACCAGCAAGTAACTGTGATCTTTTATTTCTAAACCGGATGATGTTTCCTCCATTTTACATCCATTTTTCTCTGTTGATATATACAATTTGTTGTCAAATACTTTCTCCTTACATTCCACCTACTTATCTTATTTTAATTATAGTACTTAGAGCATGGTCTGTAAAATCATCATTGAAAGTGTTTAGACTTTAACTACTATTCTGATGTCAAGGCCTGAGTTAGGTGGACTTCTCCGAAAGATACCGCTCCGGTATAACAATTTTCTAAAGAATTGTTATTATTGTTATAATTTGTGATACAATATTTCCATTTGCTGGAGATTGGAAGATATTATTAATTATGGTGATAGATATTTCCAATTAGAGAAGATTTGGGAAATATTGTTAATTTGGGAATATAATATTTCCAATTTGCAGAAGATTTGAGAGATATCAGACATTTATTGCTCTTTTATTTGTAAAAGGGATAGGCAATAAATTACCTACATAAGTGGAAGGATTTGAAGAAGGTTTCTTTTTGGGATAGTAAAGTAAGGAATTAATTCCCTAATTGGTGGGTTAAATAAGGAAGCCTATCAGGAGAATTGGAGAATTAATTAGGCATTGATTTATATCATAAATCAATTACTTCAACCCCAAGCATTAATCCTTATATAAGGATAGGGATTAGGTGAATGTATCATCATCTCAAAAATGTGAGGTATATCATCTCTAAAAGTTCTTCTTCTTCCCTACTATCAGTCTTGTAAATTTTCTTATTGAGAAAAGTAATAAAATCTCCTCTCCCTAAGTGGACGTACACTAACAAGACGTTAGTGGAACCACTATAAACCTCTTGTGTTATTTCTTTTATTGCTAGATCTGTGATTGCTTTGCTGGTGTTATCTGTTGTTTGTTTTGCCTTACCAGCAATCCATTCATATCCGTTTTTTCCGCAACAATTGTCACATAACATTTAAGTATAACTTATGACCTGGATTAAGTGTGTTACTACAATTAGATAATAATTGCTCCTTTTTGCTATGTTGATTCTGTAGGTATCTATTTTTTAGTGTTCCCACTTTGCATTTAAAAATATATGCAAAACTCTTGCTGGTAAGTTTATTTGTGAGATTGCTTTTTTGGGAGGAGATGACTGCATCATGTGTTCGGTTGTGAGTATGCTATTTTAGAAAGAACGTTTCGTTGTGATCTTTCATATAAAGAATATTTGGTAATGAGCTTATTATTTGTAACAGAAATGGTTACAGGTATTTTATATTAATAGAGGATTAATGTATCGACCTATATGAATCCAAACATTTGGTAATGGAGAATACTTGGTTATGAGTATTTAGGACAAACCCAAACCGATATATTCTGTTTGATCAAAATTTTCACATGTGTAGGACTGATATAGCTGAGTACGAATCTGATAGTTCCATGTAGACTCAAAAACAAGCCTACAGTCATTAACCGGATTATCCCTCATAATCCCCCATGCTATACCAGTAATTAATGGCTCTGTATTTAAGTTTATTGCTATCGGTTTTATCTTTTTCAAATTATTTTGATAATCTTATTATTATTGCATATAAGTATTCTTAGGATTCAAATATTTTACTTTATGTTTTTGGTTATAGATGCCATTACATTATTATAGTTATTTACTTGATTAAAATTTTTTGGAGATCTAACAATGTAGGCATAACAGGAAGAGGACAAGTTTCCATGGACTGCTTATGGCTTTTAGCTGGCTAACAGCTTATATGATGTCTCTACTATGGTAAAGCATCCGCATGTATTATTACTGTTATCATACCGTATGTATATAAGTTTTGAGGGTAAAGATGCTAAATCAGTTTCAGTTGTTATGTCACCGTAGTTAGAATTATAGACACTAAATCAATAGAAAGATTTTTTCTGTTCTTCCTTTCTTTTATTTTTTTTCTTTCTTCCTATTTTTTTCTGCAAAACTCTTTTTGCATGCTTTGTACACACGGTCTATGTTTGACTTGCTGGTAAAAAGTAAACATTTTCTTAGTTGAAAGTTACTTTCAGTAAGTAACGATAATGTAACGACCCGCATCGTCAGAGGTATTATAATTAATTTATTTAATCATATAAATAGTGATTTAGAGAATTAAATCGTCGTTAATTAAATTATAGTGAATATTTAATTAAATTAAATAACAGAATAATATATTTAATTCAGAAATAATCAAAAATATTGGAAATCACAATATTCTGTGAACAGGGTCGTCCCTTATATTTAATTCGACTTAGAGTTGAAGTATATTGACGAATATATTCAATCGACGTAAGTTTGAACGTAGAATTATATTATAATTAAAATCGAGCTTGAAATGGCGCTGCAGTTCGTAAATTGGCGATTTGAACTTCAACTGAATGTACAGGATTCATTTTAAGCCGGATTTATGTGAAACAAGAAACGTGTGGAGCTGGTGGAGTATATCTTTCTAGTGGAAGAGAAAAATCGGGATTTTGTCGGGTAGATTTTGATGTATGTCCAAATCAAATTTTAGCAAAGTCGCTGTGGAATTCCTTTATAATTTATAAAGGAATTATTTATATTTTTAAAAAGGAATTTCAATATAAATCGAATATCGGGTTGACCCAGATTTCAAATATCGAGTTAGAAATCCATAGGAGTATTGTGGAGCTATATGGTATTCCACTGTGAATATATACGATAATATAAATTTATTTATATTTAATTTAATTATATTTAAATATATTTATATATTTAAGTAGGCTATTTAGGGCTTTAAAAATAGCCACTTTTGCAAACGAAGTCGGAATTCGACGAAACCAGTTTCGTTGGGACCGTAATGTCGAACTGAAGGTACATGTCCAGTTTGGTGATTTTTGGGTATCGTGTGTGGTCACACGAATTTTTAGAAGACAAATAAAAATAATATATATAAATTAAAAATATCCTAACCTAAATATCTAGATATTTAGGAGCCTATAAAATACCCTCAAAGCCGTTCTAACCTAATCCATATGTCTCCCACGATCAAAAAAGCTTCAGCCGCCACTTCCATCAAAGAAAAGATCACCGCCTCTTTTATAAATTCCAAACAAATCAAATAAAAATCCGAAATTTCGAAAACAAGTATGCTCGGATTCGTAAAGGGTTTCTCTTCTATCCCATAACCATTTTGTTGGGTTCGATCGACATTCTTGTTCGCTGGTTTGTTTGCCGCGACTTAGGGTTTCGAGCGGTTGAAAGAACGGAGGAGCCGGATATCGCGCAGGTGGACAGGAGGGGGAAGTGGAGATAGGCGGAGCAGGCGGAGAGGTCTGGTGAACCTCCGGTCACCGATTGTGGTGGGGAAGGCATCCCTTTTGTCGGAGTTGTACTGTGGGTTTCGAACCCTACAGAATATCGCGTTCTTTCTTTTTGAATGAGTAAAGAAAAATCAATTGAGGAAGAAGACGTGATTGTCTTCGATGGAGTGGCGTGGATGTTGCCTGAACCGCAACAGGAAAGGGTGTTTGAAGTTCGACTTTAAGACATCAAGGTTCGCTGTGTATTTTATTTGGGAAAGTATAGAAGAGTTTGTTTTCTTTTAAAACTAATGCATTGTTGTTGAGTTAATGTTGAAATGGGAGGGTTGAATTGGCAGTAAGGATATTGGGGCAGGTGAAATCTGTTTGTTTGTGCTTGTTTGAGGGATGAACTCAGTTGGGTTAAATGTTTTGGCGATTGAATACTACAACTGAAGCAGTTTAATGTTTTTGTAGTTCGACTATTTTGTGTTGGACTGGAGTGTAGCTTGTGATTTGTGGAGTGGGAGATGCTCAGTAAATGAGCTGTTCCTGGAGGAGTTATCTGGACTTTGAAGCAGATTAATCTTGAGATGGTACAACAACAACAACAAGAAGGGGTTGCATGTGAAGAGAATAGAGTGTCGATGAAATGTTTGTTGAGATGCCGTAATCGGAATGAGGTGGTGGCGCTAGTTTTAGTGAGTTAGCGAAAAGGCGATAAGGTTGATAAATACGGTTGGGACGATTCGTAGCTGCGACGATCTGGAATTAAACAGAATTTTCAACAAAGGAAAATCGAAGTGAGTAAAACTCACCAACTCTGAACAGTTATATTTTTATAATGTATTTTTAGAACTGTTAATCATCTGTTGATTTTTGTGTGTTGGTTGCTTGATTGAACTGCTAGTCAGTTAGTGAAATATATATATATATATATATGTATAAACCGTTAAATATTTATATATTGATTCTACTATCAGAATAATTTATATTTAACTGAAAGTGGTGATAATCATATTGTGTAACATCTGTGGATGCAGGGAAACAGGTTGGAGGAATCCGACTGGATTCCTCAACGGTTATTTTATCGTTTTCATATATTGTGATATATGACGTGATTTATAATCTGTTGTTGACTATATGGGTATGGATGATATTGGACACTGTAACTTGATATGTTAAACACCATGACATACCGGAATATTTGAAAGAGAATATTTATAAAATCAAGAGGATTTTATAAAAGAGAATATTTATAAATAGAATATTTATAAATAGAAATATTTATAAATGGAATATTTATAAAGTGAATTATTTATTTAGAATAAATAGATAAGATACTATAACATGGATTATTTATTTGTTAAATAAATAAAATATTAAATAGGGATTATTTTACTTAGAAATAAATAGGAGATATTCAAAAAGGAAATAACTGCAAATCATTTTCTTTTTGAATGGAAAGGCTTGTGTAGCGGTTTGGGGATTTTCCCGATGCTCCCGTTACAAAGGAGGTTATGGCGAATTTTTCAGAGAATTTAAGGAGTTAGAATATTTCAAGAATAAATTTGAAAAGGAAATATTTGTAAACCATTTACAAATAGAATTGAAAAGGAAACGTTATAAAAAAGAAATCATTTTTAAAGTGTAGAACCGTTATTTAAAAGTATATCTTTCCAAATGAATAAAACGTTGTTAAAAAGGAAATCTTTATAAAGTGAATAAAGTAAATCGAATATGGTATTCGAAAGGAGTTAAATCGAATATGGTATTCGAAGGCAGTAAATCGAGTATGGTATTCGAAAGTTAGTAAAACGAATGTGCTATTCGAAAGGGGTTAGTCGAGTCGAGTTAGTTGAATAGAGTTAACCAGTTCAGTAGAGTTAACCAGTTCAGTCGAGTTGACCAGTTCAGTAGAGTTAACCAGTTTAGTAGAGTTAACCAGTTCAATAGAGTTAACCAGTGAGTTAAGTAAGTCAAGTTAACAAGTGAGTTAAGTAAGTCAAGTTAATCAGTTGGAGTTAATCGATTCAAGTTAAGATTTTCGAGTTGATAATCGAGTTAAGTTATCAAATACCACTTATTCGAAGTAGAAGTTATCAAATATAGTTATTTGAGATAGAGTTAGTCAAACAGAGTTATTCAGGATAAGTTGCCATCTCGTACGACTGCTAGCGTAATTCGCAGGGCTGTAAATAGCCTACGGCGGTCGGATGTTTCCTGAGGGAGTCAGGCGTAACCATTGTGATCGCTGCGATCTAGAGTCAAGCGAATGAAGTTAAATCGAATATTAGTTATTCGATAGGAGTTAAGTTCTTGGGTTAGATTATCGAGATAAGTGAGTCGAGTTAAGTTCATCGAGTTAAATTAATCGATGTTAGTTTCATCGAAGGGATTTATCGATGTTAATTTCATCGAAAGGAGTATCGATGTTAGTTTCATCGAAGGGAGTTATCGATTAGTTAAATCGAAAGGAGTATTGATGTTAGTTTCATCGAAGGGAGTTATCGATTAGTTAAATCGAAGGGAGTTATCGATTAGTTAAATCGAAGGGAGTTATCGATTAGTTAAATCGAAAGGAGTTATCGATTAGTTAAATCGAAAGGAGTATCGATGTTAGTTTCATCGAAGGGAGTTATCGATTAGTTAAATCGAAGGGAGTTATCGATTAGTTAAATCGAAGGGAGTTATCAATTAGTTGAATCGAAAGGAGTTATCGATGAGTTAAATCGAAAGGAGTTATCGAATTTAGTTATTCGAAAAGGAGTTATCGATTTATTAAATCGATAGGGAAGATTATCGAATATCGTTTATTCGAGAGGAGATTTTCGAATGTAGTTTATTCGAAGGAGTTATCGATTATTAGTTAATCGAAGTGAGTTATAGAATATTAGTTAAATCGAAGGAATTATCGAATATAGTTTATTCGAATAGAGAAAATGAGTTAATCGAATATAGTTTATTCGAATAGAGAAAATGAGTTGATCGAATATAGTTTATTCGAATAGAGAAAAGGAGTTAATCGAATATAGTTTATTCGAATAGAGTAAATGAGTTAATAGAATATAGTTTATTCGAATAGAGCTAGAGGAGTTATCGAATATAGTTTATTCGACAGGAGTTAAGTGAATTAGTTAAGTTAAACTAAGTGAATTAGTTAAGTGAATTGGTTAAGTTAACCAAAGTGAATTAGTCGAGTTAATCAAAGTGATTAGTTCAGTTAATCAAGATAAGTAAATCAAGTTAGGTTAATCGAGTTGAATTAGTCAATTGAGTTAATAAATTGAGTTAGTCAAACCAAGTAAAACCAGTTAGAATTAATTAATTAAGGTTGACCAGTTAGAGTTGATCGGTTAGAATTAACCAGTTAGAGTTAATCAATCAGAGTTAATCAAATAGAGTTAAGTAAAATTAGAACTGACTAGAGATTAGTAAATTGAATGGTTTTCTAAGTGCCTATCTGATGTTGGTTTCGGCCTTCGGGATTTATACTTAGGGGATTGTTCTCATACTAGTTTACAGTCAAGGACTGATAGTTGGGGAAGAGTAGTGATGTGTAAATAACCAGATGGAAACGTTTTCCAGTGTTTATAACATATATTTTCTAAACATAGAAAATAAGGCAATGTGAATATATGTATAGATATATGTTTATGATTGATCGATATAATTTCCATCTGGAAATAATATCGTTGTTTGCACACTTGTTTTTCTTTGATGGTTAAATCACAGACTATCGAAGTTTTGACCATTTTAACATTGTTAATATGGAGAGACCGGTTGGATTATTATCCGAAGAACCACTCTGTATTGGCATAAGCGTTGCGAATCATATATGCCAAAGATAATTGAAGACGGAGTAAAATGCAAGGGCTGTTGTATAAGTCTTAGATAACAGTGACTAAGATGGATATACTGAATAGTGCCTTCGGTTTTTCCAGTCCTAGGACAACTTGTATGGACGAAGGTCTGACAGAGTATATCCAATGGATCGCGTAAGTTGATCTCTTCAAACGTATATACGTTGGTGGCGGAGGAATTCGTTTCTCTTAGCTGTATACCCGTTGTATTTTTTAGGAAATCAATTTGTGATTTGGCGGGTATGACAATGTGACATTCTAAGTGAATGAAGATGAATGTCTGACAGAGTATTTCCAGAAAGGTCACGTACATTGATTTCTTCAACCGTACCAAGAGTGGAAGCGAAGAAGGAAACTTCTTTAGCTAACACGTAGTGTACTGTTGTAGACGTCAATCGGTGATTTGATGGATTTGACGATGTGACATTCGAAGTGAATCTGATGTGATGATAAAGCGCAGCTTCTAGCCTCATCAACAGGTAAATGACAGAAATCGAGCAGGCAGCATGGCTAAGTCGGTCGCACCGAAGTAGGGTGTATAATCACCTATCTAGATAATATTCATTTGTTTCTTAAATCTATTAATGCTGTCCCATATATATATATATATATATATATATATATATATACGGGAACAGTTGCTGATCCCAACCGTTGGTGATGTACATTCGATACACTCAAGCGAAATGAGTGGTCGGTCATGTGTGGCTGAGTTACAAGATGTTCTTGTTGGACTCCAGTGTATCGTTCCTAGAGTACACTGATCGAAAGGTGGTTCCATACCTTGTCATAGTTGGAAATCCATTATCCAATACGTGCTTGCGATTTTGATTGTATACTATATATGTAGAACGTGAGATGAAAGTGTTTCTGCTAGTTGATATCTATTTGTACATAGACATTATTATAATATCAAAGGTTTTTGATATAAAGATATTTTGGATTCTCATAAGGGAAAACCCCGTTCCGTTCTGTGGCATGGGCTTATGAGATATCGTTTACTTATTCATATACCTGTTTAAACTGTTTTACTCATACCAGTCCCATGACTGACCCGGAGTTTACTTTGTTGTTTTCCCTAAACTCTTGGGTGCCTAAATTTGTACGGGCAGTCAAGTAGTCGGGATTTGCAGATACACTGAAGAGCTGGAGCAAGAGGCTTCAGAATCATATAGCTATAGTTATTTCCGCTGTGTTGTAAGTGCTGTACTCTGATAAGTGCTATTGTATACATAACTGTTATATTTCAAAGTTATGTTATCTATTATATGTTATTCGTTCCGCTGTGAGGTTCGTGTTACTCTGATGTTGTGTTCTTCTTCTTCTTCTATTCTAAGTTTCTATCTTATCTATTCTCACCTTCTAATTTCTTTCATTAATTACCGGGATTTTTCAATGTTTTGGTTATCGACATCGTGTTTATGTCGATAACCAAAGTCGCTCAAAATCCGGGTCATTACAGTTGGTATCAGAGCTTAAGTTTAGAATTACTTGGCTCTGTGGCGTGACTCGGTAGAGATAGGGTTAGTAATACCCTAGATTGAGTTTGAGTGTATATTTATGAGTGCGTATTTGTATTTGATATAAAAATGGTTTTATATTGTGGAGATACATTGGCTGGGTTGTTTATGAGTTCTAGTCGATCAGTCTGATCCACTGTATCGGTAGGAGTTACAAAACACTCGAATACGATTGGTCGACACGATATGTTTTGAAAAGAGGGTAAATTAAAATAAGTTTACCCAAGGTATATCTTGATATAGAGAAGATATATATATCAAAATTATAATATAATGGATATATTGAGTGTTATTATAATCGAGTAGGATTATAAAATAAATGGTTATGTAAATAGCCAGTCAGAATTCATATAAGTGAAATATATGAAATCAAAGTGAATTAAATCTGAAATTAAAGTCAGAATTGAAATAAAAAACTGGAAATTCAGATAAGTGTCTGTAATTGAATCTAGATCAGATATATGTGAATTTTAAAATCCTGGGAGGTTTTAAATTTGTTTTAATAAGGATATTTTGAACTGATTTCAAAATGGAAATATTCAGAAATGGATTTGAAAAGTGATATAGTATTGAACTCACTTCGATAGCTGGGAAATAACCCTGATGATGAATCACGACATCATCAGTGCTCATTTCCAAGCTGCTAAGTGACGGATTACTACCAAAGAAATTGTTTTTGAATTATTTGAGAAAAACAAGTTGTTTGGATACTTTGAAATAAATACTTTGATTTTTGATATGGTAAAGTGATTTGAAACTCCCAGGAAAAAGACAGTTTGAATTTAAAAGTAATTGAATAAAAAAGTGTGGAGACAAACTGGAATGGAACCCAGTTAAGTGGAATCTGAATTGTAATAGAAAATATCAAGATAGAATGAGATTTGTAACATAGAGATTTTGAAATGGTATTGGGTCGGGGAGTTAAGAGTTTGAAATCGAGAATCAAACTGGAGTTGAAATGATAATTGGCTTGGATATAAGCGAATGGTTATGTTGGTGCTAAAACTGATTGGAATTTGATTGGGGCGGCATTGGTATCTGCTAAATTGATAGCAGATGGAAATGAGATAATGAAATGCCCGACAAAAAGGTACAAGTTTATATTTGATATGAGTTTGGAATTTATGAGCCGAATTGGCAAGCCGTTTGGCGTTTTGATTTTCTTTTGGGTTGGAGAAGGCCCAGAGAGGCGAGTTGGAGTTTGAGCTATTGACCAGTACAAAGGAGGGCATGGCGAAATTTTTCTAAAATTTAAAGTGTTAGAAATTTTTCAAAATTTTTGGAAATTTTAGTTAGTCAAAAGGAATTAATATTTTAATCGATATTAATTGGTTCAGTTGAAATCAGAAACAAGGGGTAAACAAATCTTAGGAATTCCAATAGATGGGGTCGTCCTCTAACTTAGCAATTTCGAGGACGAAATTATTTTAAGTGGGGAAGAATGTAATGACCCGCATCGTCATAGGTATTATAATTAATTTATTTAATTATATAAACAATGATTTAGGGAATTAAATCGTCGTTAATTAAATTATAGTGAATATTTAATTAAATTAAATAACAGAATAATATATTTAATTCAGAAATAATCAAAAATATTGGAAATCACAATATTCTGTGAACGGGGTCGTCCCTTATATTTAATTCAACTTAGAGTTGAAGTATATTGACGAATATATTCAATCGACGTCAGTTTGAACATAGAATTATATTATAATTAAAATCGAGCTTGAAATGGCGCTGCAGTTCGTAAATTGGCGATTTGAACTTCAACTGAATGTACAGGATTCATTTTAAGCCGGATTTATGTGAAACAAGAAACATGTGGAGCTGGTGGAGTATATCTTTCTAGTGGAAGAGAAAAATCGGGATTTCGTCGGGTAGATTTTTATGTATGTCCAAATCAAATTTTAGAAAAGTCGCTGTGGAATTCCTTTATAATTTATAAAGGAATTATTTATATTTTTAAAAAGGAATTTCAATATAAATCGAATATCGGGTTGACCCAGATTTCAAATATCGAGTTAGAAATCCATAGGAGTATTGTGGAGCTATATGGTATTCCACTGTGAATATATACGATAATATAAATTTATTTATATTTAATTTAATTATATTTAAATTTATTTATATATTTAAATAGGCTATTTAGGGCTTTAAAAATAGCCACTTTTGCAAACGAAGTCGGAATTCGACGAAACCAGTTTCGTTGGGACCGTAATGTCGAACTGAAGGTACATGTCCAGTTTGGTGATTTTTGGGTATCGTGTGTGGTCACACGAATTTTTAGAAGACAAATAAAAATAATATATATAAATTAAAAATATCCTAACCTAAATATCTAGATATTTAGGAGCCTATAAAATACCCTCAAAGCCGTTCTAACCTAATCCATATGTCTCCAACGATCAAAAAAGCTTCAGCCGCCACTTCCATCAAAGAAAAGATCACCGCCTCTTTTATAAATTCCAGACAAATAAAAATCCGAAATTTCGAAAACAAGTATGCTCGGATTCGTAAAGGGTTTCTCTTCTATCCCATAACCATTTTGTTGGGTTCGATCGACATTCTTGTTCGCTGGTTTGTTTGCCGCGACTTAGGGTTTCGAGCTGTCGAAAGAACGGAGGAGCCGGATATCGCGCAGGTGGACAGGAGGGGGAAGTGGAGATAGGCGGAGCAGGCGGAGAGGTCTGGTGAACCTCCGGTCACCGATTGTGGTGGGGAAGGCATCCCTTTTGTCGGAGTTGTACTGTGGGTTTCGAACCCTACAAAATATCGCGTTCTTTCTTATTTAATGAGTAAAGAAAAATCAATTGAGGAAGAAGACGTGATTGTCTTCGATGGAGTGGCGTGGATGTTGCCTGAATCGCAATAGGAAAGGGTGTTTGAAGTTCGACTTTAAGACAGCAAGGTTCGCTGTGTATTTTATTTGGGAAAGTATAGAAGAGTTCGTTTTCTTTTAAAACTAATGCATTGTTGTTGAGTTAATGTTGAAATGGGAGGGTTGAATTGGCAGTAAGGATATTGGGGCAGGTGAAATCTGTTTGTTTGTGCTGGTTTGAGGGATGAACTCAGTTGGGTTAAATTTTTGGTGACTGAATACTACAACTGAAGCAGTTTAATGTTTTTGGAGTTCGACTATTTTGTGTTTGACTGGAGTGTAGCTTGTGATTTGTGGAGTGGGAGATGCTCAGTAAATGAGCTGTTCCTGGAGGAGTTATTTGGACTTTGAAGCAGATTAATCTTGAGATGGTACAACAACAACAAGAAGGGGTTGCATGTGAAGAGAATAGAGTGTCGATGAAATGTTTGTTGAGATGCTGTAATCGGAATGAGGCGGTGGCGCTAGTTTTAGTGAGTTAGCGACAAGGCGATAAGGTTGATAAATACGGTTAGGACGATTCGTAGCTGCGACGATCTGGAATTAAACAGAATTTTCAACAAAGGAAAATCGAAGTGAGTAAAACTCACCAACTCTGAACAGTTATATTTTTATAATGTATTTTTAGAACTGTTAATCATCTGTTGATTGCTGTGTGTTGGTTGCTTGATTGAACTGCTAGTCAGTTAGTGAAATATATATATATATATATATATATATATAAACCGTTAAATATTTATATATTGTTTCTGCTATCAGAATAATTTATATTTAACTGAAAGTGATGATAATCATATTGTGTAACATCTGTGGATGCAGGGAAACAGGTTGGAGGAATCCGACTGGATTCCTCAACGGTTATTTTATCGTTTTCATATATTGTGATATATGACGTGATTTATTATCTGTTGTTGAATATATGGGTATGGATGATATTGGACACCGTAACTTGATATGTTAAACACCATGACATAACAGAATATTTGAAAGAGAATATTTATAAAATCAAGAGGATTTTATAAAAGAGAATATTTATAAATAGAAATATTTATAAATGGAATATTTATAAAGTGAATTATTTATCTAGAACAAATAGATAAGATGCTATAACATGGATTATTTATTTGTTAAATAAATAAAATATTAAATAGGGATTTTTTTTACTTAGAAATAAATAGAAGATATTCAAAAAGGAAATAACTGCAAATCATTTTCTTTTTGAATGGAAAGGCTTGTGTAGCGGTTTGGGGATTTTCCCGATGCTCCCGTTACAAAGGAGGTTATGGAAAAATTTTCAGAGAATTTAAGGAGTTAGAATATTTCAAGAATAAATTTGAAAAGGAAATATTTGTAAACCATTTACAAATAGAATTGAAAAGGAAACGTTATAAAAAGGAAATCATTTTTAAAGTGTAGAACCGTTATTTAAAAGTAAATCTTTCCAAATGAATAAAACGTTGTTAAAAAGGAAATCTTTATGAAGTGAATAAAGTAAATCGAATATGGTATTCGAAAGGAGTTAAATCGAATATGGTATTCGAAGGGAGTAAATCGAGTATGGTATTCGAAAGTTAGTAAAACGAATATGCTATTCGAAAGGGGTTAGTCGAGTCGAGTTAGTTGAATAGAGTTAACCAGTTCGGTAGAGTTAACCAGTTCAGTAAAGTTGACCAGTTCAGTAGAGTTAACCAGTTCAGTAGAGTTAACCAGTTCAATAGAGTTAACTAGTGAGTTAAGTAAGTCAAGTTAACTAGTGAGTTAAGTAAGTCAAGTTAATCAGTTGGAGTTAATCGATTCGAGTTAAGATTTTCGAGTTGATAATCGAGTTAAGTTATCGAATACCACTTATTCGAAGTAGAAGTTATCAAATATAGTTATTTGAGATAGAGTTAGTCAAACAGAGTTATTCAGGATAAGTTGCCATCTCGTACGACTGCTAGCGTAATTCGCAGGGCTGTAAATAGCCTACGGTGGTCGGATGTTTCCTGAGGGAGTCAGGCGTAACAATTGTGATCGCTGCAATCTAGAGTCAAGCGAATGAAGTTAAATCGAATATTAGTTATTCGATAGGAGTTAAGTTCTTGAGTTAGATTACCGAGATAAGTGAGTCGAGTTAAGTTCATCGAGTTAAATTAATCGATGTTAGTTTCATCGAAGGGAGTTATCGATGTTAATTTCATCGAAAGGAGTATCGATGTTAGTTTCATCGAAGGGAGTTATCGATTAGTTAAATCGAAAGGAGTATCGATGTTCATTTTATCGAAGGGAGTTATCGATTAGTTAAATCGAAGAGAGTTATCGATTAGTTAAATCGAAGGGAGTTATCGATTAGTTAAATCAAAGGAGTTATCGATTAGTTAAATCGAAAGGAGTTATCGAATTTAGTTATTCGAAAAGGAGTTATCGATTTGTTAAATCGAAAGGGAAGATTATTGAATATCGTTTATTCGAGAGGAGATTTTCGAATGTAGTTTATTCGAAGGAGTTATCAATTATTAGTTAATCGAAGTGAGTTATAGAATATTAGTTAAATCGAAGGAGTTATCGAATATAGTTTATTCGAATAAAGAAAATGAGTTAATCGAATATAGTTTATTCGAATAGAGAAAATGAGTTGATCGAATATAGTTTATTCGAATAGAGAAAAGGAGTTAATCGAATATAGTTTATTCGAATAGAGTAAATGAGTTAATCGAATATAGTTTATTCGAATAGAGTTAGAGGAGTTATCGAATATAGTTTATTCGACAGGAGTTAAGTGAATTAGTTAAGTTAAACTAAGTGAATTAGTTAAGTGAATTGGTTAAGTTAACCAAAGTGAATTAGTCGAGTTAATCAAAGTGATTAGTTCAGTTAATCGAGATAAGTAAATCAAGTTAGGTTAATCGAGTTGAATTAGTCAGTCGAGTTAATAAATTGAGTTAGTAAAACCAAGTAAAACCAGTTAGAGTTAATTAATTAAGGTTGATCAGTTAGAGTTGATCGGTTAGAATTAACCAGTTAGAGTTAATCAATCAGAGTTAATCAAATAGAGTTAAGTAAAATTAGAACTGACTAGAGATTAGTAAATTGAATGGTTTTCTAAGTGCCTATCTGATGTTGGTTTCGGCCTTCGGGATTTATACTTAGGGGATTGTTCTCATACTAGTTTACAGTCAGGGACTGATAGTTGGGGAAGAGTAGTGATGTGTAAATAAGCAGATGGAAACGTTTTCCAGTGTTAATAACATATATTTTCTAAACATAGAAAATAAGGCAATGTGAATATATGTATAGATATATGTTGATGATTGATCGATATAATTTCCATCTGAAAATAATATCGTTGTTTGCACACTTGTTTTTCTTTGATGGTTAAATCACAGACTATCGAAGTTTTGACCATTTTAACATTGTTAATATGGAGAGACCGGTTGGATTATTATCCGAAGAACCACTCTGTATTGGCATAAGCGTTGCGAATCATATATGCCAAAGATAATTGAAGACGGAGTAAAATGCAAGGGTTGTTGTATAAGTCTTAGATAACAGTGACTAAGATGGATATACTGAATAGTGCCTTCGGTTTTTCCAGTCCCAGGACAACTTGTATGGACGAAGGTCTGACAGAGTATATCCAATGGATCGCGTAAGTTGATCTCTTCAAACGTATATACGTTGGTGGCAGAGGAATTCGTTTCTCTTAGCTGTATACCCGTTGTATTTTTGAGGAAATCAATTTGTGATTTGGCGGGTATGACAATGTGACATTCTAAGTGAATGAAGATGAATGTCTGGCAGAGTATTTCCAGAAAGGTCATGTACATTGATTTCTTCAACCGTACCAAGAGTGGAAGCGAAGAAGGAAACTTCTTTAGCTAACACGTAATGTACTGTTGTAGACGTCAATCGGTGATTTGATGGATTTGACGATGTGACATTCGAAGTGAATCTGATGTGATGATAAAGCGCAGCTTCTAGCCTCATCAACCGGTAAATGACAGAAATCAGGCAGGCAGCATGGCTAAGTTGGTCGCACCGAAGTAGGGTGTATAATCACCTATCTAGAGAATATTCATTTGTTTCTTAAATCTATCAATGTTGTCCCATATATATATATATATATATATATATATATATATATATATATATATATATACGGGAACGGTTGCTGATCCCAACCGTTGGTGATGTACATTCGATACACTCAAGCGAAATGAGTGGTCGGTCATGTGTGGCTGAGTTACAAGATGTTCTTGTTGGACTCCAGTGTATCGTTCCTAGAGTACACTGATCGGAAGGTGGTTCCATACCTTTTCATAGTTGGAAATCCATTATCCAATACGTGCTTGTGATTTTGATTGTATACTATATATGTAGAACGTGAGATGAAAGCGTTTCTGCTAGTTGATATCTATTTGTACATAGACATTATTATAATATCAAAGGTTTTTGATATAAAGATATTTTGGATTCTCATAAGGGAAAAACCCGTTCCGTTCTGCAGCGTGGTCTTATGAGATATCGTTTACTTGTTCATATACCTGTTTAAACTGTTTTACTCATACCAGTCCCATGACTGACCCGGAGTTTACTTTGTTGTTTTCCCTAAACTCTTGGGTGCCTAAATTTGTACGGGTTGTCAAGTAGTCAGGATTTGCAGATACACCGAAGATCTGGAGCAGGAGGCTTCAGAATCATATAGCTATAGTTATTTCCGCTGTGTTGTAAGTGCTGTACTCTGATAAGTGCTATTGTATACATAACTGTTATATTTCAAAGTTATGTTATCTATTATATGTTATTCGTTCCGCTGTGAGGTTCGTGTTACTCTAATGTTGTTCTTCTTCTTCTTCTATTCTAAGTTTCTATCTTATCTATTCTCACCTTCTAATTTCTTTCATTAATTACCGAGATTTTTCAATGTTTTGGTTATCGACATCGTGTTTATGTCGATAACCAAAGTCGCTCAAAATCCGGGTCGTTACAGATAACTCATGCACCTATGTATTATAGTGTTAGAGACGAGAACTGCATCAAAACCAAAATTCTTTAGTTGAAGTATAGAGTTTTAAAAATAAAGGTAGGAAATCAGAGGTGCTGAATTGTAATAACCCGGAAATCTGAGCCAATTTAAAAAATTTATTTTGGCAATTTTAGTGAATTCTGAATATTTAAAATGATTTATTTTTAATAATAACGATGAGAAATTTATTTTGAGTAGAATTAGAATGAATATATTTATTTGAATCAACGTTAGAATATAAATATTTTATTTTGATTATAAAAGGAATTGAAAATGACGCGGTAGTTTGAAAATTCGATTTCAAAGTTCAATTGAATGTACTGGATTCAAAATAAAACGGATTTTGGCGAAACCAAAAATATTAGAATCTATTTGAGAATATCTTTCCAACGAATCTCAAAAATCAAAATTTTACAACGGAAATAAAAAGTTATGCTCAGTTGAAAATTTAGAATAGTCGCTATGGAATTCTAGGCCTTAAAAATGGAAATTTTGCAAACGACCTCTATTTTCGACGAAACCACTTTTGTTGGATCCGGGATGTCAAGTTATTGCTAGGTTTCAAAATTCATAATTTTTGAAAACAATATGTGAGCGTGGCGAAAGAAAACGTGTTTTGGCAGTTTTAGTCAATTTCGATCGACCAGAAAATAGCCATTTTTCAAACAGTCTTCAAATTTGACGAAATTAGTTTTGTTAGAACCGTATCGTCAATGCGAAGCTAGAAAGTATTTTTCGGAATTTTTTAGAGTCCGTATGTGGCCCTAGTAAATTGAAATGTGCGTTCAAATTGAATATATAGAGTTATATTTTGAATTTGAAGAAAACTGATCATAACAACCGAATTGAGTTACGAAACATATCCCATTGTGTTCGGAATAGGGGTATTACGCTGGAGACGACTATCGGTGGACTCGATTCAACGAACGAATGAAAAGTCAACTTTATAGGGGAATAAAATAATTAAATATCTTAGCATAAATACCCCCCCCCCTTTAATTTTCTTTTAAACCTAAATCAATCGTGCCCCGTCACCTGCGATTTACCATTCGCCACCCCCTCCTGGTGTTGTCGCACCTTAGCGCCGACCTTCCCTCGCCTCCTCTATCTCCGGCGGCATCCTCCCTGTCCCCTTCCATCTTCCCCGTCGCCCCTTCCTCCTTTCTTCGATTCAAAAACCCCCAAAACCCTACAGCCGCCACCACTGTCCCCTGATGCCACCTCGACCCTGCGCCCCCCCCCCCCCCCCGACGACGCCCACCTCCAGCCTCCCCTGACCTCGAACTGACCACCCATGGCCTACTGCGTCGCTTCCTGGCCCCACCGCAATCCTCCAGTCGAGCCATCACATCTCGGACCACTCGAAACCCTAAGAATGTGAGTTTTTTTCTCCGATTTAATCTCTGTGATTTTATTTCTATTTAAAGACGAGATCTTTAGGTTATAAAACATATAATTTTCAGTTTATAAAGATTATATATTTTTGTATGAACGTAATGGATATAAAAATATGATTTTTATATTATAGAAAGAATAAAAATATGATTTTATTTATTGGAATGAAGCAATAAAAATATAATTTTTTATTATGAACAGCGTGATAAGGACTGCATTGGAATTTCAAACAAATCCAAACGGTTCAGAAGTTCAGAAGTAGAATGGAGGAGTGGAACCCTTGGTGAAAACTTCTCACTTTTAATTTATTTTCTAGTTGAAATATATACTAGGATGCAGATGGTGCTTAGCAGCACCCGACACCCGTCGTCTACAGACCATGGATGACTTGTTTGTTTGATTGATGTATTGTGAAATTTTATTGTGTGATGTGGAATGAATAGATATTTTATAGTTAAAAATCTAATTTTTAACGTGCATATAAAATAAATATTTATAAACAAATCGGACGATTTGTTTATGTACACCCATTTGACTGATATTGATTAGGACGATAAATTTTACACATCGCCCAACTACACAAATAAAAATCTGTGTTTGTTGATTTGAAACCCCACACGGGTGTTGGGATGATATTTGGCGTACACTAATCCCAATTATTTAGCTGTATGTCGATCGATTGGTTGACAGACTGTGTAAGCGTTAATTATTTATATTTAATGCTTATGCGGTTGTGTGGTGCACTCTGGATGATGGTTGATTATTTATCGTTGCTATTATATACATGTGTTTTAGGGAATCCATATAATTAACATTATATGATAAATGATTTAGCCTCATTCCAATTTGGAAAATAAAGAATATTATGAAATGAAAATTCATGTGTTGAATAAAATATATATTCATGTGTTGAATAAAAGAAAATTCATGTGTTGAATAAAATAAATATTCATGTGTTGAATAAAATATATATTCGTGTGCTGAATAAAAGAAAATTCATGTGTTGAATAAAATATATATTCATGTGTTGAATAAAAGAAAATTCATGTGTTGAATAAAATAAATATTCATGTGTTGAATAAAATATATATTCATGTGTTGAATAAAAGAAAATTCATGTGTTGAATAAAAGATATATTCATGTGTGGAATAAAAGAAAATTCATGTGTTGAATAAAATAAATATTCATGTGTTGAATAAAATATATATTCATGTGTTGAATAAAAGAAAATTCATGTGTTGAATAAAATAAATATTCATGTGTTGAATAAAATATATATTCATGTGTTGAAGAAAATATTCATTTGTTGAATAGAATTACAAAGTTATTGAAATACATAAAGCCATGTTGATTAGATTGACTCCATTTTGACGTGAAAGATATTTATATCGACTTTATTCATTTTTATAATGAATATCGAAAAGGAATTGATTTCAAAATCTAGTGTTTTGAAAATATTTTCATTTATATATCGATGATATGGAATATTCAGTTTTGATTAGAAATTGAATACGAATTTGAAATCGTTTTGAAAACGAATTTAAACCGATTTATAAAATATGTTTTAAAAGGAAATTGGTGAAATATAATATATATATATATATATAATGGCCTAAATAGAATGCGCCGCACTGCGGCAGTTCGCGAATTTCAACCATTGACTTCGAATGGCATTACGGGAGATCCGACCGCCAGATTCTCCTAAAATAGGAACCGTTGGGTTCGTATCGCAAAGAGATTTTAACGAATATTAGAGATTTGAAATCTAACGGTTGGATTTGGAATTATGTCCAAATCAAATTTGGAAAAGGTTGTTCTAAGTGCAGTTCGATGGCCATTTATGGAAGTCGACTGTACGGGCCTTGATAAAATTATTAAAAAATAGCAATAATTTGTGTAAAATCATAAGAAATGATTTGGAAAGAATTGGGATGAAAAATTCCATATTTGAAAAGATAAAAATAGATTTTTATCGAAATGAACTAGTTTTGAACTAGAATTATAATCCATTTATTTTTGAAATAAATAAACTGGATTTGAAAGGGTTTTAAAAGTAACCAGAATTTCCAATAATTAAATTGGAAGGGATTTGAATCGAAATTGTCTTTGGAATATTTCGATGTTGGATTTCGTGATTATACAAATATTGTTATGGAAATTTGTAAGATATATTTATATCGTTATTTCCAATATGATATTTGTTGGTCGTAGAATTTGATATTGAATATAAGCCGATATATTTTCTATTCAGAGCCTTGTATTTAATATCAAATGGGGTTTGGGTTTGTCGTGAATGGTGTCTTCATTAACACTGTTCTTAAACCCAGTTGAGAAAAAAGATTAATAACTGTTTTAGTTCTCACACCAGTCACATGACTGACCTGGAGTTTATTGTTTTAACCTAAAATTTGGGTGCCTTATTTTGCACGGGCAACTAGTAGTTTTGGTTTTGCAGATTTATATTCATAGGATCCTGATTCACAGCTGGAACGATATCCGGAAAGCTCTGTATCCGTTTATCTCTTTCAGTTGTGTTTTGTATTATTTTCCGCTGCTATGTAATGTAATTTGAATCTCTGATATTTTTCTGGTGTGTAATATTTATTCTTACTCTGTAATATTCTTGTATTCTGATGGAATTGTTGTAACAAATAATGAAATGTTCTTCTATTTGTGTTCTGATTTGTCTTGTCCTCAACTCAATCCGTGCTTTCCTTCACGAGGAAGTTACGGGTCCTAACATGAATATTGCAGTGCCTGGGATTTAAGCCGCTTATACATATACCCTAATTGGGGTAGTGTGGATTTTTGTCAGACAGTATAACATTTCAAATGTGCCATAGTTTTTTCTCTACGTTAACTATGCTATGTTACTAATTTAAAAGTTGGAATATGATTTCTCTGAATTAGATTTAAACATTATTCAAATACAATCCCTCTATTTTTCGTATTAGTTAAATTTACATACCAAAAATTGAATAAAATTATATCAAGCCTTTTACGTTTGAAAATTAATTAATATGCATGTTGTGCAATTTTCTCATATAAAACCATTTTACTCAAAACATTAATTATATTTTATGCTCTGATATTTGCTAAGAAAATCTATTAAAAATGTCTATTAGTAGTGTTCAGGTGAAAACAAATTTAACATTGTCGATCCATAAATAAGCATTTTCGACGTATAAGTAAAATTTCCCAAAAAAAATCGTCATCTAAACTATAAAGTGAAGCCCGTGTGCGTAGCACGGGTTCGCACTAGTCACAAATAATTAGCCATCTAGCAGAACGCTTACATCTCACGCTCTACATATTCATTATATAATCAAAAACCGCAAGGCGCTTATTGGAGATTGGATTCCAGCTATGACAAGGTATGAGACCACCTTCTGATCAGTGTACTCTAGAGAGGATACACTGGGTTCAACAAGAACATCTTGCAAGCCGGCAACACATGACCAATCACTCATTCAGCTTGCGTGTATCGAATATATTGTCACAACGGTTGTTGATTGCCCAACCGTATTCCACAAGATACAGAATCGATAGAAGAAGAATAAATGAAATTTCTCTAGATCAGTGACTATACACCCTGCTTGGTGCGACCCAACTAGTCATGCTGCCTGCCCGAATTTTTGTCATTTCCCAGTTGTGAGGCTTGAGGCCACGATTACTTTTTAGAACAATACGCCACCATTAACATTGAATACCACATCGTCAGATCCGTCAAATCACGAATTGATGTCCACAAATACACTCTGGGTGTTAAGATGAGAGAAGTTACCTTCTCCGCCGCCAAACTTGGTATATTTGTAAAAATCAATCGTATGTGATCATTTGGAAATACTCTGGCATACATTCATCCATACAAGTCATCCAGGAATAGGACGAACCGAAGGCACCCTCCTACTGCATCCTATATAGGAATCACCCAAAGAATCAGTAGCGGGAATTCTTTGAAATCTTTTGATTTCAATCACAATAAAATCACAATCCAAATAACTCTGGTTGCAATCCAGAGAAATTTGTCAAGTAGTTCTTCCTCTTATGAAGATCAACGTGTTGGAGAATGGAGTATTTATGACAACAACCTTATTTCAATATTAATTGATTACAAAATATATACTAACATGTCTATCTAGAATATGTAGACATAAATGTATGCAGGAATTGTTAATAGGAATTAATACTGAAGATTGTACAGTTTTAGAGATTAGAGATTCAAGAGATTCAAAATTCAGAGAAGATTCAAGACTCATGAATAATCAACAAATCATGAGTTCAAGATAAATATAGTAATAAAGTCTAGTTTATGTATGACTTTGAATAACACTCTAGGTTCAAATTCAAATTCTGGTTTTCAAAATTCAAATTCTATTTTCAAATTCTACTCTAATTAAGTTTTTTTATCTTAACTTTGATTTTAAATGTAACGATATGGATTTCGCCTGGACCTAATCGATCGCTAAATCGACCAAGACCGTTCGAAACCCGGATATGCTAACTCTAGGCATACGACACATTAGAACAAATAACAGAAGACTTTTATAAACATCATAATAATGTTACATCAGAGTACATAATATATTAGAGTACATCAAAAAATAATACTACAGCGCAAGATTTATTTACAATAAATTTAGTACAATGCAGCGGAATCAATAAACTAACTCAGCGGAAGACTGTCAATGCTCTGGACACAGCTTTTTGCTTCGATCCAGAATCCTGGTAAATGAAATAATCTGCAAAAAAAACCACTCGACTGCCCGTGTGGAAATAGGGGGCACCCGAGTTTGCAGGTGAAACAAACTACGAGTCAGTAATGGGACTGGTATGAGAAATCTTAACTTATCTAATAATAAGGCTAATCACAGGACCACGTCACCAACGCGGAACGGGTTTACTCCATTGGATTGCCAGTGCATAAAATAAGTAAATCTTTTAAACAACGCAATGTTTTCCAGAAAAATGAAACCATTATAAGACTCAAGTCCCATCACACAATGCAACGCAAAACGGAGGATAGAGTTTTACCTTATAATGATCAAATATGATAACGTATAAAACAATAATCATTTGATATTATTATTAGTGTCTAATCAGTTTAAAACACTTTCAAAGTAAATGTATCAATCCTAGACGGCATAGTACCCCATCCTACTATGTCGCCATATATAGGTTTACAATCAAACCCGTAATGTCGTATTGGAAATTGGGTTTCCATTATGAGTCGAGGCTAGGAATCATCCTCACCGATTTCGAGACACTCTAGAAAATGCCTCAGGACTCAGACGTGAGCGAGCCCTGGTTAGTAGTAGGGCCCGTCCACACATACTTTAGTGGATTGGTTATTCCAGAACAATATGTTTCCCGGTCCTATAAGACCTATCACTTGGCCAGTAGCGACCAATATCCAAGGGACCTCACAATCCATCATCCACATAAGTAAAAATGTCTGGGCTCCATACCATGACACCACTTCTATCTAGAAAGAAACGCAAGTCCTCCATATGGTCCTCATTCCATTTTTGACACATACCGGGGTGTGAGGCTCGCGAAGTAACGGTATACACAAGCTATGCTAATTAAAGTTGTGCTTTGATTATCAACCACAAGGCTCTGCTTTTCAACAAAAGCCTTGATCATTTGCATCTTGTTGGCATGCCACATTGACAATCCACGCCATGCGACTGATGTCTATCAATATATAACATCTAAACTCGTACGTCTCAGAGAAGGGTGTTAAGCAAGAGAATAAATTCTCCTCCACCAAACATATATATATTTAATAGAAATCAATTTACATAGAACGAAGTCAAATGTCAGACACACATCCATTTACAAGTCCGTTCTGGGTAGGGCTGGAAATTTTTACCATATTACCACTTACCAGCCATTACCAACCGCTACCAACGAAAGTGGTACCGAACAAAATTTGATTGGCACGGTATGCCAAACCACATGAAAATATGCGGTACGGTAATGGTAATTAAGCATTGAAAATGGTAATTACCATACCTACCACATATATGTTTATTACATAACGAATAATTTTTAATATGTAATGATTTAATAGAATACATAGAAAAACACTATTATGATATAAGATTGAATGCAATTTTTATTATATACCTTAGAAACGGTATAATTTAAATGGTATTTTTGTTCATCCATAAAGTTTTCATGCATGTTTGACTACATAAAATAAGATATATAAATAATAATATAATAACAAAAAAATAATATTTAATATTTCAACGTGAAATATTGTAAACAAAATGATTTCATACTAGTGAACGGTAAAGACTTATTACCGACCTCTACCAACCATTACCAACCATAAACCGAACTATTGGTAACCGAATTCTTTGGCTGGTAATGGTATGATTTTTCTATTACCATATAAAGTCGGTATGGTAATGGTTTTGAGTACAAAGTTCCGGTACCGAACCGATTCCACCCCTAGTTCTGGGTCTGAACGAAACCGAAGACACCTTATTCCTCGTGTCGTATATCCAATACGGAAGAGAGGTTCTTGCATATTCGGACAATCAATAAGTACATCCGGACAACTACGACTTTAACCCTTTCCTGGGAGAAAACCAATCCAGTGCATCAGTAGGAGCCCATTCGTTGTGAAGATCGCCGGTCTTCAACCACCGTCATCAATGTCTTTGACTTTAAATCATCGTAGAATTATTTGAAATGAGATTGAACTCGGTCTTTTCAAATAATTCTCGAATATATATAATTCAAATCATTTCTTATTGTTAATAATATTTTATAACGATTTATCGCTATTTTTATTTATATAAAAATAGCCCATTTAATTCGAATGACGTTCTAGGTCGTTACACGGCTCTGGCGCTATTTTTACCTAAATTTGAATTACACGTTTCTTGAAATATAACCGTTGGATCTTAACAAATTTAATATCGTTGGAAAGATCTTTCCAAAGTGAACCTAACGGTTTCAGTTTTGGGAAAATCCAACGGTCGGACCTTTCGGTATAATCGTTTAAAGTTACGATTCCAAAACGCGAACTACCGCGCATGATTCGTTTTATTTTAATTTATATGTATATATATTGTTCGACGATTTTAACTAACATGTTAAAAATAATGTTTTAATCAAGCAAGATCATATTATAACATATGATTCTATTTTTTTATTCTAATCAAACATGTTGAAAATGTCATTTCTAATAACATAACATGTTTTATATAAAATCCTTTTTATTCTAATCTAATTATAAAAATGTCATTTCTAATAACATAACATGTTTCATATAAAATCCATTTTATTCTAATATATCATATTAAGAATGATGTTTCTAATAACATAACATGTTTTATATAAATTCTTTTTATTCTAACCTAACATATTTAAAAATGATGTTTCTAATAACATATCATGTTTTATATAAATTCTTTTTATTCTAGCTTAACATATTAAAAATGATGTTTCTAATAACATAACATGTTTTATATAAATTCTTTTTATTCTAACCTGACTTGTTAAGAATGATGTTTCTAATAACATGTTTCAATTCCTTTTATAGTTATAAATAAAATATTTATATTCTAACGACGATCTATATAACTATATACGTTCTAATTCTATTCAAAATAAATTTCTCGTCGATATTATTTAAAATAATTCAATTTAAATATTCAAAATTCACTAAAATTGCCAGAATAAAAATTTCAAATTGGCTCGCATTTTCCGGGTTGTTACAATCTCCCCCACTTAAAACTTTTCGTCCCTGAAAAGGAACGAAGCCGAAAGTTGTTTAACTGATCAACTCAACTTTCACTATTTTCTCTACGGCTTAAGTTCTTCAACTTTTCATTTTCTAAGAACTTTTCAAATTTTTCAAAAATTTGGCTAACACCCTAAATTTCAGAAAAATTTCGCCATAACCTCCCCTGCACCGGGGACTTCGGGATATTTCATATAGCCTCCTATGGCCTTCTTCAATCTAAAAGAAAAAGAAAAGGCCAAGCGGCTAGCCAATCAGCTCATAAAATCATCATCACCCAAACAAATCAGTAAATTATGGGAAATATGTACCTATTTGTCGGGCAAACAATTTTATTCTTCTGCTCTAGCCTCCTTGCTATGACCTATTCAATGTAAGTACATGTATATGCAAGCAAATGGGACCAATTTTCAATACAATTCAATATTTGATTTTATTAGGCGTAATTGTTCAAAATTTCAAACAAATAGACAAACAACACAACCATCAATCAATTAGTGGATTAACGTTTCAAATTCATAATTTGATATATATACAAAAAATCATGTTTTTGATGCCAAATCACAACAAATAATCCTAAGTAAATTTTGGTTCTCACACCAGTCTAATGGAAATATATAGATATCACACCTTTGAAACACGAGCATAAATATTGATGATGCCATGGTCATTATCAATATCATCTCCGAGCGACTAGAGTGTGATTCTATATCTATCCGGTATATTAAAACTTTGAATACACGTTCATGACGCATATATGCAAAACCTTTATATACTAGATTGTCCAAATTCAATATAAATAAATATTCAAATATGTATAAACGATTTAAATTTCAAAACAAAATTGTTTTCATTTGAAAAATATACTCCTCACACTCGTTCTAGGGTACTACTGATCCTATCTCTAACGAGTCATTCTAATTGGATATTACTAATCCAATATCTGATGAATTCTTTCGTATGGTTCTAACGTGTCTTGTTCTCGAGCTCTGTAAACCAAAGCTCTGATACCAACTATGATAGCCCGTAACTTCCCCGGTAAGGAAAGCCCGGATTATCTTGAGAACACGACATAATAGAACGCAAACAGAAGGACATTTCATTGTTTATTACAACAATTCCATCAGAATACAAGAATATACAAAGTATGAATAAATATTACACATTTGATAAACATCAGAGATTTAAATACATTATTACAGCGGGAAAATAATACAAAACACAACTGAAAGTAATACACGGATATAGAGCTTTCCGAGCATCGTTCCAGCAGTAAATTAGGATCCTGTGAATATAAATCTGCAAAACCAAAACTACTAGCTGCCTGTGTGGAAAATAGGGGCACCCAGAGTTTAGGTTGAAGCAATAAACTCTAGGTCAGTCATGTGACTGGTGTGAGAACTAAAACAGTTATTAATCTTTATTTTAAAGTTCGGTAAATCAAGGGACCACGCCGTATAACACGGAACGGGTTTCCTCCCAAGAATACCAGTGCATAAAACAAATAGCGCAATGCTAAATAAAGGAAAATGAAGCTATTATAAGACCCAGGTCCCATCACACAAAGCAACGCAAGCCGGAGGATAGGGTTTTTACCTTATAATAGTCAAAGCATGATTGATACGTTTAAAACACATTATTTTCATGTTACTATAAGTGTATAGTGTCAAAACAATTTCAATCATAAATATCAATCATAGGCGGCATGAATGACCCATACCACTATGTCGCCATACTAGGTTCTACAAATAAAACTGCAATATCACGTATCGGAAATTGGATTTCCGTCACGAGTCGAGGCAAGGGGCAAGCTCCTCTCCGATTCGAGAAACTCTAGCAAATGTCTCAGGACCCCACTATGATCCTTTGGAACATCCAAGGCCGGTCCTCTCCTTCTTTTGAGGATTAATTATTCCTAAACACACGTTTCACGGTCCTTACAGACCTATAACCGAGGCGCCTCGCATCCAACAACCACACAGGTGAAAAGTATATAAATGTCAGCCAGTTTAAGCACTGACACCACCACTAGCTAGAAAGAAACGTCGTGCACTCCTTAGGCCCTTATCCCGTTTTTGACTCATACCGAGGTATGAGGCTCGCGAATTCACGCTATACACAAAGCTACGCCACACAGGCCGTGCTTTGATCGTCAACCACAAGACTTTGCTTTTCAACAGAAGTCTTGATCAATTGCCACTTACGCTTGCCACACTGGCAATTCACTCCATGCGACTGATGTCCATCGATGTACAACCTCTGAGCTCGTACGTCTCAGAGAAGGGCGTTAAGTAAGAGAATAAATTCTCCGTCGCCAAACAGATGTATATTTAATAGAGATCAATCAACACAGAATAAAATCCAATGTCAGACACACAATCCATTTGCAAGTTCGTTCTGGGTCTGAACGAAACCGGAGGCACTTTCCTCGCATATCCATCGATCTCCAAGTACGTCTGGATGATCACCAACTGGTTCCCTCATCTTGGGTGTACAGCCCAATCAAGATCATCAGTAATCACCCAAACGATGTGAAGACTTCCGGTCTTCGACCACCGTCTTCATCTTCGATGTAACACCCCGAATTTCGGTTAATGCTAAAATTCACTAATTGCAGAATAAATAATCTCAGATGTGAGAATTGGGGGAAACGGGCTGCGTCATTGCGTTCGTCTCGGAAAAATACGCAGAATAGAGTCCGAAATTTTGTAAATCGGAGTCCGTATGACCCAGTTAAGGCCCAAAGAAGTTTTCAGAAAATTCAAAATTAAAAACAGATTTGAAATTCAGTTTTAAAACATAATTGGAGCCAAAAGCGGAGGTGGCGGGAAAGTTCCCGCCTAGCCCCGTGTCGATAGGCATGTCGACAGGGGTGTCGACAGGCATGTCGACAGGGATGTCGACAGCCCTATCGACAGGGGTGTCGACACAGGGTGTCGGCCCTGTTGATCTGGGTGCACCAGATCTGGTTTTTGGTTTAGTCTTGGGCTGGGTTCTAGAGATTTCCTAAATCTAACGGACCTAATCTAACCTAGGGTTAATCTAAGGGCCTAAAACACTCGCCTAATCTATAAATACACCCTAAACCTACCCTAATCCATACTAAAAATAGTAATGATGGCCTCATGCCGCCAAAATCAAACTTGAGAGAGCCTCCACTAGTTTATGAAGGAAGTTGCAAGACTCTAATCAATCTCTAATCATCACCATCTTCATGTTTAGCAACTAATTCCACTTCATAAGTTTGCTAATCTTGGGTTTGGTGAGTTTCTATCACTTTAACATCAATTGCTAAAGTAAGTAGATTGGGTGTAATGAGACTTATGGTCTTAAATGCGGATTAGTGAGTTTGAATCATTTGTAATGATATGCTACTCTATGTTTTCCTATGTTTATGCATAATTAATAAGTGGGTTTATGCATGTTTGATAAGTTGGTTTATGCATGCTTAATAAGTTGGTTTATGCATGTTTAACAAGTGGGTTTATGCATGTTTAACAAGTTGGTTTATGCAAGTTTAATATGCAAGTTATGTGTATGCTTAAATGCAAGTTTAACATGATACGCAAGTTATGCATGCTTATGCAAGTATGTGGATGCTTATGCAAGTATGTGAATGCTTATGCAAGTTATGTGTATGCTTAAATGCAAGTTTAACATGATATGCAAGTTATGCATGCTTATGCAAGTATGTGGATGCTTATGCAAGTATGTGAATGCTTATGCAAGTTATGTGTATGCTTAAATGCATGTTTATGAGAATGCTTATATGCAAGTTCAACATGATATGCAAGATATGTGTATGATAATATGCAAGTTCGTATGCAACATGTTATGCAAGTCATGTGTATGATAATATGCAAGTTTGGGTTAAATGTAGTTGGGTTAATATATGCTCATATATGCAAGTTGACATCCTCTTAACCCATGACAAAGTTATATGCTAAGATTTGGTTAAACCCATGATATTTGTGATGGATCTTCTCTCTATTATGTCATGAAATGAGAACGATTTACGTGGGGAACGATGGGGTTAGTAAATATGTTAATAAAAGTATGATTGGGTATGATTAAGCATACCATAAAAAAATAAATTAACATAAGTGGGAATTTACCTATTGAGTTAGGTCTACCCCATGGGAATTTACCTATTGAGTTAGGTCTACCCATGATATGAAAAACTTGATATTAATTAGGGATAATTAATATGGGGGTGATTAATTAGGTGTAATTAATCGACTAAGACACGAGGTTGGACTCATTTGTAGTGTAAAACTGCCCGGACCCTACCGGCTTAACCAGTTGCTACAAACGTCAGCCCAATGTGAGAGGTCTTAGCCATAAATTAAATACGTGATTAAAGTAAAGACACGAGGTTAGACTCTGTTATGACGTAAGACTGCCCGGACCCTACTCCGGCTTAACCAGGCGGTCATAACAGCCAGTCTAATGTGGGAGGTCTTTATGGGAGATCACGATCTTAATTAATTAAGAAACACTTAACCATATTAGCATGTAGTGGGACATGAGGGGTTAAGTGGGTGCCTTGGGTGGCATGTGGAAATTTAGTGGTTGCCTTGGGTGGCATGTGGAAATCTAGTGGGTTGCCTTGGGTGGCAATAGAAAATACGATTAGAATACTTAACCAAGTGGAAACATGTAATTAAACATGATTAAAGGGTTAAGTGGGATACACTAGATAAGTGACAAGCTTAAGTGGGTAGCTTGTGGGGGCCCATTTCAACCAGTAACCCATATGTATCTTATTGGGCTCGACCCATGTCGAGGACGGGACACGCGTACTGGGCTTGACTATAAGAGGCCAAAACGGGTTAGCGGTGGCAACGCAAGTCCAACGGGTTTCATATGCGTGTGTGGGCCCGGGCTGGTAGATAAGCCGTTGTTGCATCGTGTAGATATAAGCCGTGCACCGTTAATTATATCGGGTTGCCACTTTGGGGAGTGATACACCCCACTGTGGGGCCGGCACGGGTATCTACGGTAGGGAGCCGATCATTTGGGAGTAGTGGGTACACCTAGTGGAGATAGGGGCAGACGGCACCTATGTAGTCAGCTAGGAGTACACGAAACTACTGGATAGAATTACTAAGTACACTTAGTGGGATCAACCTTTAAGTAGGAATTACCCTTGGGTGGGTAGAACTGGTGTGGTGCAGTGTAGTAATTATCCTTGGGTGGGTAAATGCGTCTTTACAGTTATCTTAGTTTATCCTAAGTCTACCAAGCTGCTTAGTGTAGCCATTCATCCCCAGACATTACCGTATGTCAAGTTTATGTCTTCCCTGGTTACTTTAATGATTGTATTGTTAAAGTTATAGGACTCGCTCAGACTTATGTCTGACCCTGTTGTTTTTATCTTTTTTCCCAACCCTCAGGTCCTACGGTGGATCCTAGCAGTAGTGGAGCTTGATCGGATTGCGGTTCCAGTCTTTAGGAGCTTGGATAGATGTAAAGCTCCAGTTACCCAGTTATCTTTTCTTTTGTCCTGGCTATTGTATGAGAGAGTGGGATTATGTACTTCTTTATTTTGATGGATATTGTACTTGACTTTTATTGTGGTTTTATGATGTAACCAGACATGTTTACTTCCGCTGTTATGAGATGATGTTTTAAATTTCAAGTACTATTTATATCTGTCTTGTTGTAATTTTTCTGTTCTATATTCACTAAAATACTCCACCGATGCTATGGCATTCCCTTAGTGAGTGATCGTAGCGGAAGTGGGGTGTTACACGTGGTATCAGAGCAAAGGTTACCGGAACAGATAAAATTTTTAGAAAACTATTTTTCTAAAAACATTTTTGGAAAAGATATTTTCAAAAACATGTCTTTAAAGAGAAAAGTTTTTGAAAGGAAAGCATAATCACCAATAGCCATATCTTTATCTTTCGAATTCTCCGTTTTGAATCTTTCCTTTTTCGTTTCAGCATGGCTGAGAATCTTAACTTTCCGGAGGGTGTGACGATACCAGTATGGTATAGGAGATTGATGGAGGCTAGGGCCACCACTACGGGTCCAGCAAATGTTCCTCCACCAACCGTAGCACCCGATCTTCCTCCTCCCCCTCCTCCTCGCACGGATACTTTTGCTAAGACTTGCAAGGAATTCAAAGCTATGGGAGGAAAACCTTTTCAAGGATCTGAAACTTTTGCGGAGGCTAGAGATTGGCTTAAGGAGGTGGAAGAGTTGATAGATATCTTTGAGATGGAAGAAGGAAAGAAAGTCAAGTTAGCTGCTTGGTTAATGAAGGGAGAGGCCTCATTCTGGTGGGAGGTCACTAATGGAGAACGCCCCGTTGACTCTTGGGCGGATTTTAGGCAAAGATTTGTGGCAAAGTTTCTCTCAAGGGCGGAGGAAAACTTGTATATGGAAAGATTTTTGACTCTAAAGCAAGGAAATCTCTCAGTGAAGGAATATGTCAACAAGTTTACTCAATTGGCAAGGTTTGGCCTAGACATGGTGAATACACCGGAGAAGAAGGCTTTGAGGTTTGTGAAAGGCTTGAATGAACCGATGCATGGGTTGGCTATGACTCATATCCCTATGGGGGCCACCTTCGAGAGGCTAGTTGACATGGCACTCATGCATGAAGAAGAGAAGGGTCCCAATGCTAATAAGGCACCCGAGAAGAAGGGAGATCAAAAGAAACCTCAGCAACAACAGCAAAATAAAGGTGGGAAAGGCAACGGTGGCAAGGGCAAGAAGAAGAAGTGTTTCAATTGTGGGACACCTGGCCACCTAAGCAAGGATTGTCGCAAGAAGAAGAAGACTGGCTGCTTCCACTGTGGCGAAGCAGGGCATCTAATGAAAGACTGTCCTAAGAAGGGGCAAAGGACGGGGTCTACCTCAGGAGGATAGGTGCAAGCTCTTATGGCACCAGGTCAGGCTAGGGGGCAAGTACAGGCTCTCGCGGTCCCACCGATTCAGGAGAGAGGTAGAACTATTTCCGTTGAAAGTCTGGTTTTTCTATTTGATCATCCTGTCCGTACATTGTTTGATTCAGGCGCATCGCATTCGTTTATCTCATCATCATTAGTTGAGTCACTGCACTTAGACACCAGTCTGGTAGATGATCCCTTGGTTGTTTCAAACCCAATTGGGGGCTCCACTTATTTGTCCATGATATGTTTGGGTTTGAAGATTTCTATACTTAGCATTGAGTTTAGATGTGATGCTTTTGTTTTGGGCTTCACGGGCTATGGGTTGATTTTGGGCATGGACTGGTTATCCAGTAATGGTGCCATTCTTGATTGCGAAAGGAGAGTTGTTAGGCTCATGACCCGCTTGGGTAACACTCTCGAGATCTCTTGTAATCCTGTGGGTTCTGTTATGCTAAGTTATCTTGAATCGCTTGACGCTTCGGTCGAGAGTTTGCAATCTGTTAGAGTGGTCCGGGAATACTCGGATGTGTTTGAGGAGGTGAAGGGCTTACCTCCGAAGCGGGAGATTGACTTCCGAATATATCTGGTGGATAATGCTAAACCTGTATCTTTACCAGTGCGCCACATGGCTCCTCGTGAGAGGAGGGAACTCCATAAGCAAGTGGGGGAGTTGCTTGAGAAGGGGTTCATAAGACGGAGTATATCGGAGTGGGGTGCTCCAGTAGTATTTGCTACGAAGGCGGATGGGTCCCTCAGACTTTGTGTAGACTATAGAGAACTCAACAAGCTCACAAAGAAGAATAGACACCCATTGCCGAGGATTGATGATCTTTTCGATCAGTTGGCTGGCGCCTCAGTATTTTCTCAGTTGGACTTAGCCACGGGGTTTCATCAGTTGAGGGTGGCTGAGGATAGCATAGACAAGACTGCCTTTAGGACTCCGGATGGTTTCTATGAGTGGCTGGTGATGCCATTTGGGTTGACGAACGCCCCTGCATACTTTGTTGATTTGATGAGTAGGGTGTTCAGGGAGTTCCTTAATAAATTCGTGGTGGTCTTTGTGGATGATATCTTAGTATTTTCTAAGAGTGAAGAAGAGCATGCCCTACATCTTGGGGAGGTATTGAAGACTCTTCGAGCACATAGCCTTAAGGCTAAATTCTCTAAATGTCACTTCTGGAGGAAGGAAGTGCGATTCTTGGGGCACGTGGTCTCCAAGGAAGGGATAGTTGTGGATCCCGCAAAGGTAGTATCAATTCAAGATTGGAAGGTTTCGAAGAATGCTACCGAAGTAAGAAGTTTCTTGGGGATGGCGGGTTATTATAGGAAGTTTATCAAAGACTTTGCAAAGATATCAGCCCCATTAACCCGCTTAACGAAGAAGAATCTTGTTTTCACATGGGACGTAGATTGTGATGATGCGTTCCGACGGTTAAAGAGAGCTTTAACCACTGCTCCAGTTTTAGTGTTGCCAGATGGGAGCAAGCCATTTGTTGTTTATACCGATGCTTGTGGAACAGGGCTTGGCGCAGTCTTAATGCAAGAGGGAAGGGTAATAGCCTATGGTGGAAGGCAGTTGAGAGTGCATGAGAAAAATTACCCTACCCATGATCTAGAGTTGGCCGCTATTGTTTTTGCGCTTAAGATTTGGCGCCATTATCTTCTTGGTGAGAGATTCGAATTGTTCACTGACCACAAATCATTGAAGTACTTGTTTTCTCAGAAGGATTTGAATCTGAGACAGCAAAGGTGGATGGAGTTCTTAGCATCCTATGATTTCGAGATAGCGTATACCCCTGGCAAGGGTAACGTGGTGGCGGACGCCTTGAGCAGAAAGAGGTTGTCCTTGAGTCCATTGTTCGTAGAACAACGAAGCTTGGAATTTATCTCGATGTTTGATTTCAGACCTTCCATTGATTATGTACCCGGTTTGCTAGCTTCCTTGGAGGTTAGACCTACTCTTTTAGGGCGAATTGGAGAAGCACAGAGGGACGACCCACAGTTGGTTGAGTTGGTGGAGAAGCTCATAAGGGGGAGTCGTCCAGCCATTTGAGTAGGTACACCCTGGACGATAGGGGGTGCTTGCGTAGAGACGGTAGACTGTGTGTACCGCAAGACGAGGGTTTGAGGAAGGTTATTCTCGATGATGCACACCGTTGTAGGATGACCATTCATCCCGGTGGGGACAAGATGTACCAAGACATGAAGAGGGCTTTCTTCTGGGCCGATATGAAGAAAGATGTGGCCGAGTATGTCGCTCGATGCTTGGTGTGCCAACAAGTGAAGGCGGAGCAAAAGAAACCTAGTGGGTTGCTTCACCCATTGGAAGTTCCGCAATGGAAGTGGGATAGCGTCTCGATGGATTTTATTGACGGGTTACCCAGATCAAGAAAGGGTAATACAGGAATTTGGGTTGTGGTAGACAGACTTACTAAAAGCGCCCATTTCATACCTGTGAAGAGCAAGAGGACTGCTCTATGGCTAGCTTCAGTATATCTTCGAGAGATAGTTCGATTACATGGGGTACCCTCTAGCATAGTGAGTGACCGAGATCCTATCTTCACTAGTGAGTTCTGGAGAAGTTTGCAAGAAGCAGTGGGGACTCAATTGTGTCTGAGCACCGCATATCATCCTCAGACGGACGGCCAGACTGAGAGGGTGAATCGTGTTCTAGAAGATCTTTTGAGACTTTATATCTTAGATTTTGGAGGTACATGGGAAGAGCATCTTCCATTGGTGGAGTTCGCATATAATAACAGCTTTCAGTCCAGTATTGGTATGGCTCCTTTCGAAGCTCTCTATGGAAGGCCTTGTCGATCTCCTACATGTTGGTGGGAATCTACGGATAAGATCTTGCTTGGGCCAGATATGGTTAGAGAGACTACAGAGAAGATTGATTTGATTCGAAGAAGGATGAAAGCAGCGCAAGATAGGCAAAAATCTTATGCGGACAAGAGAAGGACGGATCTTGAGTTTGAAGTTGGGGACATGGTCTTTGTCAAAGTGTCTCCGTTACGAAATGTGGTTCGCTTTGGATCTGTTGGGAAGTTAGCACCAAGGTTCGTAGGGCCATTTCCCATTAAGGAAAGGATTGGACGGATGGCATATAGAGTGGAGTTGCCCGACAGACTTAGTGGGGTACATGATGTATTCCATGTGTCACATTTGAGGAAGTGCTTACACGAGACGGCAGAGGTGGTAGAGCCGAGCTTGCTTAAAGAAGTGGAAGTAGAGCGTGATGCGACTATTCGACGAGCTCCTACCCGCATCCTTGGGTCAGAGACTAGGAAGTTGAGAAACAGAGAGGTTCAACTAGTCAAAGTGCAATGGGGAGAAGATGAGGGCAACGCAATTTGGGAGACGGAAGCGAAGATGCGTTCATTGTACCCATTTCTTTTTGAGGGTATGTCTTTACTTTCTCCTCTATCGTTGTCTAGTACTTATCTTATCTTTAGTATATCCTCTCGTTAGTACTGTTTGACCTTTAGGTAGGGTAAACCTATGGTTGAAACATGTGTTTGAGACATGTTATGGTTGATGGATGCAAGTGGATGCAAGTGTTTGCTAGTGGTTGCTCATGGATGCATATACACACTCTAGGCACTAGATCGGCTCAGTCACTTCATATTGCATATTGCATAAAATTGTTTGTAGGAAGCTATATTTATGGATGTATAATGATTGTGTTATCATATGGATGATGCATTTTGGTGAATGATTGTGCACTCATGTAGATATTGTATGTGTCGATAGGGTTCTCTCGCATACATAATGGATGCATGGCACTATCATGGTTTGCATATGTTCATACATTAGATAGGGAACATATACACACACTTTTTGCATATGCTCATACATCATTAGAAATTGTTTTAAGGACAATGGATGCCCGTGTTTGATGGAGTGAGTAGATGGTTTTTTGGATGGTAGGACATGCATTCTCCTTAGCTTAGAGATTTCGGGGACGAAATCCTTTAAGGAGGGGAGAATGTAACACCCCGAATTTCGGTTAATGCTAAAATTCACTAATTGCAGAATAAATAATCTCAGATGTGAGAATTGGGGGAAACGGGCTGCGTCATTGCGTTCGTCTCGGAAAAATACGCAGAATAGAGTCCGAAATTTTGTAAATCGGAGTCCGTATGACATAGTTAAGGCCCAAAGAAGTTTTCAGAAAATTCAAAATTAAAAACAGATTTGAAATTCAGTTTTAAAACATAATTGGAGCCAAAAGCGGAGGTGGCGGGAAAGTTCCCGCCTAGCCCCGTGTCGACAGGCATGTCGACAGGGGTGTCGACAGGCATGTCGACAGGGGTGTCGACGGGGGTGTCGACACAGGGTGTCGGCCCTGTTGATTTGGGTGCACCAGATCTGGTTTTTGGTTGAGTCTTGGGCTGGGTTCTAGAGATTTCCTAAATCTAACGGACCTAATCTAACCTAGGGTTAATCTAAGGGCCTAAAACACTCACCTAATCTATAAATACACCCTAAACCTACCCTAATCCATACTAAAAATAGTAATGATGGCCTCATGCCGCCAAAATCAAACTTGAGAGAGCCTCCACTAGTTTATGAAGGAAGTTGCAAGACTCTAATCAATCTCTAATCATCACCATCTTCATATTTAGCAACTAATTCCACTTCATAAGTTTGCTAATCTTGGGTTTGGTGAGTTTCTATCGCTTTAACATCAATTGCTAAAGTAAGTAGATTGGGTGTAATGAGACTTATGGTCTTAAATGCGGATTAGTGAGTTTGAATCATTTGTAATGATATGCTACTCTATGTTTTCCTATGTTTATGCATAATTAATAAGTGGGTTTATGCATGTTTGATAAGTTGGTTTATGCATGCTTAATAAGTTGGTTTATGCATGTTTAACAAGTGGGTTTATGCATGTTTAACAAGTTGGTTTATGCAAGTTTAATATGCAAGTTATGTGTATGCTTAAATGCAAGTTTAACATGATACGCAAGTTATGCATGCTTATGCAAGTATGTGGATGCTTATGCAAGTATGTGAATGCTTATGCAAGTTATGTGTATGCTTAAATGCAAGTTTAACATGATATGCAAGTTATGCATGCTTATGCAAGTATGTGGATGCTTATGCAAGTATGTGAATGCTTATGCAAGTTATGTGTATGCTTAAATGCATGTTACGCAAGTTATGAGAATGCTTATATGCAAGTTCAACATGATATGCAAGATATGTGTATGATAATATGCAAGTTCATATGCAACATGTTATGCAAGTCATGTGTATGATAATATGCAAGTTTGGGTTAAATGTAGTTGGGTTAATATATGCTCATATATGCAAGTTGACATCCTCTTAACCCATGACAAAGTTATATGCTAAGATTTGGTTAAACCCATGATATTTGTGATGGATCTTCTCTCTATTATGTCATGAAATGAGAACGATTTACGTGGGGAACGATGGGGTTAGTAAATATGTTAATAAAAGTATGATTGGGTATGATTAAGCATACCATAAAAAAATAAATTAACATAAGTGGGAATTTACCTATTGAGTTAGGTCTACCCCATGGGAATTTACCTATTGAGTTAGGTCTACCCATGATATGAAAAACTTGATATTAATTAGGGATAATTAATATGGGGGTGATTAATTAGGTGTAATTAATCGACTAAGACACGAGGTTGGACTCATTTGTAGTGTAAAACTGCCCGGACCCTACCGGCTTAACCAGTTGCTACAAATGTCAGCCCAATGTGAGAGGTCTTAGCCATAAATTAAATACGTGATTAAAGTAAAGACACGAGGTTAGACTCTGTTATGACGTAAGACTGCCCGGACCCTACTCCGGCTTAACCAGGCGGTCATAACAGCCAGTCTAATGTGGGAGGTCTTTATGGGAGATCACGGTCTTAATTAATTAAGAAACACTTAACCATATTAGCATGTAGTGAGACATGAGGGGTTAAGTGGGTGCCTTGGGTGGCATGTGGAAATTTAGTGGTTGCCTTGGGTAGCATGTGGAAATCTAGTGGGTTGCCTTGGGTGGCAATAGAAAATACGATTAGAATACTTAACCAAGTGGAAACATGTAATTAAACATGATTAAAGGGTTAAGTGGGATACACTAGATAAGTGACAAGCTTAAGTGGGTAGCTTGTGGGGGCCCATTTCAACCAGTAACACATATGTATCTTATTGGGCTCGACCCATGTCGAGGATGGGACACGCGTACTGGGCTTGACTATAAGAGGCCAAAACGGGTTAGCAGTGGCAACGCAAGTCCAACGGGTTTCATATGCGTGTGTGGGCCCGGGCTGGTAGATAAGTCGTTGTTGCATCGTGTAGATATAAGCCATGCACCGTTAATTATATCGGGTTGCCACTTTGGGGAGTGATACACCCCACTGTGGGGCCGGCACGGGTATCTACGGTAGGGAGCCGATCATTTGGGAGTAGTGGGTACACCTAGTGGAGATAGGGGCAGATGGCACCTATGTAGTCAGCTAGGAGTACACGAAACTACTGGATAGAATTACTAAGTACAATTAGTGGGATCAACCTTTAAGTAGGAATTACCCTTGGGTGGGTAGAACTGGTGTGGTGCAGTGTAGTAATTATCATTGGGTGGGTAAATGCATCTTTACAGTTATCTTAGTTTATCCTAAGTCTACCAAGCTGCTTAGTGTAGCCATTCATCCCCAGACATTACCGTATGTCAAGTTTATGTCTTCTCTGGTTACTTTAATGATTGTACTGTTAAAGTTATAGGACTCGCTCAGACTTATGTCTGACCCCGTTGTTTTTATCTTTTTTCCCAACCCTCAGGTCCTACAGTGGATCCTAGCAGTAGTGGAGCTTGATCGGATTGCGGTTCCAGTCTTTAGGAGCTTGGATAGATGTAAAGCTCCAGTTACCCAGTTATCTTTTCTTTTGTCCTGGCTATTGTATGAGACAGTGGGATTATGTACTTCTTTATTTTGATGGATATTGTACTTGACTTTTATTGTGGTTTTATGATGTAACCAGACATGTTTACTTCCGCTGTTATGAGATGATGTTTTAAATTTCAAGTACTATTTATATCTGTCTTGTTGTAATTTTTCTGTTCTATATTCACTAAAATACTCCACCGATGCTATGGCATTCCCTTAGTGAGTGATTGTAGCGGAAGTGGGGTGTTACATTCGACTTATCGCCGAATCGGTTATTCAGAATGGGTATAAACCTGGCCTTTCCGAATAACCCGTGTATATAATAAACACGTGTTACACAAAAAAAACATACGCCTCATTCCAATTCAGAATATTCTTTTATTCAAATTTTCACACTCTTAGGGAAAGGTTCCCATTAATTTTATCAAAGATAAATTCTTATAAATGTATTCTTTAATCTTCCTTTGGATATCATTTCAAACCATATTATGGTTTTACAAACTAGTCGGGATTAGCGAACCACACCGAAGTAATTATTTATTTTATTTCTCAATCCCAACCTATTCATCCCATGGAGAAAACTGGTAATACTCCATATCTAACACCAAGGTGTTATCGGTAAATATTAATTACCATTTCACGTTCAAATCTAATTAAAGATTTAACTATCGCTTTGGAGCAAAATTGGTGGTACTCCATTCTCGATCACCTTTCAGATTTGATAATTTAAATTATCAATTCACATTTCAATCTAATTAAAGATTCATTAAAACTCCACTTAGTTTTAATCTTCCCACAAATCAATATCCCGTCTTTAACTGGGTTAAAGAACCAATGTCATTTAAAACACGATTCCCGATAAACCCAAAATCACATTCTATTGTTAATCGGGTTAACGAACAGGTGTTATTCAAAACACCGCTCACGATAAACCCAAGAACCAATTTAAATTCAATTCCAATTAATATTATTTAATTAGTACACTTCATTAAATATAAATAGAAAGATTTACTCTTTTTCTCAATTGGGCTTAAGAACAGTGTTAATGAAGACACCATTCACGACAAACCCCAATCACATTTGATATTAAATACAAGGCTCTGAATAGAAAATATACAGGCTTATATTCAATATCAAATTCTGAAACCAACAAATATTGTATTGGAAATAACGATATAAAATATATCTTTCAAATTTCCACAACCATATCTGTACAATCACGAAATCCAACATTGAAATATTCCGAAGACAATCTCGATTCAAATCTATCTCCACTTCACGTATTGGAATTCTGATTATTTTTAAAACCACTTCAAATTCAATTTATTTATTTCAAAAATAAATTGATTTTAATTCTAGTTCAAAACTAGTTCATTTTGATAAAAATCTATTTTTATCTTTTCAAATATGGAGTTTTTCAGCCCAATTTTTCCCAAATCATTTCTTATGATTTTACACAAATTATTGATATTTTTAATAATTTTATCAAGGCCCGTACATTCGATTTCCATCAACGGCCATCGAACTGCACTTACAGCGACCTTTTCCAAATTTGATTTTTGGACATAATTCCAAATCCAACCGTTAGATTTTAAATTTCTAATATTCATTGGAAAGCTATTTCCGATACGAACCCAACAGTTCCGGTTTTTAGGAGAATCCTATGGTCGGATCTCCCGTAATGTCCATTCGAAGTTAATGGTCGAAATTCACGAACTACCGCAGCGCGGCGCGTTCTATTCAGTCCATTATATATATATATATAATATATATATTATATATTTCGTCGATTTCCTTTTAAAACGTATTTTATAAATCGATTTAAATTCGTTTTCGAAATGATTTCAACTTCATATTCAATTTCAAATCAAAATTGAATATTCCATATCATCAATATATATATATATATAAATGATAATATTTTCAAAACGTTATATTTTGAAATCACTTCCTTTCCTATATTCATTATAAAAACGAATATAATCGATATAAATATTGCTCACGTCAAAATGACGCGTCTCTAATCAACACGGCTTTATATATTTCAATAAATTCGTTATTCTGTTCCACAAATGAATATTTATTCTATTCAACACATGAATCTATATTTCTTTCAACACATGAATATTCTCAACACATGAGCACTATCAACACACGACTATTTATATTATTTAATATATTTTATAAAATTATGGTATCTATCGTTTGATTTTTAAATCAGACTCCAACCGTAAAGTAGTAAGAGAATGATTCCCTAAGTATTAACGCCGAAGGCCGAAACCAATATCCGATCAATACCCTGGAAACCACTCATCTTATCAATTTTTTAGTTAGTTTCTAACTTTACATATGATAAAGACGTAAATTTTATTGTTAAAATATTTCTTTCAACACATGACTATATATTCTATATTCTTTATTTTCCCAATTGGAATGAGGCCCAATCAATTGCCATATAATGTTAATTATATGGTTTCCATACAACACATGTATATAATAGCAACGATAAATAATCCACCATCATCCAAAGTGCACCACACAACTGCATAAGCATCAAATATAAATAATTAACGCTCACACAGTCTGTCGACCAATCGATCGACATACAATGAAATAATTGGGATTAGTGTACGCCAAATATCATCCCAACACCCGTGTGGGGTTTCAAATCAACAAACACTTATTTCTATTCATTCACATACCCATTAAAAATTATATTTTTAACGATAAAATATTTTTAACTATATAAATATTTTATTTCCTTTCACATCACACAATCAATTTTCACCACAACCAACAATCAAACATACAAGCCATCCATGGTCTGTGGACGACGGGTGTCGGGTGCTACTAAGCACCGTCTGCATCCTAGTATATATTCTAACTAGAAAAAGAAATTTAAAGTGAGAAGTTCTCACCAACTAGCTAAAACAAACGCCATGACTCTTCATATGCAGAAATCTTCGCCGTGCTCGCCCCTCTGTCAATTTCGTTGTCCGTAGCCACTACATATATGAAAATCATATTTTTATATTGTTGCTATGTATATAAAAATTCTATTTTTACACTGCTACTATATAGATAAAAATTCTATTTTTACACCGTTGTTCATATAATAAAGATTATATTTTTATCACGCTATTCTCTACATAATGATTTCGCCTTTTCAAATATAAAGACTTCGCCTTTTCAAATATAAAGATTTCGCCTTTTCAAATATAAAGATTTTGCCTATTCAAATATAAAGATTTCGCCTTTTCAAATATAAAGATTTCGCCTTTTCAAATATAAAGATTTCGCCTTTTCAAATATAAAGACTTCGCCTTTTCAAATATAAAGACTTCGCCTTTTTATATTTAAAGAATCAACCTTTCTATTTTTAAAGAACTCATCTTTTTATTTTTTAAAACCCAATCTTATCACATAGAAAAATATAATCTTTTCATGTATAAAATCAACTCTTTTTAGTTAACAAAATCCAATCTTTTATTGTTTAAAACTGAAATTAAACAAGGTTTTATCCTTACATTAACTAGAAAAAAGAAAATAAAATAAAATAAATGGGAAAAAGAAAGACTTACATCATTTTTTTTAAAAAAGGGGGAAAGGCTTCATTGTCTGGCGCCACGGGGGAGGGGGGGCTTGCGCTCCAGCCGGCGGCAGCAGGCCTGGGGGGATCGACGGTGGGAGAGCAGCGTCGGACTGCAGGGGGTGGCGGATCCAGGAGCTGCTGGTAGCGAACTAGGGTCTGGCGGCGGTAGGGTTTCAAGGGGGGGCTAGGGCTCGGGACTGGTTCCCATCGGAGGAGAGAGGAGAGAACGGAGGAGGGCTTGGACGTGGTGGCACCCCGCCCTGAGCGACGGTGGACCTAATCGGGGGAGGGGGGCGGCGGATCGCGACCCCCCTGCTATTTTTCCTTTTTTTCGCTTTTGAAAAACAATGAACGGGGGGGGGGGGGGCTAGCAGAGAGATAAAGGGCTTGGCCCAATATAATAATATATATTTTATTTAATTTTAAATTCGAAAAGTTGACTTTTTAATTTGAACTCAAAACGAGGCCCACCGCCTGTCGTCCATAGCTAACTACCCCCATTCCGAACACAATGGGATATGTATCGTAAGCTGATTCGATCGTTTCGATCAGTTTCCATTTAAATCAAAATTTAAATCTATATATTCTATTTTAAACGTACATTTCAAATTACCGGGGCCACATACAGTCTCTAAAAATTCCCGAAAAATTATTTCTAGCTTCGTATTGACGATACGGTCCTAACAAAACTAATTTCATCGAATTCTGAGACCATTTGAAAAATGGCCATTTTTTTAGTCGATTAAAATCAACTGAAACTGGTCAAACGCGTTTTCCTTTGGCATGCTCACATATTGAATCAAAAAATTATGAAATTTGAAACTTAGCAATAATTAGACATCCCGGATCCAACAAAAGTGGTTTCGTCGAAAACCGAGGTCGTTTGCAAAATTTCCATTTTTAAGGGCTAAAATTCCATAGCGACTATTCTGAATTTTCAACTGGACATATCTTTTGATTCCCGCTATGAAATTTCAATTTTTCGGATTCGCTGGAAATATATTCTCAATTAGATTCAAATATTTTTGGTTTCACTAAAATCCGGTTTATTTTGCACCCGGTACATTCATTTAAAGTTTGAAATTGAATTATCGAACTACCGCGCCATTTTCAATTCCTTTTATAATTATAAATAAAATATTTATATTCTAACGATGATCTACATAACTATATACGTTCTAATTCTATTCAAAATAAATTTCTCTTCGATATTATTTAAAATAATTCATTTTAAATATTCAAAATTCACTAAAATTGCTATAATAAAAATTTCAAATTGGCTCGCATTTTCCGGGTTGTTACAATCTCCCCCACTTAAAACTTTTCGTCCCCGAAAAGGAACGAAGCCGAAAATTGTTTAACTGATCAACTCAACTTTCACTATTTTCTCTAGGCTTAAGTTCTTCAACTTTTCAGTTTCTAATAACTTTTCAAAATTTACAAAAATTTGGCTAACACCCTAAATTTCTGAAAAATTTCGCCATAACCTCCCCTGCACCGGGGACTTTGGGATATTTCATATAGCCTCCCATGGCCTTCTTCAATCAAAAAGAAAATGAAAAAGCCAAGCGGCTAGCCAATCGGCTCATAAAATCATCATCACCCAAACAAATCAGTAAATTATGGTAAACATGTACCTATTTGTCGGGCAAACAATTTTATTCTTCTGCTTTAGCCTCCTTGCTATGACCTGTTCAATGTAAGTACACGTATATGCAAGCAAATGCAACCAATTTTCAATACAATTCAATATTTGATTCTATTAGGCGTAATGGTTCAAAATTTCAAACAAATAGACAAACAACACAACCATCAATCAATTAGTGGATTAACGTTTCAAATTCATAATTTGATATATATACAGAAAATCATGTTTTTTATGCCAAATCACAACAAATAATCCTAAGTAAATTTTGGTTCTCAAACCAGTCTAATGGAAATATATAGATATCACACCTTCGAAACACGAACATAAATATTGATGATGCCATGGTCATTATCAACATCATCTCCGGGCGACTAAAGTGTGATTCTATATCTATCCAGTATATTAAAACTTCGAATATACGTTCATGACGCGAATATGCAAAACCTTTATATACTAGATTGATCAAATTCAATATAAATAAATATTCAAATATGTATAAGCGATTTAAATTTCGAAACAAAATTGTTTTCATTTGAAAAATATACTCCTCACACTCGCTCTAGGATAATACTACTGATCCTATCTCTAACGAGTCATTCTAATTGGATATTACTAATCCAATATCTGATGAATTCTTTCGTATGGTTCTAACGTGTCTTGTTCTCGAGCTCTGTAAACCAAAGCTCTGATACCAACTATGATAGCCCATAACTTCCCCGGTAAGGAAAGCCCGGATTATCTTGAGAACATGACATAATAGAACGCAAACAGAAGGACATTTCATTGTTTATAACAACAATTCCATCAGAATACAAGAATATACAGAGTATGAATAAATACTACACATTTGATAAACATCAGAGATTTAAATACATTATGGCAGCGGAAAATTAATACAAAATACAACTGAAAGTACTACATGGATACAGAGCTTTCCGAGCATCGTTCCAGCTGTAAATCAGGATCATGTGAATATAAATCTGCAAAACCAAAACTACTAGCTGCCCATGTGGAAAATCGGGGCACCCAGAGTTTAGGTTGAAACAATAAACTCCAGGTCAGTCATGTGATTGGTGTGAGAACTAAAACAGTTATTAATCTTTATTTTAAAGTTCGGTAAATCAAGGGACCACGCCGTATAACATGGAACGGCTTTCCTTCCAAGAATACCAGTGCATAAAACAAACAGCGCAATGCTAAATAAAGAAAAATGAAGCTATTATAAGACCCATGTCCCATCACACAATGCAACTCAAGCCGGAGGATATGGTTTTTACCTTATAATAACCAAAGCATGCTTGATACGTTTAAAACACATTATTTTCATATTACTATAAGTGTATAGTGTCAAAACAATTTCAATCATAAATATCAATCAAAGGCGGCATGAATGACCCATACCACTATGTCGCCATACTAGGTTCTACAAATAAAACCGCAATATCACGTATTGGAAATTGGATTTCCGTCATGAGTCGAGGCAAGGGGTAAGCTCCTCTCTGATTCGAGATACTCTAGCAAATGTCTCAGGACCCCACTATGATCCTTTGGAACCTCTAAGGCCAGTCCTCTCCTACTTTTGAGGATTAATTATTCTTGAACACACATTTCCCGGTCCTTACAGACCTATAACCGAGGCGCCTCACATCCAACAACCATACAGGTGAAAAGTATATAAATGTCAGCCATTTTAAGCACTGACACCACCACTAGATAGAAAGAACCGTCGTGCACTCCTTGGATCCTTTTCCCATTTTTGACTCATACCGAGGTGTGAGGCTGGCGAATTCACGCTATACACAAAGCTACGCCACACAGGCCGTGCTTTGATCATCAATCACAAGACTTTGCTTTTCAACAGAAGCCTTGATCAATTGCCACTTACGCGTACCACACTGGCAATTCACTCCATGCGACTGATGTCCATCGATATACAACCTCTGAGCTCGTACATCTCAGAGAAGGGCGTTAAGCAAGAGAATAAATTCTCTGCCGCCAAACAGACGTATATTTAATAGAGATCAATCAACACAGAGTAAAATCCATTGTCAGACACACAATCCATTTACAAGTTCGTTCTGGGTCTGAACGAAACCGGAGGCACTTTCCTCCCATATCCATCGATCTCCAAGTACGTCTGGACGATCACCAACTGATTCCCTCATCTTGGGTGTACAGCCCAATCAAGATCATCAGTAATCACCCAAACGATGTGAAGACTTCCGGTCTTGGACCACCGTCTTCATCTTCAACTTATCGCCGAATCGGTTATTCAGAATGGGTATAAACCCGGCCTTTCCGAATAACCCGCGTATATAAAAAACACGTGTTACACAAACACAACATACGCCTCATTCCAATTCAGAATATTCTTTTATTCAAATTTTCACACTCTTAGGGAAAGGTTCCCATTAATTTTATCAAAGATAAATTCTTCTAAATTTATTCTTTAATCTTCCTTTGGATATCATTTCAAACCATATTATGGTTTTCCAAACTAGTCGGGATTAGCGAACCACACCGAAGTAATTATTTATTTTATTTCTCAATCCCAACCTATTCATCCCATGGAGAAAACTGGTAATACTCCATATCTAACACCACGGTGTTATCGGTAAATATTAATTACCATTTCACGTTCAAATCTAATTAAAGATTTAACTATCGCTTTGGAGCAAAACTGGTGGTACTCCATTCTCGATCACCTTTCAGATTTGATAATTTAAACTATCAATTCACATTTCAATCTAATTAAAGATTCATTAAAACTCCGCTTAGTTTTAATCTTCCCACAAATCAATATCCTGTCTTTAACTGGGTTAAAGAACCAATGTCATTTAAAACACGATTCACGATAAACCCAAAATCACATTCTATTGTTAATCGGGTTAACGAACGGGTGTTATTCAAAACACCGCTCATGATAAACCCAAGAACCAATTTAAATTCAATTCCAATTAATATTATTTAATTAGTACACTTCATTAAATCTAAATAGAAAGATTTAATCTTTTTCTCAACTGGGCTTAAGAACAGTGTTAATGAAGACACCATTCACGACAAACCCAAATCACATTTGATATTAAATACAAGGCTCTGAATAGAAAATATACCGGCTTATATTCAATATCAAATTGTGAAACCAACAAATATCGTATTGGAAATAACGATATAAAATATATCTTTCAAATTTCCACAACCATATTTGTATAATCACGAAATCCAACATCGAAATATTTCGAAGACAATTTCGATTCAAATCTATTTCCACTTCACGTATTGGAATTCTGATTATTATTAAAACCACTTCAAATTCAATTTATTTATTTCAAAAATAAATTGATTTTAATTCTAGTTCAAAACTAGTTCATTTTGATAAAAATCTATTTTTATCTTTTCAAATATGGAGTTTTTCAGCCCAATTTTTCCCAAATCATTTCTTATGATTTTACACAAATTATTGATATTTTTAATAATTTTATCAAGGCCCGTACAGTCGATTTCCATCAACGGCCATCGAACTGCACTTACAGCAACCTTTTCCAAATTTGATTTGGACATAATTCCAAATCCAACCCTTAGATTTCAAATTTCTAATGTTCATTGGAAAGCTATTTCCGATACGAACCTAACGGTTCCGGTTTTAGGAGAATCCGACGGTCGGATCTCCCGTAATGTCCATTCAAAGTCAATGGTCGAAATTCACAAACTACCGCAGCGCGGCGCGTTCTATTCAGTCCAATATAATATATATATATATATATATATATATATATTATATTTTGTCGATTTCCTTTTAAAACGTATTTTATAAATCGTTTTAAATTCGTTTTCGAAACGATTTCAACTTTATATTCAATTTCAAATCAAAATTGAATATTCCATATCATCAATATATATATAAATGATAATATTTTCAAAACGTTATATTTTGAAATCACTTCCTTTCCTATATTCATTATAAAAACGAATATAATCGATATAAATATTGCTCATGTCAAAATGGCGTGTCTTTAATCAACACGGCTTTATATATTTCAATAAATTCGTTATTCTATTCCACAAATGAATATTTATTCTATTCAACACATAAATCTATATTTCTTTCAACACATGAATATTCTCAACACATGAGCACTGTCAACAGACGACTATTTATATTATTTAATATATTTTATAAAATTATGGTATCTATCGTTTGATTTTTAAATCAGACTCCAACCGTAAAGTAGTAAGAGAATGACTCCCTAAGTATTAACGCCGAAGGCCGAAACCAATATCCGATCAATACACTGGAAACCACTCATCTTATCTATTTTTCAGTTAGTTTCTAACTTTAAATATGATAAAGATGTAAATTTTATTATTAAAATATTTCTTTCAACACATGATTATCGTCAACACATAACTATATATTCTATATTCTTTATTTTCCCAATTGGAATGAGGCTCAATCAATTACCATAAAATGTTAATTATATGGTTTCCATACAACACATGTATATAATAGCAACGATATATAATCGACCATCATCCAAAGTGTACCACACAACTGCATAAGCATCAAATATAAATAATTAACGCTCACACAGTCTGTCGACCAATCAATCGACATATAATGAAATAATTGGGATTAGTGTACGCCAAATATCATCCCAACACCCGTGTGTGGTTTCAAATCAACAAACACTTATTTTTATTCATTCACATATCCATTAAAAATTATATTTTTAATGATAAAATATTTTTAACTATATAAATATTTTATTTCCTTTCACATCACACAATCAATTTTCACCACAACCAACAATCAAACATACAAGCCATCCATGGTCTGTGGACGACGGGTGTCGGGTGCTACTAAGCACCGTCCGCATCCTAGTATATATTCTAACTAGAAAAAGAAATTTAAAGTGAGAAGTTCTCACCGACTAGCTAAACCAAACGCCACGACTCTTCATATGCAGAAATCTTCGCCGTGCTCGCCCCTCTGTCCATTTCGTTGTCCATAGCCACTACATATATAAAAATCATATTTTTATATTGTTGCTATGTATATAAAAATTCTATTTTTACACTGCTACTATATAGATAAAAATTCTATTTTTCACCGCTGTTCATATAATAAAGATTATATTTATATCACGCTATTCTCTACATAAAGATTTCGCCTTTTCAAGTATAAAGATTTCGCCTTTTCAAATATAAAGATTTCGCCTTTTCAAATATAAAGACTTCGCCTTTTCAAATATAAAGACTTCGCCTTTTTATATTTAAAGAATCAACCTTTCTATTTTTAAAGAACTCATCTTTTTATTTTTAAAAACCCAATCTTATCACATAGAAAAATATAATCTTTTCATGTATAAAATCAACTCTTTTTAGTTAACAAAATCCAATCTTTTATTGTTTAAAACAGAAATTAAACAAGGTTTTATCCCTACATTAACTAGACAAAAGAAAATAAAATAAAATAAATGGGAAAATGAAATACTTACATCGTTTTTTTTAAAAGGGGGAAGGCTTCATTGTCTGGCGCTAAAGGGGTGGCTTGCGCTCCAACCGGCGGCAGCAGGCCTGGGGGATCGACGGTGGGAGAGCAGCGTCGGACTGCAGGGGGTGGCGGATCCAGGAGCTGCTGGTGGCGAACTAGGGTCTGGCGGCGGTAGGGTTTCAAGGGGGGCTAGGGCTCGGGACTGGTTCCCATCGGAGGAGAGAGGAGAGAACGGAGGGGAGCTTGGAGGCGGCGGCGCCCTGCCCTAATCGGGGAGGGGGGGCGTATCGCGACTCCCCCTGCTACTTTTCGTTTTTTTCGCTTTTGAAAAATAATGAACGGGGGTGGGGGGGCTAGTAGAGAGATAAAGGGCTTGGCCCAATATAATAATATATATTTTATTTAATTTTAAATTCGAAAAGTTGACTTTTTAATTCGAACTCGAAACGAGGCCCACCGCCTGTCGTCCATAGCTAATTACCCCCATTCCGAACACAATGGGATATGTATCGTAAGCTGATTCGATCATTTCGATCAGTTTCCGTTTAAATCAAAATTTAAATCTATATATTCTATTTTAAACGTACATTTCAATTTACCGGGGCCACATACAGTCTCTAAAAATTCCCGAAAAATTATTTCTAGTTTCGTATTGACGATACGGTCCTAACAAAACTAATTTTATCGAATTCTGAGACCGTTTGAAAAATGTCCATTTTTTTAGTCGATTAAAATAAACTGAAACTGGTCAAACGTGTTTTCCTTTGCCACACTCACATATTGAATCGAAAAATTATGAAATTTGAAACTTAGCAATAATTAGACATCCCGGATCCAACAATAGCGGTTTCGTCGAAAACCGAGGTCGTTTGCAAAATTTCCATTTTTAAGGGCCAAAATTCCATAGTGACTATTCTGAATTTTCAACTGGACATATCTTTTGATTCCCGCTATGAAATTTCAATTTTTCGGATTCGTTGGAAAGATATTCTCAATTAGATTCAAATATTTTTGGTTTCACTAAAATCCGGTTTATTTTGCACCCGGTACATTCATTTAAAGTTTGAATTCGAATTATCGAACTACCGCGCCATTTTCAATTCCTTTTATTATTATAAATAAAATATTTATGTTCTTAGGATGATCTATATAACTGTATACATTCTAATTCTCTTCAAAATAAATTTCACGTCGATATTATTTAAAATAATTCATTTTAAATATTCAAAATTCACTAAATTTGCCAGAATAAAAATTTCAAATTGGCTCGCATTTTCCGGGTTGTTACATGTCATTTCCAATAACATAACATGTTTTACATAATTTCGTTTTATTCTAGTCTAACATATTAAATGTAACAACCCGGAATTTTGGAACCAATTTAAATTTTTTATTTTAGCAATTTTAGTGGATTTTAAATATTTAAAATGATTTATTTTAAATAATAACGACTAAAAATTTATTTTAATTGAAGTTAAAACGAATATATTTATTTTAATTATAAAACGAGCCTGAAATGGCACGGCAGTTCGAAAATTCGATTTCAAATTTCAATTGAATGTATAGAATTCATTATAAGCAAGAATTGGACGAAATAAGAAATATTTGAATCTATTTAATAATATCTTTCTAACGAATGTAAGAAACTGAGATTTTACTTGATAAATTGTAAGTTATATCCACTTTAAAATTCAGAAAAGTCGTTGTAGAATTTATATATATTTTAATATAATATATAGCCCTTAAAAATTGCCATTTTGCAAACAACCTCCGTTTTCGACGAAACCTCTTTTGTTGGATCCGGAATGTCAAATTATTGCTAGATTCCAATTTTCATAATTTTTGGAATCAATATGTGAGCGTGGCAAAAGAAAACGTGTTTTGTCAAATTGGATCGACCAGAAAATGGCCATTTTTCAAACGATCTCCAAATGCAATGAAATTAGTTTTGTTAGGACCGTATCGTCAAACCATAATTAGAAACATTTTTTTTGGAATTATTGGAGTCAGTATGTGGCCCCGGTAAATTAAAATGTACGATTAAATTAAATAATTAAATGTTTTATATTTTGAATTAAAGAAAAGAGGGCTGAAACGATCAAATGGGCTAATGGGACCTAATCCATTGGGTCCGGAATAGGGGTATTTGGCTAGCGGAAACATTCTTTAGGCTGGATTTGGAGCTATTAAGAGTTAATGGGCCTTTTTCAGAATTAAAGGATTAAATATATTATTAAATTATTATAAATAACCCTAAGATTTAGAAAACCCTAATCCACTCTATAACACAGCTGCCACCCCTTTCTATTTTTAATGGCTGAAATGCTCCCTCGTTCCTCCTTCTTTTACTTTGAATCCAAGCAAAAATCGAAGGGGTTTTTAACGTGAAAAATGTTTAGCTTCATGAGATCTAGAGATTCGATGGTAATGATGGAATTTCGTTTGGTATTTCGAGTGGAGTGGGGCCACGAAGGAGAGACATTCATAACCGATTCCACGGTGATCGAGGAGTCCGAGCTCCAACTTGCTCATGGCGGTGGTGGCTCCTTCGATGGGCGAGAGGGTGGCGACTCCAGATCATGGTACAGTTAGGCGTGGCAGCGTGCGCAAGTGGTAAATGGAAGTGAACGATGGGTTTCGTGATTACAGGAGTAAACGAAGAAGAAGACCTTAATTGTTATTAAGGTTGATTAATTAAATTAGTTAAGTTAATTATATTTTAATTAATTAAAATATGTAATTAAAGTTTCAAAACTCATATCTTTATCATACGATGATAGAAATCAGCAAACACGACTCCTTTGGAACCGTAAATCCGAGATCTACGTGATGGAACAGTTTTGGACAAGAACAAAAGCAGTTGGAATTTCTAGTAAAATTAAATGCGGTGTAATTTTATTAAAATCAACCGATCAAGGTGAGATTTCTTATTTTAAAATTAAAATTAAAATAAATTGTTATGCGTTGGAAATCTTTATTTATTCACTGTTAAGATTCATATTGTTTGTGGAACGTAATTTGAGTTAGCTGATGTTGTTGGTGTGATCTGTTTGATTTTATTGTATATAATGAAATAAAAATATGTTAACAATAAAAATTTCATTTTTATTGTGTACGTAAAATATTCATTATTTGAAATATAAAATATGTCATTTAGTTGGAATCATATTTTGTAAATAAAATATGTCATTTTGTTAGAAAATGTTATGTTAGAATAAAAATATCATTTTTTTTAGAAAATGTTATGTTAGAATAAAAATATCATTTTTGTTAGAAAATGTTATGTTAGAATAAAAATATCATTTTTGTTATAAAATATTATGTTAGAATAAAAATGTCCTTTAGTTAGAAAATGTCATGTAAATTAACATGTCATTTATGTTAGAGATCATATTTTGTAAATTAACATGTCATTTATGTTAGAGATCATATTTTGTAAATTAACATGTCATTTATGTTAGAGATCATATTTTGTAAATCAACATGTCATATATGTTAGAGATCATATTTTGTAAATTAACATGTCTTACATGTTAGAGAACATATTTTGTAAATAAATATGTCATTTATGTTAGAGAACATATTATGTAAATAAAAATGTCATTTAATTAGAAATGTCATTTAATCAGAAATGTCATTTAATCAGAAATGCCATTTAATTAGAAATGTCATTTAATTAGAAATGTCATTTAAATAAAAATATCATTTAATTAGAAATGTCATTTAATTAAAAATGTCACTTAATCAGAAATGTCAATTAATTAGGAATGTCATTTAATTAGAAATGTCATTTAATCAGATATGTCATTTAATTAGGAATGTCATTTAATTAGAAATGTCATGTTGAAATAAAAATGTCGTTTTGTTTGGAAATGTTATGTTGAAATAAAAATGTCCTTTTATTAGAAAATTGATCATAAGTTAAAAATATGATTTGTACTAAATTAAGACGTTATCGTTATTATGTTAGCAATATTAGAAAATTGGTCGTATACTAAAAATATGATTTGTACTAGATTAAAACATTATCATAATAATGTAAATATTAATATGGTTGTTGAAATTAAATTATAAATATTTATTTATAATTTAAAAAGAGAAAATTGGTTAAATAGAAAATAATTCAAACTGACTTATAATTGGTTAAATTTATTAATGTAACGATTCGGATTTCGCCCGGACCTAATCGATTGCTAAATCGACCAAGACCGTTCAAAACCCGGATATGTTAACTTTGGGCATACAACACATTAGAAAAATATACAGAAGACTTTTATAAACATTACATTAATGTTACATCAGAGTACAGAATATCAGAGTACATCGAAATAAATACCACAACGGAAGATTAAATTACAATAATTGTAATACAATGTAGCGACAACGAAGAACTAACACAACGGAAGGCTATCAGTGTTCTAGACACAACTTTAAGCTTTAATCCAGAATCCCGCTCAACATATCTGCAAAATAAGCTACTTGACTGCCCGTATGGAAAAGAGGGCACCCGAGTTTGCAAAGTGATACAAAGTACGAGTCAGTCATGAGACTGGTATAAGAAATCTTTCCTAACTTATCTGACAAGATGGCTAATCACAGGACCACGCCGCTAACGCGGAACGGGTTTACTCCATTGGATTGCCAGTGCATAAATTAAATAATTTTTATTCAAAGACAACGCAATGCTTTTTAGAAAAATGAAATCATTATAAGACTCAAGTCCCATCACACAATGAAACGCTAATCAGAGGATAGAGTTTTACCTTATAATGATCAAACATGCTTGATACGTAGAAAATAATATTTTAATATTATTATTAGTGTCTAATCAGTTTTAAAATACTTCAAAGTAAATGTATTAATCCTAGACGGCATGGTACCCCATCCTACTATGTCACCATATATAAGTTTACAATCAAAACCGTAATGTCGTATTGGAAATTAGGTTTTCATCATGGGTCGAAGCTAAGGATGGCTCCTCACTGATTCGATAAACTCTAGCAAATGCTTCAGGATTCGGACGCTGGCGAACCCTTGGATGCGGTAGGGCCGGTCCACAAATATTTTAGTGGATTAATTATGATTGAACACACGTTTCCCGGTCCTATTGGACCTATAATTTGGTCACTATCGACCAATATAACCGAGGTCTCGTAATCCATAATCCACATAAGTAAAAAATGTCAGGACTTGTAAAACGCTGACACGACTTCTAGTTAGAAAGAAACGTGTGCACTCCCTACGGTCCTTATCCCTTTTTGACTCATACCGGGGTGTGAGGTTCGCGAGGTCACGCTATACACAAAGCTACGTCTAAACACAGGCTATGCTTTGATCATCAACCACAAGACCCTTCTTTTCAATAAAAGCCTTGATCATTTACATCATGGCGTGCCACATTGACAATCCACACCATGCGATCGATAACTACCAATATATAATCTCTGAGCTCGTGCGTCTTAGAGAAGGTTGTTAAGCAAGAGAATAAATTCTCCGCCACCACATATATATATTAAATAGAAATCAGTTTAATTTATATGGAATGAAATCCAATGTTAGACACACATCCATTTACAAGTCCGTTCTGGGTCTGAACGAAACCGGAGACACCTTATTCCTCGTCCCGTATGTCCAATACGGAAGAGAGGTGCTCGCATATCCGGACGATTAACAAGTACGTCCGGACAGCTACCACTTTAACCCTTTACTGGGAGCTACCCAATGTCAGACTTCAGTAGTCGTCCATTCGATGTGAAGATCGCCGGTCTTCAATGACTTTGACTTTAATTGTCGTAGTAATTATTCAGAATGGGCTAAACTCGGTCTTTCCGAATAACTCGCGTATTTTATAATCAAAAATCAAGTGCTATAAAGACACATCATGCGTCTCATTCCAATTCATAATATTCTTTTAATAAAATATTCAAATTATTAGGGAAAGATTCCCATCAATTTTATCAAAGATAAATTCTTTTAAAAATTTATTCTTTAATCTTTTTTTTAATTCATTAAAACTCCAATTCGGTTTTAATATCAAAATTCATTACTTTATGATTATTCAATTTTTAAGAAATTAACCTTTTCTTTAACTGGGTTAAAGAATTAATGTCATTTAAAATATAGTTCACGATAAATCCAAAATCATCTTCCATTAACTATGGAATTTCCACAGAAATCAAATCAATATATAATCGATATAAATTTCCATATCAGACTAATAATATAAATGGAATAACGGCAAAGACTTAAATTCCATACATAGTAACAGTCTTCTTTTATAGAAGCCTATCTCGATTATTATTAAATAGAATTTCAACTCAATTCCAATTTAATATATTAAAATGGAAAACATGACTTTGGAAATTTTATTTTTAAATCTTAATAAAAAGATTTATAAATTCTAAATCATATTTTCACTGTTAATTAGGTTAAAGAACAAATCTATACTATACTAAAGCTGAGTCGGGAATGCTGCCCTCTAAAGCCTTCTTCATCTTAAACCAATAATATCGTGTCACGTGGATTTGGACACTCAAACGTCTACTTCGTCTCATGTTCTTCCTACTCACCTTAAATTAAATTAGGACTGCTTACGCTTCCATCAGGTTTTCGAAGAAGTTCTAATTGTTTAAAGCTCAGCTATTCTTGGATCACCGCCATTATAGGCTGCAATCGGATGATCACTCCGTTGTTGTTCCCAATTCCACCTACACAGGCATTCGTCATCTTCTATCAGCATCTGCAAATTGATGTCCGTAGCGCCGACTCCTCTCCCGATTTAAGTATTTCAAGAGCGCAGGAGCCTCTAACATTAGTTTTTGAATTCTAAATCAAAGGTTGACTACCTTTTGTTTTGTCCCCCTTTCTGTCAAAGCAATCTTATTCTTCGCCAATTACACCTCTTCCACTCCTTTCTCCCAAACCAAGATGATAACGTCCCCTCGATATACTACTTATCTGATCTACACCGCTATCAACCACGCTTCCTTCCAAACCTCGACTGTCAAATTGCAGGCGATTAGAATCAGTTTTTCAAAGGGTGTCCTCAAAGTCACCGGATCTTCACCCGATGTAAGCATCTCTTCTTCTTCTTCTTCTTAGCAACCGGTTTGAAATTAGTTAGCTTCCTCGTTCTGTCAATTCTCTTCAATAGGGTTTTTGCATTCTTATATCAAAAACCAATTTTTAGTGCTTAAGTTGCTTGGTTTGCTGTTTATTACAGAACCCTTCTGATGAATTGATTCTTTGGTTAGGCTTTTAGCTAGAGTTTGAAAATTTAAATATGTGGGTTAACTTTATTTTATGTGGCATCGCTCAGTTTTAATAAATTCTATTTAGGGATCTTTGGCTTTCTCTCCATTTAGACATATCCATTCAACGAAAGTCAAAAATTATATATTAGGTGCGTGATTTGTTGAATATTATGTCTAAGTTAAGCTACATCTATATCTGGATAAATTCATTTTGTATTTGTCAGGCGTTAGCTATTTTAATCTTTTGTGTAATAGCCATGGGGTGAATGATGTATTTTGCAAATAAATATACATTTTGCATGTTTACGTAAAGGCTTTTGTAAGATTAACTTTTAACAAAATAGAAATGTTAAACATTTGAATCATATATAAATGTGATGCTTATTATGTTGTTATTTTTAAAATAAGGCAGAAATTGCAGTTTGGGAATGGCATACTCTATCATGGTTACATTTGCTCAGTTTTAATAAGGACATGCTTATTATGGTGCTATTATTTTAAAAATAATAAATTTGTAGAAATTGCAATTTGTGAAAATGTTTATTTTCTAAACATTTCTTTGAATTGGGATAATAAGATATTATGTATTATGTCTTTAGATGTGTGTATTTTATTCTTCTCTTTGTTTGAAATTAATAGATCTATGAAATCTGCAATTTCAGGAGGATATAACTGACTTTTTTTTGGTTGTTTCCTCAGTATTTGATTGTGAATGTGTTGTATTTTTTTAATATCTCATATTTTGTAAGTTTTTTAAGGATGCATGATTTTGGTAAGATGTGATAGGTGAGTGGACTTGGTGAACTTTTCCAACAGATGGTGTATGCATTTAAAAAATTAATAGTTAACGGCTGTATTTTTTGTCAAACACTAAGCCTAAAGGTTTCCACAGCTTGCTGCAGTTTTGACCTAATCATAGCGACGATGAGTATTGGCATGCCTGTTTATACAATTTTATCGACTAAATCTATACTTCTATGCATTAATCTCTAAACCGAAGGATCTTGGTTCTCTTATGCTAAATATATAATGTTTTTCTTTTTTCAGTTTAAGATTTATTTATAATATTTTTCTTCCTTACGTAGTATGTTTGACTTTACCAAATGCAAGCTCTTTCCTATCCCAGTAAATCGATCAACTTATATTGGTCTAATGAAAAATTCCTGATTTTTACTTATTCGACGTATGAGTCAGTATAATATGAGGTCGTTTACCTTTCTTACCCTTTTCTATGATCTATTATTTATTTGCACTTATATATATGCTCTTCTGTGGTGGTATAACTTCTACTTTTATATCATAAAGCCAGAACCATATATTGTTAATGTTGAAAGTCAACCATAAGCTGTTCACTCCAGATGTGTCGTCATTATTTATATAAAACAAAGAATTAACGAAGATTACACTCATATATTTTGCTAAAACCAATGAAACATGATATCACCCTAATCTTTGTATTCTTGCTTTTTCTCTGTTTGTTCTAAACAAGTCTAAGCGATGCTCAAATTACTCTCCTAAACTCCGAATCTCTTTTATCTGATCCGAACAATGTATTAACTTCTTAATCTCATATAGGCCCTTGCAAATGGCTTGGAGTGTCATGCAACAATCCTAACAGTCACGATCGAGTTATATTTGTGAATCTTGGCTCACTTAATTTGACATGTAAAATATCTACTTTCTTAGCTAGTTTTTCTGTTCTTGCTCACCTTCACCTTGGAGTAAAAAAATTTAATCCTCCGATTCCATCTGACCTCGCGCTGTTAACATAACTGCAATTCCTTAACATTAGTCAAAATTCTCTTTAAGGAAGCATGCCATGTTCTCTCTCTTATCTGTCATCTCAATGTAAGATTCTCAGACAATTTATTATGTGAGGAAATACCACTAAAAAATTTTAGTTTTTCGAAAATTAGAGTAGTGTATGTTTAAGTCATAATGCAACTGTACTAATTTTGACCTTTAGGTTTCAAAATGTACATATTAGTTATGTATATTATGAATTTCAAGAGCTTTTAAGTTGAGTTTTATCATTTTTATATATTTTCAGGTTCAAAGTTTCCATTCTTTTTAAAACAGGACTTTTTAAACAAATTTTAGTTTTTCCTTTACTAAAGCTTCTCAAATGTTGTGTCTGATCTATACTTATGAAATATGGTAGTAAATATGTGATTCATCGGTCAAATATGTCGGTGAAATATTTGCATAGCTTTATTCATATGCATATTTCTAAACAATATCTTTGAAAATATGATTTTCTTTCCTAGGTGGGTGATTGAAAGTAAGAACCTTACAAGTTCATAGCGTCGCTTTGTTCATCTTCTATTGTAACAAACGATTTCATTTATCAAGCTAATGTCTTTGACTCTTTCACTGTCGATATACTGATTCTTTGACTATTAGTGAAATCAACATAATGCATTACAATTTGCAATACAATAACAATAATCTCAAATTTTAAATTATTTGATCACTGTTAATGAAGTTAGGATAATAAAAGCTTTAAGTTAAATTTATAGCATTTTGTAAAAATATTTTTTTAGGTTTGCACTTCTATATTTATTTCTGACATATTTTAGTTTTAGGAATATAATTTATTTTTCATGAAAAGAATAAGGACTACTAAATTATAAATTAGGCTTAAAAATAAAACAAACCCAGATTTAATTCAAATTCGAAAGGAGGATCTAAACCATTGTAGCAAAATTTCAATGTGCCTGAGAAAAATAACTGGTGTTAAAGTATATCTTCTTTTACACACTCTTTTGGACACCATATAAACAATAAAATTATTGCTTTTTATTGTTAAACCGTTCATTAATTACATAATTTCGCTTGAACGTTCATGTCAAAGTCAATTGAAAACCCCATCATTTCTTTATTCCCATGTTTGTGTACAAGATTAGTTTACAAACATTTAAGCTGTTCATTGGAGTTACTCTAATGGTGACGATCAAAGAGTCAACCAAAGCCGTGCCTAATTTTAGTGAAAGAATCAATCATTTCCTAATAATTCAAATACGCTAGGCGAGGATCTGTTTATTCACAAATTTACATATGTTTTCTTTTCATGATTTAGTTTTCTGAAACTATTTATTCTGCATTGTCCGTCAATAACTTCATTTCACATTTACATATGAGCAAATAAATAATTTTCTTTCACATTTACATATGAGCAAATAAATAATTTTCTTTCACATTTACATATGAGTAAATATTATGAAAGTGATTCAAGTTGATTTTTCAAGAAATAACATCTGGATGTTTCTTTAATAAATAAGGAAACTGAAGCATGCGTAAAGTGGTTAGATTGAAGAGAGACAGTAAAGGCATGTCTGTTTCAAATTTTCAATCAATGTTTTCCAATTGATGCCTTTTTCCCTAAATTGTAAATAGAAAGATTCTTTTTTTTGTTCCGATTAATTTTCCATCCCGTTTTCCTTTGATATTACTCAAGTATTATCTCTCCTATTTTAGATCATAACCATCATGCTCTAACTGTAAAAATGAATTCAAATAAGCATCACCATCAGTTTTTATATTGAACTCTGAACCTAATCAAACTATTTTTTTTCTACGCATGATCAGTACAATTGAATAGATAACAAGATTTTGTTATCAGTCTATTCATTATTTATTCTATTTTCAAGAAATAGCCAGTAATGGAAATTCATTGTAGCATTAACTGTCATCAACCCCTAAAGAATGTTGAAACTTCCCCAATTTGTTCGCTACTGTCATCTATATGGTGTTGTTAACTCTTTTACCTTATGTAATACCCATCTGTCAACAACAGAATTCTTGACTGAATTTTAGCATAATTTTAATTTGCATACTTTACTACCTTTGTCATCCTAGAATGCTTTCTTATGCTAATTTGCATATAATGTTTAATTTGAAATGCTTTATCTTATTTCTGTATAAAATCTGTTATTTCCTAATGTTGGCTTGATTCAATTAGATCCCTCATCATTTCCATCAGATTGATATTACTTCAAATAGATTTGTAATTATTTGTTATTCCTTTACTCAAAACAAGGAATGTCAACTAGAAGGATTAATTAGGATCTAAAATCATGTTGGTTACTGCTCCCTCCGTTTTTTGCGCTGGTTGAAATGCTTAACATAAGCTTGGAGTTAATTCCTTGAATTTTTAACCTTTTAATTTAGTTCTTGACAATTGGGATCATTTTGATATATCGTAAAAATAGCGCCTAATGGTTTAAATATAAATCGTTTCATATAAATATAAGTAAATTTCTACTTCTGGAAATATGATCTTCATATATTGCATTGTTTTCACTGATATTCTTTTGTAACTTTTATTTTCCAAATTTTAACAATTCATAACTGTTGACCAAACTGTCACGAGCTCATTCCAAGACAAAAAGCAAATCTTCCACTGACAACGCCATACCATCTATCTACGTTATAGATCGTTGGACACCCTGTTAATCTAAGTGCTACATGTTCATTGTTAATATGCATGCAACACTCCATAAAATCAATTGTTATACATGAATTATTGTACATGTGCTAATTCAGTATTTATTTATTTCTTTATCTTTCCACAGAAATCCTGTTGCTATAACTATAATAATCATATTTTACCATCTTTCTTTACCTTCTATGTAGCTTGAGATTACTGCATGTTATATTGTTCTGCACATAAGATAAAATGGTTCAAAGGGGAGACATAATTTATAAAAAATGGAAGCTTAGTTAAAACATTTATTCGTTATATGGAATAATTTTAATATTCGTGATATCTTCCTTGAAAAATATTGTAATTCACACTCCGTTGAGTTTTCATACAACATAATTTTAGTACTGCTGTCGACATCTTGATTTAAATTTTCATAACTCAGATTCATTGTGTATAGATGGATTTTCCCTACTGATATTAAGAAACAAAGTGAACTTCCGTCAAATTCTACTGTCTAAATTATTGTAAATGCTTAAAATTTGATATTTTAAAATAGGGTCAAACTCCATAATATAAAGTGACAATATCTTATATGTCAGTGCATGTATTCCCTTTTCATTAAATGGTAATAAGTTCTTGGCAGATAAGTGAGAGGTGGACAAAATCAAAACAGCAGCTTCTAAGTATTGAAGTACATGAACTTGATTATACCATCACACATATTATAATTGTTGATCATTCTATACCTCCTTCACGATAAGGATTAAAAATTAACCAGATAATGACCACTAAAACTTTAACAAATCAAGGGATAAATTCTTTTCCCATAAATATTCAAAGTACAACAGGTTGCTATACCAACATTTGAATTTCAGGCTATTCAATTTTTATTTTTTGTTTTCAGGTTATCTCTTTAGATTTAAATCACTCGAACTCTCCATTTTTATTTCCCTAAAATAATGTGATTTCCTTAAAATATCCATTAACTTGGGACATTTAGGTCATGTATTGATTGACTGGATGGTTAATAGTACATTTACTTTAGGAACGGTCAGTTTGAAATTCAAATATATTAGTACATAAAAGATTTAAAAGACTAACAATTCTTTTTTTTTTCTTTACTAATTTAGTTTACACTAAATAATATTTTATCATTTCTTCATTATAGAAACAATACATCAAAAACATTTCATCAAATAAACCTTTCTTGCTGACTTTCAAAATATGATAAACTGATATATTAAATCCGTAATTGGAACCTCTGTCTAATTTTAACAATATGTACAAGCACCAGACATCCAATTCGCAGCAAAGACCTTTATAAAGAAAGCAGTGTATGGAATTGGTAACTGACTTAACAGTCAGGTTCTATAAGTAATCCACCATTAGTAAAATACAACTTTTGGTTGTTTTTTTTAAATTTTTGATCAACAATTAAAGGTATATTAATGTTAGTGTTATACAATAATCAAATATAGTTAATTTCATATAAGCTAAATTGTTTGTATTCAGTACACTAGGCTAGAATTCTATAAATTACGTTTCTACTTCCGGATATCAAGATCTTCAGATTCTTTCTTTCCTACTCTGATTCTCCTTTTCAACCTGGATGTCTTAAATTTAAATTTGGTCATTGTATAAATAATAATTGAGCCCACTTATATTAACTCTGCTATTGAAATAAGTCAGTAACTTTGAATGTATTGAAGTAACGTGATCTTAGATATAAATTTAACAAGATGGAATGCAGAATTGCTTTCATCCTTTTTATATTCACAATATACTAATATTTTTTTTCTAGAAGACACTATATATTTGGTTTCCCTTTATAGTATTAGTATCAGCTTCAGTCTCAGTTAACAAATATTTTATACCATTAGTGTTGTGATTTGTGACATAAAATCACATATGTTGATAGAGACGAGGCGTGGATGTTCTTGGCGGTAGAGGAGATGGTGCAGCAACAGAAAGAAAGTTAGAAGGAGTAGTTTGGCGTTTGAGCGGATTTATTGCTGGATTTTGACCCGATCTTTCTATGACTTATCTGCAAGTATTGAGGGGATATATTCCTAATATATCTCTAAAAGGAAAATTGGATATTTTTCCTAGGCCCTTTATTCTCCTATAAAAGCAGCACATTGGGTTGGATTAATGGATGACTGAATAGAGTGGCGGTTGCGTGCCTCTAGGGCACCAACCGCCTCTAGGGCTTGGTGCCCTAGAGATGATTAGTGCCTCCTGTTAATCCAAGGCTTAGCCGTCGTTCTTCATTGTTCTCCTTCTCCGACAAAGAGTGTTAGTCATCTAGATATTCTTTCCCTTCCTCAATAAGGTTATTGATTCTTGTAATTTTGTTTATTGTTGGTTTTGACCTATTGAGCGTAAACAAAATTTGTTGTTGTGAATCAATAAAGAGGGTGGTTGGGTGGAATATCTTGTGTTTGTGCGTGTGATTTCATATCTGAGTTTGTTTCCATAGAAATCATCTTTAAGTAATTGGGTGAATAAGATCATGGTCGCTTCCGCAAAGGTGCAGTTTACACAATAGTTGGTATCAGAGCTAGATCATCGCAAAGCTTAGAGTGATTTTGGATTGGAAAAATTGATTTTTGTTCGAAAAAAATAGATTTTTTGTTGAAAAAAAAATCGATTTTTTTTATGTCGGATATGATGGCGCTGTTGGTGATGACTAATTTTGATTGGGGATTTGAAAGCCTCAATTGTTTGGTTGATGGAGATGAAGAGAAGCCCTCAGATGTGGATGAGGGAAAATGGAAGAAGACGAAGATGTTGGCAATTGGTTTGATTTGCCTATACCTTGGTGATTCGGTTCATGTTTTCGACAGGGGTCTTCACGTTGATGATGCTCGAGGGATCCGGAGTGATCGAGGAAGGAGCTCAGATCAAGTGGTAGACGGGTGTCGTTGTGAAATTACAAGCACTTTTAGACCGTTGGTTGATGCACGGTGCAGCTCAGGTGGTAGATGCATCTTTTGCAGGCGGTGAGTTGTGTTTGGAATTGAGGTGTGGTCGTAGTCCTTTCAAATCGACTGAGCATATCTCGTTGCCCTGAAATCGAGGTTGTGGGGTGTATCTCGTTGCCCGGAAATCGAGTTTGGTTTAATTGAGAGAAGGTGTCGTTGAAAGAGCTAGATGACTTGTTTGGTGATTGTTGGAGTATTGATATGATTTCAGATTAAGGTGGAGCATTGTGATGGTGATTTCACATGTCCATGGAAGTCGGTTGAATTGTTGTTGATGTGATTTTATATCAAGGTGGAGTGTTGTGATTTGTGACATAAAATCACATATGTTGATAGAGACGAGGCGTGGATGTGCTTGGCGGTAGAGGAGATGGTGCAGCAACAGAAAGAAGGTTAGAAGGAGCAGTTTGGCGTTTAAGCGGATTTATTGCTGGATTTTGACCCGGTCTTTTTGTGACTTATCTGCAAGTATTGAGGGGATATATTCCTAATATATCTCTAAGAGAAAAATTGGATATTTTTCCTAGGCTTTCTATTCTCCTATAAAAGCATCACATTGAGTTGGATTAATGGATGACCGAATAGAGTGGCGGTTGCGTGCCTCTAGGGCTTCGTGCCCTAGAGATGATTAGTGCCTCTAGTTAATCCAAGGCTTAGCCGTCGTTTTTCATTGTTCTCCTTCTCCAACAAAGAGTGTTAGTCATCTAGATATTCTTTCCATTTCTTAATAAGGTTATTGATTCTTGTAATTTTGTTTATTGTTGGTTTTGATCCATTGAGCGTAAACAAAATTTGTTTTTGTGAATCAATAAAGAGGGTGGTTGGGTGGAATATCTTGTGTTTGTGCGTGTGATTTCATATCTGAGTTTGTTTCCATAGAAATCATCTTTAAGTAATTGGGTGAATAAGATCATGGTCGCTTCCGCAAAGACGCAGTTTACCATAACAATTAGTCTTATGAAAAACGATGTTTATACTTTATTTATACAAAATGAACTATTATTCATTTAATCTTATGAAGGAATTGATTTGATATAGAATTACAATTTTTTATATTGAGTTGATTAGCTGCTAAACTTTTATCTAGCCTTATAGTTCCAGAATTTGTTGTAGATAACATGGATTTGGATGTGGTAATTTTTTATAGGTAGTGTCCTTATGGATTTTTTCTGAGTCGAAGAAAATAGGAAACAAACAAGATTCCAAGGATTTACTCAAATTAAAAGAGATAATATATGATACAAATTGGATGGATTTCTCTTAAAATATAACATCTTTTATGTTTCTCTCTCTTCCAATAGCTTCTTATAGTCCGGAATTTTTAGTTTTCAGGTCGGAGAATGTACCTTGAGCTATGCATGGAATTTGGACAACAATTATTTAAGGCCAAATTCTAGGCTGAAACAAGTTAATTTGGACAAAATATAAATCTTATAGTTTTCTTGCTAAAAACTATTCAGTTAAATAAAATAATTCATTAGGTTATAGAAAAAGGAACAAAACATCTAAGCACAATTTACATTACATTTAAAGTTATATACTCTGTAGTCTATACATGCATTATTAGTGTAATCAAACTACTAGAAATACATAGGAAAGGTAAATTGCGAAACATCCTTGAGATCTGATAATAATAAAAAGAAATTTTACATAGGTTGGATAGCGGAGACGATGCTGATGCTTATGTCAACCTTGGTTCGGTTGACATGTCATCTATTCAAGCTGAAACTTCATCAGTCGCTTGGATCCTTGACAAGCTCGATAGGTGTGCAATGGTAGTGTTAAAAGGGTAAGTGTGAATGTCATTTGCCGGAACAGAAGATTCAACTGCTTATGGAGAACTTATGTCAATTGGAGGTCTGAGTCCAAGTACAAACCAGAAGCTGACTACTGATATATCTTCAGTCTTGGAAAGCAAACTATCCATTCTGAAGTCCCGATTCTATCTCAAGTTTTATGATACAAAGGCTCATCGCATTCAAGAATATGCTCAATGTTTACATGCTGCACATCAGAAATAATCAATAGATCATGTAATTATTCAAAAATATTTGCACATCATCTATTTTTTTCCCTTCATTTGATGTTTCTAATTTCTGACCCTTGTGCCAATATACAGGTTAAATTTGATAGTTATAGGCTTCAGACATGGATGAAGCAGCACAACATTCAAGGTCATTAAGTATCAACCCACTAGGTGACCAATTTTTTTTGACACAATAACATTGTTATGGAATTATTAAATTAGCTTCAACATTTAAGTTGTTGTTGTGACAAAATAATATCATTATGATGTGGTGTTGCTGTACTTTAAGTAACTTGCATAGCGCGTATCATCAGCTATACTGAAGTTTGATCTTTTTTTTCAAGTAAAGTGCCAAAAGCAACCTTCTGTTGAAAGTACTTTAAAAAAGTAATATTGTGAGTGTAAGCCTTCAAATTGATTCAGTTGTTATCATAATTTCACAGGGTCTGGGCATTGTTTAGGTGAGATGAACGTGGGATAACACATGGAAAAATACATGACTCATCCTTGCTTTGGAATTTACAATTCGAGTCTGTCGATCTGCATTAGTGGCGAAAGCTTTTGTCAATGTGATGTCTGAATTAAAGAACTCTAAATCATCCAAGTGCAGCACATAATACATATAATGGTGTACTCTTCTTAGAATGTCAAGTTAATTTTGATATGCATGCTTAACAATGGAATGTATATGATATTTAGTAAATCTTCTTTTAATGTTACAATTTGAAAACTTTATATATCTCTCTGATATTCCGTTTATCATTGATGGCGGGTTTTTGTGTAGGGCTCAAAGGATGCAGTCTCCGAAATAATTATATATAGTAACTTATTGACACATGTTCTATAATCAGCAAAATAAAGTTTTCACATGACCTAAACAAATTAGACAAACAATTAACCTCATATGTCAAAAACCGTGTGTTTAGCCGTCAGTTATGGTAACAGAGCAAGAGAGCACATTAGATCATCTCTTTTCATATGAGAATGAACCAAAATCGTGTCCAATTCATTGTTATTTGTTAATAGAAATTATGCAAGAATGTTTGACATCAAATTTGCTACTTTGTTTTACATCAAATATGTACTTGCTTTTACCTTTATCCTTCTATAGTTACATTGGAAAAAATCTCACTTCTTGCAAAACATTGATTTTTTTCCTACTACAATAGGATAGGTACCTGTATGAAATAGAATTTTCTATAATTTCAAGCCGTGATATGTAAATTACTTTTTATAAATACATCAATTTGATTTAGGAATCATATTTTCTTATCAAAATTTATAATTCATTTATTGTCAATCAATGTATTATTAGTAAACATAGAACAATATGATCTGATAACTATATACTTATTTCAAAATATTAGCTTGATATGTTAGGCAAGTTCAAGGTACTATACACTTACCATTTTTTAAAAATATTTATCATACTTAAATCACATCCCCTTATTAGCTGTGACCAAAACAGTCCAACCCTTCTTTTTTGCTTCTCTACGGACAATTAACTTAGTTTTTTAATTTTCTCACTAATTTTATTTTAATTTTTTGTTTCTATAAGGAAAACGAATCAAGTCAGAGGTGTGATCTAATGTTGCTCATTTAGTAGAAAACTTGAATATGTTATATTAGGGTCTATTGTTGTTAATGTTTTTTCAGTTAAAGTGTTTTTTTTATAATATTTTCATCCTTTGATTATTTTTGATGTTTAGTTAAGTGTCGTTGATAGTTTGACTTGATTTGATCACGCATTGCACAGTAACTCTAAGTTTGATCATTTGTAAAACTTTATATCATGTAAACTCATGTAAACATATGAGTCATTCATTCTCCCATGCCTTATTATATAATTACACTTTAGGTATTTAATGTCATAGCATTATATTACTATTCGATGGCAACCAGCTATGTACTAATAGGCTTGCAAGGCTCTTTCTTGGCATTGCAATTCTGATAGCCTTCTTATGATGAGTTCTCTATCTATCCCACACACTGTTCTAATAATTTCAGGTGTGATGAAGCACTAAGCAGAGAAGAGAGGAACCATAATGGAGGAATAATGTAGTGCAAGATGAAATAAGAGTCCATTGATGAAATCATGAAGAGATTGGGAAATGGTCCATTGATAAAATAAAAAAAATAAAAAAACGATGCCTGGAATTCTATAGAATCTGAAAAGAGCGGCCAAACAAAGAGGTGAAAGTTGGGATGCCAATTTATCTCAGGTTAAGTAGAGGCGACACTGGCATGTTGAGGTTTATTAAATAAAATGGTTGGTGGTCGCCTAGATGAGTGGCAATAAATCTGACCATGTGCAAGCATTGTTGTCTCATTTGTAATTTGCGGTTGAATTCACACTTTTTTTTTATTGTTATAGGTAAAACAAGGTGATTGTTACATTAAAACAATTATTTTTGCTTTTGCATTATGTAATTTTTACATTTAGGAAGAAAAAGGAAAAAAGACAGTATGTGCTGGAATAAAATTTTACATTTATTTGAAAATGTTGTTTCACATGCTTAAGAGTTATTAGTTTAAAAATTTGTATGCTCAAAAGCATGAAACTTGACAACAAAGGCATGATATGAATTATAATTTTAACACTACATGAGCAGCATACGTCTTTTATGCGCAACATACGTCCGTGATGCTATATAATATGCCACTTATATCAAAACGTTTTATTTTTTTGTCATGAAAGTGAAGTCTTTTGTTTGATACTGCTTTTAAATATTTCCACCATGCTCTCGAGTGGCTGTCAAAATCCAAAATTTTTATGTGCATGCCTGACGAATGACGACGTTGATGTATAAATGCTTTTAATTTAGCAATTTTCTCTTACTTCCTAATCTAAATTACTCCAAATAGATGATTACATTTGTGAGCTTTAAATAAATTCTCATTACTAACTACAGTATCGGCAACCCATGTGCGTAGCACGGGTTCACACTAGTGTCGTTTAAAAACACAGTTCACGATAAATCCAATTCACATATCGTTTTATTCCAATTACTAAATATAATTGGAAACTCTAATAATCTTAATTAAAAGATTTATTCTTTTCATACGGGGTTTTAAGAACAGTGTTATTTAAGACACCATCCACGACAACCCGAATTCCAATTCTTTTATTTAATTCCAATTAAATATCAGTTAATTGGAAGACTTCATTAAATCTTAATTTAAAATATTTATTTTAGTTAATAACTAGTTCATTTCGATAAAAATATATTTTATCTTTTGTGTCCATCCAAAAACGGACATAGAAATCATAATTTTATTCTTCGTTGAATATTATTTTTAAATATTCGTTATTTAAAAATATTCATTATATAAAAATATTCTTTATATAAAAATATTCTTTATATTACAATGTTCTTTATTTTAAAATATTCTTTATTTAAAAGATATTCTGAATTAAAATGCGACTCAATCATTTACCATATAATTTCGATTATATGGATTTCATACATCGCAAGTATACGACAATAATGATAAATAATCATTAAACAATCCATTCACATCCAGAGTGAAATTTATAATTGTGTGACATTAAAATGAATAAATAACGCTCATCGCAGTTTGTCAATCCATCGATCGACATACAACTAAATATTGGGACTAGTGTATGTCAAATATCATCCCAATACCCGTGTGGGGTTTTCAGCCAACAACAGTTCATCTAAATAAATCATTGGTTGATGAATTTAACCAATTTTAATTCCGCTAACATGTTATTGATAATGAACAAACCATGTTACTATATTCCTAATATCGAATAAAAATGTATTTTACTCGTATAATTTCCATATAGGTTTCTAATGTCTCATAAAATGTAATTTATTTACATGACATTATTGCTGATGACAAATGAAAAGATAATTTTCATTTCCTTTATTTGTATGCAAGTTTCTATTTTAAACTTTAACAATAAAGAAATATATTTATTTGTATATGTCAAGGCACATAAAATGTTTATTTTAAATTGCATACAAATTCTAATGTATACATTAACACATAAAAATGTCACTTTAACTTACACACAAATTCTAATGTGTGTTGTGACAATACAAATGATTCTTTATTTAACATACAAATTCTAATGTATGTTTTGCAAATAAGGATGATTCTTATATTTACATACAAATTATATTTCAGTAAAATGTATAAAAAGTGATACATCAATTTTGTTGAGAATTCTATTTTAACAAAAAGAATATTTTTTTTGTAACACAAACCTATTTAACAAAAATGCTATTTGTGTTTAACTCTTTTATTTAACTAAAAATGTAAATTTTGTTTTCAACCATCTTATTTTGACAAAATGTACAATTTTGTTTTAATTAATATATTTTGACATAAATGTTCTTTCCATTTCAGCTATTTGGTTTCAACAAATATGATGTATTTGTTTCAACCAATCTTTTCGACAAAAATGTATATTTTGACAAAAATGTATATTTCTAATTCAACTATTCTAATTTGTCAAAATGTTCATTTTTGTTTCAACAACTAGATTTTTACAGAAAGGCCAATTTTGTTTCAACTGTTACATTTGACAAAAATGACAAATTTGGTTTCAACCTTTATAACTTGATAAAAAAGTGACAATTTTGGTTTCAACTTTTATAATTTGATAAAAGTGACAATTTCATTTCTTTAACAATTCTAGTTTAACAAAATGATTAAAAAATGATGATTTCATTTCGTTAACTATTCTAATTCAACAAAATGAATATAAGTGATGTGGCATTTATGTTGATAATCCTAGTTTGACAAAATTAATATTTTTGCTAAAACTAAAATCTACTTAACAAAAATTCTATTTGTTCTAACTCCTTTATTTAACCCAAAATGTAATTCTTGTTTTAACTCTTATATTTAACAAAAATGCAATTCTTGTTAATCTCTAATCTCATTTAACAAAAATGTAATTTTTTGCTATGTTCAATCTTTTTATTGAAAACTATGAACAATAAAAATATAATCTTTGATGCTACTTCATTTTATTTAAACAAAATGAAAATAAAAACACGATCTTTAATAACTAATCTTTTTATTGCAACAAAATTACGGTAAAATATGTTCTTTAATAACCAATCTTTTATTGTTACCAAAATGACAATAAAAACATATCTTTCTATTTTACTCTTTTTATTATAACTAAAATGGTAATAAAAACATATCTTTTCATTCTACTCTTATTGTTGTTGAACAAGGTGACAACAAAAATGGTTTTTTTTATAATAATCTTTTTATTATAATATTCTTATTATAATCTTTTTATTATAATCTTCTTATATAATGGAAACAAATTTTTGACAAAAACCATGTTTCATGTAAACAATAAAAATGAATATTTTTATTGTAAATCTAATTTTGACAAGACCATTTTTTTCATGTAAACAATAAAAATGAACATTTTTATTATAAATCTAATTTTAACAAAATATATTTTTAACATTTCATTCTTTTTATCTAATCAAACATGAACATTAAATTTTTGATTATTTATAAAAAAATTACATTAAATTTATAGTTTAAGCCCGTTAACCCTTTTCAGTTCCAATTTCAGCCCAATGAAAGTTGTTCCTATCCAATTTCCCCCGTTCCAGACGCAATAGGCTAGGTCCCAGTAGCCCAATCGATCATCTTCAGCCTTTTTTCTTTAATTTAAAATTTAAATCATTTATTTATTTAATTCGATCATACATTTAAATTTACCGCGGCCACATGCGGACTCAAAAAATTCCAAAAAAATATATTTCTGACTTTGCTTTGACGATACGGTCCAAACAAAATTAATTTCGGCGAATTTCGAGACAGTTTGAAAAATGGCCATTTCTAGTTGATCCAAATTGACTGAAATTGTTAAAACACGGTTTTTTTTGTCACGCTCACATATTAATTCAAAAAATTATGAAAATTGGAATATAGCAATAATTTGACATTCTAGATCCAACAAAAGTGGGTTTTTCGAAAATGGAGGTCATTTGCAAAATGGTTATATTTTATATTAAAAAATATATAAATTCTACAACGAGTTTTCTAAATTTTAAACTAGGTATAACTTTTAATTTATAAAGTTAAATCTCAGTTTCTTACATTCGTTAGAAAGATATGGTTAAACAGATTCAAATATTTCTGGTTTTACTGAAATCCGATTTATTTTGAATCATGTACACTCATTTGAAATTTGAAATCGAATTTTCGAAATGCCGCGCCATTTTAGGCTCGGTTTATAATTAAATTAAATTTATCCATTCTAAATTCGATTTAAATAAATTTTTAGTCATTATTATTTAAAATAAATTATTTTGAATATTTGAAATCCAAAAAAATTTCTAAAATAAAATTTTTAAATGGGTTCAGAATTTCTGGGTTGTTTCAATCTCCCCTACTTAAAATCTTTTCGTCTTCGAAAAGGAACGAAGCTAAAAGTTGTTTAGCTAACCAACTCAATTTTCATTCATTTATTGGTTTTAATAATTCTATTAGTTGATTAACTTTTCAAATATATATAATTTTTATATATTCAAAAATCATATTTCCTAAGATTGGATTATATATATAATCACAAATACGTTAATTATAAACTTGTCACTCTCAACTCATTCTAGGGCATTTCTAACCCCATCTCTAACGAGTTTTCTCATTCTAGGATGCTACTGACCCTATCTCTAATGAGTATTCTTTTATAGGATATTACTAATCCTACCTCTGATGAGTCTTTTGTTCAGTTCTAACGAGTTGTACCCCAAAGATTTGAGCTAACCAAAGCTCTGATACCAACTGCAACAATTCGGATTTCGCCCAAACCTAATCGATTGCTAAATCGACCAAGACCGTTCAAACCCCGGATATGTTAACTTTGGGCATACAACACATTAGAAAAATATACATAAGACTTTTATAAACATTACATTAATGTTACATCAGTGTACATCGAAGTAAATACTACAACAAAAGATTAAATTACAATAATTGTAATACAATGTAGCGGCAACAAAGAACTAACACAGCGGAAGGCTATCAGTGCTCTGGACACAGCTTTAAGCTTCGATCCGGAATCCTGCTCAATATATCTACAAAATAACCTACTCGATTACCCGTGTGGAAAAGAGGGCACCTGAGTTTGCAAAGTGAAACAAACTACGAGTCAGTCATGGGACTGATATGCGAAATCTTTCCTAACTTATCTAACAAGATGGCTAATCGTAGGACCACGCCGCTAACGCGGAATGGGTTTACTCCATTGGATTGCCAGTGCATAAATTAAATAATTTTTATTCAAAAACAATGCAATGCTTTTTAGAAAAATGAAATCATTATAAGACTCAAGTCCCATCACACAATGCAACGCAAACCGGAAGATAGAGTTTTACCTTATAATGATCAAACATGCTTTATACGTAGAAAATAATATTTTAATATTATTATTAGTGTCTAATCAGTTTTAAAATACTTCGAAGTAAATGTATCAATCCTAGACGGCATAGTACCCCATCATACTATGTCGCCATATATAGGTTTACAATCAAAACCATAATGTCGTATTGGAAATTGGGTTTCCATCATGAGTCGAGGCCAGGGATGGCTCCTCACTAATTCGAGACACTCTAGCAAATGCCTCAGGATTCGGACACTAGCGAACCCTTAGATGCGGTAGGGCCGATCGACAAATACTTTAGTGGATTAATTATGCCTGAAAACACGTTTCCTGGTCCTATTGGACCTATAATTTGGTCACTATCGACCAATATAACCACGGCCTCGTAATCCATCATCCACATAAGTAAAAAATATCAAGGCTTGTAAAACGCTGACACTACTTCTAGCTAGAAAGAAATGTGTGCACTCCTAACGGTCCTTATCCCGTTTTTGACTCATACCGGGGTGTGAGGTTCGCGAGGTCACGCTATACACAAAGCTACGCCTAAACAGGCTATGCTTTGATCATCAACCACAAGGCCCTGCTTTTCAACAAAAGCCTTGATCATTTGCATCTTGGCGTGCCACATTGACAATCCACGCCATGCGATCGATAACTACCAATATATAACCTCTGAGATCATGCGTCTTAGAGAAAGGTGTTAAGCAAGAGAATAAATTCTCCGCCACCACAGATATATATTAAATAGAAATCAATTTAATTTACATGGAATGAAATCCAATGTCAGACACACATCCATTTACAAGTCCGTTCTGGGTCTGAACGAAACCGGAGACACCTTATTCCTCATCACGTATGTCCCATACGGAAGAGAGGTGCTCGCATATCCGGACGATCAACAAGTACGTCCGGACTACTCCCACTTTAACCCTTTACTTGGAGCTACCCAATGTCAGGCATCAGTAGTCGTCCATTCGATGTGAAGATCGCCGGTCTTCAATCATCGTCTTCAATATCTTTGACTTTAATCGTCGTAGTAATTATTCAGAATGGGCTAAACCCGGTTTTTCCGAATAACTCACGTATTTTATGATAAAAAATCAAGTGCTATAAAGACACATCATACGTCTCATTCCAATTCAGAATATTCTTTTAATAAAATATTCAAATTATTAGGGAAAGATTCCAATCAATTTTATCAAAGATAAATTATTTTAAAAATTTATTCTTGAATCTTCTTTTTTTAAAAAAAAATTCATTAAAACTCCAATTCGGTTTTAATATCAAAAATCATTACTTTATGATTATTCAACTTTTAAGAGATTAACCTTGTCTTTAACTGGGTTTAAGAATAATGTTATTAAAACACAGTTCACGATAAATCCAAAATCATGTTCCATTAAATATGGAATTTCCACAGAAATCAAATCAATATATAATCGATATAAATTTCCATATCAAACTAATAATATAAATAGAATAACGGCAAAGCCTTTTAAATTCCATATATAGTAACATTCTTCTTTTACAGAAGCCTATATCGATTATTATTAAATAGAATTTCCACTCAATTCCAGTTTAATATATTAAATTGGAAAACTTGACTTTGGAAAACTTCTTTTTAAATCTTAATAAAAAGATTTATAAATTCTAACTCATATTTTCATTGTAAATTGGTTTAAAGAACAAACGTCGTTTAAAAACACAGTTCACGACAAGCCCAATTCACATATCGTTTTATTCCAACTACTAAATATAATTGGAAACTCTAATAATCTTAATTAAAAGATTTATTATTTTCATACGGGGTTTTAAGTACAGTGTTATTTAAGACACCATCCACGACAACCCAAATTCCAATTCTTTTATTTAATTCCAATTAATTCATTGGAAGACTTCATTAAATCTTAATTTAAAAGATTTATTCTAGTTAATAACTAGTTCATTTCGATAAAAATATATTTTTATCTTTTGTGTCCATCCAAAAACAGACATAGAAATCATCTTTTTATTCTTCATTGAATATTATTTTTAAATATTCGTTATTTAAAAATGTTCATTATACAAAAATATTCTTTATATAAAAATATTCTTTATATTACAATGTTCTTTATTTTAAAATATTCTTTATTTAAAAGATATTCTGAATCAATATGCGACTCAATCATTTACCATATAATTTCGGTTATATGGATTTCATACATCGCAAGTATACGGCAATAATGATAAATAATCATTAAACAATCCATTCACATCCAGAGTGAAATTTACAACTGTGTGAGCATTAAAATGAATAAATTACGCTCATCGCAACTTGCCAATCCATCGATCGACATACAACTAAATATTAGGACTAGTGTATGTCAAATATCATCATAATACCCGTGTGGGGTTTTCAGCCAACAACAGTACATCTAAATAAATCATTGGTTAATGAATTTAACCAATTTTAATTCCGCTAACATTTTGATGATATTGAACAAACCATGTTACTATATTCCTAATGCCGAATAAAAATTTATTATACTCGTATAATTTCCCTATACATTTCTAATGTCTCATAAAATGTAATTTATTTACACGACATTATGGCTGATGACAAATGAAAAGATAATTTTCATTTCCCTTTATTTGTATGCAAGTTTCTATTTTAAACTTTAACAAATAAAGAAATATATTTATTTGTATATGTTTTCAATGTTTAACAAGGCACATAAAATGTTTATTTTAAATTGCATACAAATTCTATTGTATACATTAACACATAAAAATGTCACTTTAACTTACACACAAATTCTAATGTGTGTTGTGACAATTCAAATGATTCTTTATTTTACATACAAATTCTATTGTATGTTTTGCAAATAAAGATGATTCTTATATTTGCATACAAATTGTATTTCAACAAAATGTATAAAAAGTGATACATCCATTTTGTTGACAATTATATTTTAACAAAATGAATATTTTTGCTGTAACACAAACCTATTTAACAAAAATACTATTTGTTTTTAACTTGTAACGACCCGGATTTTTGGTCGAATTATTTTAAATATTTAGTATGGTTTAAATATTTAATTTATAATATAAATGGTATTTTATTTAGTTATCGATTAAATAATCAAAATACGATTTATTTTGATAATTATCGAAATACGAGAACTGAATAATTTAATACAAATGTAAAATTGAATCGAAAAGGTTCAGATGATCAATATATATATATACAATTTAAATATGAACGACGATAATAGAAATTTATAGTTGAAGAATTCATTTGTTTTGAATTTAAATTGATTTAATATGGCTATTTTAAATATACGTTCAAATTAAATTGTATAATCTATTTCATTGAATTCAAAATAGCGTTATAACATTATAACGACGGTCGGTACTCTTAAATAGCAGTTCACGATTTTTAATTATGAACCTCGATTTATTTGATTAGTGGATAAGATCAAAATCAAATCAATATCTGTTTAAAAGAAATAAAAATCACTTTATTTCATATCGCATTAATTTGAAATCAAATCAGACTAAATCAAAAATCTCATCGGCAATAAATTTGGTATGTACTTCACCCTACATCCCTTTAATTGCCGTGTACTTCTGATCTCCTCTCCACTCCCTTATATAAACGCGACTACTCTCTCTGTAATCTCCATTTCAGTCCTGTGCAAAGTAATCAGATTGAAAGCTTTAAATTTTATGGCATCCTTCTGTTTAATTCATATCGCACCCTTTTCCCTTCGAAAATCACGAGTACCCCCTTTTTGTTTTACTTCCCATTTTTCCATTCCTCAGCTTATTAAACAAAATTGGTTTTGCTTTCAAAACCAGTAAAAAACCCAAATCGGAATTCACGATTTCAAAAATTGCGATCTTCTGAAGCTCGAAATCTGGAGGCTCGCGATGCCGTGTAGGGGGCGACGATGTTAGTTGTCGATATTACTGAAGGGGGGAAGTTGTGCCTTCGTGGATGGTCACGGGTGGAGTGGCGCAGTCGATCTTAAAGGACTGGACGAGGTTTCGTGAACTTCGAAAAATCAAGGTTGCGTTCCCTCCAGAGCAGGGTATCGATGACGATGGGTTCAGGGTCAGTACGTGAAGGTGTCCAGGTCGCGTTCGAGGATAGTGGTGCGGTCTGAAAGCAATGTTGGTCGATTTGGGAAATAATAGTACTGTGTTAAAGAGAAGGGAGTTTGAGTTTGGGTGGAAAGGAGGAGCAGGCGAGAACGAAGGCCAGGTGTTGGAACTGGCAGCGGTTCTCATGAGTGCGTGACAACTTAGTCATGTGAGAGGGTGCAGATTGGGATTTATGGGTATCGGTGATAAAAACTATCGATCAATTTTGGGTTATCAACAGTAGATGTTGGTTCGATGGTGAAAAGTGAATTTCATGGTCAAAATAAGGGAGGGGAGAGGGATGACTCATGGCTGTTTAAGATTGGATTTATTGGCAGTGTTCGAACTGTGTTAGGAGGAGAAGGCCGAGTATCACAAGCAAGTGATAAAATTGGTTGATGGCAGATTGTGATATTCATTTAGGAGAGAGAAAAGGCGTTTATACCGGGGTAAGGTATGTTATTAATTTAAGCTCGGAAATTAGTTTATATTTTCCGTTATCAAAAATCAAATTTGAAATTTTACCTTCAATCTCATCATCTGATATAATCCGTATGTTTGATAAATGCTAAATTAATTTCAATTAAATTAATCTAGTTCAATAACTGAAATATATTTACATTATTTACATTGAAAAACAGACGTATGGAAAATCAATGTGAAATCTATAAGTTTGGCTTCGTTTGGATATCAGCAAAAGGAAACATCACGGTGAGTAAATCTCACTCACCTTTTATTTAGAATTATTTTTATTCGTTAAAAATAATTGTTTGATGCTTGTTTGAAATGGTTTCTGGTTGATTTAAAAATATTAGTTATTTAGGGTTGACTATTATATATATATATTGGTTTGGTGATTGGATTGTTCCCGCAGTATCATTAGCGGATGCACGCAGTATCATTAGCGGATGACCCTGCGCCCACGTATATAAGTGGATCCCCTTTTATACCGTGATATCCTGCCAAGAAGCAGGATGAGTATTACTATGTTGACTAACGTCTGTGGATGAAGGAAAACAGGTTGGAGGAATCCGACTGGATTCCTCAAAAATATATTTTGTTTGTTTATTTGCTTGCATATATACTGTCATATATGATGTGTTAGAAAACCTGAAATAAATACCTGGTTGTTTGGTGTTTAAATATCACTGGGCCTAAGTGTTGATATTTAAAATATCATGAAAAAGAATATTTGGGATTATAAAGGGAAATTTTATTTTTCTAAAATAGAATTTGAATTTTTAAATAGACTCTAAATATAAACTTGTTTTGAAAATAAAACAAGTGGTTCCTTTATAAACAAAGTTTATAAATAGTTCTTTTATAAACGAAGTTTATAAATGAAGTGAAAAGAATTATCATTGGATAATTCAGAAATAGAAATACCAGTGTGAAATTTGAAAAGGGAAATTTATTTCCCGCAAAGTAGAAATATCGTTTTCAAAAGAAATCGAAATTGAGACTTGTTTAAGAATGAATAAAGGAATTCAAATGTAGAATTTAAATAATAGAATTTCAAAATAGAATTTCAAAATAGAATTTCAAAATAGAATTTGAAATAGAATTTGAATATGGGATTCAAATAGAGTTAAAATAGAATTTGAATTTAAAGGAATTCAAATAGAATTTGAATTCAAAGGAATTCAAATGGATCTGAAGAAAGAAAGTTCAAATGAAATTCAAATATAGAGATTTGGAAATAATGGAGTTTAAATATAAGAATTCAAATAAATTGAAATGGGATTTGAATTTAGAATTTAAAAAGAATTTGAATAAGAGGATTTTAAATGGAATTTGAATAGAGAATTCAAATGAAATTTAAAATATAGAATTTGAGCGTAGAAATCTAAATGGGATTTAAATAAAGGAATTTTAAATATAGAATTTGAACGTAGAAATTCAAATGGGATTTGAATAAAGGAAATTCGAATATAGAAATTCAAATAGAATTTGAAAAATAGAAGTGAATTGAAATTTGAATATAGAATTTCAAATAGAAGTGAAATAGATCGGAAATGCTATGCTGAATTAGGAGAAATTGATTTGATATATATTAAAAATATATCAGAATGAAGTGGAATTTATTTTAGACGAAGTTAAAACGTTTATATTTATAAATATATTAAAACGAACTTGCCACAGCGCTGCAGTTCGTAAATTGGTGATTCGAACTTCAATTGAGTATACAGAACTCAATTGAAGTCGGAATTCTTTGAAACAAGAAACGTCAGGACCGATTTGATAATAGTTTTCTAATGAAGGAGAAAATTTTGGATTTCGTCGTATATATTTTGTGTTATGTCAAAATCAAATTTTCAGAAAAACAGCACCATAACCATTTAAAAACCATGACGGTTTATTTAATTTTATAAAAGGATTTTAAGCGAATAAAATCCGAATTTCTATTTAGAAAAATTTCAGATTTTGAGTTGTAAATTTTATGTGAACTCAAGTGGAGTAATGAATTGATTTTTGAAACAGAAATCAGATTTTTGATTATTGAATAGAATTAACTAATTTGAATAGTAATTAGTTAATGAGATTTTGAATTGATATTGGGCTTTGAATAAGTGAATTCGATTTGAAAATTATATTCGAAATCGAAAAGAAAACTAGACTTGAAATTCAATTTGGTTATGAGCAAGTTAAATATTTTATTTGAACATGTTATGTTCAAACAAAGAAGTGAAATAGGCGAAATAGCTAATTAAAGAATAAATGAGCGAAAACTGAATTCAACGATTGGTTTGAGATGAATTTAGTTGATACCAGGTGAACATGTGTTAGACAGGTACGGGATGAGGTATATGAAGATTTTAATTTATGTGCCGGACAAAAAGGTACATGTTTAATTTCATATATGAGGTTTTATGCGTCGTATCGGCAAGCCGCTTGGCTTTTTCTTTTTCTTTTGGATTGGTGAGGGCCATGGGAGGCTATTTGAAATATCCCGAAGCTCCCGGTGCAGGGGAGGTTATGGCGAATTTTTCCGGAAATTTTAGGAGTTAGAATATTTTTAAGATAATTTTGATAGTTAGAAATCAATATATCAATATATATATTGAATTCGATAAGGAGACGAATTTAAATAGGATATTATAAACAAAAAGGGAAATCTATAAATTAGAAATAGAAAGCGAACATATATACATGTTTTAAAATATAGAGAATTGAGTTTTATAGTGTGTTTATTCGAGGTAAGGGGTTTTGCCGTTTTGAAGTTGAGGATGTTTTCAGTCAAGGTCTGAGAGGTAATTTTACCCCAACTTGATTTATTTCATTTTTAATTGATAAATAGCAAGATCCAATCTCGAAGAGAAGTGTCGAATAATAGTTAGTTGAATAAAATATTTCGGGTTGTTGTAACGATGTTTTACACAACATTCGTTTTAACCCAAGTGGTGGAAATTTTGGAAATATAAAAGTATATATATTTCCTGAGTATAATTAAAGTAGTAGGGAAAGTGATAAGTGATTGAAATTGTTTTCAATTACAAATGGAATATATTTTCTATGTGTAGAAAATAAAAGAAGGCGAGATATAGAATTTTTTTCCAAATGGGTAAGAGGCCAAGATGATAATTGAAATTATTTAGTTAATAAATATTGATAAAGGAAGTGGAGAAGTATTTTAATTAATGAAATATAAATTGAAAGGCTCAGTGATTGATTGATGTTTTGAATGGATGTTTGTTTATTTTTCTTCGATAGTTAAATAACCGACTATCGAAGTGTTTGCCAATATCGTTGTCAATATGGAGAGACCGGTTGGATTATTATCCCTGAACCACTCTGTATTGACAGTAGCGTTGCGAATCAGATTATATGAAGATAATCGAAGACGGAGTGAAGTGCAAGGGCTTTTTCTATTAATAGAAATTGTGCCTTCGGTTTCGTTCAGTCCCAGAGCGAACGTATATGGACGAATGTATGACAAAGTATTTCCAATGATCATATATGTTGGTCTGTATGAATATATATGGTGGCAACGGATTTATTCCCTTAGCATAACATCCAGAATATTTGTGCAAATCAATTAGTGATTAACGGATCTGACGATGTGGCATTCAAAGTGATTGTGTTATCAATGAATAGAAAGTAATCGTAGCCTCAGGCCTCAACAACCGGGAAATGACAAAAATCGGGCAGGCAGCATGGCTATGTGGGTCACTCCCATTAGGGTGTATAATCACCTATTTAGAGATTCATTTAATTCTTTATTCTATTCGATGCTGTCTCATTCGGGAAATGGTTGTTGATCCCAACCGTTGGTGATATATATTCGATACACTCAAGCAAAATGAGTGGTCGGTCATGTGTGGGCCGGGTTGCAAGACGTTCTTGTTGAACCCAGGTGTATTCGCCTCTATAGATACATCATTGGAAGGTGGTCCCATACCTTGTCATAGTTGGAATCCAATCTCCAATAAGCGCCCTGCGGTTTTTGATTTTATACTATATATGTAGAGCGTGAGATGCAAGCGTTCTACTATTTGGTTATTTATTTGATTTAGACGTGATTATAATATCACTGGATTTTCGTATCAAAGTGTTTTTGGTTATAGTAAGGTAAAAACCGTCCATGTTTGTGTGTGTGGGCTGGTCTTACTATTATCTTTTCCTTCGAAAGGATTTTGAAAGTTAAACAAATGGTTGGAGTTTACTCACACCAGTCTCATGACTGACCCAGAGTTTATTTTGTTTGTTTTCCCTAAACTCTTGGGTGCCCAAATTTGTACGGGCAGTCAAGTAGTTAGGATTTTACAAATGCACTTGGAAGAGCTGGAAGCAGGAGGCTTCACCAGTTAGCTATAGACTATCATATATTCCACTGTGAACATTGTTTGTATCTGGAAATAGGTGTTCATAACTATTCCAGGAATAACTGTTGTGCTCTGATGATGGTATGAATATAAAGTTACTGATTTGTATTTCAAAAGTTATGTTATATAATATATTTTGTTCATTCTCTGTGAGTTTGTGATATTCGTTTTCTTCTATTCTAATATTTCTTTCTTTCTATTTCTCATCCTCTAACTTCTTTCTAATAATGATTCGTATTTCTGTGCAATTTGGGTTGGACGTGTGGTGTTATTAGTCAACTCAGATGGTACGGATTTGTGGGCCATTACAGTTGGTATCAGAGCTTAGGTTGAGCGAATACCTTGGCTTGTGTGGCATGTGCTCGTTAGAGATAGGGTCAGTAGTACCCTAGAATGAGTTGAGTGTATATACAAGAGCGCGTATTTGTAAATTGATATAAAGATTGTTTTATATTGTGTTGGCTAGTCTGTTGAGTGGATTATGAATTCTGATCGAATAATGGGACGCCATGAAGTCGATAGGAATTTCTAAACACTTGAACAGAAGATTGAACATGATATTGTTTTAAAGTGGGTGAATGAAATTATTTTACCCAAAACTCTATTTTGATATAAAACTAATAATTTTATGAAATTATGGATGTGTTGATTGATATCATTATAATCAAATGAGGTTATAAGAAATGAAATGGTTATATAAAACCAAATAGAACTTGTATATGGATAAGATATACAAATGAGATGAATTAAAATTGAATTCAAAACAGAATTCAGAATTTAAATCCTGGGAAGTTGGAAAATATTTACTGAAGTATATTAAAATAATATAGCTTTGTTTGAAAGGGATTTTGAATAAAAATCATTTTTGAATGGATTCTGAAAGTGTTAAAGCACTGAACACGCTTCAGTGGCTGGGAAATAATTCTGGTGATATCTGCAGCATCATCAGTGTTCATTTTCGAGTTTCTAAGTGATGAATTGCCACCGTAGAAAATTTTTTGAGGAAAATTTGTTTGAAGGAAAACAAATTGGTTTGAAAATTCAAATGTTTTGAATTTGAGATGGAAATAAATATAATTTTACATTTATGTATTTCAAAGGATTTGAAATGAAAACCCAGGGATTTGAATTCTGGAATTTAAAATTTAACTTAAGAAAGTTAAATCAATCGAAGTAAATAAATTGATCAGAATCAATTTGAATGGAATGTGAATTGATTGTAAATCAATCAGATAAAAATGAATGTGAGTATATATATGAAAACCAAAAGTTGGTTGGGACTAAAATTGTCGAAATATGAGGAGTTGAGTTTCAACATAAGTGAATTGTTGAAAAGTATTGGATTTGTATCATTTTTCCTACCTTAGCAATTTCGAGGACGAAATTATTTTAAGGGGGGAAGAATGTAACGACCCGGATTTTTGGTCGAATTATTTTAAATATTTAGTATGGTTTAAATATTGAATTTATAATATAAATGGTGTTTTATTTGGTTATCGATTAAATAATCGAAATACGATTTATTTTGATAATTATTGAAATACGAGAACTGAATAATTTAATTCAAAGGTAAAATTGAATCGAAACGGTTCAGATGATCAATATATATATACGATTTAAATATGAACGATGATAATAGAAATTTATTGTTGAAGTATTTATTTGTTTTGAATTTAAATTGATTTAATATGGCTATTTTAAATATACGTTCAAATTAAATTGTATAATCTATTTCGTTGAATTCAAGATAGCGTTATAACATTATAACGACGGTCGGTACGCTAAAATAGCGGTTCACGATTTTTAATTATGAACCCCGATTTATTTGATCAGTGGATAGGATCAAAATCAAATCGATATCTGTTTAAAAGAAATAAAAATCTCTTCATTTCATATCGCATTAATTTGAAATCAAATCAGATTAAATCAAAAATCTCATCAGTAATAAATTTGCTATGTACTTCACCCTACATCCCTTTAAGTGCCGTGTACTTCTGATCTCCTCTCCACTCCCTTATATAAACGCGACTACTCTCTTTGTAATCTCCATTTCGTTCCTTTGCAAAGAAATCAGATTGAAAGCTTTAAATTTTATGGCATCCTTCTGTTTAATTCATATCGCACCCTTTTCCCTTCGAAAATCACAAGTACCTCTGTTTTGTTTTACTTCCCATTTTTCCATTCCTCAGCTTATTAAACAAAATCGGTCTTGCTTTCAAAACCAGGAAAAAACCCAAATCGGAATTCACAATTTCAAAAATCTCGATCTTCTAAAGCTCGAAATCTGGAGGCTCGCGATGCTGTGTAGGGGGCGACGATGTTAGTTGTCGATATTACTGAAGGGGGGAAGTCGCGCCTTCGTGGATGGTCACGGGTGGAGTAGCGCAGTCGATCGTAAAGGACTGGACGAGGTTTCGTGAACTTCGAAAAATCAAGGTTGCGTTCCCTCCAGAGCAGGGTATCGATGACAATGGGTTCAGGGTCAGTACGTGAAGGTGTCCAGGTCGTGTTCAAGGATAGTGGTGCGATCTGAAAGCATTGTTGGTCGATTTGGGAAAGAATAGTACTGTGTTGAAGAGAAGGGAGTTTGAGTTTGGGTGGAAAGGAGGAGCAGGTGAGAATGAAGGTCAGGTGTTGGAACTGGCAGCGGTTCTCATGAGTGCGTGACAACTTAGTCATGTGAGAGGGCGTAGATTGGGATTTGTGGGGTATTAGTGATTAAAACTATTGATCAATTTTGGGTTATCAACAGTAGATGTTGGTTTGATGGTGAAAAGGGAATTTCATGGTCAAAATAAGGGAGGAGAGAGGGATGACTCATGGCTGTTTGAGATTGGGTTTTTTGGCAGTGTTCGAACTGTGTTAGGAGGAGAAGGCCAAGTATCACAAGCAAGTGATAAAATTGGTTGGTGGAATATTGTGATATTCATTTAGGAGAGAGAAAAGGAGTTTATACCGGGGTAAGGTATGTTATTAATTTAAGCGAGGAAATTAGTTTATAATTTCCGTTATCAAAAATCAAATTTGAAATTTTACCTTCAATCTCATCATCTGATATAATCCGTATGTTTGATAAATGCTAAATTAATTTCAATTAAATTAATCTAGTCCAATAACTGAAATATATTTATATTATTTACATTGAAAAACAGACGTATGGAAAATCAATGTGAAATCTATATGTTTGGCTTCGTTTGGATATCAGCAAAAGGAAACATCACGGTGAGTAAATCTCACTCACCTTTTATTTAGAATTATTTTTATTCGTTAAAAATAATTGTTTGATGCTTGTTTGAAATGGTTTCTGGTTGATTTAAAAATATTAGTTATTTAGGGTTGACTATTATATATATATTGGTTTGGTGATTGGATTGTTCCCGCAGTATCATTAGCGGATGCCCGCAGTATCATTAGCGGATGACCCTACGCCCACGTATATAAGTGGATCCCCTTTTATACCGCGATATCCTGCCATGAAGCAGGATGGGTTTTACTATGTTGACTAACGTCTGTGGATGCAGGAAAACAGGTTGGAGGAATCCGATTGGGTTCCTCAAAAATATATTTTCTGTTTGTTTATTGGCTTGCATATATACTGTCATATATGATGTGTTAGAAAACCTGGAATAAATACCTGGTTGTTTGGTGTTTAAATATCACTGGGCCTAAGTGTTGATATTTAAAATATCATGAAAAAGAATATTTGGGATTGAAAAGGGAAATTCTATTTTTCTAAAATAGAATTTGAATTTTTAAATAGATTCGAAATATAAACTTGTTTTGCAAATAAAACAAGTGGTTCCTTTATAAACAAAGTTTATAAATAGTTCTTCAATAAACGAAGTTTATAAATGAAGTGAAAAGAATTATCATTGGATAATTCAAAAATAGAAATACCAGTGTGAAATTTGAAAATGGAAATTTATTTCCCCAAAAGTAGAAATATCGTTTTCAAAAGAAATCGAAATCGAGACTTGTTTAAGAACGAAGTAAGGAATTGTAACAACCCGTAAAATCTGGGCCAGTTTAAAATTTTTATTTTGGCAATTTTAGCTAATTTAGATTATTTAAAATGGATTATTTTAAATAATATCGACGAGAAATTTATTTAGAATATAAATCGAACGTATATATTATACGCGTCGTCGTTAGAATATAAATATTTATATATAATTATAAATAGAATTGAAAATTGCGCGGTAGTTCGATAATTCGATTTCAAACTTCAATTGAATGTACCGGGTGCAAAACAATCCGGATTTTAGTGAAACCAAAAATAATGGAATCTAATAGTGAATATCTTTCCAACGAAGTTGAGAAACTGAGATTTCACTTTATAAATGATGAGATATGTCCAGTTGAAAATTCTGAATAGTCGCTATGGAATTCAGGCCCTTAAAAATGGACATTTTGCAAATGACCTCGGATCTCGACGAAACCAGTTTTGTTGGGTCCGCAGTGTCAAGTTATTGCTAGGTTTCAAATTTCATAATTTTTCGAATCAATATGTGAGCGTGGCAAAGGAAAACGCGTTTGACCAGTTTCAGTTGAATTTTATCGACTGGAAATTGGCCATTTTTCTAACGGTCTCAGAATTAGACGAAACTAGTTTTGTTAGGACCGTATCGACAATACGAAGCTAGAAAATATTTTTCTGGAATTTTTCTAGTTAGTATGTGACCCCGGTAAATTGAAAAGTACGTTTAAAATTCAATATAGTAATTTAAATGTAAATTCAACGGAAACTAATCGAAACGGTCAAATCAGCTTGTGATACATATCCCATTGGGTTCAGAATAGGGGTAAAACGCTATGGGCGACGGTCGGTGGGTCTCGTTTCGACTTCAAAAGAAAAGTCAGCTATGGAGATTAAAATAAAATAAAATAATAATAATAAAAAAAAAATATCTTCTCTCCCATATTATACGCTGGCCCCCCCCCCCCGTTAGAATTTCATTAATCAGAAATAAAAAAAAAAAAAAAAAAGGGAGAGACGAGAGAAAAGGGGGCGGAGGAGCTCGTCGCTCCTCCGATCGATCCCCCACCGCCGGCGGAACCCCCCCCCCCCCCCCCCAACCTCGCGATGACGGAAACCCCCCCCCCCCCCCCAAACCTCGCGATGACAGAAACCCCCCCCCCCCCCAACCTCGCGATGACGGAAACCCCCCCCCCCCCCAACCTTGCGATGGCGTGAACCCCCACCTCCAGCCCTAGCCACCGCCGTCAAGCGTCGAGCCCCCCCCCTTGCGAGCCACCGCGGCACTCTCTGTAAGTTTTTTTTTTAATTTATTTATTTACTTTGTTCATTTATTTTATTTTATATGCAGGATTTGAAAACTGATTTTTTTATGTTTTTAAATTCTGATTTTAAATGATTTAAAACTAATTTTTTTTATAAAGGGGTTAAAACTGATTTCTATATAAATGTGAAAACTGATTTCTATATAAATAAGTTGAAAACTGATTTCTATATAAGTTTAAAAACTGATTTTTGAAAAGAATTAAAAACAGATTTTTTGTTTAGAAATTAAAAACAGTTTTTTTTGAAAAGAATTAAAAACAGATTTTTTTGTTTAGAAATTAAAAACAGTTTTTGTTGAAAAGAATTAAAAACAGATTTTTTGTTTAGAAATTAAAAACAGTTTTTGTTGAAAAGAATTAAAAACAGATTTTTTGAAAAGAATGTTAAAAACAGATTTTTTTAAAAGATATAAAAGCAGATTTTTTAAAAGGTATTGAAAACTGATTTCTTTAGAGATAAAAATCATATTTTTATATATTGGAAAGCAAAGTAAAAATTCGATTTTTATCTATTGAACTTTGAAATAAAAATTCGATTTTTATCTATTGAACTTTGAAATAAAGATTCGATTTTTATCTATTGAACTTTGAAATAAAAATTCGATTTTTATATATTGAATAGCGAAGTAAAAATGGGATTTTTTACATATGTAGTGAAAGCGGACAACGAAGGTGACAATAAGGCGAAACGACGAAGACTTCTGCAAAGGAAGAGCCGTGGAGCTAGGATAGCTATAATGTGAGAATTTCTCACCTTTCTATTTCTTTTCTAGTTATATATTTATACTAGGATGCAGACGGTGCTTAGTAGCACCCGACACAACCGTCCACAGACCATGGACTTGTTTGTTTGACTGTTTGGTGATTGATTGCGATATTGGTTTGAATGTGATTTGTGGTGTGAAAAATCGAATCGATAAATTTGTTAGGATTAGACGTGCGCCGTTATAAGGCGAAGGAGTAAGGCTAGGTTAGACTCTTACTCCAAATTTTGTGGTTTACATAACGAATTGATTTGATTGATGTGTGAATGGCGTGGGCCTTCACTAGACCGGGGATAAGGCTAGGCCTCGTCCCGTTTCTAGTATCGTGCCGTTATGCCGCCGAAATTTTCTAAAATAAGTTAGAAAAATAAAAATATCATTTTATCGAAGAAATGAATTAAATAGAAATTCATATGTTGAAATAAAATGTTTTATCGTTAAAAATATAATTTTTAACGTGAAGTGAATAAAATAGAATATTCATTTACAAACCAGACGGTTTGTTTATGTACACCTATTTGAATGACATTGATTGGGACGATAAATTTTACACATCGCCCAACTGCACGAATAAAATATTTGTTTGATTGTTTGAAACCCCACACGGGTGTTGGGATGAAATTTGCAGTTCACTCATCCTGATTGATTAAATATGTCGATCGATTGATTGACAGGCTGTTATAAGCGTTGAATATCTATATTTGATGCTTTTACAGTGTAGTGCACTTTGGTTGATGGTTGATTATTTTCAATGTTATTATATACATGTGTTGTATGAAAATCCATATAATTAACTTTATATGGTGATTGATTGGGCCTCATTCCAATTTGAAAAATAAAGAATATTATAAAATAAAAGTTCATGTGTTGACAGTACTCATTCATTGAGATTGGTCATGTGTTGAACGAAATATTTTGATAATAACAACTATTTTGAAAAAGAAATATTTGAAATAGAATATTTGAAAATAGAAATTTATGAAGCCGTGTTGATTAGATTGACGCCATTTTGACGTGAACGATATTTATATCGATTTTATTCATCTTAAAAATGAATATTGAAAAGTGATTTCGAAATCGAATATTTTGAATTGAATTGAAAACGATTTCGAATTGAATTGAATTGAAAACGATTTCGAAATGAATTGAATTGAAAACGATTTCGAAATGAATTGAATTGAAAACGATTTCGAAATGAATTGAATTAAAAACGATTTCAAAATGAATTTAAAATGAATTCAAATTGAATTGAAATTTGAATTGAATAGAAATGAATTTTAAAACGAATATATAAAGAAGAATTCAATTGTGATTTGAATTGAAAAGGAAGTTGAAAATGTTTTTTGAAACGAATTCAAAACTATTTATATAATTCGTTTTAAATAGAAATCGACGAAGTATATATTATATATATTATATATATAATATAATGGCCTGAATAGAACGCGCCGCGCCGCGGCAGTTCGCGAATTTCGACCATTTATTTCAAACGGACATTACGGGAGATCCGACCGTCGGATTCTCCTAAAACCGGAACCGTTGGGTTCGTATCGAAAAGAGCTTTCTAATGAAAATTAGAAATTTGAAATCTAACGGTTGGATTTGGAATTATGTCCAAATCAAATTCGAAAAAGGTCGCTGTAAGTGCAGTTCGATGGCCGTTGATGGAAATCGACTGTACGGGCCTTGATAAAATTATTAAAAATAGTAATAATTTGTGTAAAATCATAAGAAATGATTTAGAAAGAATTGGGATGAAAAACTCCATATTTGAAAAGATAAAAATGGATTTTTATCGAAATGAACTAGTTTTGAACTAGAAATATAATTCTATTTATTTTTAAATAAATAAATTGAATTTAAAAAGGGTTTTAAAAATAACCAAAATTTCCAATGATTGCATTGGAGTGGATTTGAATCGAAATTGTCTCCGGAATATTTCGATGTTGGAATTCGTGATTATACAGGTGTTGTTATGGAAATTTGAAAGATATATATATTTATATCGTTATTTCCAATACGACATTTGTTAGTCGTAGAATTTGATATTGAATATAAGCCGATATATTTTCTATTCAGAGCCTTGTATTGAATATCGAATGTGATTTAGGTTTGTCGTGAATGGTGTCTTCACTAACACTGTTCTTGAACCCAGTTGAGAAATGATTAAATCTTTTTATTTAGATTTAATGAAGTGTACCAATTAAATGATATTTAATTGGAATTGAATTGGTATTGATTTTTGGGTTTATCGTGAACAGTGTTTTAAATAACACTTGTTCTTTAACCCGATAATTAATGGAATGTGATTTTGGGTTTATCGTGAATCGTGTTTTTAAATGACACTGATTCTTTAACCCAGATAATGATTAAAACTAAGTGGAGTTTTAATGAATCTTTAATTAGATTGAAAAGATCGAGAATGGAGTATCACCAGTTTTGCTCCAGGCGATAGTTAAATCTTTAATTAGATTTGAACGTGAAATTTAGAAACTAACTGTCGGTTAGCCAAGCAGAATGGTTTTCTGGATATTGATCTGATGTTGGTTTCGGCCTTCGGGGTTAATATTTGGGGAATTATTCTCTTGATTAATTTACGGTTAGTGACTAATGAATTGGAATGAGGCGTATGTTGTGTTTGTGTAACACTTATTTAAAATATACGCGAGTTATTCGGAAAGACCGGGTTTATCCCATTCTGAATAACTGATACGACGATAAGTCGAAGATGAAGACGATGGTCGAAGACCGGAGGTCTTCACGTCGTTTGGGTGATAGCTGATGATCTTGATTGGGCTGTACACCCAAGAAGATGGAAACAGTTGGTGATCGTCCAGACGTACTTGGAGATCGATGGATATGCGGGGTACTAGGTGCCTCCGGTTTCGTTCAGACCCAGAACGGACTTGTAAATGGACTGTGTGTCTGACATCGGATTTCATTCTGTGTGACTGATATCGGTTGCATAGGATGGTTTGCCTGTGTGGCATGCTAAGATGCAAATGATCAAGGCTTCTGTTGAAAAGCAAAGTCTTGTGGTGATGATCAAAGCACGGCCTTTGTGGCGTAGCTTTGTGTAACGTTTACCTCGCGTGTTTCACACCAGGTATGAACCAAAAACGGGAGACGGACCTCAGGGAGGGCCTGCGTTTCCTCCTAGCTAGAAGTGGCGTCAGTGGTTTTACACGCCCTGACGAGTTTGACTTATGTGGTTGTTGCTGTTGCGAGGCGCCTCGGTTAGATCGGACGATCCGGGTCCGATGGAGTCATTCGTTGGCTCGCTTACGCCCCAAAGGGCGGCGAAACGCAGTGTCCAGGGTTTAAGTTTAATCCACATCGGTGGACCGGCCCTGACGATCCAAGGGTCGATGCGTTCTGATCCTGAGACTCGGGCTAGGCAGTCTCGAATCGGTAGAGGACTATCTTTTGCCTCGGTTCATAGAAGGAAATCCAATTTCCAAATACGTGACATTTGCGGTTTTATTTGTAAACCTATATATGGCGACATAGTGGCATGGGACGCTCATGTCGCCTATGATTGATACTTATGATTTGAAGTTGTTTTATGCACTATACACTTATAATAGTATCAAATGATCTGTTTTAAACGTATCAAGCATTCTTTGGCTGTTATAAGGGAAAACCCTATCCCCCGGCTTGCGTTGCATTGTGTGATAGGACCTGGGTCTTATAACAGCTTCATTTTTCTTTATTTAGCATTGCGCTGTTTGTTTTATGCACTGGTATTCTTGGGAGGAAACCCGTTCCGTGTTATACGGCGTGGTCCCTTGATTTACCTAATGATTTAAAATAAAGATTAATAACTGTTTTAGTTCTCACACCAGTCACATGACTGACCTGGAGTTTATTGTTTTAACCTAAACTCTGGGTGCCCCTATTTTTGACACGGGCAGCTAGTAGTTTTGGTTTTGCAGATTTATATTCACAGGATCCTGGTTTACAGCTGGAACGATATCCGGAAAGCTTTGTATCCGTATATCTCATTCTAGTTGTGTATTGTATTATTTTCCGCTGCTATGTATTTAAATGTAATTTAAATCTCTGATATTTCTGTGTAGTATTCATTCATACTCTGTATATTCTTGTAATCTGATGCATTGTTGTAATATACAGTGAAGTGTTCTTTGATATGTGTTCTGCTGTGGTTTGTTCTCGAACTATCCGACGCTTTCCTTTACGGGGAAGTTGCGGGTCTTTACACGTGGTATCAGAGCTTTGGTTTACAAAGCTAGAGAACAAGACACATTAGAACCATACGAAAGAATTCATCAGATATTGGATTAGTAATATCCAATGGGAATGACTCGTTAGAGATAGGATCAGTAGTATCCTAGAACGAGTGTGAAGAGTATATTTCTTTCAAATGAAAACAAATTTCGTTTTGAAAATTTAAATCAATTATTCGTATTTGATTATTTATTTTATATTGATTAGGACAATCCGATATATAAAGATTTTGCATATATGTCTTGCAAACGTGTATTCGAAGTTTTAATATATTGGGTAGATATAGAATCATACTCTAGTGTCCGGGAATAATTCTGGTGATGGGGCACTGTCGCCAGTATTTATTTTCGAGCGACGAAAGTGAGATTTCTATATATTTCCTATTGACTGGTGTGAGAACCAAAAATTAGATAGGGCCTATTGTTGTGATTTGGCATCAAAAACATGATTTTTGTATATGGATCAAAACTATGAATTTGAAAACTCTAATTCACTAATTGATTGATGTTTGTGTTGTTTGTTTATTTGTTTGCTAATTTTTAGCCATTTAGCCTAATAGTATCAAATATTGACTTGTATTGAAAATTGGTTGCATTTGCTTGCATATACATATATATCTTTGAACAGGTCATAGCAAGGAGGCTAGAGCAGAGAATAAAATTTGTTTGCCCGACAAATAGGTACATGTTTACTACATAATTTCCTGTTTTGTTTGGGTGATGATGATTTTGTGAGCCTATTGGCTAGCCGCTTGGCTTTTTCTTTTTCTTTTTGAGATCTGAAGGACCGGGGAAGCTATTTGAAATTCCCCGATGCTCCCGGTGCAGGGGAGGTTATGGCGAAATTTTTCAAAAAATTTAGGGTGTTAGCCAAATTTTTGAAAATTTGAAAATTCTCAGAAACTGAAAAGTTGGAGAATGGAAGCCAGATCGAGCGTAGAGTTGAATAATCAAACCACTTTCGACTTTGTTCCTTTTCGGGGACGAAAAGTTTTAAGTGGGGGAGATTGTAACAACCCGTAAAATCTGGGCCAGTTTAAAATTTTTATTTTGGCAATTTTAGCTAATTTAGATTATTTAAAATGGATTATTTTAAATAATATCGACGAGAAATTTATTTAGAATATAAATCGAACGTATATATTATACGCGTCGTCGTTAGAATATAAATATTTATATATAATTATAAATAGAATTGAAAATGGCGCGGTAGTTCGATAATTCGATTTCAAACTTCAATTGAATATACCGGGTGCAAAACAATCCGGATTTTAGTGAAACCAAAAATAATGGAATCTAATAGTGAATATCTTTCCAACGAAGTTGAGAAACTGAGATTTCACTTTATAAATGATGAGATATGTCCAGTTGAAAATTCTGAATAGTCGCTATGGAATTCAGACCCTTAAAAATGGACATTTTGCAAATGACCTCGGATCTCGACGAAACCAGTTTTGTTGGGTCCGCAGTGTCAAGTTATTGCTAGGTTTCAAATTTCATAATTTTTCGAATCAATATGTGAGCGTGGCAAAAGAAAACGCGTTTGACCAGTTTCAGTTGAATTTTATCGACTGGAAATTGGCCATTTTTCTAACGGTCTCAGAATTAGACGAAACTAGTTTTGTTAGGACCGTATCGACAATACGAAGCAAGAAAATATTTTTCTGGAATTTTTCTAGTTAGTATGTGACCCCGGTAAATTGAAAAGTACGTTTAAAATTCAATATAGTAATTTAAATGTAAATTCAACGGAAACTAATCGAAACGGTCAAATCAGCTTGTGATACATATCCCATTGGGTTCAGAATAGGGGTAAAACGCTATGGGCGACGGTCGGTGGGTCTCGTTTCGACTTCAAAAGAAAAGTCAGCTATGGAGATTAAAATAAAATAATAATAATAATAAAAAAAAAATATCTTCTCTCCCATATTATACGCTGCCCCCCCCCCCCCGTTAGAATTTCATTAATCAGAAAAAAAAAAAAAAGAAGAAAAGGGAGAGACGAGAGAAAAGGGGGCGGAGGAGCTCGTCGCTCCTCCGATCGATCCCCCACCGCCGACGGAACCCCCCCCCCCCCAACCTCGCGATGACGGAAACCCCCCCCCCAAACCTCGCGATGACAGAAACCCCCCCCCCCCCCCAACCTCGCGATGACGGAAACCCCCCCCCCCCCCCCAACCTTGCGATGGCGTGAACCCCCACCTCCAGCCCTAGCCACCGCCGTCAAGCGTCGAGCCCCCCCCCCCCCTTGCGAGCCACCGCGGCACTCTCTGTAAGTTTTTTTTTTAATTTATTTATTTACTTTGTTCATTTATTTTATTTTATATGCAGGATTTGAAAACTGATTTTTTTTATGTTTTTAAATTCTGATTTTAAATGATTTAAAACTAATTTTTTTTATAAAGGGGTTAAAACTGATTTCTATATAAATGTGAAAACTGATTTCTATATAAATAAGTTGAAAACTGATTTCTATATAAGTTTAAAAACTGATTTTTGAAAAGAATTAAAAACAGATTTTTTGTTTAGAAATTAAAAACAGTTTTTTTTGAAAAGAATTAAAAACAGATTTTTTTGTTTAGAAATTAAAAACAGTTTTTGTTGAAAAGAATTAAAAACAGATTTTTTGTTTAGAAATTAAAAACAGTTTTTGTTGAAAAGAATTAAAAACAGATTTTTTGAAAAGAATGTTAAAAACAGATTTTTTTAAAAGATATAAAAGCAGATTTTTTAAAAGGTATTGAAAACTGATTTCTTTAGAGATAAAAATCATATTTTTATATATTGGAAAGCAAAGTAAAAATTCGATTTTTATCTATTGAACTTTGAAATAAAAATTCGATTTTTATCTATTGAACTTTGAAATAAAGATTCGATTTTTATCTATTGAACTTTGAAATAAAAATTCGATTTTTATATATTGAATAGCGAAGTAAAAATGGGATTTTTTACATATGTAGTGAAAGCGGACAACGAAGGTGACAATAAGGCGAAACGACGAAGACTTCTGCAAAGGAAGAGCCGTGGAGCTAGGATAGCTATAATGTGAGAATTTCTCACCTTTCTATTTCTTTTCTAGTTATATATTTATACTAGGATGCAGACGGTGCTTAGTAGCACCCGACACAACCGTCCACAGACCATGGACTTGTTTGTTTGACTGTTTGGTGATTGATTGCGATATTGGTTTGAATGTGATTTGTGGTGTGAAAAATCGAATCGATAAATTTGTTAGGATTAGACGTGCGCCGTTATAAGGCGAAGGAGTAAGGCTAGGTTAGACTCTTACTCCAAATTTTGTGGTTTACATAACGAATTGATTTGATTGATGTGTGAATGGCGTGGGCCTTCACTAGACCGGGGATAAGGCTAGGCCTCGTCCCGTTTCTAGTATCGTGCCGTTATGCCGCCGAAATTTTCTAAAATAAGTTAGAAAAATAAAAATATCATTTTATCGAAGAAATGAATTAAATAGAAATTCATATGTTGAAATAAAATGTTTTATCGTTAAAAATATAATTTTTAACGTGAAGTGAATAAAATAGAATATTCATTTACAAACCAGACGGTTTGTTTATGTACACCTATTTGAATGACATTGATTGGGACGATAAATTTTACACATCGCCCAACTGCACGAATAAAATATTTGTTTGATTGTTTGAAACCCCACACGGGTGTTGGGATGAAATTTGCAGTTCACTCATCCTGATTGATTAAATATGTCGATCGATTGATTGACAGGCTGTTATAAGCGTTGAATATCTATATTTGATGCTTTTACAGTGTAGTGCACTTTGGTTGATGGTTGATTATTTTCAATGTTATTATATACATGTGTTGTATGAAAATCCATATAATTAACTTTATATGGTGATTGATTGGGCCTCATTCCAATTTGAAAAATAAAGAATATTATAAAATAAAAGTTCATGTGTTGACAGTACTCATTCATTGAGATTGGTCATGTGTTGAACGAAATATTTTGATAATAACAACTATTTTGAAAAAGAAATATTTGAAATAGAATATTTGAAAATAGAAATTTATGAAGCCGTGTTGATTAGATTGACGCCATTTTGACGTGAACGATATTTATATCGATTTTATTCATCTTAAAAATGAATATTGAAAAGTGATTTCGAAATCGAATATTTTGAATTGAATTGAAAACGATTTCGAATTGAATTGAATTGAAAACGATTTCGAAATGAATTGAATTGAAAACGATTTCGAAATGAATTGAATTGAAAACGATTTCGAAATGAATTGAATTGAAAACGATTTCGAAATGAATTGAATTAAAAACGATTTCAAAATGAATTGAAAATGAATTCAAATTGAATTGAAATTTGAATTGAATAGAAATGAATTTTAAAACGAATATATAAAGAAGAATTCAATTGTGATTTGAATTGAAAAGGAAGTTGAAAATGTTTTTTGAAACGAATTCAAAACTATTTATATAATTCGTTTTAAATAGAAATCGACGAAGTATATATTATATATATTATATATATAATATAATGGCCTGAATAGAACGCGCCGCGCCGCGGCAGTTCGCGAATTTCGACCATTTATTTCAAACGGACATTACGGGAGATCCGACCGTCGGATTCTCCTAAAACCGGAACCGTTGGGTTCGTATCGAAAAGAGCTTTCTAATGAAAATTAGAAATTTGAAATCTAACGGTTGGATTTGGAATTATGTCCAAATCAAATTCGAAAAAGGTCGCTGTAAGTGCAGTTCGATGGCCGTTGATGGAAATCGACTGTACGGGCCTTGATAAAATTATTAAAAATAGTAATAATTTGTGTAAAATCATAAGAAATGATTTAGAAAGAATTGGGATGAAAAACTCCATATTTGAAAAGATAAAAATGGATTTTTATCGAAATGAACTAGTTTTGAACTAGAAATATAATTCTATTTATTTTTAAATAAATAAATTGAATTTAAAAAGGGTTTTAAAAATAACCAAAATTTCCAATGATTGCATTGGAGTGGATTTGAATCGAAATTGTCTCCGGAATATTTCGATGTTGGAATTCGTGATTATACAGGTGTTGTTATGGAAATTTGAAAGATATATATATTTATATCGTTATTTCCAATACGACATTTGTTAGTCGTAGAATTTGATATTGAATATAAGCCGATATATTTTCTATTCAGAGCCTTGTATTGAATATCGAATGTGATTTAGGTTTGTCGTGAATGGTGTCTTCACTAACACTGTTCTTGAACCCAGTTGAGAAATGATTAAATCTTTTTATTTAGATTTAATGAAGTGTACCAATTAAATGATATTTAATTGGAATTGAATTGGTATTGATTTTTGGGTTTATCGTGAACAGTGTTTTAAATAACACTTGTTCTTTAACCCGATAATTAATGGAATGTGATTTTGGGTTTATCGTGAATCGTGTTTTTAAATGACACTGATTCTTTAACCCAGATAATGATTAAAACTAAGTGGAGTTTTAATGAATCTTTAATTAGATTGAAAAGATCGAGAATGGAGTATCACCAGTTTTGCTCCAGGCGATAGTTAAATCTTTAATTAGATTTGAACGTGAAATTTAGAAACTAACTGTCGGTTAGCCAAGCAGAATGGTTTTCTGGATATTGATCTGATGTTGGTTTCGGCCTTCGGGGTTAATATTTGGGGAATTATTCTCTTGATTAATTTACGGTTAGTGACTAATGAATTGGAATGAGGCGTATGTTGTGTTTGTGTAACACTTATTTAAAATATACGCGAGTTATTCGGAAAGACCGGGTTTATCCCATTCTGAATAACTGATACGACGATAAGTCGAAGATGAAGACGATGGTCGAAGACCGGAGGTCTTCACGTCGTTTGGGTGATAGCTGATGATCTTGATTGGGCTGTACACCCAAGAAGATGGAAACAGTTGGTGATCGTCCAGACGTACTTGGAGATCGATGGATATGCGGGGTACTAGGTGCCTCCGGTTTCGTTCAGACCCAGAACGGACTTGTAAATGGACTGTGTGTCTGACATCGGATTTCATTCTGTGTGACTGATATCGGTTGCATAGGATGGTTTGCCTGTGTGGCATGCTAAGATGCAAATGATCAAGGCTTCTGTTGAAAAGCAAAGTCTTGTGGTGATGATCAAAGCACGGCCTTTGTGGCGTAGCTTTGTGTAACGTTTACCTCGCGTGTTTCACACCAGGTATGAACCAAAAACGGGAGACGGACCTCAGGGAGGGCCTGCGTTTCCTCCTAGCTAGAAGTGGCGTCAGTGGTTTTACACGCCCTGACGAGTTTGACTTATGTGGTTGTTGCTGTTGCGAGGCGCCTCGGTTAGATCGGACGATCCGGGTCCGATGGAGTCATTCGTTGGCTCGCTTACGCCCCAAAGGGCGGCGAAACGCAGTGTCCAGGGTTTAAGTTTAATCCACATCGGTGGACCGGCCCTGACGATCCAAGGGTCGATGCGTTCTGATCCTGAGACTCGGGCTAGGCAGTCTCGAATCGGTAGAGGACTATCTTTTGCCTCGGTTCATAGAAGGAAATCCAATTTCCAAATACGTGACATTTGCGGTTTTATTTGTAAACCTATATATGGCGACATAGTGGCATGGGACGCTCATGTCGCCTATGATTGATACTTATGATTTGAAGTTGTTTTATGCACTATACACTTATAATAGTATCAAATGATCTGTTTTAAACGTATCAAGCATTCTTTGGCTGTTATAAGGGAAAACCCTATCCCCCGGCTTGCGTTGCATTGTGTGATAGGACCTGGGTCTTATAACAGCTTCATTTTTCTTTATTTAGCATTGCGCTGTTTGTTTTATGCACTGGTATTCTTGGGAGGAAACCCGTTCCGTGTTATACGGCGTGGTCCCTTGATTTACCTAATGATTTAAAATAAAGATTAATAACTGTTTTAGTTCTCACACCAGTCACATGACTGACCTGGAGTTTATTGTTTTAACCTAAACTCTGGGTGCCCCTATTTTTGACACGGGCAGCTAGTAGTTTTGGTTTTGCAGATTTATATTCACAGGATCCTGGTTTACAGCTGGAACGATATCCGGAAAGCTTTGTATCCGTATATCTCATTCTAGTTGTGTATTGTATTATTTTCCGCTGCTATGTATTTAAATGTAATTTAAATCTCTGATATTTCTGTGTAGTATTCATTCATACTCTGTATATTCTTGTAATCTGATGCATTGTTGTAATATACAGTGAAGTGTTCTTTGATATGTGTTCTGCTGTGGTTTGTTCTCGAACTATCCGACGCTTTCCTTTACGGGGAAGTTGCGGGTCTTTACAGGAATTCAAATGTAGAATTTAAATAATAGAATTTCAAAATTGAATTTCAAAATAGAATTTCAAAATAGAATTTGAAATAGAATTTGAATATGGGATTCAAATAGAGTTAAAATAGAGTTTGAATTTAAAGGAATTCAAATAGAATTTGAATTCAAAGGAACTCAAATGGATTTGAAGAAAGAAAGTTCAAATGAAATTCAAATATAGAGGTTTGGAAATAATGGAGTTTAAATATAAGAATTCAAATAAATTGAAATGGGATTTGAATTTAGAATTTAAAAGGAATTTGAATAAGAGGATTTTAAATGGAATTTGAATAGAGAATTCAAATGGAATTTAAAATATAGAATTTGAATGTAGAAATCAAAATGGGATTTAAACAAAGGAAATTAAAATATAGAATTTGAACGTAGAAATTCAAATGGGATTTGCATAAAGGAAATTCGAATATAGAAATTCAAATAGAATTTGAAAAAAAGAAGTGAATTGAAATTTGAATATAGAATTTCAAATAGAAGTGAAATAGATCGGAAATGCTATGCTGAATTGGGAGAAATTGATTTGATATATATTAAAAATATATCAGAATGAAGTGGAATTTATTTTAGATGAAGTTAAAACATTTATATTTATAAATATAATTAAAACGAACTTGCCGCAGCGCTGCAGTTCGTAAATTGGCGATTCGAACTTCAATTGAGTATACAGAACTCAATTGAAGTCGGAATTCTTCGAAACAAGAAACATCAGGACCGATTTGATAATAGTTTTCTAATGAAGGAGAAAAATCTGGATTTCATCGTATATATTTTGTGTTATGTCAAAATCAAATTTTCAGAAAAACAGCGCCATAACCATTTAAAAACCATAACGGTTTATTTAATTTTATAAAAGGATTTTAAGCGAATAAAATCCGAATTTCTATTTAGAAAAATTTCAGATTTTGAGTTGTAAATTTTATGTGAACTCAAGTGGAGTAATGAATTGATTTTTGAAACAGGAATCAGATTTTTGATTATTGAATAGAATTAACTAATTTGAATAGTAATTAGTTAATGAGATTTTGAATTGATATTGGGCTTTGAATAAGTGAATTCGATTTGAAAATTATATTCGAAATCGAAAAGAAAACTAGAATTGAAATTCAATTTGGTTATGAGCAAGTTAAATATTTTATTTGAACATGTTATGTTCAAACAAAGAAGTGAAATAGGCGAAATAGCTAATTAAAGAATAAATGAGCGAAAACTGAATTCAACGATTGGTTTGAGATGAATTTAGTTGAAACCAGGTGAACATGTGTTAGACAGGTATAGGATGAGGTATATGAAGATTTTAATTTATGTGCCCGACAAAAAGGTACTTGTTTAATTTCATATATGAGGTTTTATGCACCGTATCGGCAAGCCGCTTGGCCTTTTCTTTTTCTTTTGGATTGGTGAGGGCCATGAGAGGCTTTTTGAAATATCCCGAAGCTCCCGGAGCAGGGGAGGTTATGGCAAATTTTTCCGGAAATTTTAGGAGTTAGAATATTTTTAAGATAATTTTGATAGTTAGAAATCAATATATCAATATATATATTGAATTCGATAAGGAGACGAATTTAAATAGGATATTATAAACAAAAAGGGAAATCTATAAATTAGAAATAGAAAGAGAACATATATACATGTTTTAAAATATATAGAATTGAGTTTTATAGTGTGTTTATTCGAGGTAAGGGGTTTTTACGTTTTCAAGTTGAGGATGTTTCCAGTCAAAGTTTGAGAGGCAATTTTACCCCAACTTGATTTATTTCATTTTTAATTGATAAATAGCAAGATCCAATCTCGAAGAGAAGTGTCAAATAATAGTTAGTTGAATAAAATATTTTGGGTTGTTGTAACGATGTTTTACACAACATTCGTTTTAACCCAAGTGGTGGAAATTTTGGAAATATAAAAGTATATATATTTCCTGAGTATAATTAAAGTAGTAGGGAAAGTGATAAGTGTTTGGAATTGTTTTCAATTGCAAATGGAATTTATTTTCTAAGTGTAGAAAATAAAAGAAGGCGAGATATTGAAATGTTTTCCAAATGGGTAAGAGGCCAAGATGATAATTGAAATTATTTAGTTAATAAATATTGATAAAGGAAGTGGAGAAGTATTTTAATTAATGAAATATAAATTGAAAGGCCCAGTGATTGTTCGATGTTTTGAATGGATGTTTGTTTATTTTTCTTCGATAGTTAAATAACTGACTATCGAAGTGTTTGCCAATATCGTTGTCAATATGGAGAGACCGGTTGGATTATTATCCGTGAACCACTCTGTATTGACAGTAGCATTGCGAATCAGATTATATGAAGATAATCGAAGACGGAGTGAAGTGCAAGGGCTTTTTCTATTAATAGAAATTGTGCCTTCGGTTTCGTTAAGTCCCAGAGCGAACGTATATGGACGAATGTCTAACAAAGTATTTCCAATGATCATATATGTTGGTCTGTATGAATATATATGGTGGCAACGGATTTATTCCCATAGCATAACATCCAGAATATTTGTGCAAATCAATCAGTGATTAACGGATCTGACGATGTGGCATTCAAAGTGATTGTGTTATCAATGAATAGAAAGTAATCGTAGCCTCAGGCCTCAACAATAGGGAAATGGCAAAAATCGGGCAGACAACATGGCTATGTGGGTCACTCCCATTAGGGTGTATAATCACCTATCTAGATATTCATTTAATTCTTTATTCTATATTATGCTGTCCCATTCGGGAAATGGTTGCTGATCCCAACCGTTGGTGATATACATTCGATACACTCAAGCGAAATGAGTGGTCGGTCATGTGTGGGCCGGGTTGCAAGACGTTCTTGTTGAACCCAGGTGTATTCGCCTCTAGAGATACATCATCGGAAGGTGGTCCCATACCTTGTCATAGTTGGAATCCAATCTCCGATAAGCGCCCTGCGGTTTTTGATTTTATACTATATATGTAGAGCGTGAGATGCGAGCGTTCTACTATTTGGTTATTTATTTGATGTAGACATTATTATAATATCACTGGATTTTCATATCAAAGTGTTTTGGGTTATAGTAAGGTAAAAACCGTCCATGTTTGTGTGTTGGCTGGTCCTACTATTATCTTTTCCTTCGAAAGGATTTTGAAAGTTAAACAAATGATTGGAGTTTACTCACACCAGTCCCATGACTGACCCAGAGTTTATTTTGTTTGTTTTCCCTAAACTCTTGGGTGCCCAAATTTGTACGGGCAGTCAAGTAGTTGGGATTTTACGGATGCACTTGGAAGAGATGGAAGCAGGAGGCTTCACCAGTTAGCTATAGACTATCATATATTCCGCTGTGAACCATGTTTATATCTGGAAACAGGTGTTTATAACTGTTCCAGGAATAACTGTTGTGCTCTGATGATGGTATGTATATAAAGTTACTGATTTGTATTTCAAAAGTTATGTTATATAATATATTTTATTCGTTACGCTGTGAGTTTGTGATCTTTGTTTTCTTCTATTCTAATATTTCTTTCTTTATATTTCTCATCCTCTAACTTCTTTCTAATAATGATTTGTATTTCTGTGCAATTTGGGTTGGACGTGTGGTGTTATTAATCAACTCAGATGGTACAGATTTGCGGGCCACTACATAACTCTTTAATTTAACCAAAAACGTAATTTTTGTTTTCAACCATCTTATTTTGACAAAATGTACATTTTTGTTTTAACTGATATATTTTGACAAAAATATTCTTTCCATCTCGGCTATTTGGTTTCAACAAATAAGATGTATTTGTTTCAACCAAATTGACAAAAATGTATATTTCTAATTCAACTATTCTAATTTGTCAAAATGTTCATTTTTGTTTCAACAACTAGATTTTGACAGAAAAGCCAATTTTGTTTCAACTATTACATTTGACAAAAATGACAAATTTGGTTTCAACCTTTATAACTTGATAAAAGTGACAATTTTGGTTTCAACTTTTATAATTTCATAAAAGTGATAATTTCATTTCTTTAACAATTCTAGTTTAACAAAATAATTAAAAAATGATGATTTCATTTTGTTAACTATTTTAATTCAACAAAATGAATATAATTGACGTGGCATTTATGTTGATAATCCTAGTTTGACAAAATTAATATTTTTGCTAAAACAAAAATCTACTTATCAAAAATTCTATTTGTTCTAACTCCTTTATTTAACCAAAAATGTAATTCTTGTTTTAACTCTTTTATTTAACAAAAATGCAATTCTTGTTAATCTCTAATCTTAATTAACAAAAATGTAATTTTTGTTATGTTCAATCTTTTTATTGAAAATTATGAATAATAAAAATATAATCTTTCGTGCTACTTCTTTTTATTTAAACAAAATGAAAATAAAAACATGATCTTTAACAAGTAATCTTTTTATTGCAACAAAATTATGTTCTTTAATAACAAATCTTTTATTGTTACCAAAATGACAATAAAAACATATCTTTCTATTTTTCTCTTTTTGTTGTAACTAAAATGGTAATAAGAACATATCTTTTTATTGTTGTTGAACAAAGTGACAACAAAAATGATTTTTTTTATAATAATCTTTTTATTATAACCTTCTTATTATAATCTTTTTATTATAATCTTTTTATTATAATCTTCTTATTATAATATTTTTATTATAATCTTCTTATATAATGGAAACCAATTTTTGACAAAAACCATGTTTCATGTAAACGATAAAAATGAATATTTTTATTGTAAATCTAATTTTGACAAGACCATTTTTTTCATGTAAACAATAAAAATGAATATTTTTATTGTAAATCTAATTTTGACAAAACCTATTTTTAACATGTCATTCTTTTTATCTAATCAAATATGAACATCTTTATTTTTAAATACACAATAAAAATATGGTTTTTATGGTATTCACTAATTTTGACTAACATAAACATTTTATTTTTATATATACAATAAAAAAAATATGGTTTTTATTGTATACACAAATTTTATACCACATGATTATTATATATTTCATATATACAATAAAAATATGGTTTTTATTGTATACACAAAATTCTGACAAACATGAATACACAAAATTCAATTCAGTGGTTCATCGCAATCACAAAACAAATCAACACTGCAATAAATATATACAACATAAACATGAATTCTATATAGAATAAATATAAAATTTCACATTGCAATCAATTATTACTTTTAATTTTAAAATAGAAATCTCACATTGCTTTTTGTCTGAATTTTCAGAGTGCTCTTTTTCAGATCTGGTCTATTTCATGCTGTAAATCTTGGAAAGACGATTCTAACGATTCTGACGGTTCATAAAACTGACTTCGTACGAAAGAGTTATATTATTTTAAATGTTAATTACTAAATTAATTAATTAATTAAAATTAAAAATCCTTAATTACCCTCCATACAAAACAAGGTCGTTCCCCTCTATAATCTTCTTCAACGTTCTTGCCAGCCGTTAGAACCCATAACCGTGAATTCAAGAACCCCTGCGCCCCGCAACCTCGGCCACCTGGATTCGATCAGAGTACCTCCCTTCGTTGCCCCAACCATGAGCCACCAACGCCGGGAAGATTGCCCAACTCGCACCCCTCCACTGCCTCGAAATCTGCACTAAACTCACGCCTTTCCTGGTCCAATTCCGATCGCAATACGCCACTTTAGAAGATCACAACTGTTTGTAACAAAGATCTCACCAAGCTCTAGTGTTTTCCCTTTACAAGTTTTAATTTTTATTAAGAGGATTGAGAGAGATTGGAGTTTGTTTTTCGGAAGATTCCGGCTATTGGAAAAGATGGGTGGCGACTGTTCAAATAGATTAGGGTTAGGTTTTGATTATTTTATTCCTATTTATAATAAAATAACATTAAATTTCTAGTTTAAGCCCTTTAACCATTTTTAGTTCCAATTTCAGCCCAACGAAAGTTATTCTTACCCACTTGCCCCCATTTCGGATGTATTGGGCTAGGTCCCGTCAGCCCAATCGATTGTCTTCGGTCTGTTTTCTTTAATTTAAATTTAAATTTTTATTTAATTCGATCATACATTTAAATTTTCCGGGGCCACATCTGGACTGTAAAAATTCCAAAAAAAATATATTTCTTGCTTTGCTTTGACGATACGGTCCTAACAAAATTAATTTCATCGAATTTCGAGACAGTTTGAAAAATGGCCATTTTCTGGTCGATCCAAATTGACTGAAACTGTTAAAACAAGTTTTCTTTTAACACGCTTACATATTAATTCAAAAAATTAAGAAAATTGGAATCTAGCAATAATTTGACATTCCGGATCCAACAAAAGTGGTTTCGTTGAAAACGGAGGTCGTTTGCGAAGTAGATTTTTTTAAGGGTTATATTTTATATTAAAAAATATATAAATTCTACAGCGACTTTTCTAAATTTTAAACTGGACATAACTTTTTATATATAAAGTGAAATCTCAGTTTCTTACATTCGTTAGAAGGATATGGCTAAACAGATTCAAATATTTCTGGTTTTACTGAAATCCGATTTATTTTGAATCATGTACATTCATTTGAAATTTGAAATCGAATTTTAGAATTGCCTCGCCATTTTAGGCTCGGTTAATAATTAAATTTATTCGTTCTAAATTCGATTTAAATAAATTTTTAGTCATTATTTAAAAAACAGTATTTTGAATATTTAAAATCCATTAAAATTTCTAAAATAAAAATTTTAAATGGGTTCAGAATTTCCAGGTTGTTACAATTGACCAATGATTTAGTTAAACAAATTGTTGTTGTATGAAAACCCCACATGGGTATTGGGATGGTATTTGTCATACACTAGTCCCAATATTTTATTGTATGTTAATCGATTGATTGACAGTTTTGTGATGAGCGTTATTTATTTATTTATTTTAATGCTCACACAATTATAAATTTCACTCTGGATGTAAATGGATTGTTTATTGATTACTTATCATTATTGTTATAGACATCCGATGTATGAAATCCATATAACTGAAATTATATGGTAATTGATTGAGTCGCATTCCGATTCAGAATCCTTTTAAATAAAGAATATCTTTTAGAATCTTTTAAAAAAATAAAGAATATTTTAAAATAATATTCAATAGAGAATAAAATTATGATTTTTATGTCCCTTTTTGGATGGACACAAAAATATAAAAATGTGAAGCCGAGTTAAGTAGAAACGTCATTTTTAACCCGAACGGGTTTATCGATCTATTTTATTCATTTTATAATGAATATTGAAAAGGAGTGATTTCAAAATCTTATATTTTGAAATTATTATCATTTTAATATGATAAAGATATATAATATTCAATTTTTATTTAAAATTGAAAATAAAGTTAAAATCGTTTTAAAATAAATTTATAAACGATTTATAAAATACGTTTTAAATGGAAATCGACGATTTATATAATATATATATATATATATATATATAGGACGCGCCGCGCAACGACCACTCGCGAATTTCGTCCATTAACTTCAAATTGAAGTAATGGGAGATCCGACCGTCGGATTCTCCTAAAACCAGAACCGTTGGGTTCGTATCGAAAAGAGTTTTCCAATGAATATAAGAGTTTTGAAATCTAATGATAGGATTTGGAATTATGTCCAAATCAATTTTAGAAAAGGTCACTGTAAGTGTAGTTCGATGACCGTTTATGGAAATCGACTGAAAGGGCCTTAATGAAATTATAACAAATATCAATATTTTTTGTAAAATCATAATAAATAATTTGGAAAGATTTTGGATGAAAAAAATCCATTTTTGAAAAGATAAAAAATATATTTTAATCAAAATGAACCAGTTATTAATTAGAATAAGTCTTTAAATTAAAATTTAATGAAGTTTTCCAATTAATTAATATTTAATTAGAATTAAATAAAATAAATTGAATTTTTGGGTTTTCAGTGAAAGGTGTCTTAAATAACATTGTTCTTAAACCCAGTTGAGAAAAGAACAAATCTTCTAATTAAGATTATTAGAGTTTCCAATTATATTTAGTAAATGGAATAAAATGAAATGTGAATTGGGTTTATTATGAACTGTGTTTTAAACAACATTTGTTCTTTAACCCAATTAATAGTGAAAACATAATTTGGAATTTATAAATCTTTTTATTAAGATTTAATGGAAATTTTCCAAAGTAAAGTTTTTCTTAATTTAATATATTAAACTGGAATTGAATGGAATCCGATTCGGTAATAATCGAGATGAGCTTCTGTAAAAGAAGACCGTTACTATATATGGAATTTAAAAGGTTTTTCTGTTATTCCATTTACGTTATTAGACTGATATGGAAATTTATATCGATTATATATTGATTTGATTTATGTGAATATTCCATATTTTATGGAAGATGATTTTGCGTTTATCGTGAACAATGTTTTTAAAGGACATTGGTTCTTTAACTCAGTTAAAGGTAAGATTAATTTCTTAAATTTGAATATTCATTAAATAATGGTTTTTGAGATTAAAACTAAATTAGAGTTTTTAATGAGTCTTTAATTATATTAGAAAGAGATAATTAAATTTATCGAATTCATAAAATCAAATCTTTTGAAATGATATCCAAAGGAAGATTAAAGAATAAATTTAAAAGAATTTATCTTTGATAAAATTAATGAGAACCTTTCCCTAATAATGTGAATATTTATTTAAAGGAATATTTTGAATTGGAATTAGGCGTATGATGTGTTTTATAGCACTTATTTATTGAATATAAAATACGTGAGTTATTCAGAAAGACTGGGTTCAACCCATTCTGAATAATTACTACGAAGATTAAGAGTCGAAGATGAAGACAGTGGTTGAAGACTGGAGATCTTCACATCGTTTGGATTATTACTGATGTCTTGATTGGGAGGCATCCCAAGACAAGGTCATAAGTGGTGATCATCCAGACGTACTTGGAGATCGATGGATATGCGAGAACCTCTCTTATGTATTGGACATATGGGACGAGGAATAAGGTGTCTCCGGTTTGGTTCATACCTAGAACGGACTTGTAAATGGATGATATGTCTGACGTTGTATTCCTTTATGTCGTATTCGTTGATCTCTGCTAAATATATATATTTGTTTGGTGGCGGAGAATTTATTCTCCTGCATAACACCCTTCTCTAAGACGTACGAGCTTAGAGGTTATATATTGGCAGAAATCAATGGTATGGTATGGATTGACAATGTAGCATGCTAAGATGCAAATGATCAAGGCTTTTGTTGAAAAGCAGAGTCTTGTGGTTGATGATCAAAGTACAGCTTATTTAGGCATAGCTTTATGTATAGCGTTGCTTCGCGAGCCTCACACCCCGGTATGAACCGGAAACGGGAGAGGACTGTAGGGAAGACATACGTTTCTTTCTAACTAGGAGCGGTTTCAGCGTTTGCAAGCCCTAGCATTTTTACTTATATGGAAGATGGAATGTGGTGCCTCGGATTCGAGTCCCTAGTGGCTCTTTATTTACGCCCCATAGGGCGGGGAAACGTATTGTTCAGGCATTACTAATCCACTAACATATTTGTGGACCGACCCTGAAGATCCAAGGTGCAGTTGCGACTGATCCTGAGGCTCGGGCTAGAGAGTCTCGAATTCGGTAAGGACGATCCCCTGCCTTGGTTCATGATGGATATCCAACTTCCAATACGACACATGCAGTTTTGATTGTATAACTAGTATGGCGACATAGTATATGGTAGCTATGACGTCTATGATTGATATATTATGATTGAGATGTTTTTGAAACATATATACACTAATAATAATATCAAATCCGTTTTATCATATCAAGCATTTTTGACCATTATAAGGTAAAACTCTATCCTCCGGTTTGCGTTTCATTGTGTGATGGGACTTAAGTCTTATAATGGTTTCATTTTTCTAAAAAGCATTGCGTTGTTTAACAATTTATTTTATTTATGGACCGGCAATCCAATGGAGTAAACCCATCCCGCGTTAGCGGGTGGTCCTGTGATTAGCCTTATTATTAAGTAGGTTTAGCAGATTTCTTATACCAGTCCGATGAATGACTCGTAGTTTGTTTCACTTGCAAACTTGGGTGCCCTTATTTTCCACATGGGCAGTCGAGTAGCTTGTTTTGCAGATATTTATCTTTTGAGCAAGATTCTGGATCGAAGCTTAAAGTTGTGTCCAGAGCAATGATAGTCTTCCGTTGCACTGTATTGAATTCACTGTAAATTAATCTACCGCTGTTGTATTATTATTCATCGATGTACTTTGACATTCTGTACTCTGATGTAACATTATTATAATATTTATAAAAGTCTTCTGTTATTTGTTCAGATGTGTTGTATGCCCAAATTTAGTGTATCCGGGGATTTCCCATGCGGGGAATTTTCGGGTCATTAGGTTAAAAATTATGTTTCTAATAACATAGCATGTTTTGCATAAAATCCTTTTTATTCTAACCTAACATGTTGAAAATGTCATTTCCAATAACATAACATGTTTTACATAATTTGTAACGACCTAACTTTCGAACACATCGGAAGTTGTGCCGTTAATAACAATTAGAATAGATAGAAGATAAAATCACAGAAAAACATCAGAATCTCACAGTGGAATTTTTCAAAAGATAATACTTTATAACATTACACAGCGGTACATATTACATCAGAGTATCATAGATATAGTGATACAAGTCCTTCATAGTACATCTTTAATTATACATATCATAGATGACCAAACTGACAGAATTAATTATACAGTAAATAGGATAAGTGGACCAGCACACAGAAAGTTCCATTCCAGCTTCTCAAGTTTAATCCAATCCTGATTCACTTGTCTATTTATAACAAGTGTTACGAATACCCAAGAGTTTAAGGGAAAACACAGAAAAATAAACTTCGGGTCAGTCAGAGGACTTGTATGAGTAAACAGTTTAAAATAGATTTAAGAAATAAAACTATCTCATAAGACCACGCCGTAAATACGGAACGGGCATTTACCTTATGAGATCAAAACCCTTTGTATACTTGAAATCAGATATTATCATAGTGTCTATTAGTTTTTCACAAATAAATTAGAATCTAGAAGAATGCTTGCATCTCACATTCTCCTATATAGTATGCAAATAAAAACCGCTTGGCGCTTATGGAAATTGGATTTCCAACTATGACAAGGTATGGGACCACCTCCCGATAGTATACCTCTAGAGACGAATACACTGGGTTCAACAAGAACGTCTTGCAACCCGGCCCACACATGACCGACCACTCATTTCTCTTGAGTGTATCGAATATATTGTCACCTTACGGCTTTTTGTCGCGACCACCATAGTTCCCGGGAGATACAGAAATGAAAAGAAGTAACAAATATGAATATTCTCCAGATGGTGACAATACAACCTAATGGGAGCGACCCACATAGCCATGCTGCCTGCACGATTTTTGTCATTTCCTGGGTGTGAGGCTTGAGGCTAGACATTCCTTTTCATCATCACTATTTATTTCTTTTGAATGTCACATCGTCAAATCTCACCAATCACTAATTGACTTCCCCAAAAATAAATTATAGGTATAAAGCATAAAGAAACGAATTTCTCTGCCACCATATAGATACGTTTGAAGAGATCAACGTACATGATTAGTTAGAATTACTTTGTCAGACATTCGTCCATACAAGTTGTTCTGGGTTTGAACAAACCGAAGGCACTATTTGAAAATAGTCCTTGCACAACTCCATCTTCTATTATTTTCGATAATCTCTGACGCGCAACGTATAATCAATTCAAAGTGGATTGTTAATCCGGTCTCTTTGAAATGATTAACGAATATATTTCCTTTTTAAATTATTTATCTAATACGATTTAAAATCAATTTACATCGATAATAACAAACAACATATGATATTATTGCTTATATCTGGTTGTTTTGATCATCTCGTACAAATGGACAATTTTAGTGTGCGCGCCGCACACGGTCTTTCTTTCAAATTTGTTTGTCTAATTTAAAAATATATACTTGCATTATTCTTAAGAAATTTATATTTTTCCATAATCACTTCTTAAATCTGATTATTTATAAATAAATTAAAATATATGATTAATAATTTAATTTACCGCTTTTACACTTTATTTTGTTTCCGTCAAATTTCCTTTGATTCCTTAACTAAATCTGCTTCTGCTTTTTACATATTAATTTAAATAAAATTTCCTCTTTTTAAATTATTAATCTAAACATAATAAAATACAGTTCTTGTTTTACACAAAACAGGACAGTACATTACCAGTTTAAAACAAATCGTTTGAGTGTATGTATATATATAGCTTCTCCTTTCATTTTTGTTAATTTTTTTAAAATATTTTCTTTTAGAAAATAAAACTTCTAATTCTAATTTATAAATTAAATTAAATTTTACTTCTGAACTTCATTTTCTACTTCTGACGAAATTTCATCTGATACCCTACACCTGATTCACTTTCTTCCTTCTTGACTTAGCAGTTTGAAAACATAATTGTTGTTTTATTTTTATTTGAGCAACTCGGCTATCTTGCGCTTACTTATTCGTATACGTACATATATATTCTAATAACTTATATAAATTAGTCAAACACATGGTCCTTTCTTTTCTTACATACAAATATCACTTTTATTGCTTTAAACAAATATTCTTATATATATACGTATTAGAAAAAAAATCTAACCTTCTAAAGAAATCATTTATTTTATTTTCTAGAATTTCCCTTTTTTTCCTTTAATTTAATTCCTACTTTCTTTACTCTTACCTTCTTTTATCCCTCTTCCCTTTATTCCTTTCTTTCCTTCTTATCTGGTCCGATAAAACCCAATTACCATCAGGTCCACTCTCCCTCTCTTTTTATACTTTCTTTTATTTTGTTATAAACTGCTTCGGCCCAAGCCCATTAGCCCATATATACCCACGAAACAAGAAAAACATCCACGCCCCTATTCCTTTTCTCCATACACACCTGTTACTTCCACTACCCCTCTTCAAATTGTTGGTTGTTTGCCAATGCACGGCTTGCACACCGTACACGTGCACAGTCAACTGAACCACCACACACCCATTATGACCATCACTCAAATTACCCACTGCCTCCTGATCCCACTGACGCGCCTAGATCTGCCTCCCTCCGATCATCTTGATCGGAAATCACCACTCATCCCGAGTTACCCAAAAACAACAGCCCATACCTTCGATCACCTTTCTTCCTTGCCATGCCAACACCCTACATCGATCAGCGTGAAATTCAATCAGCACGAAGTTGACCTGATCCTCGATCTTCCCACCAAGTATGGAGGCACTCGTCGTCTTCTTTATGGCGTAGTTCGACGATGAACAGTGATTAACTAAAAGAACCCCAAACCCTTAAATCAATCTCGCTCACACAAATTCCCCTTAGAAAAATCGAATTTGTATTTTTCCCAAGTTCCCCATAACATCCAGCATCCACACGACAAACCTCACCCATTCCGATGGCTTCACCACCGGATGCCGAGAACCCATTTTCTGATCAACCTTACATTCCCATTTAATTTTACCACTAAAAATTCCCAAATTACTTTCTAAAATCATCATTTCCTACTAGGATTCTACTCATGTATTCAATTTTGTTTAATATGCATTTTGAAATTTTGAACAAACAGAGTGTTTGAAATGAACAGACTGGTTTTCTGGTTTTTATGTACTGTATATATTTAAAGGTAATTTGATTATTGCTGAACCATTTGGCTACTGGAAAGATTTTAAACAATTAGTATAACATCGCACTCATATGTATTAACAGATCAACTTAGAGGTATATAGTTTTAAACATAAGAACAGGTTTAGTTGTTAACCAGTAAAACATAAACCCCTAACCCATTGGGTACTTTAACATTTCAGTACCACCCAAAAACCCCTTTTTGATTTGGCCAAAACTGAGATACAAAACCATATCTCTACCTAAATCATCACACAGTCAAGATCATCCATAGCTCAAAACAGTAAAGAATATACAGGAAGGAATATTGAAAAGTTTTACTCACCTTAGAAGCTCACAGTTCTTTACTTCACTGATTTTGTTTGAAAGTTTTGTTGTTGTGGAGGAAATGTATGGATGCTTAGTTCTATTTATAGGTGAAGGAAATTAATAAAATAAGGGAGCATTCAATACTATTTTTGGACAAAGATCAAAATCTGTTTTTAGATTTTGTTGTGACAATGGATTGACAATATTAAAAACTCATTTCAAAACACAAATGCCAAAATTCACGTGGCTTATATCACCCCCTCCTCACAGTGAAATCACCAGCACATGCACCCTCTTTCCTCCCATTGGCCTCTCTATGAACCATCACCTTAAATGCTACAAGTGCCACCATGTTCTCCAAATCTTTTTCTTGGTTTAAGAATATTTGGCGATCATCTTTTGTACCATAAATATTCAGTTTTCACATGATTTTTAAAGCTCGCCTTTTTCACATGAAAATGTTGATTTAACATAAACGATAAATTACATTATTATGGCCTCCAAGGTATAAAAAAATATGAAAATTTCTGCACTACCATACTCACGGCCATGTGGGTTTAAGCATGGAGAAAGCTTTAGAAAATCATAGTTTTAGAGATCATCTCGGATAGGAAAGATCAAGTGTATATTTGTACAAGATTTGGTAATCTTTTAGTACATGTCTTTTGACAAAATGAATATGTTTTTGGAAAAATAAAAAGAAAGAAAAATTCAGAAAATCTTAAGAAAAGAAAAGAGAGAGATCTCAAACTGAAAATGTAGAAACAAGAATGATTTGCCATGTGCAAGTGCATGCTTTCAAATCCTTTTTCCTTGTGGCCTTCTAGTGTAGGTGCATTTTCATGTACATATATAAATTATGTTTGCAAAGAATGGTGCTTCCATGTTTTAACTAGATGTATGTGTGAAACCAAGAATGCTCATATAAACTTGCTTTTGCCAACAAAAGTTGGTCTTATCATGCTTTGGTCAAGCGTGCTTCATTGTAAAAAAAACAAGAATTCTACTTAAAGAAAAATACATGGTTTTAAACCCTTTTTAAAAAAATAATGAACAAACACATGTAAAAGGAAAAATGGCATTTTAAGTTTTGCTATAAACATGTGTTATTATCCATACATAAAAAAATGAATTTTAAACAAACGCTATACATTTCATGCTATTATACATGAATGAGCAAAATAGATGTTTGTAAGTGCTGTGCTATATGCTAATGCAAATGCTATCATACATATTTTAATATGTTCTTTTTAGAATTTTTAAAGTATGAATTTTAACTCGTATTTCTAAACACGTACTTATGATAATTTAATATCTGTTAAGAAGTACGGGTCATTACATTCTACCCCCCTTATAAAAATTTTGTCCTCGAAATTTGTAAATAGTAGATTAGCGTTATCGACTCACATCAATAAATATTTTATTAATAACAGCTATTGTTACTATGGTTGAACAAAACAGTCCATCCTTGTAATATTATTCTTGAATTCCATCCTTAAATTCTCACTAAATTCCAAATATCCTTGAAATAAATATCAAGTCTTATTCACTTCATTGATTTGAATTAATCCTGCTCAAGTACATGCATCTGTCAAAATTCCCTTTTAACTTCATTAGTTAATTCACCTAACTCCGTTAAGTATTATTCACAGTCTCCATTATCTCAATCTCGGGACTCACAAATATGTTTTAATTCCACTAATCAACTAGTTTACTTTCCCTGAGTTCATATCCAATTAATACTTAAGTCCAGACTTAATTACAGAAAATTCAAATTTTAATTCAATTTAAAATTCTAACTCGATTTCCGGTCTCAATATGATTAGATATTATTCAAGTTTAATCCAACCATAATTAATATATCTTAAGGCTGACCCTAGTTAATTAACTCCTTTATATTAAAAAGAGTAAACTACCTTCTGAAACTTTTTCCACTTTCAAATTCTCAAGAATTGATGACTCATTCATCAAAGCCTAGACCTTTAGTTGCTGTGCTTTTATCAGTGGACAATCTTTAACCAAGTGCCCTGGCTAATGACAGTTATAGCATGAATATTTCTGGGGAATAGCATCACTCGTTCCCTTTGGTTTCTGTTGAGGTTGCTCTGGCTGGTGAGTTTGCTGTGGCTTTTCTGCTGTTGGCTTCGTACAAAATCTAGCAATGTATCCCTTCTCCTTGCAGTTATAGCATTGCGTATCTTTATAACGCTCTTTGGCTTTCTCCCCCATCTTTGGTATTCCCTTGTTATTCCAATTTGGATTGAATTTCCTTTTGTTGGAATTCTTGCCACTGGGTTCTCCTGTCTGTGCTGCTTTTGCAACTGGCTTCTTACCCTCGAGTGCCTCATAACGAACTGCCATATCAATTAGATCAACGAATGGAATCTTGAGATGTCCAATCATTTGAACTTGTAGGCTATCCTTTAATCCTGCTATGAACATTTCATTCTTCTTGAGTGGGGTATTGATCAGTTCTGGCCCGAAACAAGAAAGTGAATTGAACTTGTTCTCATATTCAGATATCTTCATGTTCCCTTGCTTGAGATCGATGAAATCCCGATACATTCTAGTCTTTCCTGCAGCAGGTAGAAATTGTTCTTCGAAAGCTTCCTTGAATTTTTCCCAAGTGAAATCTTCCTCAGGAACATTGGTGGTCTGGGCATCCCACCACATAGCAGCAGTTTCTTGAAGTTGCCATGAAGCTAAGAGACGTTTCTGCTCATCATTCAATTTCAGTCCCTTGAAAATCCTTTCACGGGACCTCAACCACGCTTGGACTTCAATGAAGGATTTCGTCCCTTTGAAAACTTTTCCTTCCAAAGTTGTATACTCCTTACAAATAGTCTCAAAGCTCTTGTCATGTTGGACTGGTGCAACTTCCTCTACTGTTTCACCTTGGTCTTGGGATCCAGTAGTACGACCTGTAGTAGTGGAAGTTCCACTAGCTCGACCTCTTCGTCCTCAGTTACTCATTTTAATCACCTGAATATAACAGGTCATCAATCCAGACTTGATTGGATATAACTAACTTAGGTATATCATCCAAGTTGACTTATTTTAAATTTTCAAAACTATGCTCTCTCACACTCACACAAATCCTAGGTAATCAGTAACCTAAGCTCTCATACCAACTGTAACGACCCAACTTTCGAACACATCAAAAGTGGCGCCACTAATAAGAATAAGAATAGATAGAAGATAAAATCACAGAAAAACATCAGAATCTCACAGCGGAATTTTTCAAAAGATAATACTTTATAACATTACATAGCGGTACATATTACATCAGAGAATCATAGATATCGTGATACAAGCCCTTCATAGTACATCTTTAATTATACATATCGTAGATGACCAAACTGATAGACATAATTATACAGTAGATAGGATAAGTGGACCAGCACACAGAAAGTTCCATTCCAGCTTCTCAAGTTTAATCCAATCCTGATTGTAACAACCCGAAAATCTGGGCCAGTTTAAAATTTTTAATTTGGCAATTTTAGCGAATTTTGAATATTTAAAATAGGTTATTTTAAGTAATATCGACGAGAAAATTTATTTTGAATATAATTCGAACGTATATATTATATACGTCGTCGTTAGAATATATAATATTTATATATAATTATTAAAGGAATTGAAAATGGCGCGGTAGTTCGATAATTCGATTTCAAACTTCAATTGAATGTACCGGGAGCAAAACAATCCGGATTTTAGTGAAACCAAAAACATTAGGATCTAATTGACGATATCTTTCCAACGAAGTTAACAAACTGAGATTTCACTTTATAAATGATAAGATATGTCCAGTTGAAAATTCTGAATAGTCGCTATGGAATTCAGGCCCTTAAAAATGGACATTTTGCAAACGACCTCGGATTTCGACGAAACCACTTTTGTTGGGTCCGTGATGTAAAGTTATTGTTAGATTTCAAATTTCATAATTTTTCGAATCAATATGTGAGCGTGGCAAAGGAAAATGCGTTTGACCATTTTCAGTTGATTTTAATCAACTGGAAATTGGCCATTTTTCAAACGGTCTCAGAATTCAACGAAACTAGTTTTGTTAGGACCGTATCGTCAATACGAAGCTAGAAAATATTTTTGTAGAATTTTTCGAGTTAGTATGTGACCCCGGTAATTTGAAATGTACGTTTAAAATTCAATATAGTGATTTAAATGTTAATTCAACGGAAACTGATTCAAACAGTCGAATCAGCCTACGTGGCATATCCCATTGTGTTCGGAATGGGGGTAAAATGCTAGGGACGACTGTCGGTGGATTCGATTCTGAGTTCAAAATAAAGAGTTACCTTTTTTTGGATTTTAAAAATAAATTAAAATAATAAAACCCTCATTAGTCAACCCCCTCCCCTTCTGATATTCTCTCTCCCCCCTTTAGATCGAGATTTCAGAAAGAAAAAAAAAAGGAAAAAAAAACCCTCGCGTCTCCTCTACAGCCGCCGTCGTTGATCGACGACCGCTCCTCCACCTCGCTCCCCCACTCCGACGCTTCCTCTCTCCTCCCTCAGCGACGCACTCGAGAACCCCTTCACCCCCACCGTAGAAGAAACCACGCGATTCTAGACAAGATGGGGGGGCCGAGTTCAACGCGTTTCCGGGTGGTGGCAGGCATCGTCGAGGCGCACGGAGGGGATGGTCTCGATCATCATCTGGCGTCTCGAATCTCGCGCTATCCGGAGCCCTTCTCTTGAACGACGGGTTCATCTTCCCAAGGAAAGATAAACAGTGAGCATTCCTTATTTTATTTTTATAACAATGTTTTTTTTGTTTTTTTTTATTTATCAGTTTTGAAAAATAAATACAGTGATAAAAAAAAGTAAAAAAATAAAAAAAATATGGTTTTTAAAAAACGAATTTGCTTTGAATAAAAAAATATGGTTTTTAAAAAACGAATTTGCTTTGAATAAAAAAATATGGTTTTTAAAAACGAATTTGCTTTGAATAAAAAAATATGGTTTTTAAAAATGAATTTGCTTTGAATAGAAAAATAGAATTTTTATATATTGAACTTCGATAGAAAAATAGAATTTTTATATATTGAACTTCGATAGAAAAATAGAATTTTTATATATTGAACTTCGATAGAAAAATAGAATTTTTATATATTGAACTTCGATAGAAAAATAGAATTTTTATATATTGAACTTCGATAGAAAAATAGAATTTTTATATATTGAACTTCAAAATAAAAATATGATTTTTATATATTGAATAGCGAAGTAAAAATTCGATTTTTACATAGGTAGTGAAAGCGGGCAACGAAGATGAAAAAGGATGCGATGACGACGAAGACTTCTGCAAATGAAGTGCCGTGGAGCTTGGATAGCTATCTGTGAGAATTTCTCACCTTTCAATTTAATTTTTCTAGTTATATATATATATACTAGGATGCAGACGGTGCTTAGTAGCACCCGACACAATCGTCCACAGACCATGGACTTGTTTGTTTGGTTGCATAGATTAGTTGAATTATTTGTTTGAATTGAATTGTTTGGTGAGATGAAATTGATTTGATTGATGTGTGAATGGCGTGGGCCTTCACTAGACCGGGGATAAGGCTAGGCCTCGTCCCGTTTCTAGTATCGTGCCGTTATGCCGCCGAAATTTTCTAAAATATGTTAGAAAAATAAAAATATCATTTTATTGAATAAATGAATTGAATAGGAATTCATAGGTTGAAGTAAAATGTTTTATCATTAAAAATATAATTTTTAACGTGAATATGAAAATAGTGAAGTGAATAAATAAATATTCATTTACAAACCAGATGGTTTGTTTATGTACACTTATTTGAATGACATTGATTGGGACGATAAATTTTACACATCGCCCAACTGCACAAATAAAATCTGTGTTTGATTGTCTGAAACCCCACACGGGTGTTAGGATGAAATTTGAAGTTCACTCATCCTGATTGATTAAATATGTCGATCGATTGATTGACAGGCTGTTATAAGCGTTAGATATTTATATTTGATGCTTATACAGTGTAGTGCACTTTGGTTGATGGTTGATTATTTTTCAATGCTATTATATACATGTGTTGTAGAAAATCCATATAATTAACATTATATGGTAATTGATTGGGCCTCATTCCAGTTTTGAAAAGGAAATATTTGAAAAAGAAATATTTGAAATAGAATATTTGAGAATAGGAATATATGAAGCCGTATTGATTAGATTGACGCCATTTTGACGTGAACGATATTTATATCGATTTTATTCATTCTAAAATGAATATTGAAAAGTAATTTCGAAATCGAATATTTTGAAATGAATTGAATTGAAAACGATTTCGAAATGAATTGAATTGAAAACGATTTCGAAATGAATTGAATTGAAAACGAATTCAAAATGAATTGAAAACGATTTCGAAATGAAATGAATTGAAAACAATTTCGAAATGAATTGAATTGAAAACGATTTCGAAATGAGTTGGATTGAAAAACGAATTCAAAATGAATTGAAAACGATTTCGAAATGAATTGAATTGAAAACGATTTCGAAATGAATTGAATTGAAAACGATTTCGAAATGAATTGAATTGAAAACGATTTCGAAATGAATTGAATTGAAAACGATTTCGAAATGAATTGGATTGAAAAACGAATTCAAAATGAATTGAAAACGATTTCGAAATGAACTGAATTGAAAACGAATTCAAAATGAATTGAAAACGATTTCGAAATGAATTGAATTGAAAACGATTTCGAAATGAATTGAATTGAAAACGATTTCGAAATGAATTGAATTGAAAACGATTTCGAAATGAATTGAATTGAAAACGAATTCAAATGGAATTGAAAGCGAATTGAAATGAATTCAAATTGAATTGAAATTCGAATTGAATAGAAATGAATTTTAAAACGAATTTATAAAGAAGAATTCAATTTTGGCTTTGAATTGAAATAGAAGTTGAAATAGAATTTGAAACGAATTTAAAACTATTTATATAATTCGTTTTAAATAGAAATCGACGAAGTATATATTATATATTATATATATATAATATAATGGCCTGAATAGAACGCGCCGCGCCGCGGCAGTTCGTGAATTTCGACCATTTATTTCAAACGGACATTGCGGGAGATCCGACCGTCGGATTCTCCTAAAACCGGAACCGTTGGGTTCGTATCGAAAAGAGCTTTCTAACGAGTATTAGAAATTTGAAATCTAACGGTTGGATTTGGAATTATGTCCAAATCAAATTCGAAAAAGGTCGCTGTAAGTGCAGTTCGATGGCCGTTGATGGAAATCGACTGTACGGGCCTTGATAAAATTATTAAAAATGGTAATAATTTGTGTAAAATCATAAGAAATGATTTAGAAAGAATTGGGATGAAAAACTCCATATTTGAAAAGATAAAAATAGATTTTTATCGAAATGAACTAGTTTTGAACTAGAAATATAATTCTATTTATTTTTAAATAAATAAACTGAATTTGAAAAGGGTTTTAAAAGTAACCAGAATTTCCAATGATTGCATTGGAGTGGATTTGAATCGAAATTGTCTTCGGAATATTTCGATGTTGGAATTCGTGATTATACAGGTGTTGTTATGGAAATTTGAAAGATATATTTATATCGTTATTTTCAATACGACATTTGTTAATCGTAGGATTTGATATTGAATATAAGCCGATATATTTTCTATTCAGAGCCTTATATTGAATATCAAATGTGATTTGGGTTTGTCGTGAATGGTGTCTTCACTAACACTGTTCTTGAACCCAGTTGAGAAAAGATTAAATCCTTTTATTTAGATTTAATGAAGTGTACCAATTAAAAATGATATTTAATTGGAATTGAATTGGTATTGATTTTTGGGTTTATCGTGAACAGTGTTTTAAATAACACTTGTTCTTTAACCCGATAATTAATGGAATGATTTTTGGGTTTATTGTGAACAGTGTTTTAAATAACACTTGTTCTTTAACCCGATAATTAATGGAATGATTTTTGGGTTTATCGTGAACAGTGTTTTAAATAACACTTGTTCTTTAACCCGATAATTAATGGAATGATTTTTGGGTTTATCGTGAACAGTGTTTTAAATAACACTTGTTCTTTAACCTGATAATTAATGGAATGTGATTTTGGGTTTATCGTGAACCGTGTTTTAAATGACACTGATTCTTTAACCCAGTCGAAGATTAAAACTAAGTGGAGTTTTAATGAATCTTTAATTAGATTGAAATGATCGAAAATGGAGTATCACCAGTTTTGCTCCAGGCGATAGTTAAATCTTTAATTAGATTTGAACGTGAAATGGTAATTGAATTTACCGATAACACTGTGGTGTTAGATATGAAGTATTACCAGTTTTACTTCATGGGATGAATAGGTTGGGATTGGGAAATTAAAATAAATGATTACTTCGGTAAGGTTCGCTAATCCCGACTAGTTTGAATGGAGATTCAAAAATAGAATAAAGAATAAATTCAAGGAATTTATCTTGGATAAAATTAATGGGAATCTTTCCCTATGGATGTGAAATCAGAAACTAACTGTCGGTTAGCTAAGCGGAATGGTTTTCTGGATATTGATCTGATGTTGGTTTCGGCCTTCGGGGTTAATATTTGGGGAATTATTCTCTTGATTAATTTACGGTTAGTGACTGATGAATTGGAATGAGGCGTATGTTGTGTTTGTGTAACACTTATTTAAAATATACGCGAGTCATTCGGAAAGACCGGGTTTATCCCATTCTGAATAGCTGATACGACGATAAGTCGAAGATGAAGACGATGGTCGAAGACCGAAGGTCTTCACGTCGTTTGGGTGATAACTGATGATCTTGATTGGGCTGTACACCCAAGAAGATGGAAACAGTTGGTGATCGTCCAGACGTACTTGGAGATCGATGGATATGCGGGGTACTAGGTGCCTCCGGTTTCGTTCAGACCCAGAACGGACTTGTAAATGGACTGTGTGTCTGACATTGGATTTTAGTCTGTGTGTTTGATTTCTATTAAATATATATCTGTTTGGCGGCGGAGAATTTATTCTCTTGCTTAACGCCCTTCTCTGAGACGTACGAGCTCAGGGGTTATATATTGATGGATATCAAACGCATGGAGTGAATTGCCTGTGTGGCATGCCTAAGTGGCAATTGATCGAGGCTTCTGTTGAAAAGCAAAGTCTTGTGGTGATGATCAAAGCACAGCCTTTGTGGCGTAGCTTTGTGTAACGTTTACCTCGTGTGTTTCACACCCGGTATGAACCAAAAACGGGAGACGGACGTCAGGGAGGGCATGCGTTTCTTTCTAGCTAGAAGTGTCGTCAGTGGTTTTACACGCCCTGACGAGTTTGACTTATGTGGTTGTTGCTGTTGCGAGGCGCCTCGGTTATATCGGTTTCGGCCGAATGCATTCTGGTCGGCTGACGGACCAGACTTACACCCCATAGGGTGGGGAGACGTAGTGTTCAGGCATAATAATCCACTCCGTGTGGACCGGCCCTAAGGATCCAAGGGGCAGTTGTGGCTGTTCCTGAGGGGCGGGCTAGAGCGTCTCGAATCGGTTGAGGACTATCTTTTGCCTCGGTTCATAGATGGAAACCCAATTTCCAAATACGTGATTCTGCGGTTTTATTTGTAGAGCCTAGTATGGCGACATAGTGGGATGGGGCACTCATGCCGCCTATGATTGATACTTATGATTTGAAGTTGTTTTATACACTATGCACTTATGATAGTATCAAATGATTTGTTTTAAACGTATCAAGCATTCTTTGGCTGTTATAAGGTAAAAACCCTATCCCCCGGCTTGCGTTGCATTGTGTGATAGGACCTGGGTCTTATAACAGCTTCATTTTTCTTTATTTAGCATTGCGCTGTTTGTTTTATGCACTGGTATTCTTGGGAGGAAACCCGTTCCGTGTTATACGGCGTGGTCCCTTGATTTACCTAATTTTAAAAATAAAGATAACTGTTTTAGTTCTCACACCAGTCACATGACTGACCTGGAGTTTATTGTTTTAACCTAAACTCTGGGTGCCCTTATTTTGACACGGGCAGCTAGTAGTTTTGGTTTTGCAGATTTATATTCACAGGATCCTGGTTTACAGCTGGAACGATATCCGGAAAGCTTTGTATCCGTATATCTTCTTCTAGTTGTGTTTGTATTATTTTTCCGCTGCTATGTATTTAAATGTAATTTAAATCTCTGATATTTCTGTGTAATATTCATTTATACTCTGTATATTCTTGTAATCTGATGCATTGTTGTAATATACAATGAAATGTTCTTCTGTATGCGTTCTGTTTTGTCGTGTTCTCAAACGATAGGGCGTTTCGAACGGCCTGGATCGGTTTAGCGACTGGTTCGGACCGAGAGAAATTCCTTGCCGTCACAGTTAGTATCAGAGCTTTGGTTTACAAAGCAGAGAACAAGGCACATTAGAACCATACGAAAGAATTCATCAGATATTGGATTAGTAATATCCAATTAGAATGACTCGTTAGAGATGGGATCAGTAGTATCCTAGAACGAGTGTGAAGAGTATATCTTTAAAATGAAAACAATTTTGGTTTTGAAGATTTAAATCAATTATTCGTATTTGATTATCTATTTATATTGATATGGACAATCCAGTATATATAGATTTTGCGTATACGTCTGATCCGCGTGTATTCGAAATTTTAATATACTGGGTAGATATAGAATTACACTCTAATCGCCCGGAGATGATTTTGATGATGGAGCTCCATCATTAGAATTTATGTTCGAGTGACGAAAGTGGGCTTTCTATATATTTCCTATTGACTGGTGTGAGAACCAAAATTTGATAGGGCCTATTGTTGTGATTTGGCATCAAGAATCTGATTTTTGTATATGTATCAAAATTATGAATTTGAAACTCTAATTCACTAATTGATTGATGTTTGTGTTGTTTGTTTATTTGTTTGATAATTTGGAACCATTTTGCCTAATAGTATCAAATATTGAATTGAATTGAAAATTGGTCGCATTTGCTTGCGTATACATATACTTACATTGAACAGGTCATAGCAAGGAGGCTAGAGCAGAGGATAAAATTTGTTTGCCTGACAAATAGGTACATGTTTACTACATAATTTCCTGTTTTGTTTGGGTGATGATGATTTTGTGAGCCTATTGGCTAGCCGCTTGGCTTTTTCTTTTTCTTTTTGAGATCTGAAGGACCGGGGAAGCTATTTGAAATTCCCCGATGCTCCCGGTGCAGGGGAGGTTATGGCGAAATTTTTCGAAAATTTAGGGTGTTAGCCAAATTTTTGAAATTTTGAAAATTCTCAGAAACTAAAAAGTTGGAGAATGGAAGCCAGATCGAACGTAGAGTTGATTAATCAAACCACTTTCGACTTTGTTCCTTTTCGGGGACGAAAAGTTTTAAGTGGGGGAGATTGTAACAACCCGAAAATCTGGGCCAGTTTAAAATTTTTAATTTGGCAATTTTAGCGAATTTTGAATATTTAAAATAGGTTATTTTAAATAATATCGACGAGAAAATTTATTTTGAATATAATTCGAACGTATATATTATATACGTCGTCGTTAGAATATATAATATTTATATATAATTATAAAAGGAATTGAAAATGGCGCGGTAGTTCGATAATTCGATTTCAAACTTCAATTGAATGTACCGGGAGCAAAACAATCCGGATTTTAGTGAAATCAAAAACATTAGGATCTAATTGACGATATCTTTCCAACGAAGTTAACAAACTGAGATTTCAATTTATAAATGATAAGATATGTCCAGTTGAAAATTCTGAATAGTCGCTATGGAATTCAGGCCCTTAAAAATGGACATTTTGCAAACGACCTCGGATTTCGACGAAACCACTTTTGTTGGGTCCATGATATAAAGTTATTGTTAGATTTCAAATTTCATAATTTTTCGAATCAATATGTGAGCGTGGCAAAGGAAAATGCGTTTGACCATTTTCGGTTGATTTTAATCGACTGGAAATTGGCCATTTTTCAAACGGTCTCAGAATTCAACGAAACTAGTTTTGTTAGGACCGTATCGTCAATACGAAGCTAGAAAATATTTTTGTAGAATTTTTCGAGTTAGTATGTGACCCCGGTAATTTGAAATGTACGTTTAAAATTCAATATAGTGATTTAAATGTTAATTCAACGGAAACTGATTCAAACAGTCGAATCAGCCTACGTGGCATATCCCATTGTGTTCGGAATGGGGGTAAAATGCTAGGGACGACTGTCGGTGGATTCGATTCTGAGTTCAAAATAAAGAGTTACCTTTTTTTGGATTTTAAAAATAAATTAAAATAATAAAACCCTCATTAGTCAACCCCCTCCCCTTCTGATATTCTCTCTCCCCCCTTTAGATCGAGATTTCAGAAAGAAAAAAAAAGGAAAAAAAAAAACCCTCGCGTCTCCTCTACAGCCGCCGTCGTTGATCGACGACCGCTCCTCCACCTCGCTCCCCCACTCCGACGCTTCCTCTCTCCTCCCTCAGCGACACACTCGAGAACCCCTTCACCCCCACCGTAGAAGAAACCACGCGATTCTAGACTAGATGGGGGGGCCGAGTTCAACGCGTTTCCGGGTGGTGGCAGGCATCGTCGAGGCGCACGGAGGGGATGGTCTCGATCGTCATCTGGCGTCTCGAATCTCGCGCTATCCGGAGCCCTTCTCTTGAATGACGGGTTCATCTTCCCAAGGAAAGATAAACAGTGAGCATTCCTTATTTTATTTTTATAACAATGTTTTTTTTTGTTTTTTTTATTTATCAGTTTTGAAAAATAAATACAGTGATAAAAAAAAGTAAAAAAATAAAAAAATATGGTTTTTAAAAAACGAATTTGCTTTGAATAAAAAAATATGGTTTTTAAAAACGAATTTGCTTTGAATAAAAAAATATGGTTTTTAAAAATGAATTTGCTTTGAATAGAAAAATAGAATTTTTATATATTGAACTTCGATAGAAAAATAGAATTTTTATATATTGAACTTCGATAGAAAAATAGAATTTTTATATATTGAACTTCGATAGAAAAATAGAATTTTTATATATTGAACTTCAAAATAAAAATATGATTTTTATATATTGAATAGCGAAGTAAAAATTCGATTTTTACATAGGTAGTGAAAGCGGGCAACGAAGATGAAAAAGGATGCGATGACGACGAAGACTTCTGCAAATGAAGTGCCGTGGAGCTTGGATAGCTATCTGTGAGAATTTCTCACCTTTCAATTTAATTTTTCTAGTTATATATATATATACTAGGATGTAGACGGTGCTTAGTAGCACCCGACACAATCGTCCACAGACCATGGACTTGTTTGTTTGGTTGCATAGATTAGTTGAATTATTTGTTTGAATTGAATTGTTTGGTGAGATGAAATTGATTTGATTGATGTGTGAATGGCGTGGGCCTTCACTAGACCGGGGATAAGGCTAGGCCTCGTCCCGTTTCTAGTATCGTGCCGTTATGCCGCCGAAATTTTCTAAAATATGTTAGAAAAATAAAAATATCATTTTATTGAATAAATGAATTGAATAGGAATTCATAGGTTGAAATAAAATGTTTTATCGTTAAAAATATAATTTTTAACGTGAATATGAAAATAGTGAAGTGAATAAATAAATATTCATTTACAAACCAGATGGTTTGTTTATGTACACTTATTTGAATGACATTGATTGGGACGATAAATTTTACACATCGCCCAACTGCACAAATAAAATCTGTGTTTGATTGTCTGAAACCCCACACGGGTGTTAGGATGAAATTTGAAGTTCACTCATCCTGATTGATTAAATATGTCGATCGATTGATTGACAGGCTGTTATAAGCGTTAGATATTTATATTTGATGCTTATACAGTGTAGTACACTTTGGTTGATGGTTGATTATTTTTCAATGCTATTATATACATGTGTTGTAGAAAATCCATATAATTAACATTATATGGTAATTGATTGGGCCTCATTCCAGTTTTGAAAAGGAAATATTTGAAAAAGAAATATTTGAAATAGAATATTTGAGAATAGGAATATATGAAGCCGTATTGATTAGATTGACGCCATTTTGACGTGAACGATATTTATATCGATTTTATTCATTTTAAAATGAATATTGAAAAGTAATTTCGAAATCGAATATTTTGAAATGAATTGAATTGAAAACGATTTCGAAATGAATTGAATTGAAAACGATTTCGAAATGAATTGAATTGAAAACGAATTCAAAATGAATTGAAAACGATTTCGAAATGAAATGAATTGAAAACGATTTCGAAATGAATTGAATTGAAAACGATTTCGAAATGAATTGGATTGAAAAACGAATTCAAAATGAATTGAAAACGATTTCGAAATGAATTGAATTGAAAACGATTTCGAAATGAATTGAATTGAAAACGATTTCGAAATGAATTGAATTGAAAACGATTTCGAAATGAATTGAATTGAAAACGATTTCGAAATGAATTGGATTGAAAAACGAATTCAAAATGAATTGAAAACGATTTCGAAATGAATTGAATTGAAAACGAATTCAAAATGAATTGAAAACGATTTCGAAATGAATTGAATTGAAAACGATTTCGAAATGAATTGAATTGAAAACGATTTCGAAATGAATTGAATTGAAAACGATTTCGAAATGAATTGAATTGAAAACGAATTCAAATGGAATTGAAAGCGAATTGAAATGAATTCAAATTGAATTGAAATTCGAATTGAATAGAAATGAATTTTAAAACGAATTTATAAAGAAGAATTCAATTTTGGCTTTGAATTGAAATAGAAGTTGAAATAGAATTTGAAACGAATTTAAAACTATTTATATAATTCGTTTTAAATAGAAATCGACGAAGTATATATTATATATTATATATATAATATAATGGCCTGAATAGAACGCGCCGCGCCGCGGCAGTTCGTGAATTTCGACCATTTATTTCAAACGGACATTGCGGGAGATCCGACCGTCGGATTCTCCTAAAACCGGAACCGTTGGGTTCGTATCGAAAAGAGCTTTCTAACGAGTATTAGAAATTTGAAATCTAATGGTTGGATTTGGAATTATGTCCAAATCAAATTCGAAAAAGGTCGCTGTAAGTGCAGTTCGATGGCCGTTGATGGAAATCGACTGTACGGGCCTTGATAAAATTATTAAAAATGGTAATAATTTGTGTAAAATCATAAGAAATGATTTAGAAAGAATTGGGATGAAAAACTCCATATTTGAAAAGATAAAAATAGATTTTTATCGAAATGAACTAGTTTTGAACTAGAAATATAATTCTATTTATTTTTAAATAAATAAACTGAATTTGAAAAGGGTTTTAAAAGTAACCAGAATTTCCAATGATTGCATTGGAGTGGATTTGAATCGAAATTGTCTTCGGAATATTTCGATGTTGGAATTCGTGATTATACAGGTGTTGTTATGGAAATTTGAAAGATATATTTATATCGTTATTTTCAATACGACATTTGTTAATCGTAGGATTTGATATTGAATATAAGCCGATATATTTTCTATTCAGAGCCTTATATTGAATATCAAATGTGATTTGGGTTTGTCGTGAATAGTGTCTTCACTAACACTGTTCTTGAACCCAGTTGAGAAAAGATTAAATCCTTTTATTTAGATTTAATGAAGTGTACCAATTAAAAATGATATTTAATTGGAATTGAATTGGTATTGATTTTTGGGTTTATCGTGAACAGTGTTTTAAATAACACTTGTTCTTTAACCCGATAATTAATGGAATGATTTTTGGGTTTATCGTGAACAGTGTTTTAAATAACACTTGTTCTTTAACCCGATAATTAATGGAATGATTTTTCGGATTATCGTGAACAGTGTTTTAAATAACACTTGTTCTTTAACCCGATAATTAATGGAATGATTTTTGGGTTTATCGTGAACAGTGTTTTAAATAACACTTGTTCTTTAACCCGATAATTAATGGAATGATTTTTGGGTTTATCGTGAACAGTGTTTTAAATAACACTTGTTCTTTAACCTGATAATTAATGGAATGTGATTTTGGGTTTATCGTGAACCGTGTTTTAAATGACACTGATTCTTTAACCCAGTCGAAGATTAAAACTAAGTGGAGTTTTAATGAATCTTTAATTAGATTGAAATGATCGAAAATGGAGTATCACCAGTTTTGCTCCAGGTGATTGTAAAATCTTTAATTAGATTTGAACGTGAAATGGTAATTGAATTTACCGATAACACTGTGGTGTTAGATATGAAGTATTACCAGTTTTACTTCATAGGTTGGGATTGGGAAATTAAAATAAATGATTACTTCGGTAAGGTTCGCTAATCCCGACTAGTTTGAATGGAGATTCAAAAATAGAATAAAGAATAAATTCAAGGAATTTATCTTGGATAAAATTAATGGGAATCTTTCCCTATGGATGTGAAATCAGAAACTAACTGTCGGTTAGCTAAGCAGAATGGTTTTCTGGATATTGATCTGATGTTGGTTTCGGCCTTCGAGGTTAATATTTGGGGAATTATTCTCTTGATTAATTTACGGTTAGTGACTGATGAATTGGAATGAGGCGTATGTTGTGTTTGTGTAACACTTATTTAAAATATACGCGAGTTATTCGGAAAGACCGGGTTTATCCCATTCTGAATAGCTGATACGACGATAAGTCGAAGATGAAGACGATGGTCGAAGACCGGAGGTCTTCACATCGTTTGGGTGATAACTGATGATCTTGATTGGGCTGTACACCCAAGAAGATGGAAACAGTTGGTGATCGTCCAGACGTACTTGGAGATCGATGGATATGCGGGGTACTAGGTGCCTCCAGTTTCGTTCAGACCCAGAACGGACTTGTAAATGGACTGTGTGTCTGACATTGGATTTTAGTCTGTGTGTTTGATTTCTATTAAATATATATCTGTTTGGCGGCGGAGAATTTATTCTCTTGCTTAACGCCCTTCTCTGAGACGTACGAGCTCAGGGGTTATATATTGATGGATATCAAACGCATGGAGTGAATTGCCTGTGTGGCATACCTAAGTGGCAATTGATCGAGGCTTCTGTTGAAAAGCAAAGTCTTGTGGTGATGATCAAAGCACAGCCTTTGTGGCGTAGCTTTGTGTAACGTTTACCTCGCGTGTTTCACACCCGGTATGAACCAAAAACGGGTGACGGACGTCAGGGAGGGCATGCGTTTCTTTCTAGCTAGAAGTGGCGTCAGTGGTTTTACACGCCCTGACGAGTTTGACTTATGTGGTTGTTGCTGTTGCGAGGCGCCTCGGTTATATCGGTTTCGGCCGAATGCATTCTGGTCGGCTGACGGACCAGACTTACACCCCATAGGGTGGGGAGACGTAGTGTTCAGGCATAATAATCCACTCCGTGTGGACCGGCCCTGAGGATCCAAGGGGCAGTTGCGGCTGTTCCTGAGGGGCGGGCTAGAGCGTCTCGAATCGGTTGAGGACTATCTTTTGCCTCGGTTCATAGATGGAAACCCAATTTCCAAATACGTGATTCTGTGGTTTTATTTGTAGAGCCTAGTATGGCGACATAGTGGGATGGGGCACTCATGCCGCCTATGATTGATACTTATGATTTGAAGTTGTTTTATACACTATGCACTTATGATAGTATCAAATGATTTGTTTTAAACGTATCAAGCATTCTTTGGCTGTTATAAGGTAAAAACCCTATCCCCCGGCTTGCGTTGCATTGTGTGATAGGACCTGGGTCTTATAACAGCTTCATTTTTCTTTATTTAGCAATGCGCTGTTTGTTTTATGCACTGGTATTCTTGGGAGGAAACCCGTTCCGTGTTATACGGCGTGGTCCCTTGATTTACCTAATTTTAAAAATAAAGATAACTGTTTTAGTTCTCACACCAGTCACATGACTGACCTGGAGTTTATTGTTTTAACCTAAACTCTGGGTGCTCTTATTTTGACACGGGCAGCTAGTAGTTTTGGTTTTGCAGATTTATATTCACAGGATCCTGGTTTACAGCTGGAACGATATCCGGAAAGCTTTGTATCCGTATATCTTCTTCTAGTTGTGTTTGTATTATTTTTCCGCTGCTATGTATTTAAATGTAATTTAAATCTCTGATATTTCTGTGTAATATTCATTTATACTCTGTATATTCTTGTAATCTGATGCATTGTTGTAATATACAATGAAATGTTCTTCTGTATGCGTTCTGTTTTGTCGTGTTCTCAAACGATAGGGCGTTTCGAACGGCCTGGATCGGTTTAGCGACTGGTTCGGACCGAGCAAAATTCCTTGCCGTCACACTGATTCACCTGTCTATTTATTACAAGTGTTATGAATACCCAAGAGTTTAAGGGAAAACACAGAAAAATAAACTCCGGTTCAGTCAGGGGACTGGTATGAGTAAAAATTTTAAAACGTATTTAAGAAATAAAACTATCTCATAAGACCACGCCGTAAATACGGAATGGGTTTTTACCTTATGAGATCAAAACCCTTTGTATACTTGAAATCAGATATTATCATAGTGTCTATAAGTTTTTCACAAATAAATTAGAATCTAGAAGAATGCTTGCATCTCACATTCTCCTATATAGTATACAAATAAAAATCGCTTGGCGCTTATGGAAATTGAATTTCCAACTCTGACAAGGTATGGGACCACCTACCGATAGTATACCTCTAGAGGCGAATACACTGGGTTCAACAAGAACGTCTTGCAACCCGGCCCACACATGACCGACCACTCATTTCTCTTGAGTGTATCGAATATATTGTCACCTTACGGCTTTTTGTCGCGACCACCGTAGTTCCCGGGAGATACAGAAATGAAAAGAAGTAACAAATATAAATATTCTCTAGATGGTGACAATACACCCTAATGGGAGCGACCCACATAGCCATGTTGCCCGCCCGATTTTTGTCATTTCCTGGGTGTGAGGCTTGAGGCTAGACATACCTTTTCATCATCACTGTTTATTTCTTTTGAATGCCACATCGTCAAATTTCACCAATCACTAATTGACTTCCCCAAAAATAAATTATAAGTATAAAGCATAAAGAAACGAATTTATCTGCCACTATATAAATACGTTTGAAGAGATCAACATACGTGATCAGTTAGAATTACTTTGTCAGACATTCGTCCATACAAATGTTTGAACAAATCAAAGGCACTATTTGAAAATAGTCCTTGCACAACTCCGTCTTTTATTATTTTCGATAATCTCTGACGCGCAACATATAATCAATTCAAAGTGGATTGTTAAACCGGTCTCTTTGAAATGATTAACGAATATATTTCCTTTTTAAATTATTTATCTAATATGATTTAAAATCAATTTACATCGATAATAACAAACATCATATGATATTCTTGCTTATATCTGGTTGTTTTGATCATCTTGTACAAATGGACAATTTTAGTGTGCGCGCCGCACACGGTCTTTCTTTCCAATTTGTTTGTCTAATTTAAAAATATATACTTGCATTATTCTTAAGGAATTTATATTTATCCATAATCACTTCTTAAATCTAATTATTTAAAAATAAATTAAAATTTATGATTAATAATTTAATTTACCGCTTTTACACTTTATTTTGTTTCCGTCAAATTTCCTTTGATTCCTTAACTAAATCTGCTTCTGTTTTTTACATATTAATTTAAATAAAATTTCCTCTTTTTAAATTATTAATCTAAACAGAATAAAATATAGTTCTTTTTTACACAAAACAAGACAGTACATTACCAGTTTAAAATAGATCGTTTGAGTGTATCTATATATACAGCTTTTCCTTTCATTTTTATTAATTTTTTTAAAATAATTTCTTTTAGAAAATAAAACTTCTAATTCTAATTTATAAATTAAATTTTACTTATGAACTTCATTTTCTACTTCTGACGAAATTTCATCTGATACCCTACACCTGATTCACTTTCTTCCTTCTTGACTTAGCAGTTTGAAAACATAATTGTTGTTTTTATTTTTATTTGAGCAACTCGACTATCTTGCGCTTACTTATTCGTATACGTACATATATATTCTAATAACTTATATAAATTAGTCTAACACATGGTCCTTTCTTTTCTTACATACAAATATCACTTTTATTCCTTTAAACAAATATTCTTATATATATACGTCCTAAAAAAAAACATAACCTTCTAAAGAAATCATTTATTTTATTTTCTAGAATTTCCCTTTTTTCCTTTAATTTAATTCCTACTTTCTTTATTCTTACCTTCTTTTATTCCTCTTCCCTTTATTCCTTTCTTTCCTTCTTATCTGGTCCAATAAAACCCAATTACCTTCAGGTCCACTCTCCCTCTCTTTTTATGCTTTCTTTTATTTTGTTATAATCTGCTTCAGCCCAAGCTCATTAGCCCATATATACCCACGAAACAAGAAAAAAACCCACGCCCCTATTCCCTTTCTCCATACACACCTGCTACTTCCACTACCCCCTCTTCAAATTGTTGGTTGTTTCCCATTGCCGGTGCACGGCTTGCACATCGTACACGTGCACAGACAACTGAACCACCACACACCCATTACGACCATCACTCAAATTACCCATTGCCTCCTGATCCCACTGACGCGCCTAGATCTACCTCCGATCATCTTGATCGGAAATCACCACTCATCCCGGGTTGCCCAAAAACAACAGCCCATACCTCCGATCATCTTTCTTCCTTGCCACACCAACACCCTACATCGATCAGCGTGAAATTCAATCAACACAAAGTTGACCTGATCCTCGATCTTCCCACCAAGTATGGTGGCACTCGTCGTCTTCTTCATGGCGCAGTTCGACGATGAACAATGATTAACAAAAAGAACCCCAAACCCTTAAATCAATCTCGCTCACACAAATTCCCCTTAGAAAAATCGGATTTGTATTTTTCTCAAGTTCCCCATAACATCCAGCATCCGCACGACAAACCTCACCCCTTCCGATGGCTTCACCACCGGAAATTTGCCGAAAACCCATTTTCTGATCAACCTTACATTCCCATTTAATTTTACCACTAAAAATTCCCAAATTACTTTCTAAAATCATCATTTCCTACTAGGATTTTACTCATGTATTCAGTTTTGTTTAATATGCATTTTGAAATTTTGAACAAACAGAGAGTTTGAATTGAACAGACTAGTTCTCTGGTTTTTATATGCTATGTATATATAAAGGTAATTTGATTATTGCCGAACCATTTGGCTACTGGAAAGATTTTAAACAATTAGTATAACATCACACTCATATGTATTAACAGATCAACTTAGTGGTATATAGTTTTAAACATAAGAATAGGTTTAGTTGTTAACCATCAAAACATAAACCCCTAACCCATTGGGTACTTTAACATTTCAGTACCACCCAAAACCCCCTTTTTGATTTGGCCAAAACTGAGATACAAAACAAAACCATATCTCTACCCAAATCATCACACAGTCAAGGTCATCCATAGTTCAAAACAGCAAAGAATATGCAGAAAGGAATATTGAAAAGTTTTGCTCACCTTAGAAGCTCACTGTTCTTTGCTTCACTGATTTTGTTTGAAAGCTTTGTTGTTGTGGAGGAAATGTATGGATGCTTAGTTCTATTTGTAGGTGAAGGAAATTAATAAAATAAGGGAGCATTCAATACTGTTTTTGGACAAAAATCAAAATCTGTTTTCAGATTTTGTTGTGACAATGGATTGACAATATTAAAAACTCATTTCAAAACACAAATGCCAAAATTCACATGGCTTATATCACACCCTCCTCACACTGAAATCACCAGCACATGCACCCTCTTTCCTCCCATTGGCCTCTCTATGAACCATCACCTTAAATGTTACATGTGCCACCATGTTCTCCAAATCTTTTTCTTGGTTATGCAAATTTGGTGATCATCTTTTGTACCATAAATATTCAGTTTTCAAATGATTTTTAAAGCTCACCTTTTCCACATGAAAATGTTGATTTAACATAAACTATAAATTGCATTACCTTGGCCTCCAAGGTATGAAAAAAATATGAAAATTTCTGCACTACTATACTCACGGCCATGTGGGTTTAAGCATGGAGAAATCTTTAGAAAATCATAGTTTTAGAGATCATCTAGGATAGGAAAGATCAAGTGTATATTTGTACAAGATTTGGTAATCTTTTAGTACATGGTTTTTGACAAAATGAATATGTTTTTGGAAAAATAAAAAGAAAGAAAAATTCAGAAAATCTTAAGAAAATAAAAGAGAGAGATCTCAAACTGAAAATGTTGAAACAAGAATGATTTGCCATGTGAAAGTGCATGCTTTCAAATCCTTTTTCCTTGTGGCCTTCTAGTGTAGGTGCATCTTATGTAGGTGCATTTTCATGTACATATATGAAGTTATGTTTGCAAAGAATGGTGCCTCCATGTTTTAACTAGATGTAAGTGTGAAACCAAGAATGCTCATATAAACTTGCTTTTGCCAACAAAAGTTGGTCTTATCATGCTTTGGTCAAGCATGCTTCATTGTAAAAAAAACAAGAATTCTACTTAAAGAAAAATACAAGGATTTAAATCCTTTTTAAAAAAATAATGAACAAACACATGTAAAAGAAAAAATGGCATTTTAAGTTTTGCTATAAACATGTGTTATTATCCATACATAAGAAAAATGAATTTTAAACAAACGCTATACATTTCATGCTATTATACATGAATGAGCAAAATAGATGTTTGTAAGTGTTGTGCAATATGCTAATGCAAATGCTATCATACATATTTTAACATATTTATTTTTAGAATTTTTAAAGTATGAATTTTAACTCGTATTTCTAAACACGTACTTATGATAATTTAATATCTGTTAAAAAGTCCGGGTCATTACATAATTCCTTTTTATTCTAATCTAACATATTAAAAATGATGTTTCTAATAACGTAACATGTTTTACGTAAAATCCTTTTTATTATAATCTAACATATTAAAAATGCCATTTCTAATAACATAACATGTTTTACATAAAATCCTTTTTATTCTAACATAACATGTTGAAAATGTCATTTCCAATAACATATTATGTTTTACATAATTCCTTTTTATTCTAATCTAACATATTAAAAATGATGTTTCTAATAACATAACATGTTTTACATAAAATCCTTTTTATTCTAATCTAACATATTAAAAATGTCATTTCTAATAACATAACATGTTTTACATAAATTCCTTTTTATTCTAAGATAACATGTTGAAAATGTCATTTCCAATAAAATAACATGTTTTACATAATTCCTTTTTATTCTAATATAACATATTAAAAAGTGATGTTTCTAATACCATAACATGTTTTATATAAATTCCTTTTATTCTAACCTAACATATTAAAAATGATGTTTAAATAACATAACATGTTTTATATAAATTCTTTTTATTCTAACTTAACATATTAAAAATGATGTTTCTAACACTAAAACAAAATGACCCTATTACAACGGTAGAACACCGTTGTAATATACATTTTACAACGGTGGGCAAACCGTCGTGTATTAAGAAGTTGTAATAGACTAATATCTATTACAACTTTTTTGCACTGTTGCAACACCGTTGTAATATGTATATTTTACAACTTTTTTTCACCGTTCTAATACACTTTATTCCAACTTTTATGCACTGTTGTTATAATTTTTACAACTATTTATAACGATATATTTTTTTACAACTTTTATTTTACACTTGTAATATATCGACAAATTATATGCATAAGAATCTATATATATTATATATATGCAACAATAAATAGATAAATAACATAAGAATAGATGTAAGTTTAAAGGCATCATGGTCCATTCATTGATAACAATCACAATTTTATATCCAGAATACAAATTATAAATCATATACCACATGAAAAAGGTATAATATTACAATTGTCCTCATTTGCCTCTGAAAGCCTTTAACCCGATTACAAAGCTCATTTGCCTATGAAATCTACAAAGCTCATTTGCCTCTGAAATGTAATTGGACTCCACCTAATGTTATCCCTATATCTTCTATTCACATCAGGGATTGCCTCTAAAATAGTGGAACTGCTTTTGCACTTGGTTGCATCTCCCAAAAAAGTAAATGATGGCGAAAAACATACCAAATATCTACCATAGAAATGAGTCGCCTTAAGTCCTTGTTATGCTCTAATCTTGCCATCTTACCTGTGGATACCATCTTACCATTTTTGTTATGCTTTTGTACCTAAAAATAGTATATTGCAAAACCATATCATGTGGATATCCTATGTAACATTTTGGCTGAAAGAGATATTTAAATCAAGTCTATTCAAATAAGCTGGTAGTTACTAATGAAGTATACATACATTATATGAAAAATCATGATTTGAGGGGGGGGACCATTTCACAACAAATTTAAAATTATTATATTCCTATTAGTTAATAATTGGACAACAATATTATTAAAACAATTATAAAAGGCCTTCATATTTCTAGTGCTACAGTGGTCCCTCATTTAGATAAAATTCAAGGTACACAATTCAGGTCAGTTCCAATGCTGAGAGGTGATGCTTTTTTGGTTGAGATTTTCAAACACATTTTATTTTAATGTTATCTATTTTACTCATGTCTATGGGATTACTCATGTCTATGGCATTTTGCTTTGTATCAGTAATAAACTATAAATTTTTTCTTCATGACAATCTTACTCTTGGGTAGGATCTCTACAACTTTGCTCTGTGTTGTTCTAAAATGTAGTTATTTTGGTAACGCCCTGTTTACAATAAGGTAATGGGCATAACTTTATGTATGTAAGCTTATGTTTGTTCACATAGGGAAGGACCACACAACAAAATGATACTACAATATTAAATTCCATCAATTGCAAAATGGTTAATACACAACTGTAAATTGCAACATGAAAATAGAATAATAATAGAATCGAGCTATCAGTGGGACTATTCATTAATCAATTATTCCAAGATGAATGTCAATATGAAAGAATAATAATTAGTACAAAAGAAAAATGGTACAATGAAAGAATGAGCTCAACTGAAGGCCAACCTGATGTATGATCATTTGTCTGAGCCACAGAAGGCCAAAAGAAGTTTCAAATTGTTAAAGAGGTTAGAAATGCATGATATGCATATAACTATCGAACTAGAATTTCAATTCAAAGTAATATTGACAGCTAACGGCACAATACCAAAAAGTATTTTCTCATAAACTTCTGTGTATACAGATCATACAATTATCACAAAAATTAAACAAAAAATAAACCTGAATGTGAAGTTAATGCCATACCTCAACTCTGTCTGGGTCAATTTCATTGTCCATTGTTCCTCCCAAGGTATTCTCAAGAGACAACCTCTTATCAGGTTCAGAACCCATATTAGTCATTAAGATTTTGTTCAGAACCCATATCAGAACAAAATAAACCTGACAGCGAAACCAAAACCACCGAATACAATACCTCCACCTAGGACGATACACCCAGCCACTACCACCCAAAAACAACCGGAGCACCTAGAAAAACATGGCCACCCTGCCACTACCACCCAAAAACAGCCAAAACCACTGAACCCAAACTGGTCGAGCAGGCCGATCCAAATAAACCAGAAGCACACCCAAAAAGCTGAGAGACGAGAGTGGAGAGTTGAGAGTGGAGAGCGGAGAGCTGATAGTGACGAGTGGAAAGCGAAGAGTAGATAGGCGAGTGATGTTAATGATTGCAATTTTGGGTTCGATTTTGATTTAGAAGTGAATTGGGGGCGACTTTTTGCTGTTGCGCCTAAATTTAGGGTACGAACAATTTTGGAGCCAATTTTTTGCTGTTGCCGCCTAAATTTTAGCTCGAATAGATTACAAACCGTAATTAGGAAAAAATAAAGATGAGGATGATACGTCCTTGAAATAGCAAATAAGTTGTTAAACAGATTTAGTTCATGATACAATGTTAAATTTTTTAAAGCGTTGTTATAGAGTTTTTAAAGTTGAACGCAAGGCGTCTACCACCAATATACAGTCTAAATTACAATGTAAATTCAAACCCATAACTAAATTAAATTGTTAAATTTTATAAAACAACAGTAATAACCATAAATTAGTGATTTGGTATTTACATAGACATGGACTACGGCTACTTCAGTCATATTTATTACAAGATAAAAAATGCAAAATAAAACTAATGAAATTAATTAGTAGATAGTACTTATTAAGTAATAACAATAACTTAGTGTGCGCTGTAGTGAATGCGAAGAGCCGTAATTGACATCAATTAAAACTTATGAAAAAAGAATAGTCGTTAAAAATAACATATATTAAACCTGATTATTTACTATTAAATTTTTAACAGTAATTATCAAAAAATAACCACTATTTCTTTATTATTAAGTAATAATTTTCTAATAGTAATTAATAATAATTAGTATTAATTTGTATATTTATCATTGAATGTTAATTATTCTTAAATGTGAATATTATTAATTGTTAAATATTAGTAGTTATTAATATTTAATAGGTCTCTGTTACAATAAATAGAAAAAAGATCTATTGAACCAAATTTCTAATTTAATTATTAATTATCAGAAATTAATTAGTAGATAATACTTATTGCTACTTAACTATTAATATTAAGGACTAATTCTTAATTATTAGTTGTTAAGAATTAATTATTTAATAATAATAATAATTTTATTATTTATTATACTAATTATTAATATTAATTATTAAAAATTAATTATTGATTATTTATTATTTAATTAAAATATTAAATATTATTACTTCCTAATTTATTATTAATAGTAATTATTAGTTATTAATTATAAATAATCAATATAAATGTATTAAATATTAATTATTAGTTGTTAATTATATTAAAATATAGTTATATATAACAACAATCAAGAAATAAAAGTTGTGATAGGCTTTTATTACAACTGTCAAAATAATACAGTTGTTAAAAATAAGTTTATTACAACTTTTCTGGAAAAAATTTGTAAAAAACATTTATTACAACAGTGCTTTTACCACCGTTGTAAAATTAAAGTTGTAATATGGTGTTTTTGTTGTAGTGTAATAACATAACATGATTTACATAAAATCCTTTTCATTCTAACATAACATGTTGAAAATGTCATTTCTAATAACATAACATGTTTTGCATAATTCCTTTTTATTCTAATCTAACATATTAAAAATGATGTTTCTAATAACATAACATGTTTTACGTAAAATCCTTTTTATTCTAACATAACATATTCAAAATGTCATTTCTAATAACATAACATGTTTTATATAAAATCCTTTTTATTCTAATATAACATGTTAAAAATGATGTTTCTAACAAATAAAACATATATTAACATATAATCATTTTTTTACTTCGCTAACATGTAAATGATAAATTTTAATTAACAAAATCTCTTTAATGAATCAACCCTAAAATAAAAATATAATTTTTGTTGTTTAATATTTTTATTTAAAACATGATTCTTTTTAATGAATCAAACATACACTAAAAATGTTATTTTTAATGTTTTCTCTAAAACATGATTCTTATTTTTAATGAATCAAACATACATTAAAAATGTCATTTTTAATGTTTAACCATTTCTCTAAAACATGATTCTTATTTTTAATGAGTCAAACATACATTAAAAATGTTATTTTTAATGTTTAACCATTTTCTCTAAAACATGATTCTTATTTTTAATGAATCAAACATACATTAAAAATGTTGTTTTTAATGTTTAACCATTTTCTCTAAAACATGATTCTTATTTTTAATGAATCAAACATTCATTTAAAATGTTATTTTTAATGTTTAACCATTTTCTCTAAAACACGATTCTTATTTTTAATGAATCTAACATACATCAAAAATGTTATTTTTAATGTTTAACCATTTTCACTAAATCATGATTCTTATTTTTAATGAATCAAACATGCATTAAAAATGTTATTTTTAATGTTTAACCATTTTCTCTAAATCTGGACAAATTTGTGATTCATATATATAATAAAGAGTAATTTTTATTGTATAATCAATTTATTTCAAATATGAAAAATTCTATGATTCATGTGTACAATAAAAAGGTAATTTTTATTGTATAAATAATTCACGCCAAATATGACAAATTCTATGATTCTTATATACAATAAAAATGTAATTTTTATTATATAAACAATTTATGACAAAATTTGCTATACAGTTCAATTCAACAGTTCATCGCAACCAAAATCAATCAATTCTAATCTCGTACAACACACATTTGAATTTTAACAGCGTATATATATAAATTTCATATCGCAATCATAGTTAATTTTAATTTTAAATTAGAGATCTCATAGAGTAAATTATAAATGGATATTTATAATTTAATTTCAACTACCACAGTAGTGTTAACATTATTTTTAATATGTTAAGCATTACAATCACAACACAGTACAGTCAATGAAATCACCCATGGTTTTCAAACAATAATGAATGTGAACTAACAGGCACCGTACAACATTTTATGATAATTAAAAACAGATAAAAATCAACATGGACAATCGATATATGCAGTTGTGAAATAAATAACTTGTAAAAAATATTTTAGTGAGAGAGTTCTCACCTTGATTTCCACTCCGTCATTTTTTAATTCTGATTTTTAATTCTGTACAGTTTAGATTTGAATTTTTCCCTAAATTCTGATTTGCTCCGTTTCAATTCTGGTTAGTTCTGAAATGTAGTTCTCTTTGACACGATCTCAATGCATTTGAAATCATTCGATTTCGTTTCTGTTTGAAGATTATAATCATTTGAATTTTGAATATCCTAATTACTAGCTTAAATATATAATTTATTTAATTATATTACTTAAACCTTTGTTAATCCTCTCCCTTTCTGAAATAAACCCATCATCTTCGACCTTTAGTAGAACCCAAAACCTCGTCTCCTTCTTCCACCATCGCACCTCCCTCCAAGGCGTCGGCCCTACATCGAAACCATCCATATGAAGCGCCGCCTCAAGTCCTTCCTCCGCCTGCCACCATGTGGCACTCGAACCTCCCCACTTCACGAAAACCGAACCCGAAGTCGGTTGAGTTGAGCTCAAAATTCACGCGACCCTGTAACTGAAAGACAATCATATCCCTACCATTTTAAAGCCATCAGGAATCTCATTGATTTTATTTTAGGAGTTTGTGACTATGTTGATTGGATTGGAAATTTTTAACGATTCAAAATCGGAGAGTAGTGGCCATCAAAAATATGTATATAGCGGCCTAGGTAAAGTGAATTAGGGTTTGGAGGAAATATGGTGTATTTATACGTATTTTTATTTTTATTTTATTTATGTAATTCAATTTAATTCCAATATAACCCGTGTATCGTTCCGAACTCCTAATCAAATCCAACGACTGTCGCACCTAGCCAAATGCCTCCATTCCGGACATAATGGGTTATGTTTCGTAAGACAATATGCTGAATTTAAATGTACATTTTAATTTACTAAGGCCACATACTGACTCTAAAAATTCCAGAAAAATTATATCTAGCTTTTTTTTATGATATGGTCCTAACAATACTAACTTCATCGAATTTGGAGACCATTTGAAAAATGGTTATTTTTGGATCGATCCAATTCAACAGAAATTACCAAACGCATTTTAATTTACCACGCTCACATATTATCTACAAAAATTATGAAAATTGGAATCTAGTAATAATTTGACATTCCGGATCCAACAAAAGTGGTTTCATCGAAAACGGAGGTCGTTTTCAAAATGGCTTTTTTTAATAGCTTTATATTATTTAAATTATATATAAATTCCATAGTGATTATTCTGATTTTTAAACTGGACATAACTTTCGATTCTCATTATGAAACCTAGATTTTTCACATTCGTTTGAAATGTATTATTAAACAAATTAAAATATTTTTGGTTTTAATGAAATCCGATTTATTTTGAATCCTATACCTTCAATTGAAATTTAAAAACGAATTTTCAAACTGCCGCGCCATTTCAGGCTCGTTTTATAATTAAAATAAATTTATTCGTTCTAACTTTGATTTAAATAAATGTTTAGTCATTATTATTTAAAATAAACCATTTTAAATATTCTAAATCCATTAAAATAGTTAAAATAAAAATGTTAAATTGGTTCTGAAAATTCTGGGTTGTTACAATCTCACCCACTTAAAATCTTTTCGTCCTCGAAAAGGAACGGAGCTGAAAGTTGTTTAACTAAGCAACTCAACTTTCATTCTTTCTTTCATTCTTCTACTTTTAGTTTCTAAGAATTTTCTAATTTCTCAATTCATTTCAATATTTTGTTCCATTTGGCTAAATTTACCTTTCACTTACATATTGATTTCAATAATTTTATTAGTTAAACTAATACTCAAACAAATCAATCAATTGGTGGATTAGCTTTTCAAATATATATAACTTTTAAATATTCAAAAATCTTATATTTTTTTAAGATCGGGTTACATATAATCACAAATATGTTAGTTATAAACTTCTCACTCTTAACTCATTCTAGGGCATTTTTAACCCCATCTCTAACGAGTTTTCCATTCTAGGATACTATAGATCCTATCTCTAATGAGTTTTATTTCATAGGACATTACTAATCCTACCTCTGATGAGTCTTTTGTTCATTTCTAACGAGTTGTACCCCAAAATTTGAGTTGACCAAAGCTCTGATACCAACCGTAACGATACAGATTTCACTCGAACCTAATCGAATGCTAAAGCGACCAAGACCGATCGAAACCCGGATATGCTAACTCTGGGCATACAACATATCAGAACAAATAACAGAAGAGTTTTATAAACATCATAAAAATGTTACATTAGAGTACATAATATATCATAGTAAATCGAAAAATAATATTATAGCGGAAGATTAATTTACAATAAATTTAATACAATGCAGCGGAATCAATAAACTAACTCAGCGGAAGACTATCAATGCTCTGGACACAGTTTTTCGCTTTGATCAAGAATCCTGCTAAATGGAATAATCTGCAAAACAAACCACTCGACTGCACGTGTGGAAATAGGGGGCACCCGAGTTTGCAAGTGAAACAAACTACGAGTCAGTCATGGGACTAGTATGAGAAATCTTACTTAACTTATCTAATAACAAGGCTAATCACAGAACCACGTCGCTAATGCGGAACGGGTTTACTCAATTGGATTGCCAGTGCATAAAATAAGTAAATCTTTTAAACAACGCAATGTTTTTTTAGAAAAATGGAACCATTATAAGACTCAAGTCCTATCACACAATACAACGCAAACCAGAGGATAGAATTTTACCTTATAATGATCAAACATGACTGATACGTATAAAACAATAATCATTTGATATTATTATTAGTGTCTAATCAGTTTAAAGCACTTTCAAAGTAAATGTATCAGTCCTAGACGGCATAGTACCCCAGCCTACTATGTCGCCATTTATAGGTTTACAATCAAATCCGCAATGTCATATTAGAAATTGGGTTTCCATCATGAGTCGAGGCTAGGAATCATCCTCACCGATTTCGAGACACTTTAACAAATGCCTCAGGACGCGGGCGAGCCCTAGTTAGCGGTAGGGCCGGTCCACACATACTTTAGTGGATTGGTTATTCCTGAACAATACATTTCCCGGTCCTATAGGACCTGTCACTTGGCCAGTAGCGACCAATATCCGAGGGCCCTCACAATCTATCATCCACATAAGAAAAAATGTCTGGGCTCCATATCATGACACCACTTCTAGCTAGAAAGAAACGCAAGTCCTCCATATGGTCCTCATTCCGTTTTTGACTCATACCGGAGTGTGAGGCTTGCGATGTAACGCTATACACAAAGCTATGCTAATTAAAGTTGTGCTTTGATCATCAACCACAAGGCTCTGCTTTTCAACAAAAGCCTTGATCATTTGCATTTTGGCATGCCACATTGACAATCCACGCCATGCGACTGATGTATATCAATATATAACCTCTAAGCTCGTACGTCTCAGAGAAGGGTGTTAAGTAAGAGAAGAAATTCTCCATCACCAAACAGATATATATATATATATAATAGAAATCAATTCACATAGAATGAATTCCAATGTCAGACACACATCCATTTACAAGTCCGTACTGGGTCTGAACGAAACCGGGGACACCTTATTCCTCGTTCCGTATGTCCATTACGGAAGAGAGGTTCTCGCGTATCCGAAAAATCAACAAGTACATCCGGACAACTACCACTTTAACCCTTTCCTGGGAGCAAACCAATTCAGGGCATCAGTAGTCGCCCATTTAATGTGAATATCACCAGTCTTCAACCACCGTCTTCAATGTCTTTAACTTTAAATCGTCGTAGAATGATTTGAATTGAGATTGAACTCGGTCTTTTCAAATAATTATCGAATATATATAATTCAAATCATTTCTTATTATTAATAATATTTTATAACAATTTATCGCTATTTATATATATATAAAAATAGCCCGTTTAATTCGAACAACGTTTCAGGTCATTACGCGGCTTTGGCGCTGTTTTTACCCAAATTTGAATTACACATTTATCGAAATCTAACTGTTGGATCTTAACAAATTTAATATAGTCGGAAAGATCATTCCAAAGCGAACCTAACGGTTTCAATTTTGGGAAAATTCGAGAGTCGGATCTTTCAGTATAATCGTTTAAAGTTACGATTCCAAAACGCAAACTACCGAGCGTGATTCGTTTTATTTTTAATATATATATATATATATATATATATATATATATATATATAATCCGTTCAATGATTTTAACTAACATGTTAAAAATAATGCTTTAATCCAGCAAGATCATATTCTAACATTTGACTCTTTTTTTTATTCTAATCTAACATGTTGAAAATGTCATTTCTAATAACATAACATGTTTTATATAAAATCCTTTTTATACTAATCTAACATGTTGAAAATGTCATTTCTAATAACATAACATGTTTTATATAAAATCCTTTTTATTCTAATATAACATATTAAAAATGATGTTTCTAATAAAATAACATGTTTTATATAAATTCTTTTTATTCTAACCTAACATATTAAAAAAAATGATGTTTCCAATAACACAAAATGTTTTATATAAATTCTTTTTATTCAAACCAAACATATTAAAAATGATGTTTCTAATAACATAACATGTTTTATATAAATTCGTTTTATTCTAACCTAACATATTAAAAATGAGGTTTCTAATAACATAACAAGTTTTATATAAAATCCTTTTTATTTTAACATAACATGTTGAAAATGTCATTTCCAATAACATAACATGTTTTAAATAATTCCTTTTTATTCTAATCTAACATATTAGAAATGATGTTTCTAATAACATAACATGTTTTACGTAAAAAAAATTTTATTCTAACATAACATGTTGAAAATGTCATTTCCAATAACATAACATGTTTTACATATTCCTTTTTATTCTAATCTAACATATTAAAAATGATGTTTCTAATAACATAGCATGTTTTACATAAAATCCTTTTTATTCTAATCTAATATATTAAAAATGTCATTTCTAATAACATAACATGTTTTGCATAAAATTGTTTTTATTCTAACATAGCATGTTGGAAATGTCATTTCCAATAACATAACATGTTTTACATAATTCCTTTTTATTCTAATCTAACATATAAAAGATGATGTTTCTAATAACATAACATGTTTTATATAAATTCTTTTTATTCTAACCTAACATATTAAAAATGATGTTTCTAATAACATAACATGTTTTATATAAATTCTTTTTATTCTAACCTAACATATTGAAAATGATGTTTCTAATAACATAACATGTTTTACATAAAATCCTTTTTATTCTAACATAACATGTTGAAAAAGTCATTTCCATTAACATAACATGTTTTACATTATTCCTTTATATTCTAATCTAATATATTAAAAATGATGTTTCTAATAACATAACATGTTTTAAATAAAATCCTTTTTATTCTAATCTAACATATTATAAATGTCATTTCTAATAACATAACATGCTTTACATAAAATCCTTTTTATTCTAACATAACATGTTGAAAATGTCATTTCCAATAACATAACATGTTTTACATAATTCCTTTTTATTCTAATCTAACATATTAAAAATGGTGTATCTAATAACATAACATGTTTTACATAAAATCCTTTTTATTCTACTCTAACATATTTAAAATGTCATTTCTAATAACATAACATGTTTTATATAAAATCCTTTTTATTCTAGTATAACATGTTAAAAATGATGTTTCTAAAAAACAAAACATATATTAACATATAATCATTTTTCTACTTCGCTAAAATGTAAATGATTACACTTTAATTAACAAAATCTCTTTAATGAATCAACCATACAATAAAAATATAATTTTTATTGTCTAATCTTTTTATTTAAAACATGATTTTTTTAATGTATCAAACATACAATAAAAATGTTATTTTTAATGTTTTCCCAAAAACATGATTCTTATTTTTGATGAATCAAACATACATTAAAAATGTTATTTTTAATGTTTAACCATTTCTCTAAAACATGATTCTTATTTTTAATGAATCAAACATATATTAAAAATGTTATTTTTAATGTTTAACCATTTTCTCTAAAACATGATTCTTATTTTTAATGAATCAAACATACATTAAAAATGCTATTTTAAATGTTTACCCATTTTCTCTAAAACATGATTCTTATTTGTAATGAATCAAACATACATTAAAAATGTTATTTTTAATGTTTAACTGTTTTCTCTAAAACATGATTCTTATTTTTAATGAATCAAACATACATTAAAAATGTTATTTTTAATGTTTAACCATTTTCTCTAAATCATGATTCTTATTTTTAATGAATCAAACATACATTAAAAATATTATTTTTAATGTTTAACCATTTTCTCTAAATCAGGAAAAATTTGTGATTCATATATACAATAAAGAGTAATTATTATTGTATAATCAATTTATTTAAAATATGACAAATTCTATGATTTATATATACAATAAAAAGGTAATTTTTATTGCATAAACAATTTATTTCAAATATGACAAATTCTATGATTCATATATACAATAAAAAGGTAATTTTTGTTGTGTAAATAAGTTATTTCAAATATGACAAATTCTATGATTCATATATACAATAAAAATGTAATTTTTATTTTATAAACAATTTATGACAAATTTAGCTACACAATTCAATCCAATAGATCATCGCAACCAGAATCAATCAATTCTAATCTTGTACAACACACATATGAATTTTAATTGCGTATATATATAAATTTCATATCGCAATCACAATTAATTTTAATTTTAAATTAGAGACCTCACTGAGTAAATTATAAATGGATATTTATAATTTAATTTCAACTACCACCGTAATGTTAACATTATTTTTAATATGTTAAGCATTACAATCACAACACAATACAGTCAAAGAAATCACCCATGGTTTTCAAACAACAGTGAATGTGAACTAACAAGCACCGTACAACATTTTATGATAATTAAAAACAGATAAAAATCAACATGGATAATCGATATATGCAATTATGAAATAAATAACTTGTAAAATAACATTTTAGTTAGAGAGTTCTCACCTTGATTTCCACTCCGTCATTTTTTAATTCTGATTTTTATTTCTGTATAGTTCAGATTTGAATTTTTCCCAAATTCTGATTTGCTCCGTTGTAACGACCCAGAAAATCTGAACCAATTTAAAATTTTTAAATTGGCTAAAATAATGGATTTTAAATATTTAAAATAAATATTTTAGATAATGGCAATGAAAACTGAGTTTGAATCGACATTTGAAAACGAATATAATTAATTATAATTATATATAGAATTGAAAATGGCGTAGTAGTTCGATAATTCGATTTCAAACTTCAATTGAATATACCGGGTGCAAAACAATCCGGATTTTAGGGAAACCAAAAATATTTAAATATGTTAGTGAATATCTTTCTAACGAATCCGACCAATCGAAATTTGATAGCGGGAATCAAAAGATATGTCCAGTTGAAAATTCTGAATAGTCGCTATGGAATTCAGGCCCTTAAAAATGGACATTTTGCAAATGACCTCGGATTTCGACGAAACCACTTTTGTTGGATCCGCAGTGTCAAGTTATTGTTAGGTTTCAAATTTCATAATTTTTCGAATCAATATGTGAGCGTGGCAAAAGAAAACGCGTTTGACCAGTTTCTGTTGATTTTAATCGAATGGAAATTGGCCATTTTTCAAACGGTCTCAGAATTCGACGAAACTAGTTTTGTTAGGACCGTATCGTCAATACGAAGCTAGAAAATATTTTTCGGGAATTTTTCTAGTCAGTATGTGACCCCGGTAATTTGAAATGTGCGTTTAAAATTCAATATAATGATTTAAATGTAAATTCAAAAGGAAACTGATTGTAACGATCAAATCAGCTTGCGATACATATCCCATTGTGTTCGGAATGGGGGTAAAACGCTATGGACGACAGGCGGTGGGCCTCGTTTCGAGGTCGTATGTAAAAGTCAACCCTTTTGCAAATTTAAATAATAAAATAATAAAAAAAAATATAATTTTTAATTCCCCCCCCCCCCCTTTTTATCTTCGTTCTGCCCCCCCCCCCCCCCGTTCATTATAATCGGCAAAGAAAAAAAAAAAAAAAAGAAACCCTAAGACTATCGATCATCGCGACCCCCCCCCGAACCATCACCGCCCCCATCGATCGACCCCGAAGCCCCCCGCCTCCATCACTCGAAGCATCGCCTCCCAGTTCGACGCCCGAAGCCATCGCCACCCAGTTCGACTCCCGAAGCCATCGCCGCCCGCTCGAAGCCCTAGCGCCGCCCCTCGAAGCTTGCCGCCGACGGCTGCGAAGACTCCCCCCCCCCCCCTCTGTAAGTTTTACTTTATTTATTTATTTTATTTTAATTCTGAATTTTTAAAAGCATTATAAAAACTGTTTTGTTTTTAAAGAGTTAAAACTTTTTTTTTAAAAAGAAACTGAAAACTGGATTTTTAAATAATGTAAAAACAGATTTTATAAAAGGAAAAAAAAAACTGATTTGTTAGAACTTTAAAACTGAATTTTTAAAAGAATTTTAAAACTGTTTTTGTTAAGAAGATAAAAACTGCATTTTTATAAAAGAGAAAAACTGATTTTATTTTGAACTTTAAAATAGGAAAAAGGTTTAATCTTTTAGTAGAAAAAGATTTGAACTTGCAAAATAAAAATCATATTTTTTATATGTTGAAAGTCGAAGTAAAAATCATATTTTTATATGATGAAAGTCGAAGTAAAAATCATATTTTTATATGTTGAAAGTCGAAGTAAAAATCATATTTTTATATATTGAATAGCGAAGTCAAAATTCGATTTTTATATATTGAATAGCATAGTAAAAATTCTATTTTTACATATGTAGAGAATACGGGCGAAAGCGACAAAAGGCGAAGATTTCTATAAAGGAAGTGTCGTGCAGTTGGATAGCTATTGGTGAGATTTCTGATTTAAAATTATATATATGTTGAAATAAAAGTGAATAGCTATATATAAATATCTATATATATATATATATATATATACGCCCCTCGTCCACAAACCATGGACGATATTTATTGGTTGAAATTGTTGTGAAAATTGAATGATTGTTTGGGATTGTTTGTGATGGATATTGGTTGATTGTGGTTGAAAAATACCCGTTTGTGGTTGTGAAATATTTGGTTGAAACCACTTAGGATTAGTTTGTGGAAATGAAATAAATATATACATGCCGCCTGCGTGCGAACTAGATGCATGATTCCCATTGTCAAAAACCGCGAGGTTTTAAGGTAGAGCGAGGAGCCGTACTAGGGACGGTGCCGGTGTAACTACCCTGCCGTTATGCTGCCGAAATTTTGAATAATATTTGTGTGTTTGAATTATTTTCATATGCTTAAACTATATTTATTCATTGTATAGAAAACATTCATGTGTTGAATTGATATTCATTCGTTGTTTAGAAATTCATGTGTTGAATGGTATTCATATTTTGAAATAAATTGTTCGATAATAAAAATCACATTTTTATCTATATATAAAAACTATTGAAAACATTCATGTGTTGAATTGATATTCATTCGTTGTTTAGAAATTCATGTGTTGAATGGTATTCATATTTTGAAATAAATTGTTCGATAATAAAAATCACATTTTTATCTATATATAAAAACTATTGAAAACATTCATGTGTTGAATTGATATTCATTCGTTGTTTAGAAATTCATGTGTTGAAAGGTATTCATATTTTGAAATAAATTGTTCGATAATAAAAATCACATTTTTATCTATATATAAAAACTATTGAAAACATTCATGTGTTGAATTGATATTCATTCGTTGTTTAGAAATTCATGTGTTGAATGGTATTCATATTTTGAAATAAATCGTTTGATAATAAAAATCACCTTTTATCGACTATATGAACTATATAGAAAAATAGTGTTTTGAAATGAATTGTTTTACAATAAAAATCACATTTTTATTGTATGCGTAAATCGTTAAAATGTGAAGTGTTAAAAATAGCCACTTGTTCAAAATAAACATATATGAGTTGAAATATTCATTAATTAGCTAATGAAATGATTTGCACCTATTTATGTAACATTAGAATGAATGGTGTTTTTAAACCAAATAGAAATCAAATATGAAGTTGAATAGAAAATGAAAAATGATATGAACTTTATATATATGTACATGCATATTCATTGAACAGGTTATAGCAAAGGGGCTAGAGAAGAGGAATAAAATTTTGTGCCCGACAAATAGGTACACATTTACTGATTTGTTTGGGTGATGATTTTGAGCCTGTTGGCTAGCCGCTTGGCTTTTTCTTTTTCTTTTTGAGATTAGAAGGACCGGGAACGCTATTTGCGATTTCCCGATGCTCCCGGTGCAGGGGAGGTTATGGCGAAATTTTTCCAAAATTTAAGGAGTTAGAAAATTTTTTGAAGTAAAAACGATATTGAAATCATTGAATGAACTATATTTATATAAATATATAAATATAAATAAAATTAAAACGAAACGAAGCCGTGCAGTTCGTATTTTGAAACCGTGATTTCAAACGACTAGTACGGGAAATCCGACCATTGGATTTTCCCGAAACCTCAACCGTCGGGTTCGCCTTGGAATAATCTTCCCAACGGCCCCAACTTTGTAGAAATCCAACGGTTGGATTGTCTGGAATGTTTAATTCAAATCTGAAGAAAAACAGCGCCAGAAACGATTATATTTATTTATATATATAAATATAATTATATTTAATCGAATAACGACGCTGCAGTTCGTATTTTGAAATCGAAATTTCAAACGAGTGTACCGGGAGATCCGACCGTCGGATTTTCCCGAAACTGGAACCGTTGGATTCGTTTTGAAAAGACCTTTCTAATGATGTAAATTTTGAAAAGATCCAATGGTTAGATTTTCAGATATGTGTAAATCAAATCTGAAGAAAAACAGCGCCACGGCCGCTTTATGGCCCGAAGCGTCGTTTTGAATAAAATGGCTATTTTAAAATAAATAAAAATAGCGATAAATAGTTATAAAATATCATAAGCGATATGGAATGGAAATAAACTGAATTTGCTTGATTTATGTGATGTTTGATGGTTGAATGTGTTTGGTGTGAAAATTACATTAAAGGACAAAATTGGTGTTATAGAATAATTTAACCATTGAAATAAATTGAATTGAAATTCTAAATATACGTGAATTATTTGAGAAGGCCGAGTTAATTCTCATTTCAAATAATTGACCGATGATTGAAAGTCGAAGATAAAGACGATGGTCGAAGACCGGAGATCTTCACCTCGTTTGGATGGTAACCGAGGTCCTGATTGGGAGGCATCCTGAAATATGGATAATGAGTGGTGATCGTTCAGACGTACGTGTTGATCGATGGGTTTGCGAGGTATTTAGTGCCTCCGGTTTCGTTCAGACCCAGAACGGACTTGTAAATGGACTGTGTGTCCGACATTGGAATTTGTTCTGTGTGATTGATAGCCATCAGTTGCACGGTATGAATTGCCTGTGTGGCATGCTAAGATGCAGTGATCAGGGCTTCTGTTGAAAAGCAAAGTCTTGTGGTGATGATCAAAGCATCGCCTGTGAGGCGTAGCTTTGTGTATAACGTAAATTCGCGAGTCTCACACCCCGGTATGAACCAGAAACGGGAGGAAGGACCTCAGGGAGGACATGCGTTTTCTTCTAGCTAGGGTGGTGTCAGTGACCTACCAGCCCTGATATTTATATACTTTTCACCTATGTGGTTGTTGCTGTTGCGAGGCGCCTCGGTTTGATCGGACGATCCGGGTCCGATGGAGTCATTCGTTGGCTCGTTGACGCCCCAAAGGGCGGGGAAACGTATTGTTCAGGAATTTTAATCCACATCGGTGGACCGGCCCTGACGATCCAAGGGCCCACCTGTGTCTGGGTCCTGGGACATGGGCTAGAGCGTCTCGAATTCGGTAAGGACTATCTTTTGCCTTGGTTCATGACGGAAATCCAATTTCCAAATACGTGACGATGCGATTTTGATTGTATACCTATATATGGCGACATAGTGGTATGGGGCATTAATGCCGTCTATGATTGATAGTTATGATTTGAAATTGTTTTCAAAACATATAAACACTAGCAATAATATCAAATGCCCTTTGTTTTATTCGTATCAAGCATATCTTGGCCGTTATAAGGTAAAAACTCTATCCTCCGGTTTGCGTTGCATTGTGTGATGGGAACTGAGTCTTATAACGGCTTCATTTTTATAAAAAGCATAGCGATGTTTAAAAGAAAGATTTGTTTTAAAGCACTGGCAATCCAATGGAGTAAACCCGTTCCACGAAAGTGGCGTGGTCCTGTGATTAGCCAAATTATATATGTGTTGAGTAGATTTCTCATACCAGTCCCATGACTGACTCGTAGTTTGTTTCACTCTCAAACTCGGGTGCCTCTCTTTCTACACGGGCAGCCTTGTATTCAGGTTTAGCTGGTTCTTTCTGGATAGCTGGAGCTGAAGATGGATTCTATCATTTATTCATTTTATGCTGTTCAGCTCCTATTGTACATATTTTGTTTATTTCCGCTGTAGACATTTATGTATAGCTGAACTGTATTTGTACTAAGTAAGATCCTGTATACTGTGTAACTCTGATGATTACTTTTATCCAGTATATTTTGTTGTTCATTCTGGTGTATTTATTTAATTCTGTTCTGCTATTATCTGTTTCTGTGTTATATTCCAAAAGATAACCTTGTTTCCGTGAGAACGGGAAATCGGGTCGTCTCATCCGTTTCAGTTCTGGTTAGTTCTGAAATGTAATGCTCTTTGACACGATCTCAATGCATTTGAAATCATTCGATTTCGTTTCTGTTTGAAGAAGTTATAATCATTTGAATTTTGAATATCCTAATTACTAGCTTAAATATATAATTTATTTAATTATATTATCTAAACCTTTGTTAATCCTCTCCCTTTCTGTAATAAACCCGTCGTCTTCAACCTTTAGGAGAACCCAAAACCTCATATCCTTCTTCCACCGTCGCACCTACCTCCAGGGCGTCGGCCCCACATCCAAACCATCCACACGAAGCACCGCCTCAAGTCCTTCCTCCACCTCCCACATGCGGCTCGAACCTCCCCACTTCACGAAAACCGAACCCGAAGTCGGCTGAGTTGAGCTCAAAATTCACGCGAACCAGTAACTGAATGATGATCATATCCCTACCATTTTAAAGCCATCAGGAATCTCGTGGATTTTATTTTAGGAGTTTGTGACGATGTTGATTGGATTGGAAATTTTTAACGATTCAAAATCGGAGAGTAGTGGCCGTCGAAAAAATGTATACGACGGAATGGGTAAAGTGAATTAGGGTTTGGAGGAAATACGATGTATTTATACGTATTTTTATTTTTATTTTACTTATTTAATTCAATTTAATTTCAATATAACTCGTGTATCGTTCCGAACTCTAAATCAATCCAATGACTGTCGCCCTAGCCAAATACCCCCATTCCGAACACAATGGATATGTTTCATAAGCCAATTCTATCGTTTTGATCAGTTTTTCTTTAAATTAAAATATAAATCAATATATGTTGAGTTTAAACGTACATTTTAATTTACCGGGGCTACATACTAACTCCAAAAATTCCAGAAAAATTATATCTAACTTTGTTTTGACGATGCGGTCCTTACAAAACTAATTTCATCGAATTTGGAGACCGTTTGAAAAATGGCTATTTTCTTGTCGATCCAATTCAATAGAAATTACCAAATGCGTTTTAATTTACCACACACACATATTAATTCAAAAAATTATAAAAATTGGAATCTAGCAATAATTTGACATTCCAGATCCAACAAAAATGATTTTGTCGAAAATGGAGGTCGTTTGCAAAATGGTTATTTTTAATAGCTTTATATTATTTAAAATATATATAAATTCCATAGCGACTATTCTGAATTTTAAACTGGACATGACTTTCAATTCTCGTTATGAAATGTGGATTTTTCACATTCATTAGAAAGATATTATTAAAGAGATTCAAATATTTTTGGTTTTACTAAAATCCAATTTATTTTGAATCCTGTACATTCATTTGAAATTTAAAATCGAATTTTCAAACTGCCGCGCCATTCCAGGCTCGTTTTATAATTAAATTAAATTTATTCATTCTAACTTCGATTTAAATAAATTTTTAGTCATTATTATTTAAAATAAATCATTTTAAATATTCTAATCCATTAAAATAGTTAAAATAAAAATTTTAAATTGGTTCTGAAAATTCCGGGTTGTTACATTAAACTTGAGATTTTAAAGATTATAAGTTTATATATATTTATATACTTTTATATTTATATAGTTTTAAACTATATAATTTTATAAATATGTTTATATAATTTATATTTATGAATTCATATGATTTTCTACTTTATAATACTGATTTTTATCACAATGTTTTAATTTAATAGTTTCCAGAATTATATATATTAAAACACTTGAAAGGAAGTGTCTTTTCAATTTTTTAACTGCACATTTTCAATTTTGAAAGGAAGCGTCTTTTCACCATTTGTAACGTTCCAGAAGCGTTGCAACCTTTCAAATCTTATAAATAGGGGTTGATTTCGAACTTTTTAACCATTCTTCGTCCCTATCTTCATCCCTTTTCATTCCTCCATTATTATTTCATATTTTTATGATTTCTACATTTATACTCGGTCGATTTCTATTATAAATATATGAAACTTCTGCTTTTCTCACTCTCTACTCATTACCCTCTGAATCAAAGTGTCATTGAAGAGTTATAGGGCTGTTGTAATCATTTGGGAAGTGTTTGGGAAAAGGTGTGTTCCTTGTAGCCTTGAAATCAAGGAAAGGGAGCGGTGTTAACCTTGTAGCCTTGAAATCAAGGGAATTGTACTAGATCAAGGGAGTTTGGAATCGCTGGTAACCTTATAGCCGTGAAATCAAAGGGATTGTACTTGGATATTGATATAGTAATAAAACTCTACGCAATAAAACGTTGTGTGGGACTGGACGTTGGAGTAAATCGAACCAGTATAAAATCCGGTGTGTTCTTTCCTTTTCTGCATTTTATTTCTATTTATTTCTGCGTTTGTGTTGGATTCTATGTCTATGATTATCTCCGTGGTGTGTGATTCATATAGTTGATCGTATAAGTTTTAAATTTTCTTAAATTCCTTGAAAACACTATTCACCCCCTCTATTGTTAGTTTTTCCTTAAGAACCATTTTACATTCCCTAACACAATGATCTTCAATGCTCCATCTTTAAAGGCCTGCAAATTAGTCGTGGATGCACAGTTGATTCATAGTGGTTATGGGTCTAGTCCCTATCCCGGTCTCTTCGAAACAGTACATCAACAAGTCTAATAGAATAATTCATTTGGTAGTCGGTTGTTTAACTATCAAATAGTAAAATATTGTTAAGTACATCGGCAACTCTGGTCCTTTATATTAAAACACTTCATTAAACAATTTCATCGATTCTTATAATCGATTTCATAAATTTTATCTTAACAAAACTCTTCTGTTTTCGTTACCCTTGAAAGCATAAATCAATACTTATGTTTTAAAATAAACATGTTTTCCAGACTCATCCCCTCATTTTCATTTATCTTGAAATATCGTTATAAAATATTTTGAAATGGTATGTATTTTATTATCAAATATTTTATGGCCACAATAACATCATACGACACATTTCTTGTAACATGAATCCCAAACGGTTTCATTAACTTCAAACTTAATTCATTAAAGTTTACCAATCTCATGTATGGAAATTATAATTATATTTCTAATATCCAATTTATACAAACCTTTATTCTCATTTTTCCAGAAATTCAAACTGATTTACTTATTTCTTCGAATAAGAGTATTTACCAAATCTACTATTTGCCAACAATGTCAAAACAACTTTGTTATGGAAAAACCCAATAGCTTTTATTATATTTCTAGATCTTTTGCAATTTAAAGTTGCAATTCTATTCTTAATAAATCATTCCAACATCCTTAACCATTACAAACTAATACTATCTCTTGATAATAGTGAAGTCGTTCAAATTGGGGTATTCTAATTACCTCTCAGACCTTGATCGACAACATTCTTATCTTAAGATAATAAAAGTTTGTAACTCAAAAATATGATATATCCTTCCATTTCCATTTACTATGGTTTTATAAACCATTTTCTTTTATTTGAAAACCCACTTTACATGTTAATCCCTTTTACTTAATTAAGTAAACCTTCTCTAAACAAATCTTATTTACCATTTGATTTCGATATGGTTTTATAAACCATTTCTTATGTAACATCCAAGATTTTTGACCGTTCAAATCGGCAATGATCTTCAATGTTGACTTAAACAAATTAAAAATACGGATAGTAATTGGGGTTTATATAAGAAAAAGAAGAGAAGAAGAAAAACAAACACAGAATCTCACAGCGGAAGGAAAAAAATATACTAAATAAATAACAGTTCATGAAGCTGTTAAAACATACATTTGATTATACATTTATAAAGATTATCAGAGTTAACTATAATAAACATACTAATATTCGCACCATTAATAAATATAATATTTCTAGCAAGCTCCATCTTCATCTTCAAAACAGTGTCTTCGATAACTGAAACTCAGGCCGACCCGAGCACAAATGAAAAGAAAAAATACTCAGATCAAAACTAAAATATTTTCATACTAGTTAAATAAAATTCATGCGATAATATGAGTGCAATAACTTAAGAGATGTTACGGGAATTTCCATCTCCTAAGGATCCGTTAAACTAGATACCACATAATACAATACGCTATTATAATAGTGTCTATGTTTAAATATAAAATAATAAAATAGCATAAGCGAGATTATCATTATTGAAATGACCCGAGCTTCCTCGTGAAGGAAAGCGCGGATTGCTTTGAGAACACGACAAATCAGAACACAAACCGAAGAACATTTCATTTCTTATTACAATAGTTTACATTAGAGTAAAAGAATATTGTAATAACCCGTATTTTGAATAACATGTTATAACGTAAATCAAGGCAGAATTAAATTTTAAATAATGAATCAAGGGAAACGGGCTGTGCCATTGCGTTCGTCTCGGAAAAATACGCGAAATAGAGTCCGAGTTTTCAAAAATCGGAGTCCGTATGACCAAGTTATGGCCCGTCAAAGTTTTCAAAAAATTTCAAGTTCAAAAACAGTTCAAGTTTGAATTCAGAATTCAAACTCAGCCCAAGCAGGACAGGCGGGAGAATTCCCGCCAGCCCCAAGTCGACGGGGGAGTCGATTTGGGAGTCGACACACCCCAGGTGGTGTCGACTGCCCAGTCGACACCCCTGTCGACTTGGGTGGTCGTCCAGTTTGGCCTGCTGCACCTGTTTTGGCTCCTGGGCCTTGTTTTGTTGGCTAGTGACGTGATTTGATGGCTCAAATCTGAATTAGGGTTAATCCTATGGCCTAAACTGACCTAAAATTTTATAAAAAGACCCTAAGACCTAGCCTAAACCCACACAAATCAATCATACAACTAGGTTATGCCAAAATGCTCCTTGATCATGGCCTCCATCTTCATATCATGGCCTCCATCCTCTTCATGAAAGTTTGAGTGTTCTAAGCTAGTAAAAGAGCCATCTTTCTTCATCAAAACAACTTCATACAAATCAAAGGAGCTTCTTGTTTCTCAAGACAACTTGGAGCATATATTCATTTGGGGATTTCTAGTGTGGCTTCGTCTCAGTCTTGTTTATTTTGTTCTAGTCTTCATAGCCAAGCTTTGTAAGCCCTCCTCTACTCTTAGATCTAAACTATGAACTTAATATGACATGTAGCAAGTTGAAATGAGAATTTTGTGTTATGCTTGCCTTGGATTTCATGCATAGATTTATGCATGACTCTTTTGATCTATGTTTGTGGACCTAATGTTTACCTATCATGAATCTAGTACCATTTATGTTGACTTTTGGGTGGAAAGCTATGAGCTTTATGTGGTGATTGTGCATAAATGCAACATAGAACCCCTCATGACCTTGATATTAACTTGCCATGATGGACATATATGCTAATCACAAGTTTGTCGCCCTATTTGCTAAGTTTAATGCCATACATGTGTAGATTGGAATTGGACCTAAGTGCAATATTTGCCTTGAACCTATCATTGTATGCATAGATCTATTCATGTCTCTCTTGATCTATGATTGTGGACCTATCATGAACCTAGTACCGTTCATGTTGACCTTGGGAAAAATGCTATGAAATGGATTATGGCTTATGCATGTTAACAAACCTTAACCCCTCATGTTCCTTAACATGCATATGATGATATTGAACCTATTTGCTATGCACAAGTTAGGATTGTCACCCTATGTCAACTATTACCATGTTACCACCCTATTTGCTAATTATGCTATCATACATGTTTGTGGCCAAAACACCCTTATGTTATTATACATGCTTGAGGCCAAAGCACCCTTATGCTATTTGATATGTTTGGGGCCAAGTCACCTTTTATGCTATCATACATGTTGAGGCCATATGCTAGTATGTTGAACCCCTTTTGCCTCAAATATCACAATGTTTAACTTGCGATAGACTTTTCCATCTTATGCCCACCTTATCATATTCTTATGTTTCCCCTTTTGATCTATTTGCGTTGATGCGAACTTACGTGCGATGGGGTTACGTTATGGGTAAACTTAAATGACATGAAACATGACTTGAAAATATGACATGTGATTATACTTGAATCATGAACATGGACATGACATGTAGAAAACATGAAAGTGGCCAACTCGAGGTTGGGTTGAGTTTGTAGCATAAATCTACCCGGAACCGACCGGCTTAACTAGTGGTTACAAACAATAGGACCCAATGTGAGTAGTTGGTCATATCGCACTTAAAACCCGAGGTTAGACTAGGTTGTGGTGTAAAGCTACCCGGACCCGCCCGGCTTAACTAGTAACCACAACAAAGTCTAATGTGAGAGGTTGGGGTGCATTAAGTTAATTAATGCCACATGGTAGGGTTAAGTCATGGACTACTTGAATACTTAACCAATTAAACACGATGGATTGGTAGGGTTAAGTCATGGACTACTTGAAAACTTAACCAATTAAACACGATGGATTGGTAGGGTTAAGTCATGAACTACTTGAATATACTTTACCAGTTGAAAACGGTGTATTGATAGGGTTAAGTCATGAACTGCTTGGATACACTTGACCAACTCAATACATGGTTAGGATAGGGTTAACCACACTTAATCCATTTAAAACCCTAGTTACGTGGTCCTTTTCAGCAGTAACCTACTTGGGAGTATCTGGAAACCCTGGACTAGGCTAGGGTGGGGCACGATTACTGACTGATTGTAAGAGACCAAAAGAGACGGCTGAATAGTGCACCAGTTAAGTTCAGGCGGACCATGGTCGTGCACATTAAATCCGGAGTTGAACATGGGCACCGGTAGGTTTAGACTGTGCGTGCTTGATTTGTGTCTGTGGTTTACACCCTAGGACTGGATACACCCTAGGGTGGATCTTGCACAGTTAACTACATTCCATGATTAGGCCGTATGACACCGATACACGATGAGTTAGGCTTTAGGGAGCCGATCGACTAGACCGAGTAGTTGGACCTTGATTTAGGTCATCTCATGATGTTGGGCCAACTTTGGGCCAAGGGATCATTTCTTGTTTATACTTGACATGGATTAGAATACTAGTACACCTGGTGCAACTTAACCTTGTATATGTGATGCCACACTTGATCTATCTTGTTAACTTTTCACCATGCCAGTTATCATCCTATGTTTCATCTCTGTTTTACATGTCCAGTTAACTTTATTAGTTTTTATACTAATAGTAGGTAGGACTTACCAGTCTTTATGACTGACCCTTTTTCTTTCACCTCTTTTCTTCCGTCCCCCCCCCCCGGTTCTCAGGGTGGGAACACTAGCACCTAGCTTGGATCTTTAGCTTGCTTTCTGGATAGCTCATGTACGGTTTGGACTTGAGCTCGCTATGGCTTTACCACGTCTACTTTGGGGATAGTTTACTTTATGTTATTTCCAGTTTTCAGTTTATGTTTCTAGACTTGTAGTAGTTGGAAAATAATGACTAAGTACTTTGATGTAACTTGACTATGGTTTTGAAATAGTAGTTTTATCCGCTGCTTTATTTACTCTCTTTTACTTATATGTTTTGTCTTGTGATATCTCATGCATGTTTACCTTGTCCAACACCCCTCCAAAGCCAGTGTACTTGCAAGAGTGACCCTGAGGGAGGTGGGGTGTTACATTTGGTATCAGAGCGAGGTTTACGAGATTGAACAAAAGGTTTTTAAAACTTACCTTTTGAAAAACTATTTCAAAGCCAATTAAGTATTTTCCAAGAAAAGTCTTGTTTATTTTAAAAAGGCTATTCCCCAAAAGCCATTAGAACTATCCTTTGTTTCCTCGTTCTGAATCTATCTTTTTCTTCATTTCAGTATGGCCGATAATTTTGCCATTCTAGAGGGCGTATCAGTACCTATTTGGTTTAGAAGGTACATGGAGGCAAGGGCGAATGAAGCCAGCCCCGCGGACATTCCTCCTCCCCCCGTGGTTAACATTCCTCCTCCTCCCATAGCTGAGGTTCCTCCTCCTCCTCCTCAGCATCCACAAGCGGATTTCGCGAAGATTTGCAAGAACTTTAAGGCGATGGGTGGCAAGAAATTTATTGGGACGGAGACTTTTGTTGAGGCAAGAAACTGGTTAAAGGAAACTGAAGACCTCTTTGCTATCTTTGATATGGAAGACCGTACGAAAGTTCTGTTGGCGGTATGGCTGTTGAAAGGGGAAGCTGCATATTGGTGGGTAGTCACCACCACTACTAGGCTAATTCAAACTTGGGATGATTTTAGGAGAAGGTTTGGACTGAGGTTTCTATCATCAGCAGAAGAGAACCTTCAGATGGAGAGGTTCCTATCTCTAAAGCAAGGGGACATGATAGTTAGGGAATACGTGGATACATTTAATCAACTTGCTCGGTTCGGTCTAGACTTGGTTAACACAGCTCAGAAGAAGGCCCTACACTTTGCTCTAGGATTGAATGAGCCATTGCACAGTTTGGCCATGTCCCATATACCCATGGGGACGACCTTCGAGAGTTTGGTGAATATGGCCCTGCTTCAAGAGGAAGATAAGAGTGGCAAGAAGGAGGTCAAGGCAAATGAGTCTCAAGGCAAGAGGAAAGATTCCAAGAAAGGAGACAAGAACAACAAGAAGGGAAACAAGGGCAACAACAACAACAAGGCAAGAGAGACAAGAAAATGCAACTTCTGTAGGATCACTGGGCACATAGCCAAAGACTGTAAGAAGAAGAAGAGGAAGTCGGGCGTATGCTTTCAGTGTGGAGAGTCTGGACACTATAGTAAGGATTGCCCGAAAACGCGAGGACAAGGGAAAAGGCAAACTCGGCGAGAAGGACCCTCTGAGGGCAGTTGCAGGCTCTTCTCGCTCTTCCAGCTTTTGATCGAGGTAGTGTTTCTATAGAAAGTCATGTTTACATTTCTGATTTCCCTGTTCGTACCTTATTTGATTCTGGCGCATCACATAGTTTTATTTCTGATCTTGTTGAAAGTTTGCACCTAAGTACTAGTCTAGTTGAAAATCCCGTTAGTATTTCAAATCCGATTGGGGGTTCCGCCCATCCATCTGTGATTTGTATGGATTTGAAAATCTCTATCTTGAGCGTAGAATTCATGTGTAATGCTTATTTTCTCGGGTTTATGGGACACGGGTTGATTTTGGGCATGGATTGGTTGTCCAGTTATGGAGCCATTCTCGATTGTGAGCATAGGGTAGTGAGGCTTATGACTCGCCTTGGCAATACCCTAGAGATTTCTTGTAACCCTCTGGATCCCATCATGTTATGTTATCTTGAATCGCTCGACTCGTCTATTGACAATCTTCAATCTGTGAGGGTGGTCCGAGAATATCCTGATGTTTTACCCCCTAAACGCGAGATAGACTTCCGTATTTATCTGGTTGATAATGCCAAGCCAGTTTCATTGCCTGTTAGGCACATGGCCCTGCGAGAAAGAAGAGAGCTTAGCAAGAAAATCAAGGAGTTGCTTGAGAAAAATTTCATTAGGCGAAGCATTTCAGAATGGGGTGCTATGGTGGTATTCGCTAGTAAGGCGGATGGTTCGCTTCGTCTATGTGTTGATTATCGTGAGTTGAACAAGCTGACAAAGAAGAATAGACACCCGTTACCGAGGATTGATGATCTCTTTGACCAGTTGGTTGGTGCTTCTGTTTTCTCTCAACTCGATCTAGCCACCGGATTCCATCAGCTTAGAGTGGCTGAGGATAGTATTGATAAGACCGTGTTTAGGACTCCAGATGGATTCTTTGAATGGCTAGTCATGCCATTCGGTTTGACTGATGAACCTGCATACTTTGTTGATTTGATGAGTAGCGTGTTCAGGGAGTTCCTTAACAAGTTTGTGGTTGTTTTCGTGGATGATATTCTGGTCTTCTCCAAGGACGAGGAAGAACATGCTACACACCTCAAGAAGGTTATGGATACACTTAGAGCTCATCAGTTGAAAGCCAAGTTCTCTAAATGCCATTTTTGGAGAAAGGAAGTTCGGTTTCTTGGACATATAGTTAGGATGAAGGTGTCCACTTAGTTGACCAAACTTTTTGGGCTTTATGGGATATGGGTCATAGTTGATAGACTTACGAAGAGTGCTCACTTTATTCCGGTGAAGAGCAAGAGGACCGCATCATGGCTAGCATCTGTTTATCTTCGAGAGATAGTGCAGTTGCATGGAGTTCCTTCTAGCATAGTTAGCGATCGTGACCCAATTTTCACTAGCCAATTTTGGAGTAGTTTGCAAGAAGCGATGGGTACGCGATTGAATCTAGGTACAGCCTATCACCCACAGACGGATGGCCAGACCGAAAGGGTGAATAGGGTACTAGAAGTTCTGTAGAGGCTATGCATTCTTGACTTTGGTGGCACTTGGGAAAACCACCTTCCTCTCGTAGAGTTTGCTTATAATAACAGCTACCAAGCAAGCATAGGGATGGCACCATTCGAAGCTTTATATGGGAGGCCGTGCAAGTCACCAACATGTTGGTGGGAGATGACGGATAAGCTTATACTTGGGCCCGACATGATATGGGACACATCCGAGAAGGTTGAGTTGATTCGAAGGCGGATGAAAACGGCCCAAGACAGACAGAAATCCTATGCAGACAAGCGAAGGACAGACTTAGAGTTTGAAGTTGGAGATATGGTCTTTGTGAAGGTTTCTCCTTTGCGAAATGTGGTTCGTTTTGGAGCAGTTAGGAAGCTGGCACCAATGTTCGTAGGACCCTTCCCTATCGTAGAGAGAATTGGGAAGATGGCTTATAAGGTGGAATTGCCCAAGAAGCTGGCCGGAGTGCACAATGCTTTTCATGTCTCTCATCTCCGAATGTGCCTACATGAGTCAGCCGAGGTAGTTGAGCCGAGCATTCTTGAAGACATGGAGGTAGAGAAAGAGGCAACTTTGAGGCAAGCTCCGATTCGTATCTTGGGAACGGAGATCAAGAAGCTGAGGAATCGAGAAGTCAAGTTAGTAAAGGTTCAGTGGAGTGAAGCCGATGAAGATGCAACTTGGGAAACCGAGGAGAAGATGCATGGGCTTTATCCATTCCTTTTTTAGGGTACATTCTCACTCTCTTTTCCTAGTTAGCATATCTTTCTTTTGTTATCCATGTTTATCTTGTTATCTCGTTAACCTTGTCATGAGAACCTTAGGTAGAAACCCTTTGGATGAAACATGTATTTGAAACATGTTATGCTTGATGTTTGCAAGTGGTTGCAACTGTTTGCAAGTGGATACTCGTGGATGCATGATACACATTAGGCACTAAGATCGGCTCACACACTTTCATATTGCATATGCATGAGTGCTTATACTTATTCATGGATGAAACTTGTTATGCTATCACGTGGATGTTGCATATGGATGAATGTTATGTGCACTCATATAGAGATTATGAATTATGTTAGGAATTTGCATACATATGGACCCATTTCACTAACATACTTTGCATTAAGGAGGTTTACTGAATCAGTAACCGCCTGATTTTCGCATTAGATAAGTACATATACACACACCTTCCGCATACGATCATACAACATTTAGAATCTTTTAAGGACAATGACTGCTCGTGGATGATGTTTTTAGTAGATGGATGATGGATGGTAGGATATGTTCTTCCTAACTTGAAGATTTCAGGGACGAAATCCTTAAAGGTGAGGAGAATGTAACAACCCGTATTTTGAATAACATGTTATAACGTAAATCAAGGCAGAATTAAATTTTAAATTATGAATCAAGGGAAACGGGCTGTGCCATTGCGTTCTTCTCGGAAAAATACGCGAAATAGAGTCCGAGTTTTCGAAAATCGGAGTCCGTATGACCAAGTTATGGCCCGTCAAAGTTTTCAGAAAATTTCAAGTTCAAAAACAGTTCAAGTTTGAATTCAGAATTCAAACTCAGCCCAAGCAGGACAGGCGGGAGAATTCCCGCCAACCCCAAGTCGACTAAGGATTCGACTTGGGAGTCGACACACCCCAGGTGGTGTCAACTGCCCAATCGACACCCCTGTCGACTTGGGTGGTCGTCCAGTTTGTCATGGTGCACCTGTTTTGGCTCCTGGGTCTTGTTTTGTTGGCTAGTGACGTGATTTGATGGCTCAGATCTGAATTAGGGTTAATCCTATGGCCTAAACTAACCTAAACTTCTATAAAAAGACCCTAAGACCTAGCCTAAACACACACAAATCAATCCTACAACTAGGTTATGCCAAAATGCTCCTTGATCATGGCCTCCATCTTCATACCATGGCCTCCATCCTCTTCATGAAAGTTTGAGTGCTCTAAGCTAGTAAAAGAGCCATCTTTCTTCATCAAAACAACTTCATACAAATCAAAGGAGCTTCTTGTTTCTCAAGACAACTTGAAGCTTATATTCATTTGGGGATTTCTAGTTTGGCTTCGTCTCAATCTTGTTTATTTTGTTCTAGTCTTCATAGCCAAGCTTTATAAGCCCTCCTCTACTCTTAGATCTAAACTATGAACTTAATATGACATGTAGCAAGTTGAAATGAGACTTTTGTGTTATGCTTGCCTTGGATTTCATGCATAGATTTATGCATGACTCTTTTGATCTATGTTTGTGGACCTAATGTTTACCTATCATGAATCTAGTACCATTTATGTTGACTTTTGGGTGGAAAGCTATGAACTTTATGTGGTGATTGTGCATAAATGCAACATAGAACCCCTCATGACCTTGATATTAACTTGCCATGATGGACCTATATGTTAATCACAAGTTTGTCACCCTATTTTTAAGTTTAATGCCATACATGTGTAGATTGGAATTGGACCTAAGTGCAATATTTGCCTTGAACCTATCATTGTATGCATAGATCTATTCATGTCTCTCTTGATCTATGATTGTGGACCTATCATGAACCTAGTACCGTTCATGTTGACCTTGGGAAAAATGCTATGAAATGGATTATGGCTTATGCATGTTAACAAACCTTAACCCCTCATGTTCCTTAACATGCATATGATGATATTGAACCTATTTGCTATGCACAAGTTAGGATTGTCACCCTATGTCAACTATTACCATGTTACCACCCTATTTGCTAATTATGCTATCATACATGTTTGTGGCCAAAACACCCTTATGCTATTATGCATGCTTGAGGCCAAAGCACCCTTATGTTATTTGATATGTTTGGGGCCAAGTCACCTTTTATGCTATCATACATGTTGAGGCCATATGCTAGTATGTTGAACCCCTTTTGCCTCAAATATCACAATGTTTAAATTGCGATAGACTTTGCCATCTAATGCCCACCTTGTCATATTCTTATGTTTCCCCTTTTGATCTATTTGCGTTGATGCGAACTTACGTGCGATGGGGTTACGTTATGGGTAAACTTAAATGACATGAAACATGACTTGAAAATATGACATGTGATTATACTTGAAACATGAACATGGACATGACATGTAGAAAACATGAAAGTGGCCAACTCGAGGTTGGGTTGAGTTTGTAGCATAAATCTACCTGGAACCGACCGGCTTAACTAGTGGCTACAAACAATAGGACCCAATGTGAGTAGTTGGTCATATCGCACTTAAAACCCAAGGTTAGACTAGGTTGGGGTGTAAAGCTACCCGGACCCGCCCGGCTTAACTAGTAACCACAACAAAGTCTAATGTAAGAGGTTGGGGTGCATTAAGTTAATTAATGCCACATGGTAGGGTTAAGTCATGGACTACTTGAATACTTAACCAATTAAACTCGATGGATTGGTAGGGTTAAGTCATGGACTACTTGAAAACTTAACCAATTAAACACGATGGATTGGTAGGGTTAAGTCATGAACTACTTGAATATACTTAACCAGTTGAACACGATGTATTGATAGGGTTAAGTCATGAACTGCTTGGATACACTTGACCAACTCAATACATGGTTAGGATAGGGTTAACCACACTTAACCCATTTAAAACCCTAGTTACGTGGTCCTTTTCAGCAGTAACCTACTTGGGAGTATCTGGATACCCTGGACTAGGCTAGGGTGGGGCACGATTACTGACTGATTGTAAGAGACCAAAAGAGACGGCTGAATAGTGCACCAGTTAAGTTCAGGCGGACCATGGTCGTGCACATTAAGTCCGGAGTTGAACATGGGCACTGGTAGGTTTAGAATGTGCGTGCTTGATTTGTGTCTGTGGTTTACACCCTAGGACTGGATACACCCTAGGGTGGACCTTGCACAGTTAACTACATTCCATGATTAGGCCGTATGACACCGATACACGACGAGTTAGGCTTATAGGGAGCCGATCGACTAGACCGAGTAGTTGGACCTTGATTTAGGTCATCTCATGATGTTGGGCCAACTTTGGGCCAAGGGATCATTTCTTGTTTATACTTGACACGGATTAGAATACTAGTACACCTGGTGCAACTTAACCTTGTATATGCGATGCCACACTTGATCTATCTTGTTAACTTTTCACCATACCAGTTATCATCCTATGTTTCATCTCTGTTTTACATGTCCAGTTAACTTTATTAGTTTTTATACTAATAGTAGGTAGGACTTACCAGTCTTTATGACTGACCCTTTTCTTTCGCCTCTTTTCTTCCGTTCCGCCCCCCCCCAGGTTCTCAGGGTGGGAACACTAGCACCTAGCTTGGATCTTTAGCTTGCTTTCTGGATAGCTCATGTACGGTTTGGACTTGAGCTCGCTATGGCTTTACCACGTCTACTTTGGGGATAGTTTACTTTATGTTATTTCCAGTTTTCAGTTTATGTTTCTAGACTTGTAGTAGTTGGAAAATAATGACTAAGTACTTTGATGTAACTTGACTATGGTTTTGAAATAGTAGTTTTATCCGTTGCTTCATTTACTTTGTTTTACTTATATGTTCTGTCTTGTGATATCTCATGCATGTTTACCTTGACAAACTCCCCTCCAAAGCCAGTGTTCTTGCAAGAGTAACCCTGGCGGAGGTGGGGTGTTACAAATATATAGAGTATGAATGAATATTACTCATTTGATAAATATCAGAGATTTAAATTACATTTAAATACATAGCAGCGGAAAAATAATACAAAACACAACTGAAAGAAATACACGGATACAGAGCTTTCCGAGTATCGTTCCAGCTGTAAACCAGGATCCTGTGAATATAAATCTGCAAAACCCAACTACTAGCTGCCCGTACAGAAAATGAGGGCACCCAGAGTTTAGGTTAAAACAATAAACTCCAGGTCAGTCATGTGACTGGTGTGAGAACTAAAACAATTATTAATCTTGATTTTTAAAGTTAGGTAAATCAAGGGACCACGCCGTATAACACGGAACGGGTTTCCTTCCAAGAATACCAGTGCATAAAACAAACAGCACAATGCTAAATAAAGAACAATGAAGCTATTATAAGACCCAGGTCCCATCACACAATGCAACGCAAGCTGGAGGATAGGGTTTTCCCTTATAATGGCCAAAGAATGCTTGATACGCGAAATTTAGTCTTTTATTATTACTATAAGTGAAGAAAACAACTTCAAATATAAGTGTATCAATCATAGACGGCATGGGTACCATATATCATGTCGCCATACTAGTTCTACAATTAAAACCGCATGATGTTGTATTGGAAGTTGGATTCCATCTGTGAACCAAGGCAAAGGGATCATCCTATGCTAATTCGAGACACTCTAGCCCGTGCCTCAGGTCTCAGCCGCAACTGCACTCGGATCGTCGGGGCCGGTCATCCGTCGATGATTAGTAATACCGTAAACGATATGCTAGTCTACCTTATAGGGCATAAACCTGGTCAGTATGTCGACCATATCCACCGGCTCCCGCAGTAGCTGATATATCCGAGGCGCCTCTCTATCCATTAAGTAATAATAAGAAACATCCACATGAGTAAAATGCCAGGGCTTGCAAAATGCTGACACCACTCCTAGCTAGAAACCAGCATATGTTCATTTCCCAGAGGTCCTTCCCATTTCTGGTTCACACCGGGGTGTGAGGCTCGCGAATTAATGCTATACACAAAGCGGTGCTATATTAAAGCTATGCTTTGATCATCAACCATAAGACTCTTCTTTTAAACAAAAGCCTTGTTCACTGCATCTCAGCATGCCACATAGGCAATTCATGCCATGCGGCTGATATCTATCGATATATAACCTCTGAGCTCGTACGTCTGGGTCTAAACGATACCGGAGGTCTCCAGATCGTTTGGATGATTACTGATGTCTTGATTGGGCTGTACACCCAAGACGAGGTAATAAGTGGTGATCGTTCAGACGTGCTTGGAGATCGACTAGATATTCGAGGGCCTCTCTTCTGTATTGGACATATGGGACGAGAAATAAGTTTTATCCAAACTAGTCGGGATTAGAGCACTTTACCGTACTAATCATTTGTTTAATTTCCCAATCCCAACCTATTCATCCCATGGAGAAAAACTGGTAATACTCCATATCTAACACCGCGGTGTTATCGGTAAATATTAATTACCATTCCACGTTCGAATCTAATTAAAGATTTATCTATCGCTTCGAGCAAAACCGGTTATACTCCATTCTTGATCATTTTCCTGAATTGATAATTTTAATTATCACATTCACTTTTCAATCTAATTAAAGATTCATTAAAACTCTATTTAGTTTTAATCTTCCCAAAAATCAATATTAATGATTATTCAAAGCTAAGAAATTTATCTTATCTTTGACTGGGTTAAAGAACCAATGTCATTTAAAACACGGTTCACGATAAACCCAAAATCACATTCCATTCCAACAGTCTCTAACCGTAAATTAGTAAGAGAACAATTCCTTAATTATTAACCCCGAAGGCCGAAACCAACATCAGATCAATACCTACGAAATCATTCAACTTAGCTAATCTCCAGTTAGTTTCTAATTTTCTTAACTCTATTGGGTTTAAGAACAACATTTTTAAAGATACCATTCACGACAAACCCAAAATCCAATTCAGTTTAATTACAACTAAATATTAATTAATTGGTAATTCTTCTTTAAATCTTAATAAAATGATTTAATCTTTTCTCAACTGGGTTTAAGAACAGTGTTAGTGAAGACACCTTCACGACAAACCCAAAATCTCATTTGATATTAAATACAAGGCTATGAATAGAAAATGTATCGGTTTATATTTAATATCAAATTCTGAAATCAACAAATATCGTATTGGAAATAACGATATATATATAAATCTTCCAAATTCACATAACAATATATGTATAATCACGAAACCCAACATCGAAATATTCCAAAGAAAATTTTGATTCAAATCCATTCCAATTCATATATTGGAAATTCTGGTTATTTTTAAAACCATTTCAAATCCAATTTATTTATTTAAAAATATTGGATTATAATTTTAGTTCATAACTAGTTCATTCCGATAAAAATATATTTTTATCTTTTCAAATATGGATTTTTTCACCCCAATTCTTTCTAAATCATTTATTATGATTTTACACAAATTATTGATATTTTTAATAATTTTATCAAGGCCCGTACAGTCGATTTCCATAAATGGTCATCGAACTGCACTTACAGCGACCTTTTCCAAATTTGATTTGGACATAATTCTAAATACAACCATTAGATTTCAAATTCCTTATATTCATTGGAAAGCTCTTTTCGACACGAACCCAACGGTCTCAGTTTTAGGAGAATTCGACGGTCGGATCTCCCGTAACGTCAATTCAAAGTCAATGGTCGAAATTCGCGAACTGCCGCAGCGCGGCGCATTCTATTCAGGCCATGAATATATATATAATATATATTTTGTCGATTTCCTTTTTAAAACATATTTTATAAATTGTTTTAAATCGTATTCAATTTCAAATCAAAATTGAATATTCCATATCATTAATACATAAATGATTATATTTTCAAAATATTATATTTTGAAATCATTTCCTTTTTTCTATTCATTATAAAAATGAATAAAATCGATATAAATATCGTTCTCTTTAAAGTGGCACATATCTAATCAACACGACTATATATATTTAAATATATTCGTGTTCGTCCCAAATCGGACATTAAAATCATATTTTGATCTTTTACTGAATATTATTTTAAATTATTCATTATTTTAAAATATTCATTCTTTCTGAACTGGAATCAGACACAGTCAATTACCATGTAATGTTATTTATGTGGATTTCATACAACACATGTGTATCACAACAATGATAAATAATCAACCATCATCCAGAGTGCACCACACAACTGTATATGCGATAAATATAAATAATTAATGCATATAACAGTCCGTCAACCAATCGATTGACATACAACTAAACAAATGGGATTAGTGTACGTCAAATATCATCCCAATACCCGTGTGGGGTTTCAACCAACAAAAAATGAATATTATTTGTGCAGTTGGGCGATGTGTAAAATATATCGTCCCAATCACTATCGGTCAAATGGGTGTACATAAATAAATCGTCCGATTTGTAAATAAATATTTATTTATTCATATACACGTTAAAAATTATATTTTTAACGATAAATAATTTATTTCAACACATGAATATTTTATACAGTCCATTTCACATCACAAACAATTTTCATAATACAATCAAACAAACAAGTCGTTCATGGTCTGTGGACGATGGGTGTCGGGTGCTACTGAGCACCGCCAGCTCCTAGTATATATTTTTACTAGAAAATAAAATTAAAGTGAGAAGTTCTCACCTTTGGGATCCACTCCTCCATTCCTTATTTCTGAACGGTTTGGATTTGGATTTGATTCCCGTTGGTTCCATCACAATCTGTTTCACAGGGTTTACGTTAAAAATCCTATTTTTAAACAACAATCTTTATGAATATAAGTCACATTTTCTTTCAGCTATATATATATATAAATCACATTTTTATTTCGCTACTCATAAATAAAAATTATATTTTTATATTGCTCTCCAGGTAATAAAAATCACATTTTAATTTCGTTTTCTAGATAATAAGAATCATATTTTTATATGCCAATACTTACCATTTCATTTTCAAAAATCATACCTTTCTATTTTTGAAAATAATATTTTCCTATTTTTAAAAATCATACTTTTCTATTTTTAAAAATCAAATTTTCTTCTAAACAAAAATCAAATCTTCTTGCTTGTAAAAGTCAAATCTTTTTTATTTAAAAAATCTAATCTTTTTGCTTTCAAAAATCTAATCTTTTTGCTTTTAAAAATCTAATCTTTTTTATTCAAAAATCTCATCTTTTCTATTCAAAAATCTCATCTTTTTTTATTTTATAAAATCTCGCCTTTTTTTATTTTAAAAAATATCATCTTTTTTTATTTTAAAAATCAATGCTATTCTATTTTTTTTTCTTCAAAAGTAAAGCTATTTCATATTTTTATTTATAAAACATTTCATATTTTCAGATTTTAAACTATTTTAATTACCATAATTAAACTAACCTAGAATGAATTAATAAATAATTAGTTAAATTTTAATTACCTTCCATGTTAATCATTTGGAAAAACCCAAGCCCCTTTGTAAAATTCGAACCCTAAAAGCTCGACCGGAATCCATAGCCACCCCCGCCACCTGAGATGATCGGAGGCTGATCAGAAACTCCCTCAACGTGCATCATTCTATGCTCCTCCGATTCCACCTTATCCCAAGCCCTAACGTTCACCAATGCCCTTGAATTTCGCCTTAAGCCGCCAGCTCTTTGAACCGCCGTCACGCCTTCGACAGTCAATCGAAGGTCGAAAGCCTCCATCCATGGCAAGCCCTCGCCTTGACGCTTCTTTTTCTCTTTGGGTCTGACATGGAATGGTGAACGGAGGAGGAGAACGAGAAGAGACTAGCGTCGTTTATTTTGAAAGGATGGAGGCGGATTTCTGGGTCGACCACGATTGTGAATGGTCAAGTGTTTTGACCTGGTTTTATAATTTATATTTAGTATTTTATTATATTTTAATTCCAAAATTTCTTGTCTCTTTATACGAACTCCAATCTGAACACAACGACTGTCACCCTAGCTAAATACCCCCATTCCGAACCCAATGGGATATGTTTCGTAAGCCAACTCTATCGTTTCGATCAGTTTTTCTTTAAATTAAAATATAAATCATTATATATTCAATTTAAACGTACATTTTAAATTACCGTGGCCACATACTGATTCTAAAAATTCAAGAAAACTATTTCTAGCTTCGTATTAATGATACGGTCATAACAAAACTAATTTCGTCAAATTTGAAGACCGTTTGAAAAATGGCCATTTTCTGGTCAATCCAAATCGACTGAAAACATCAAAACATGTTTTCGTTTACCACACTCACATATTGATTTCAAAAATTATGAATTTTGGAATCTAGCAATAACTTGACATCACGGATCCAACAAAAGAGGTTTCATCGAAAACGAAGGTCGTTTGCAAAACGGCTATTTTTGAGGGCTTTATATATTATAATATATATAAATTCCACCGCGACTTTTTTGAATTTTGAACTAGATATATCTTCCAGATTATAAAACAAAATCTCTGTTTCTTACATCCGTCTGGAAAATATCATTAAACAGATTCAAATATTTCTTGTTTCGTCTAATTCTGATTTATATTGAATTCTGTATATCCAATTGAAATTTGAAATCGAATTTTCGAACTGTCGCGCCATTTCAGGCTCGTTTTATAATTAAAATAAATTTATTCATTTCAACTTCTTCAAAATTAAATTTTTCGTCATCTTTATTTAAAATAATTCATTTTAAATATTCAAAATCCATTAAAATTGCTAAATTAAAAAATTTAAATTGGTTCGGATTTTTTGGGTTGTTACAATTATTATCCTTACACCGTTTATAATACTGTAGTTTATAGAAATACTGTAAAGTCCATAGTATGTAGTGGCTATCAGAGGGCACTCCATAGGTTCGGTAAAAATCAAATTCGTAGGGGACTCAATTAGGATAATATGACAAGGCACACGAGGAATGCCTAGAGTAGGAATGTACTAGTTGCATGCCCGGACTAGTGGTAACGCATAGCTGCGACTACCGCCCACCTCGAACAACACTCCCAAATCACGGATGCGCATCAAATCAATCAAACCGAGGGACTATAGTAATAATGGAAGAAGTGTTGCCGATGGAGGTAGTTAACCCCACTTGGTCCGGTATAGCCCTGTTTTAGTCATTTTAATTATGACCCGAATGTCAAAGACATCCATCATCGTTCTCTTTCTTCAAATCTAGTAAACGCTGTAGGATCTAAATTAACCCTAGAGGGGGGGTGAATAGGGTTTATTGCAGATTTTTGCAGAGTAATTAAATAAAAACAGCACAGATAATAATCAGAATAAATGTGGAAAATAAATAACACACAGATATACCCAGCTTCGGCAAAACCCTGCCTACTGCTGCATTCCCCAAGGTTTCTACTAGGAGTTAAAACAATCTCTATGCTTACAATCCCCTGTAAATTCGCGACACTCGCTCCCAACTGTTCTTAACCCTACACTCAAAACCCTGCACTGGTTTCTATCCCCGAAACCAGATTTCCCCGAATTACAATTCCCGTAATTCGTCTTCCCTAGATTTTACAGATCTAGAAACTGTTTGTTTGTTTTTACGAATAAAACAAAAACAAATGTAAAATAAAATAAAAGAATAGAAAAACCCTTAGGAATTAAAATAAATGGGTTATCCCCTTTTAAAAAGCTTGGCCGGCCTCTTCTATTTGCCCTAGCTCCTTTATTCTTTGACCCGATCTCCTTTTTCTCTGTGAAAAAAAATGGCGGCCTAGGGTTTGCGATCTAGGGTTTCCTTCTTGCGATCTAGGGTTTCCTTCTGGAATCCGATTCTCTGCAAAATGATTGATCGTACTCTTGCTCTGGTGTTTGCCGATGTTGGTCTCGTGCTCTGATGGTTTTCTGGTTCTTCGATTTGCAGATTCACTCGATCCAGATCCAAGTGAATATTGGTATGATTTTTCCACTTCTAAATTTTCCTTTGATTACGTTGAAACTTGGATGATATTAAAACCGATGATGATTTGGTGTATTTATAGGATTAAAACTCCTAAATATTTGCTCTGATTTCTACGTTGAGACTTGGCCATGGTGTATACGAGAATTTTGGGGCTTTTGAATTGGCTTTCTTGCGAATAATCTGGTGATTTTTGACTGAGTCTTCCTTCTAGAAAATCTCGATGTAATAGATTTGTAAATCCAATTTCCTGGAAACGTTTTGCGTGATGAATTCTTCAATTTTGAAATGGTCCTTCTTGACTTTGATATCGATTTCTTAGATTTTTGGAACTCTTTTTTTTTTTTTAAATTACATACTTGAAACCTTGAACTTGATTAATTTGAACTGACAAGAACAGATCCCTCATTTGATCACACTACTCCTTATTCATAATAAATGTACTGCTTGTCTTAGTTGTTTGTGTGTGTATACTTCGTAGCTGTGTGACATTGCTTGCATTTTGTGTTCCTTGCCAAGATAACTTTTGCTCATAATTACTGGTACTTTGAGTTGTAAGAACAGATACACACTTGAACTTGCCATGATATTTTACTTGAAATTTTTGCCTTTCTTCATTAGTTACCCAGTTACATACATGTACATGGTTTTGTTCTTGTCGTTGTAATAGTTGTATATGCTGAAAAAAGAATCATGTTGCTTTGACATCCTCATCCATGCTACATGTGTACTTCCTTGTTTTGAGTTTTCACTTGCATATGCACCATATACCACTCATGCTTGCTAACCGATCATTGAACTGTTGCTGTATAGACCTGCACCTCAGTTTTGCTCCACCATGTTGCTGCTTTGATCATGTATCTTGAATACAGCATGTATACTTGACCATGCTCTGTTCATATATGCATTTGTGCACTGTTGTACCATTATGCTGTATCACATCTTGAAGTATGCTTTGTCTAGCCAAGTAGTGTACATGTGATATTTACAAGTTTAATTTAAATTTCCCTGGTCTTGCTACTCAACTTTTAACTGATACTGCACTTGATACTTGCCTTGCCGAAAACTAAGAACTGATGCTCTAACTTGATTACTTTGGCATTGTAATGTTATTGCTTGCATTCTCCATATACTTGCTGTGTCTTTCTCCTTCATTTAAACAAAACTGATATAAAATGCCTTTGCTTGTCGTTTGCACACTTAACTCTGATTTTATTGTGTATACTTGTACATCCTCTTTGCTTTAGTATGAATACTGCTGAAATCATGTTAAACCTGTCTTGATTCATGCAATGCTGATCTAGCCATAAACTGATCATTTTAGTGGCATTCATATTTTCTTGCACTATAGATTCATACTTGTGTTGCCTTTTTTTTCTTGGTTATTTAGCACGTCCATTTAAATATGTTTCATTCATCACCACTACACTTAATACTTCACTTTGAAATCTTTTGTTTATTTGAGCTGATAAGAACAGGAGCTTTACTTGTCACCATGCTGTAGATTTGTTGTCATTTGATCTTGTGACTTGTTCATGTATATGTTGTTCATGATTGTTCTCTTTGCATGATTTTTGAAATACTTGATTTAAGCCTGCCTTGAGTTGCTCTCAAAAAAAATGATTTTCTTTTTGATTCTTTATTGCTGATCATGTTTTTACTTTGTACTCGCATTTTGCATTGTGCTCGACCACTTGTTTTTGCTGTTTTGATTTAGCACTCTCTATCATTTGTACTGAGTTGAGATGGTCCTTGTGGCTACTCCTCAGATGCATACTGATTGGCGTGGCAGTGCACACGTGTATACGTGTGTACATGCAGCCATCAGACGAGATTTTTCTGTCCCTGCATATCAAACCAAGTCTAGAAAAATAATGAGAAACACACCGTAATTCTGAGGCAAATAAAATTTAAAAATAAATTTTTATTTGCTTTTATTTAATTTTATTTTTGTTGTAGTCTACTGTGTGTGTTCTTCTGTATGTGACAGGTATGACGATGGATTGACTGAAAGCTGTGAAGACAGAAGACTGAAGATGAAGACAAGAACAGCGTTAGTGTGTGGATATGTAAGAAACAGTGTTTGTACAACTGAAAGAATATGTAATGAGGAATTTCTGTATTGATTATTTGAATAAAAATTGTACCACTATTTGTAATAAACAGATTTGATTGAAATAAAATATTATTTTTGTTGTTCAATTCAATCTATCTATTTTTATTTTGTTTGAATCTTTTAATAGTACAATGTCTGTGATGTGTTAAATGTGTCATGACAAAAATATTCAAAAATATTTGAATGTTTAAATAGTGGAATGTTGTGTATGTACTATTTCAAATGTTGAAAATAAAATATTTATTCGAATAAAAACACTGTTTGGACATTCAATTCTGTATAGTAGTGTTCTATTCAATAAATATTTATTTCTGTGTGTAAAATATAGAATAGTACTATTTACAAACACATTTTAAAAAATATATATATGTTTGTTATCATCAAACAAAAATCACACTGTTATACTCAACAATCTCCCCCTTTTGATGATGACAAACAAACACAAGATTTTGAATGTGTTAAATGTGTTTGTACATGAAATATATTACTCCCCCTATTTGTATGCTCCCCCTACAACTGAACTCCCCCTATATATGTAGAAAATATGACGATGAAATCCAATTGACCATTCTCCCTCTAGATATTTAATTTCCAATATTAAAATATTTTTAAATTGAATACTCATCAATCAAAATCTTGACCATTCTCCCCCTTTTGTTATCATCAAAAGGATAATAGAAATTGAAACAATGATGAATATGGACTAAAAATATAAATTCAAATCAAGAGAGAGAATATATATCGTAAAACCCATTTAATCAAACAAAAATCATAATAATCTTTAAATCAGAAGCAAATTTCACTTTCAGAATGAATGGATTTACGATGGATTTTATCGAATGAGGAGAGTTCAATAAAAAATGAATGTTTAAATATGAATTTTAAAGATTTTAAATATGCTAAAAAAAATGTTAAGCACTTTCTGACCACGCATAGCCCAAAGGTCTTTTAAATGGGGTTAGTAGTAACTTAACTTTATCCTCTCTAATGAGTTCCATCCATGCACAGCCCGAAGGTCTTTTAAGTGAGAATGGAAGCACATAGAAATTAAGGTAATTCACCCACGCATAACCGCGAGGATTTTTAAATGGGAGTGAATACCAAGGATAAATTATTTATTTATTTAATTAATTTTTTTTAATTTCAAGAATAACTAGAACTCCCCAAATTAAATAAAACCACGATGAATGACTGAAATATGGTAGATATAGAAGATGGTCGTGAAATAAGCTCTAATTCAAAGATATTATATAATCTGTCTAATCATCATGAGATTTAAAATAATATCTCTTCTAGTTATGAATTATACCATAGTCGCAACTCATCACAGTTTCATAAATCTATCAATAATTTTGATGAGTCCCAAAACGGTTCAAATTAATCAATAATTTCAATTTTTGAATAAATAATCAAAAATAATTTTAAAATTGAAAATATCAATTTCAAGAGGAGTTTTTGAAAAATGCAAGTTGAAAATCAGCTTAAAAAAATCAATTAGTTAAAAAAAATGAAATTTTCTAATATTTTTAACACTGATTGCTCCTAGACAATTTTTTAAAACCATTTATATATTAATTTGATTCAAATTGCCTATGAATTTTAACTAAATCCAGTCACTGATTTTCCAACTTATCATTTAATCACCAATGAATCAAATCAATTTCCTTATCAGAGCAGCACAAGATCATTTTCAAAGCAAGAACCATGAGTGAAATTTTTAGAGAATTTTTAGACAAACACAAGAAACATTCAGCGATCAACTCTAAGATAATTATTTGGGATCACAAAAAAATCAAATTTTTCATAATCTAGGAAATTCAACAATCTACAATGAATGATTTCAAAATCTGCCAAGTAAAAATAAACTAAAAGGAAAATAAACTAAAAGGAATTAAAATAAAAGTACGAGTTTAGAGATCATACCTGACTTACCATAATCAACGTGATCCAATGAATCTCCAACTCTGAATCTATGGCTAAGGAACTCCAAATAATTCGATATATGAATCAATTTGAATTTTTTCTCACTTAAGCACAGTTATTCCTTACCCTCCCACGGTATCTAAATGTTTATATGATCGAGTGGTCTAACAAAAGTTGCTTTACCACACTTATCTTCGTTTACACGTTTTGGTTTCCAAACCCGTTTATATAACAATCCATTACTATTTACTAGCGTACCCTTTGGAACCCAAATTTGTTTAGATTTGCTTAAATTTATTTTGTTAATTTTTGGAATCCAAATAGATTTAAATGAATTGTTTTTAAACGTGTTATCAACTTGTTTATGATTTAAAAACCCTTTGAAATTATTAAATTTCAAAAATTCAATTTGATCGTTTTCAAAGCCAATTAAAGGATTTTTAAAATCATTAAAATTTTGTTTTTTAACTTGATCAGATTCAAATCCAAGTCCCTTTTTATTCTGAACAAAAAATTGATTTTTTAACAACATATTCAATAATTTCTCTCCTTTAGAAAATTTAGTCAAAGCTGACTCAAGTCGTTGAATTTTAAATTTAAGATCGCTATTTTCTTTCATTAAATTTGAACAACGATTAATAGCGATTTTCCTCTTTTCAGCATCAGTTTGTTTTAAAAACTAATTTTCGTTTTCAAGTGCTTTGATTCTAGCATCGGACTTGGAAATTTTAATTTCAAATTGTTTTCGCTTTTCAAAATCAAGTTTTTCAGATTCTCTAAACTTTTCAATCACCTTTTCAAAATCATGATTTTCATTTTTCAAATTCATGTTTTCACTTTTAAGTAGCTCAAGATCAGTTTTTAATTTCAAAAAATTGTTACTCAAAGATTGACATTTTTCGCATTCTGAAAACGGTGAATTCTTAACTTTTTCAAGTTTTGTGTCTAAACTGTTATTTTCTTGAACTAGTTTTGACCTATCAGATTTTAATTTCTTAACTTTTAGTTCAAGAGAATCAACGGTCTTTGTGAGATCGTGACACATTAAAATTAAATCTTTATAAGTAAAATTCGATACCTCACTTGAATCCTCTTCACTACTTTCTGAATCAGATTGAGCCATAAGACACAAATTAGCTTCCTCTTCTTCAATTTCAGAAACTTCTTCTCCTTCTTCGTCATCCCATGTAGTAGCAAAAGCTTTCTTCTTTCTTCTGAACTTCTTCTTCTTTTCATTTTTGAGCTGTGGACAATTTGGTTTGATATGTCCGGGTTTCTTGCAGTTGTAGCAAAATACTTCATCGTCTGAACTTTCGGAACTTTCAGATTTGACAGTTTTCCTCTTTTGTGGCTTGTATTTTCCTTTGGCCCACTTTCTCAAAACCATGGCTAGCTCTTCAGCGGGATCATCATCATTACTTTCAACAGAATTATTTAGAGCAATCGTCTTCTTCTTTGATTCAGAATCCTTTCGTTCTTCTCTTGCTTTCAACTCCATCTCGTAAGTAATCAGATTTCCGATCAACTCTTTCGTGCTTACTTTATTCAGATCTTTTGATTCTTGAATCGCCGTCACCTTTGCTTCAAAATTCATCGGTAGCACTCTCAGTATTTTTCTGATCAATTCCACTTCGGTATAGGTTTTACCAAGAGCTTTTGCATTGTAGACCAGTGATGAGAAGTGTCCATACATCTCTTTTATATCTTCGTCTTTTTGCATAGAGAAATTTTCATATTCATTGCTGAGTAGAGCGAGACGAGATTCCTTTACTTGAGATGTAACTTCGTGTGTGACCTCCAACGTATGCCATATTTCCTGCGTAGTCTCACAATGAGAAATTCAATTAAATTCAGTTTTATCAAGAGCACAGATTAAAGCATTCATCGCTTTGGCATTAGTTGAAAATAATTTTTTATCATTAGCATCCCACCTGTCTTTTGATTTAGGAATTTCAACACCACTAACTATAACAGTGGGTGATCTATAACCCGTTTCAATAATATCCCATACATCATAGTCGACTGAAATCAAATAAATTTTCATCCTAGCTTTCCAATATGCATAATCAGTTCCATTAAACATTGGTGGCCTAGCTATGGACTGACCCTCAGAAAACGCGTTATTGGACAGATTCATGACTCTAGAGTTATAATAAAATAAAAAATACCTACTCTGATACCACTTGTAGGATCTAAATTAACCCTAGAAGGGGGGGTGAATAGGGTTTATTGCAGATTTTTGCAGAGTAATTAAATAAAAACAGCACAGATAATAATCAGAATAAATGCGGAAAATAAATAACACACAGATATACCCAGCTTCGGCAAAACCCTGCCTACTGCTGCATTCCCCAAGGTTTCTACAAGGAGTTAAAACAACCTCTATGCTTACAATCCCCTGTAAACTCGCGACACTCGCTCCCAACTGTTCTTAACACTACGCTCAAAACCCTGCACTGGTTTCTATTCCCGAAACCAGATTTCCCCGAATTACAATTCTCGTAATTCGTCTTCCCTAGATTTTACAGATCTAGAAACTGTTTGTTTGTTTTTACGAATAAAACAAAAACAAATGTAAAATAAAATAAAAGAATAGAAAAACCCTTAGGAGTTAAAATAAATGGGTTATCCCCTTTTAAAAAGCTTGGCCGGCCTCTTCCATTTTCCCTAGCTCCTTTATTCTTTGACCCGATCTCCTTTTTCTCTATGAAAAAAAATGGCGGCCTAGGGTTTGCGATCTAGGGTTTCCTTCTTGCGATCTAGGGTTTCCTTCTGGAATCCGATTCTCTGCAAAATGATTGATCGTACTCATGCTCTGGTGTTTGCCGATGTTGGTCTCGTGCTCTGATGGTTTTCTGGTTCTTCGATTTACAGATTCACTCGATCCAGATCCAAGTGAATATTGGTATGATTTTTCCACTTCTAATTTTTCCTTTGATTGCGTTGAAACTTGGATGATATTAAAACCGATGATGATTTGGTGTATTTATAGGATTAAAACTCCTAAATATTTGCTCTGATTTCTACGTTGAGACTTGGCCATGGTATATACGAGAATTTTGGGGCTTTTGAATTGCCTTTCTTGCGAATAATCTGGTGATTTTTGACTGAGTCTTCCTTCTAGAAAATCTCGATGTAATAGATTTGTAAATCCAATTTCCTGGAAACGTTTTGCGTGATGAATTCTTCAATTTTGAAATGGTCCTTCTTGACTTTGAAATCGATTTCTTAGATTTTTGGAACTCTTAATTTTTTTTTTTAAAATTACATACTTGAAACCTTGAACTTGATTAATTTGAACTGACAAGAATAGATCCCTCATTTGATCACACTACTCCTTATTCATAATAAATGTACTGCTTGTCTTAGTTGTTTGTGTGTGTATCCTTCGTAGCTGTGTGACATTGCTTGCCATTTGTGTTCCTTGCCAAGATAACTTTTGCTCATAATTACTGGTACTTTGAGTTGTAAGAACAGATACACACTTGAACTTGCCATGATATTTTACTTGAATTTTTTGCCTTGCTTCATTAGTTACCCAGTTACATACATGTACATGGTTTTGTTCTTGTCGTTGTAATAGTTGTATATGCTGAAAAAAGAATCATGTTGCTTTGACATCCTCATCCATGCTACATGTGTACTTCCTTGTTTTGAGTTTTCACTTGCATATGCACCATATACCACTCATGCTTGCTAACTGATCATTGAACTGTTGCTGTATAGACCTGCACCTCAGTTTTGCTCCACCATGTTGCTGCTTTGATCATGTATCTTGAGTACAGCATGTATACTTGACCATGCTCTGTTCATATATGCATTTGTGCACTGTTGTACCATTATGCTGTATCACATCTTGAAGTATGCTGTGTCTAGCCAAGTAGTGTACATGTGATATTTACAAGTTTAATTTAAATTTCCCTGGTCTTGCTACTCAACTTTTAACTGATACTGCACTTGATACTTGCCTTGCCGAAAACTAAGAACTGATGCTCTAACTTGATTACTTTGGCATTGTAATGTTATTGCTTGCATTCTCCATATACTTGCTGTGTCTTTCTCCTTCATTTAAACAAAACTGATATAAAATGCCTTTGCTTGTCGTTTGCACACTTAACTCTGATTTTATTGTGTATACTTGTACATCCTCTTTGCTTTAGTATGAATACTGCTGAAATCATGTTAAACCTGTCTTGATTCATGCAATGCTGATCTGGCCATAAACTGATCATTTTAGTGGCATTCATATTTTATTGCACTATAGATTCATACTTGTGTTGCCTTTTTTTTCTTGGTTATTTAGGACGTCCATTTAAATATGTTTCATTCATCACCACTACACTTAATACTTCACTTTGAAATCTTTTGTTTATTTGAGCTGATAAGAACAGGAGCTTTACTTGTCACCATGCTGTAGATTTGCTGTCATTTGATCTTGTGACTTGTTCATGTATATGTTGTTCATGATTGTTCTCTTTGCATGATTTTTGAAATACTTGATTTAAGCCTGCCTTGAGTTGCTCTCAAAAAAAATGATTTTCTTTTTGATTCTTTATTGCTGATCATGTTTTTACTTTGTACTCGCATTTTGCATTGTGCTCGACCACTTGTTTTTGCTGTTTTGATTTAGCACTCTCTATCTTTTGTACTGAGTTGAGATGGTCCTTGTGGCTACTCCTCAGATGCATACTGATTGGCGTGGCAGTGCACACGTGTATACGTGTGTACATGCAGCCATCAGACGAGATTTTTCTGTCCCTGCATATCAAACCAAGTCTAGAAAAATGATGAGAAACACACTGTAATTCTGAGGCAAATAAAATTTAAAAATAAATTTTTATTTGCTTTTATTTAATTTTATTTTTGTTGTAGTCTACTGTGTGTGTTCTTCTGTATGTGACAGGTATGAAGATGGACTGACTGAAAGCTGTGAAGAAAGAAGACTGAAGATGAAGACAAGAACAGCGTTAATGTGTGGATATGTAAGAAACAGTGTTTGTACAACTGAAAGAATATGTAATGAGGAATTTCTGTATTGATTATTTGAATAAAAATTGTACCACTATTTGTAATAAACAGATTTGATTGAAATAAAATATTATTTTTGTTGTTCAATTCAATCTATCTATTTTTATTTTGTTTGAATCTTTTAATAGTACAATGTCTGTGATGTGTTAAATGTGTCATGACAAAAATATTCAAAAATATTTGAATGTGTAAATAGTGGAATGTTGTGTATGTACTATTTCAAATGTTGAAAATAAAATATTTATTCGAATAAAAACACTGTTTGGACATTCAATTCTGTATAGTAGTGTTCTATTCAATAAATATTTATTTCTGTGTGTAAAATATAGAATAGTACTATTTACAAACACATTTAAAAAATATATATATATGTTTGTTATCATCAAACAAAAATCACACTGTTATACTCAAAAAACGCCTCCAAATCAACCTACTTCATTCTGGAACTCCACCGCGTACACAGTTGTTAAATTGGTTTTCGGTATTGGCAGAGAGTATGACAATTATCGATCCCGGTCTCTTAAACAACCAATCGTTTACATTTTTCACACCGGTCAGTTCTTTTACATCTCAAAGGGGTTCGTACTTCATATCAAAATATCATATTTTCATAAAAATCATTTCAATATTCAAGAGAAAATATTATTCATCATAAAATATACATTTAAACTAATTTAAAATCTTGAAATAATTCCAACTTTAAAATAATTTGAATATTAAAATGGTGAAAAGAATATTTAATATAGTTTGGATATATAATTGAAATATTTGAAAATAAATTATTTGTATTTAAAATAGAGTTTTCAGATTTAGTAAAATCTATAGTTAAAATATAAAATAAATATTTAATTATAAAAATGGTTTATTGAAAATAAGTAATAAAATAAATAATTATAAGCTAAATAATTTATAAAGAAAATAATTATTATAAAAATAGTTTATAAAATGGTTTAAAATACTATAATTGAAATTAGAATCGTTTGTTCAAAATTTAACCAAACTATAAATCATATTCCAGTTTCAAATCAATTCAACTATATTTCGATATCTTAATTCAAAAGGATTTGACTTCCCATTTATATTTCAATTCGATCCAACAGTTCGACTTCAAACAATTTGATTTAATAATTTGCTTCAAATAATTGAATTTCAATTATAATTCTCACTTTGAATTATTCGTTTATGAACACTCGAGTTCACAATTCAATTATTATTATAATGGATAAACAATTCAATTTTTATTTTAAATTCAATTCAGTTTTTAACTTTAGTTGTCCATATTACGAATTCTTTTAAAATTGAAAATCTTAATTTCAAAGCTCAATGTCCAAATTTGAAGAAAATCGATTAATAATGTCATTTATTTTGTCTTTAAAAAATATTTCAAAATTCAAGGTTAAAAACAATTTTTGTTTAACCAACCGGTGTCTGTATATAATTTTCTATCCTATGGCCAAGTAATACTTAAAATTTAATTTTAGTATTTTGGGAAAGGACATATGTCATTTCAATCCAAATCAGGGTCATAGGTATTTATCATTTCAACCTACATTCTTAATTTATTTAATGATTAACCCCGGGTTTATTCGATGCCCGTAACATCTAAGGTAAATGATTGGGGTTAATTAACATAAACAACGGTCATATCAAAATCAAGGTGAATAACGAATAAATTCACACAACAAGCATCAATATCTCAAATATATCAAGTCTAAACGATACATCACATCATTACATACAAATAGTTTAATATCGTATAAATTTGCTAATTATTAGATGTAACAATCCGGAAAATCAAAACCAATTTAAAACTTTTATTTTAGCGATTATAATGAATTTTGGGATATTTAAAATGATTTATTTTAAATAAGAACGACGAAAAATTTATTTAAATCGAAGTTAGAACGAATAAATTTATTTTAATTATAAAACGAGTCTGAAATGCCGGGACAGTTTGAAAATTTGATTTTTAATTTCAATTAAACGTACAGTATTCAATATAAGTCAAAATTGGGCAAAACCAGAAATATTTGAATCTAATTAACATTATCTTTCTAATGAATGTAAGAAACTAATATTTTAGTTTAGAAATCGAAAGTTATGTCCATTTTAAAATTCAGAATAGTCGTTATGGAATTTATAAACATTTCAATATAATATATAGCCCTTAAAAATAGCCATTTTGCAAGCGACCTCCATTTTCGATGAAACCACTTTTGTTGGATTCAGAATGTCAAATTATTATTAGATTCCAATTTTCATATTTTTTGGAATTATATGTGAGCGTGGTGAATTTAAACGTGTTTGGTGATTTCAGTTTGAATTTAATCGACTGGAAAAGGACTGTTCTTCAAATGGTCTCCAAATTCGAGGAAATTAGTTTCGTTAGGACCATGTCGTCAAAACGTAGCCAGATTTATTTTTCATTAATTTTTGGAGTTAGTATGTGGTCGTGGTAAACTAAAATGTACGTTAAAATTCAATGTACATTGATTTATATTTTAATTTTAACAGAAACTAATCTAAACGGTCAAATTGGATTACCAGACATATCCCATTGTGTCCGGAATGAGGGTATTACGCTAGGGACAACAGTCGTTGGGTTCAATTTGGAGTTCGAACAAAAAACTAATTATTTGGAGAAAAATAAAAATAAAATAGTATATATTTATATAAAGGGGGGAACCCTAATTCTCGTTACCTACAGAAAATCCACCCCCAAATTTTAAACCCCATCGCCCTCCCCCACTTTCCGCGTTGCGCCTCTGACGTCGCCGCCTCCAGTGGTCGCACCACCACCGAGCCTCCCCAAACCCCCCTCCGATCCTCCATCTCCCTCCTCCCCTCTTTTCTCTCTCTCTCCATTTCAAAACGTGAACCCCAACCCAAAACCCGCAGCCAATCCACCGCCTCAGGCCATGACCGCACCACCGCGACCCCCTGCCACCTTCTCCGACTCCAGCGACCTCTCCTCCAACTACCAAAACCGAAAACAGTGAGTTTTTTATATATTTATTTCAATTTCAATTTTTAATATAAATAAAATGTGTTAAATTTTATTTTTTAATATAAATATTATTCTGTTAAATTTCAGATTTTTAGGCATAATGATATAGTATAAAGAAGTGATTTTTATTACATATATCATTATATAAAGAAGTGATTTTTATTATACATATCATGATTTTTTAAATGTGATTTTTAAATATGATTTTTAAATGAAGCAGCCTCGTTTCAAAATAAAAATATGATTTTTCGTTATATAAAAATATGATTTTTATTATGAAGTTAGCGATGTAAAAATATGATTTTTATTATGAAGTTAGCGATTGAAAAATATGATTTTTATTATGAAGTTAGCGATGTAAAAATATGATTTTTATTATATGAATAGCGAAATAAAAATATGATTTTGATACATGTAGCGATATTATGAAAATGTGATCTTTATACATGTAGGGATATAATAAAAATGTGATCTTTATACATGTAGGGATATAATAAAAATGTGATTTTTAAAATATAAATAGCGTTACTTAAAAATTTGATTTTTAACATAAACCGCGTGAAACAGATTGCGATGGAACCGACTGGAAACGAATCCAAATCCAAACCGTTCAGAAATAAAGAATTGAGGAGTGGATCCTAAAGGATGCAAACGGTGCTTAGTTCTATTTAAATATATACTAGGATGCAGACGGTGCTTAGTAGCACCCGACACCTTGGATTGAAACCATGGAAGTTTGGTTGTTTGTTTTGATTGATCTATTTGTTTGAATGTGGTTTAGGATGTGAATGAATTGATTTGAATTGGTATGTGTATGGTGCGAGCTAGTATTAGGAGAGGGATGAGGCTAGACCTTATTCTGGTGCTAGTATCGCGCCGTTATGCTGCCAAAATTTTCTAAAATATGTTAGAACAATAAAAATATCATTTTTGTTGTATAAATGAATTAAATAAAATATTCATGTGTTGAATAAAATATTTTATCGTTAAAAATATAATTTTTGACGTATATATGAACGACATGAAATTCTCCTGAAATGAAAAAAATGGTCATTTACAAATCGGACGATTTGTTTATGTACACTCATTTGACTGACATTCATTGGGACGATATATTTTACACATCGCCCAACTGGACAAATAAAATTTGTTTGTTTGTTGATTGAAACCCCACACGGGTATTGGAATGATATTCGACGTACACTAATCCCAATCGTTTAATTATTTGTCAATTGATGGATCGACAGACTGTGGTAGGTCTTATTTATTTATTTTAACGCTTATGCAGTTGTATAATGCACTCTATATGATGGTTGACTGTTTACCATTATTGTTATGTACATGTGTTGTATGGAATCAATATAAATAACATCATATGGTAATCGATTGGATCTCATTCCAATTTGGAAAATAATGAATATTTTAAAATAATATTCAAAAAAAGGATTAAAAACATTCATGTGTTGAATAAAATATTTAAACAATAAAAATATTCATGTGTTGAATAAAATATTTAAACAATAAAAATATTCACGTGTTGAATAAAATAATTAAACAATAAAAATATTTATGTGTTGAATAAAATATTTAAACAATAAAAATATTCTAGTGTTGACTAAAATATTTAAACAATAAAAATATTCATGTGTTGAATAAAATAATTAAACAATAAAAATATTCATGTGTTGTACAAAATATTTAAACGATAAAATTATCATTTTTACTGAATGTACAAACCATTAAAAATATTCATGTGTTGAATAAAAGCCGTATTGATTAGATATGCGCCATTTTGACGCGAACGATATTTATATCGATTTTATCCATTTTCATAATGAATATCGAAAAGAAAAAAAATTCTAAATCTGAGGTTTTGAAAATATTATCATTTAAATATTATAATGATAAAGATTATTCAATTTTGATTTAAAATTGAAGTAAAAGTGGGAATCATTTTAAAACGAATTCATAAAATACGTTTTGAACGGAATATATATATATATATATATATTAATTGTTTGAATAGAACGCACCGCGCCGCGACCGTTCGCGAATTTCAGCCATTGACTTCGAATTGATGTAATGGGAGATCCAACCGTTGGATTCTTCTTAAACCAGAACCGTTGGGTTTGTATCGAAAAGAGCTTTCCAACGAATATAAGAGATTTGAAATCTGATGGTCGGATTTGGAAGTATGTCCAAATCAAATTTAGAAAAGGTCGCTGTAAGTGCAGTTTGATGACCATTTATGGAAATCGACTGAAAGAGTCTTAATAAAATTATTAAAAATATTAATAATTTGTGTAAAATCATAATAAATGATTTGGAAAGAATTGGGATGAAAATTTTTCCATGTTTGTAAAGATAAAAATATATTTTTATCAAAATGAACTAGTTATTAACTAGATTTGAAATCTAATAATTTTTTTAAATAAATTAAATTGGATTTGTGAATGTTTTTATAATAACCAGAATTTTTCCAACATATAAATTGGAATAGGTTTGAATCGAAATTATCTTCGGAATATTTTGATATTGGGTTACGTGATTATACGGATATTGTGGAGGAATTTGGAAGATATATATATATATATATATATATATATATCGTTATTCCCAAAATGATATTTGTCGGTTTTGAAATTTGATATTGAATATAAGCCGATGTAATTTCTATTCAGAGCCTTGTATTTAATATTAAAAGTGATTTTGGGTTTGTCATGAATGGTGTCTTAAATAACATTGTTCTTAAACCCCGTGCGAAGAGAATAGATTTTTAATTAAGATTATTAGAGTTTCCAGTTAATTAACATTTAATTGGAATAAAATGGAATGTTAATTGGGTTTATTGTGAACCGTGTTTTTTTAACGACATTTGTTCTTTAACCCAATTAACAGTAAAATGAGATTTGGAAATTATAAATCTTTTAATTAAGATTAATGGGATTTCCAAAGTAAAGTTTTCCAATTTAATATATTGGAATGGAATGGAATTCGATTTGGTAATAATTGAAGTAAAACTTCTATGGAGGAAGACTATTACTATAAATGGAATTTAAAAGGCTTTGTCGTTATTCCATTTATATTATTAGTCGGATACAGAAAATTGGTATCAATTATATATTTATTTGTGTTCCGTGAAGATTCCATAATTAATGGAATGTGATGTTGGGTTTATCGTGAACTGTGTTTTTAATTGACATTAGTTCTGTAACCCAGTTAAAGTCAGGATTACATGTCTAACATTGTATTTCGAACTGTATGGTAGATCTCAATTAAATATACATCTGTTTGGTGGTGGAGAATTTATTCTCTTGCTTAACACCCTTCTTTCAGACGTACGAGCTTAGAGGTTGTATATCGGCAGAAATCAATAGTACGGTTTTGTTTGAGATGTACGAGCTTAGAGCTTAGAGCTTAGAGGTTGTGTATTCGCCTCTAGAGATACACTACTGGAAGGTGGTCCCATACCTTTTCATAGTCGGAATCCAATCTCCAATAAATGCCAGCGGTTTTGTTTGTATACTATATATGTGGAACGTGAGATGCAAGCGTTCTGCTAGATTGTTATTTACTTGTGATTAGACATTATTATAATATAAGGAAAGTGTTGATTTTGAAAGTGTTTTAGGTTATCGTAAGGTAAAAAACCGTCCGTGTTTATGTGTGGATCAATCTTACGATTACCTTTTCTTTGAAAAAAATTTGAAAAGTTAAACCAAATAATTTGAGTTTACTCACACCAGTCCCATGACTAACCCAGAGTTTATTTTGTTTTTTTTTCCTAAACTCTTGGGTGCCCAAATTTGTATGGGCAGTCAAGTAGTTCAGGTCTTTACAGGTATACTTGGAGGAGCTTGAAGCAGGAGGCTTAAGGATAAAATAGCTATTGTTATTTCCACTGTATGTAAGTGTTGTACCCTGAAAAGGTTATTGTATATATATACTGTTACATTGTAAAGTTATGTTATATATTATATTTATTTGTTCCGCTGTGAGATTCGTATTACTCTGATTCTGTTCTGTGGTGATCTTCTTCTTTTGTTCTAATTTTTCTATCTTATCTATTCTCACCCTCTAACTTCTTTCTATTAATGATCAGATATTTCCGATGTTCGAATAGTCAACATGGCAGTTGTGTGTTGATTTTCAGAGTCGAAAATCCCAGTTCGTTACACCTCCTTCTTCTGCATTAGCCTTCCACATCCCCATCACTGCTTATTCTTCCTGTTAGCACCATCGGATAATCCCCCAGTTTGAATGCATGTTGCTCTCCCCCAATCTCAGTTCCAGTCCAAAGTTGGATTTTTTTATTATATATAGAGAAGGAAAAATCGAACAAGAGAAAGAATGAAGGCTCGTCTGTTAAATTTTTTTCAGCTTGTTGAAAAAATGGAAACAGGCTAGCTATTTATAGAATGGATGACGGAGATAGGAGAAATGTTCCATCAGTACGTAGGATATAGGAGCCATTATAGCTGTGGACATAGAAGCTCATGCATGTGCTTGAATCTATAGTTTGTGGAAAGACTTGAAGATGAAGTAACAGGGTACATGAGGCAGTTCAGTGTATTGGCATATCAAAATAGGGTAGCTGCGTGATTGTTTATAAATACAGTGTAGGGTCTAGCTTTTTGCGCAGTGTATTCTCTTTTCACCTATTGGTGATGTTGGTGAAATGAAAGTGTAGCTGCATAAATAGGTTGTATATTTCCAAAGTTTAGCTATATGCATATAGGCCTATACTTATATATTAGGGTCAGTTATTCATTTGTGTACTGAGAATATGGGCAGTGCGAAAATTCGCTTTCATGTAGTAGAATAGGGTTCTCCTATACACTAGTCCACAGGGATGGAGGTGCAGTATAGTAGCATGATTTTGACATTCCTTGGTTTCACCATCGTCAACATTTCATGGTGCTAAGTCATGTTTAACCGTAACTTTCAATATCTTTGGCTTTATCGAATATATACGACATTTATAATCAACGTTATCGATGAGGAGTTATATTAAGGAACATCATTGGTGTCCTGTAGTATTGGCTTATCTTTACACTTTGAGTATTAGTTCTTCATTGCTTCGTTGACATTACTCACAAGTGTATCTTTACACTTTCAGGAATATATACGACATTTGTACCTAATGTGGAGAATATTTTGAATGTTCAAGTCAATAACTATGGAAAAAAACTTTTACCATCTGTTAGTATTGCAAATAAATCTGATCACCTATGAATCAAAGGTGTTTGCTCATCTCATATCTACTTACGAAAGTTTTAGAGTATGTTTATTTTTATTCTAATTTCAATATATTCACCGGTTCACGTTTAAATTTCGCCTACCAACAAAATAACTCTAATTGGCTCCAAATTGGAAATCTAGCAATAAGTAATGATACATATTCCAATAAAAATCGTTTCATCGGAAACGAATGTCGTTTAAAAAACAGTTATTTTTAACACTTATATAATATCGACATATATTATATCTTAAACCTAAAACAATTAAATTAAATTCAATAATAATAAATTATTATTGTAAAATATATCGAAATAAAATAATATATCACTTCGAATTCAATCAATATGAATTTTTAACTTAACATTACCGTTTTAGAGTTAAACCATGTCCAAATATATAAAAATCCCTTTTAAATAAATTAAATAAACGTTATAATTTATTAATGAATCCATAGTGACTATTTTAAAATTTGATTTGGACATAACTTACAAATTAAAAGCTGAAATCTCAATTTTTCTCTTTCATTAGAAAATTATAATCAAATAGATCCTAACGTTTCTTGTTTCACAGAAATCCGACTTAAACAGATTCTGTATATTAAATTGAAGTTCAAATCATAAATTACGAACTACGCGACTCGTTTTACAATTATATATAAATTATGCGTTCGAACTTTGTTATATAAACGAATTATATATTATAAATCCAATTAAAATTCCAAATCAATATTTAAAATAATAAATTATATTAAATATTTAACTACCAAAAATACGGGACGTTACAGTTGGGTCATACCCAAGCAAGGTATATTTGTAACCGATCTAGAGAAAATTTATTATTTATTCTTCTTTCGATTTTGTATCTTAGGGATTATGGTTGGATGGCTGACAACCGTGGGTGACAATATATTCGGTACACTCAAGCTAAATGAGTGGCCGGTCAAGTATGGTCGGGTTGCAAGATGTTCTTGCTGAACCCCAGTGTATCCCTTCTAGAGTACGCTGAGCGGAAGGTGGTCCCATACCTTGTTATAGTTGGAATCCAATTTTCAATAAGCGCCCTGCGGTTTTTTGATTTTATACTATATATGTAGAGCGTGAGATACAAGTGCTCTACTATTTGGTTATTTATTTGATTAGACACTATTATAATATCACTGAATTTTTATATCAAAAATGTTTTGGGTTATAGTAAGGTTAAAACCGTCCATGTTTATGTGTGGGTTGGACTTACTATTATCTTTTTCTTTCAAAAGGTATTTCAAAGTTAAACAATATGGTTTGAGTTTACTCACACTAGTCTCAAGACTGACCCAGAGTTTATTTTGTTTGTTTTTCCCTAAACTCTTGGGTGCCCAAATTTATACGGGTAGTCAAGTATTTTATGCTTTACAAATACACGTGGAGGAGTTTGAAGTAGGAGGCTTCACCATTATATATTTTAGAGTTATTTTACGCTATATCAAATGTTGTATTATACTTTGATGATGGTATGCAAACATGACACAAAATTTTGCATTTCAAAGTTTATATTATATAATATATTTTATCCGTTTCGTTGTGAGATTCTGTGTTGTTTATGTTCTTCTTCTATATGTTTCTATTCTTTAACCCTAATGACTCGTAATTTTGTGCAATTTGGGTTAGACGTATATTGTTTTAGTCAATTCAGATAGTACAGATTTGTGGGCCATCACATTTGGTATCTGTGCTTAGATTGAGCGAGCACCTAAGCTTTGGTGGGAGTTTACTCATTAGAGATAGGGTCAGTAGTACCCTAGAATGACTCTAGTTTATATATTTGAGAGAATGTATTTGTAAGTTGATTTAAAGTTGTTTTATATTGCGTTGGCTTGTCTGTTTGGTGGTTTATGAATTTTGGTCGAATCGTGGGATGCCATGACGTCGATAGGAGTTTCTAAACACTTGAACAGAAGAATTGACATAATATTGTTTTAAAATGGGAAAATGAAATAATTTTATCCAAAATTCTATTTTTATGTAAAAGGGATAATTTTCTAGAATTATTAATATATATGGATGAGTTGATTGCTATTATTATAATCAAATGAGATTATAAAATTGAAATGGATATATATATAATCAAATAGGATTTGTATATGAACAATATATACAAATGAAATGAATTAAAATTAGATTCAACCAGAATTAGAATTTAAAATCCCAAAAAGATGGAAAATATTTTTCAAAGTATATTAAAATATTATAGTTTTGTTTTGGAAGGAATTTTGAATAAAAATCATTTTAAATGGATTTCGATAGTGATAAAGTACTGAACTCACTTCTGCCGTTGGAAAATAATTTCGATAATGATCCAGACATCATCGATGTTCATTCACGAGTTTCTAAGTGACGGATTACTACCTTGGAAAAAAATTCTCAATGGGAATTTATTCGAGAAAACAAATTGTTTTGGAAAATTCAAATGATTTGAATTTGAGGTGGTTATAAATGTATTTATATGATTTCAAAGGGGTTTGAAATAAAAACCCAGGAAATTGAATTATGGAATTTAACTTAAGCAAGTTAAATAAGTTGAAGTAATGGAAGCCAGTTAACTAAATTGAAATGAATGAATTGAGTTGAAATCAATTTAAAATTAACTAGAGATATAAGTGGTTATTTTATTAACCAAACAACATCAAAGTGTATAGAGAATTTGTTGTTGGTCATAAACAAAAATAAACAACAACAACAACAACAAAGCCATATATCCCAAACAAGTTGGGGTTGGCTAGATATGGAACCCAAAATTAAGGTAAAATAACTAATAATAATATATAAAAAGAGTTTAAAATAACCAAACAGATTAAAGTAAAAAGGTTCAATAAAAGTGAAATAAAAAAAATTAAACAGATCTAAAAATAATAATAATTAACATATATATATATATATATATATATATATATATATTTAAAAAAAAATCCTAAGGTTCTGGTACATGGATTGCAAACTTCCATGCACTTCTGTCTACCACAAGCTCTTCAAATATACTCCAATTTCTTAGATCTCTCTTTATTATCTCTTCCCATGTCATTTTAGGTCGACCTCTACCTCTCTTTGGGCCTTCGGCATGACCTATAACTCCAACGTGCACAGGAGCATCGCGTGGTCTACGTTGGATATGTCCAAACCATCTCAAGCGGTGTTGGACTAACTTCTCTTCAATAGGTGCAAATCCAAATTTTTCCCGAATATCCTCATTTCTAATCCGATCTCGTCTGGTATGCCCACAGCTCCAACGCAGCATCCGCATCTCTGCTACACTTATCTTCTGCACGTGTTGCCTCTTAGTAGGCCAACATTCTGCACCATATAACATTGCAGGCCTGATTGCTGTCCTATAGAACTTTCCTTTAAGCTTCTGAGGAATCTTCCTATCACAGAGAATGCCAGATGCTAGCCGCCATTTCACCCATCCTTCTTGAATTCTAAAACTAACATCCTTATCAATCTCTCCATCAAACTGCAACATAGATCCTAAGTATCGAAACGATTCCTTCTTGGGTACTACGCTACCAGCCAAGGTGACCTCTCTGTCATCTGACCTAGCACCGCTAAACTCACACTTCATATACTCAGTTTTAGTTCTGCTAAGCCTGAAACCCTTTGATTCCAAGGTCTCCCTCCACAACTCCAGTTGTCTATTGACCCCTATTCTACTTTCATCAATCAGCACAACATCATCGGCAAAGAGCATACACCAAGGGATCTCCTTTTGTATATCTTTCGTGATTTCATCCATCACTAATGCAAAAATATAGGGGCTCAAAGCCGAACCTTGATGTAACCCTATGTTAATTGGGAAGTCTCTGGTCTCACCATCGCATGCCCTTACACTAGCCACAACCCCCTCGTACATATCCTTGATAAGGGTAATAAACTTTGATGGCACTCTCTTCCTTTCTAGCTCCCACCACATAACCTTCCTCGGCACTCTGTCATAAGCTTTCTCCAAGTCAATAAAAACCATGTGAAGATCTTTCTTTTGTTCCCTGTATCTCTCCATAAGTTGCCTAACCAAGAAAATCGCCTCGGTGGTTGACCTTCTAGGCATAAAACCAAATTGATTCCTAGATACACTTGTCAACCTCCTCAAACGTTGCTCGCAAACTCTCTCCCAAAGCTTCATTGTATGACTCATAAGCTTAATTCCTCTATAGTTTGTGCAACTTTGAATATCTCCTTTATTCTTGAAGATTGGAACTAAAATGCTTCTCCTCCACTCATCTGGCATTTTGTTTGATTTGAAAATATTATTAAACAACTTAGTTAGCCAGGTTATCCCTGCATCTCCAAAACATCTCCACACCTCAATAGGAATGTCATCAGGACCTACCGACTTGCCTGATTTCATCCGTTTCAACGCCCCCTTTACCTCAGCTTCTAGAAATCTCCGCACAAAATGTCTATTGGTGTTGTCGGCAAAGTCTTCCAAGTCGGTCGAGGAGCTATGATTATATAAACAAAAATAAACAAACTGATTTAAATCAAATTGAATCCATATGAATGAATATGAATGCATAGGCATAGAATATGAGTTGAATGTGAATGTATTGATCTTAAATCATTCAAATAAAATAATATGATTATATATAATGTCTAATTTAAAAAAACATCATATATATTAAATATTGGAACTTGTATTAGCATATATGTGCTAAATATACATGATATGACTTATTTGAATTCATGAGTTTAATTAGTTAAACAAACGAAAGCCATTGAAATCTCACATTTATGAGACTACCGAGTTGAATTGAGTGAGTGCAGGTACATGGAGCTACCTGGCTTGATTTTGGATATGCAGATTGCTTATATGTAAATCATGCACGCTTAATAAACACTTATATAAGGTAAGCCTACGTAAAAATATCAAATTAGGATATATGACTATTTTCCGACCATGTGGGTTGATGTATACTTTTCTCTCTCTTTGATATATTGCAGATGATCCTCTTTACAGGGGAGACTTTACTAAAAAAATCCGAAATTTAGGGAGTAATTTTTTTCAAAAGTTTTGAAATTTTTGTAAAGATAAAAGAGTTGATTTTCAAATTGAATTCAAGTTGTAGGTTTTTGAATGAGAAAAAGGAAATTAGATATTTCCACGATACTTAAAATTATATGGAATGTGGGTTATAGAATATGATAACTGAGTTATAACATAGTGGGCTTTTGAAAAGTTAATGGGTCTGTAGCATTTCTTCGGCCTTAGTAATTTAGGGGACGAAATTCTTTTAAGGGGGAAGGAATGTAACGTCCCAGAATTTTAGTCATCTAATTGTAAACATTTAAATTAGTTTAAATGTTGAATTTGAATAATAAATGGATTTTTATTTTTAATTTATCAATCAATATACGATTTAATATAAAATATATTTAATTATCGTAATATGATATAGTAACAATCAAATTCAAAGTAAAACTAAATTAAAACAATTCAATTGATTAATATAAATTCTATACTGAATTAGAACGATAATAATTATTTATTATCAATGAATTTAATTGTTTGAAATCTATTTATATTTTAATCAACTGAATTGAATTTAAACAATTAGTTTAAATTGATACCATTTACAGACGATCGAATTAGGCTTCAGAACTCGCTCGGTGTGATCGGAATAGTGGTATAACCTTAGAGGTGTCGGTCGCTACGCTACAAACAGAGTTCGAAATTAATAGGTATTTTAAATTACACCAATTTATATATATTCAAAAACAAATATAAAAAATCAAATTAACGGAGTCGACCTAGATTTTATAGACCTTCTACACTATCTCTTCTTTCAATCTGCGTACATATTATCTTCTTCATTCGATATCTACAGATACATGATTTTAATGGAAGTGTACGAGTGTTCCCTCTTCGTTTATATAAATCGTAACTTCCTCCACTCTTTACCATTCTGTTGTCTCCAGTAGAAATAAATATACCAAAGTCCTCTTTTTTTCAAACTGCTGCTCCAATCTTTCTCTTCGAAAATTCATCAAAATCCAAATCTTTGAATTGAAATTGTTGGCCTCTTTATCGATTTCCAAAACAAATCAAACCGCACTCCTCATTCCTTTTCCCCAATTAAAATAAAAAATAAAAAACAAATCGGATGAGCATCGCAGCAAGCGGAGCAGACGTCTCGCGAGTGCTCAAGTTGAAGTCGCGTTCGTTTCATCAGGTGCAAAAACGGGTTCGAATGGGAATCGTAAAAAAAGGGGTGCGATGTATTGATCTAAGGTGCGTGATGGGATGCTCGTTGCTATCAAGAAGGTTGATACTGTGAAGGCCAATACTTATATGGGATGTGTTTTGATGGGGTTTTGAAGTTCTGATGGTTGAACGAGGTTCAACAGTGAGATGTTGGGGGGTTAGACTCAATTGTGATGAGTGGGATTGTATTGTCCCACATTTTCATCGGTTTATATTGAATATTTAAATCAGTTTAAATATTGAATTCGTAATATAAGTAGATTTATAGAAAAATATATTAAATATAATCGAGCGCGTAATATCACGGCAGTTCGTAATTTAACGTTCTGAACTTCAACTGTGTGTACAGGACCCGTTATAAGTCGGATTTCTGCGAAACAAGAAGCGTTGGAATCTGTTGAACTGTATTTTTCTAATGGAGGTGAAAAATCGAATTTCTGAATTTTATATTGCAAGATATATCCAAATCAAATATTCAAATAGTCGTTGTAAAATCATTTATCGACCGTAACGGTTTATTCGATATAACTTGATATCGGTTTCGAATTTAGACAAGGTTCTTTTGAGACGTAGTTATAATTTAATTTTAAGAATTTTACTGTAATTTTTAATTAATTAAATACACAACTTTTTATTTGGAGTATTTTGCACCCTGTAACAAATTTTTGGGGTTTCACAATATGTGTTCACTGTAATAACCCGAAAATCTGGGCCAGTTTAAAATTTTTATTTTGGAAATTTTAGCGAATTTTGATTATTTAAAATGAATTATTTTAAGTAATAACGACGAGAAATTTATTTTGAATAGAATTCGAATGTATATATTATATAGATCGTCGTTAGAATATAAATAATTATTTTAAATTATAAAAGGAATTGAAAATGGTGCGGTAGTTCGATAATTCGATTTCAAAATTCAAATGAATGTACCGGATGTAAAATAAACCGGATTTTAGTGAAACCAAAAATAGTTGAATCTAATCTAGAATATCTTTCCAACGAATCCGAGAAATCGAAATTTCATTGCGGGAATCAAAAGTTATGCCCAGTTGAAAATTCTGAATAGTCGCTATAGAATTCAGGCCCTTAAAAATGGAAATTTTGCAAACGACCTTGGATTTCGACGAAACCACATTTGTTGGATCCGCAATGTCAAATTATTGCTAGGTTTCAAATTTCGTATTTTTTCGAATCAATATGTGAGCGTGGCAAAGGAAAACGCGTTTGACCAGTTTCAGTTGATTTTAATCGACTGGAAAATGGCCATTTTTCAAACGGTCTCAGAATTCGATGAAATTAGTTTTTCTAGGACCGTATCGTCAATACGAAGCTAGAAAATATTTTTCGGGAATTTTTCTAGTTAGTATGTAGTTCCAGTAAATTGAAATGCACGTTCAAATTCAATATATAAGGTTATATGTTGATTTTGACGAAAACTGATCGAAACAGTCGAATCAGCTTACGGTACATATCCTATTGTGTTCGGAATGGGGGTAATTAGCTATGGACGACAGGCGGTGGGTCTCGTTTCGAGGTCGAATAAAAAAGTTGCTTTTTGAAATAATTAACTATAAATATATAAATTAAATAACCCCCCCTTCTCCATTACATCAGTCAAAGCCCCCCCCCCCCCCAATTTCCCCAAACCCGATCCAAAAGAGAAAGAGAAAGAAAAAAAACCCTAGCAGCCGACCGCACCACCCTGCAGCCGACCGGGCACCCCCCTCTCTCCTGCTGCGCTGCGCGACACCCCCATGCAGCCGACCGCGCGACACCCCCCCCCCTCTCCTGCTGCCCGACACCCCCCTCCTCCTGCTGCTGCCGCCGCCGCCGCTTCTTCCTCCTCCTCCTCTGCGTCGTCGAGCACCCCCTCCCCTATGGTCTCCTCCTCCCGTTCGAGCCCTAAACCCCCTCGCGCCCCTCTCCTTCCACGAAACCGCGACCAAGAACCCGCCGCCACCCACAACCCACAGCCCCCCTAGCCCTCGAACCCCTGCGCCGACATCAGCAACCACCGCACCCCTCTGAAACCCACCTCCACCTAATAATCAATGTGTAAGTAAATTTAGATCGATTCCTATTTTTATTTTCAGTTTTGTTTTATTTTAACAGTGAAATTATTTACAGATTTTTATATAATTAGTATTGCTTTAAAATTTAGATTTTTATGCAAATTGTATTGTTTTTAAATCAGTTTATTATAGGAGAAAAATATACTTTGCTTTAGGAGAAAAAAATATTATATAGGTTAAAAATATAATTTTTAGATTATAGAAAGGTTAAAAATATAATTTTTATTTGATAGGAAGAATAAAGATATGGTTTTTATAATATAGAAGCATTAAAGATTCGAACTTTATTATGTAGGAGATATAAAAATTTGATTTTTATATATTGAATAGCGAAGTAAAAATTCGATTTTTATATATGAATAGCGAAGTAAAAATTCGATTTTTATATATTGAATAGCAAAGTAAAAATTCGATTTTTATATATTGAATAGCGAAGTAAAAATTCGATTTTTATATATTGAATAGCGAAGTAAAAATGTGATTTTTACATATATAGAGGATACGGGCAAAGAAAGTGACAAAGGGCGAGAGGCGAAGATTTCTACATTTGAAGAGTCGTGGGATTGGATTAGCTAATCAGTGAGAACTTCTCACCTTTAATTTTATTTCTCTAGTTATAAATATATACTAGGATGCAGACGGTGTTTAGTAGCACCCGACACCCGTCGTCCACAGACCATGGACGGCTTGTATGCTTGTTTGTTTGATTTTGATGTGTAGTTGATTGTGTGATGTGATATGAAATGAAATAAAATATTTATATAGTTAAAAATATTTTATAGTTAAAAATAGAATTTTTAACGTGTATATAAAATAAATAAACATAAACAAATCGGACGATTTGTTTTTATACACTGATTTGAATGATATTGATTGGGACGATAAATTTTACACATCGCCCAACTGCACAAATAAAATCTGTGTTTGATTGTTTGAAACCCCACATGGGTATTAGGATGATATTTGATGTACACTAATCCCGATTGTTAAGTTGTATGTCAATCGATTGATTGACAGGCAGTTATAAGCGTTAAATATTTATATTTGATGCTTATACAGTGTAGAACGCACTCTGGATGATGGTTGATTATATATCGTTGTTATTGTTTACATGTGTTGTATAAAATCCATATAATTAACATTATATGGTAATTGATTGGGCCTCATTCCAGTTTTCAAAAAGAAATATTTGAAATAGAAATATTTGAAATAGAATATTTGAAAATAGAAATATATGAAGCCGTGTTGATTAGATTGACGCCATTTTGACGTGAACGATATTTATATCAATTTTATTCATTTTATAATGAATATTGAAAGTGATTTCAAAATATGATATTTTGAAAAGAAATGAATTCGAATTGAAATTGAATAGAAATGAAATCGAATTGAAATTGAATAGAAATGAATTCGAATTGAAATTGAATAGAAATGAATTCAAATTGAAATTGAATAGAAATGAATTCGAATTGAAATTGAATTGAATTGAAATTGAATTGAATTGAAAACAAACTGAAATTGAATTAGAAATCAATTTGAATTAAATCGATTTGAAATGAAATTAAAATGAATTTATATTGGAATATTCAATTTTGATTTGAAATTGAATATGAAGTTGAAACCGTTTCGAAAATGAATTTAAAACGATTTATAAAGCACGTTTTGAATCGAAATCGATGAAGTATATATTATATATACTATATATAATATAATGGCCTGAATAGAACGCGCCGCGCTGCGGTAGTTCGTGAATTTCGACCATTAACTTCAAATCGATATTGCGGGAGATCCGACCGTCGGATTCTCCTAAAACCGGAACCGTTGGATTCGTGTCGAAAAGAGCTTTCTAATGAATATTAGAAATTTGAAATCTAACTGTTGGATTTGGAATTGTGTCCAAATCAAATTTGGAAAAGGTTGCTGTAAGTGCAGTTCGATGGCCGTTGATGGAAATCGACTGTACGGGCTTTGATAAAATTATTAAAAATAGTAAAATTTGTGTAAAATCATAAGAAATGATTTGGGAAAAATTGGGATGAAAAACTCCATATTTGAAAAGATAAAAATAGATTTTTATCGAAATGAACTAGTTTTGAACTAGAATTAAAATTCTATTTATTTTTAAATAAATAAAGTGGATTTGAAATGGTTTTGAAAATAACCAGAATTTCCAATATATAAAGTGGGAATGGATTTTAATCGAAATTGTCTTTGGAATATTTCGATGTTGGATTTCGTGATTATACAGATATTGTTTGGGAAATTTGAAAGACATAATAATATCGTTATTTCCAATACGATATTTGTTGGTCGTAGAATTTGATATTGAATATAAGCCGATATATTTTCTATTCAGAGCCTTGTATTTAATATCAAATGTGATTTGGGTTTTTCGTGAATGGTGTCTTGACTAACACTGTTCTTGAACCCAGTTGAGAAAAGATTAAATCTTTTAATTTAGATTTAATGAAGTGTGCCAATTAAATAATATTTAATTGAAATTGAATTGATATTGATTTTTGGGTTTATCGTGGACAGTGTTTTAAATAACACTCGTTCTTTAACCCGATAATTAATGGAATGTGATTTTGGGTTTATCGTGAACCATGTTTTAAATGACACTGATTCTTTAACCCAGTTAATGATTAAAACTAAGTGGAGTTTTAATGAATCTTTAATTAGATTAAAAAGATCGAGAATGGAGTATCGCCAGTTTTACTCCAGGCGATAGTTAAATCTTTAATTAGATTTGAACGTGAAATGGTAATTGAATTTACCGATAACACCATGGTGTTAAATATGAAGTATTACCAGTTTTACTTCATGGGATAGATAGGTTGGGATTGGGAAATAAAATAAATGATTACTTCGGTGTGGTTCACTAATCCCGACTAGTTTGAATCAATATTCAAAGGAGATTAAAGAATAAATTTAAAGAATTTATCTTTGATAAAATTAATGGGAACCTTTCCCAAAATATAAGAATATTTGAATAAAAGAATATTCTGAATTGGAATGAGGTGTATGTTGTGTTTGTGTAACACGTGTTTATTATATATATACGCGAGTTATTCAGAAAGACAGGGTTTATCCCATTCTGAATAACTGATTCGACGTGGTGTCGAAGATGAAGACGGTGGTTGAAGACCGGAGGTCTTCACGTCGTTTGGGTGATTACTGATGATCTTGATTGGGTTGTATATCCAAGAAGATAGAAACAGTTGGTGATCGTCCAGACGTATTTGGAGATCGATGGATATGCGAGGTACTAGGTGCCTCCGGTTTCATTCAGACCCAGAACGGACTTGTAAATGGACTGTGTGTCTGACATTGGATTTTAGTCTGTGTGATTGATTTCTATTAAATATATATCTGTTTGGTGGCGGAGAATTTATTATCTTGCTTAACGCCCTTCTCTGAGACGTACGAGCTCAGGGGTTATATATTGATGGATATTAAACGCATGGGGTGAATTGCCTGTGTGGCATGCCTAAGTGGCAAATGATCAAGGCTTCTGTTGAAAAGCAAAGTCTTGTGGTTGATGATCGAAGCACGGCCTGTGTGGCGTAGCTTTGTGTAACGTTGATTTGTGAGCTTCACACCCGGTATGAACCAAAAACGGGAGACGAACCTTAGGGAGGGCATGTGTTTCCTTTTAGCTAAAAAGTGGCGTCGGTGGTTTTACACACCCTGACGAGTTTGACTTATGTGGTTGTTGCTGTTGCGAGGCGCCTCGATTTGATCAGACGATCCGGGTTCGATGGAGTCATTTAGTTAGCTCATTTACGCCCCAAAGGGCGGGGAAACGTAGTGTTCAGGAATTTTAATCCACATCGGTGGACCGGCCCTGACGATCCAAGGGTCACTCGAGCTCTGATCCTGAGACATGGGCTAGATTGTCTCGAATCGGTGAGGGCTATCTTTTGCCTCGGTTCATAGATGGAAATCCAATTTCCAAATACGTGACGTTTCGATTTTAGTTGTAATCCTATATATGGCGACATAGTGGGATGGGGCGCTTATCCCGTCTATGATTGATACTTATGATTTGAAGTTGTTTTGTACACTATGCACTTATAATAGTATCTAATGATTTGTTTTAAACGTATCAAGCATTCTTGGCTATTATAAGGTAAAAACCCTATCCTCCGGCTTGCGTTGCATTGTGTGATTGGAACTGGGTCTTATAATAGCTTCATTTTTCTTTATTTAGCATTACGCTGTTTGTTTTATGCACTGGTATTCTTGGGAGGAAACCCGTTCCGTGTTATACGGCGTGGTCCCTTGATTTACCTAACTTTGAAATAAAGATTAATAATTGTTTTAGTTCTCACACCAGTCCCATGACTGACCTGGAGTTTATTGCTTTAACCTAAACTATGGGTACCCCTATTTTGACACGGGCAGCTAGTAGTTTTGGTTTTGCAGATTTATATTCACAGGATCCTGGTTTACAGCAGGAATGATATCCGGAAAGCTTTGTATCCGTATATCTCCTTCAGTTGTGTATTGTATTATTTTCCGCTGCTATGTATTTAAATGTAATTTAAATCTCTAATAATTTATGTGTAATATTTATTCATTTATACTCTGTATATTCTTGTAATCTGATGCATTGTTGTAATAACAATGAAACGTTCTTCCATTTGCGTTCTGATTTGTCTTGTCCTCCCAGTAATTCGTTCTTTCTCTTCTCTTCGGAGACCGGGGAAGTTCGGGTCGCTTCATTCACCTGCCGATATTATTATATTTTTGGAGTCGTGACACATCGTTCATCACAATGGTGTTCTTATTTCTGTCCGTAACAGTCCTTACGTAAACGGAATTGGATGTATCAGAATGCAAGTGTATAAATGACTGGTGTTTAAATAATCATAAAGTAAAATCCTAAAACATGCACCAACGTAAAGGACTTGTAAACATAGGCACGTTCCTCCTCTATGGTTATGCATGTCCTCTACATTGTCGTTCACTACGTGTAGTTCCCTCACGTCCCCTCTCCATATGAATGTGTCACCTTTCTTTATTGTTAAGTACCTACTTTAATATTCAAATATGTGAACCTTAGCCAACAAGAAAATCACTGTACCTATATAGTGTAGCCAACCTATATTAAGTTATGCGTGTACTGAGGTTCCCCTATGTGCCCAAGCATTTAAAATAGCAAACCTACCTTCCCTGTTCAAACCCTATTCTTTCGATTTCTTAAGTATTAAGTTTCTCTGATGTATCAAATCCACACTGATGCCCACCTTCGTCATGAAGATTTCCAAAGCAAATAAACCCCATTTTCAACGCAGCTAAGTACCGTCTTTTCCTACCTAAAAGTCTAGTTTAACCGACTAGACATTGCAGACCAATATGAACTGTCTCGTTTCAACATACAACTGGCAATTTTCATGCCTAAGTAATCCAACAGACTACCTTTCCCCTATTACTTCACAAGAAAGGAATAGGGCAGTCCTATCTGTGGCATTGAAAAATCTCTATCAGCACATGTCTAAGAAGGAACCACTAGCTACCCTATTGTCTATTCCTTGGGTATGAAGGTTTCATTTAAGTAAGTGCCAAGGGATCGCTTCTATACAAACAAAGGCAGAGGGTTCATTCTTTTACTTGCTTCAGGAATCAAAGCGTGAGCAAATCCAACTTAAAATTTCAATTAAATGAAAGAAAAATCCCTTTCCACAAAATTAAACCGTGCATTATAAATCCAATAGAAATGCAAAACTCAACAATATCATTCGATTGGTATACATTAATGAAGTACGGTTGCAACTTCTATAGCCACCTGTAGGGAGTTCGAAGGAGGAAGCAACAGTCTCGTTCGGTAAGGGGGTTGCGATCTCAAAGCAGTTGTGCGAAGGGAAGTTATGTGGACAGGGGATGTATGTACTATGTAGTGATGGTCATAGCAAAAGGTGGGGGTTTAAACTGTTCAGGGTGGCCGAAGGTGTTTGGCTAAATGATGGGACATGGGGGCGGGAACGAGTTCAGTACTATGGTGAAAAAGGAAGTTGCATGTTTGGGCCAGGACGTGTGTATGGTTTTGGGGATGGACATGCTATTTTGCATGACACAATAAATGGCAAAGTGTATTTGAAGTGGTGGTACTGCCTTGAAGGTCACGTGTACATGGTTTTAGGGAAGCTTCATGAATTGATTTTACTTGTGTTACCAGAAGGTGGCTTTCACATATACTGAAGTGGGAAATCCAAACAAAGCAGGGTAATATTGGAATGGTTATGATGTTAGTAAACTGGTTAAAAATATTAGTGGAAGTTGCGGTGGTTGTTAAAGAGTTGGAAAGTATGTGCCACTGTTTTGCTTGAGGCGCCTGAAGTCAAGGACTGGAAGAAGAGTGAAGTAACTTTGTTTTCAGTGCCATAGGGTAGAGAAGGTGATTTTTTGCGTTTAAACCCGCCAATGACAATTAAAAATGTTAGATACGGAAGGTGGGAGCACTACAGAGCAATCATGGTTTTTAAACCATGGAGCTGGACCGGGCTTGAATAATGAATTGCGAAAAGTCGGATTCATTGGAATCGTGTGAACGCGAGCTACGTTATGGAGTCGGTTCGGAACCATTTGGAGCTGGCCGGAAAATTTTGACGGAATTAAACGACTGATACAGTCTAACCAACGCAAATCAATGTTTAATGGTTAACGCGCTAAGGTGGGTAAATTCACTAACTCTGTTCTATTTTAAAATATTATAATTATATTTTAAATATTGGTTGAATGTTGTGTGACGGTCGCTTCATTACAACTAAATTGGTTGAATTATAGATCGTTGCATATATATATATAAACATCATTGGTTGGACTGATTTCATCGATTATAATATTTCCTGGTATGGAATCAGTGCTAATTGTTGACTAACATCGGTGGATGCAAGAAAACGGTTGGAGGAATCCAACCAGATTCCTCAATATTTATATGTACTGTTTGTTTTATATAGATGCACTATTTGAACCCAAATGACTTTTGAAACCTTGTGTTTATATTAGCGTTGAATGGAAATTCAAACGTTATTTAGGTTTAATCAATAGATGATATCAATTAAGAATGGGGCAACAACCAACCATAAATGTATCATTTGTTTTAACCGCTATTGTTTTATCAAAATCCCACCGTGTGCGAAACACGTGTTTCACCATACTTACTAAATAATTTGGTAAAGTGGATTCTTATATTAATAAGATTAATAAGTAAGTAGGCGGAGATTAACTTGATGATTAATAACAAGAATTTATTGTTTGAAGAACAATTAAATGAGAAACTTACAAATAGATTATGGTTGATTTCATATTATGTAAGATTTTTGTAACAGAAAGAGATGTTAAGATATTTGTAACAGAAAGAGATGTTAAGATTTTTGTAACAGAAAGAGATGTCATGATTTTTATAACAGAAAGAGATGTTAAGATTTTTGTAACAGAAAGAGATGTCAAGATTTTTATAACAGAAAGAGATGTCAAGATTTTTGTAACGGAAAGAGATGTCAAGATTTTTGTAACGGTAAGAGATGTCAAGATCAGTATAAGGTGGAATATAGCAGCGTATTTCAAGTATTTGAACTACAGCGATAAAATAACGTTGTTGACCAGGCTTAAGCGTGATTGTTAGGTTGAGATTTGTTATAAAGGGGAATATTACAGCGTATGACAAGTTTTGAACTATAACGTTAAATTAACGTTGTTGGCTAAGCTTAAGCGTGATTTTATATATAGCACTACTCCCTATGGGATGAAAACAATTTGGTTTGAAATCCACTTATTCTAAAGTAATAAGCAACGATGTTGTCCAAAGAAATATAAGAATAAGAGTTATAATAACTGAGAATGTTTCCAAGAAGTGTGAAAGTGCTAAAACGGGGTTTGAGAAATATCTAGTAAGATATGGGGTTTTGAATAATAAAAACGAATGGTAAATAAAAAGTGGCCATTGTTGTGTGATGTTTAGTTGTACATTTGAATGGATTTTGTTTTACTTCGATAGTTAAATAACCGACTATCGAAGTGTTTTGACCATCGTTGTCAATACGGAGAGACCGGTTGGATACATTATCGAAAACCACTCTGTATAGGCATAAGCGCTGCGAATTTGATTATGCTGAAGAAAATTGAAGACGGAGTGAAAAGCAAGGGTCATCCTGTCCTAGAATGGTGTTTTCTGTTTGTCCAGTCCCAGGACAACTTGTATGGACGAATGTCTGACAGAGTATTCCTAGTGGTCGCATAAGACGATCTTTTCAAGGTATTACGTCTGGTGGCAGAGAAATTCGTTCCTCTTAGCTTTTATACCCGTAATATTTTTGGGAAGATCAACTAGTGATTTGACGGGTTTGACGATGTGGCATTCAAAGTGTATGGTGGCCAGATGTTTTAAAAGATAGACGTAGCCTCAAGCTTCACAACCGGGAAATGACAAAAATCGGGCAGGCAGCATGGCTATGTGGGTCGCTCCCATTAGGGTGTATAATCACCTATCTAGAGAAAATCTTTTTGTTTCTTATTCTATCGATTCTGCCCATTCGGGAACGGTGGTTTGAGTCCAACCGTTGGTGATATACATTCGATACTCTCAAGCGAAATGAGTGGTCGGTTATGTGTGGGCCGGGTTGCAAGACATTCTAGTTGAACCCAGGTGTATTCGCCTCTAGAGATACATCATCGGAAGGTGGTCCCTACCTTGTCATAGTTGGAATCCAATCTCCAATAAGCGCCCTGCGGTTTTTGATTTTATACTATGTAGAGCGTGAGATGCAAGCGTTCTACTATTTGGTTATTTATTTGATTAGACATTATTATAATATCACTGGATTTTGATATCAAAATGGTTTGGATTATAGTAAGGTAAAAACCGTCCTTGTTTATATGTGGGCTGGTCTTACTATTATCTCTTTCTTTCAAAAGATTTTGAAGTTAAACCGTATGGTTGGAATTTCTCACACCAGTCTCATGACTGACCCAGAGTTTATTTTGTTTGTTTTCCCTAAACTCTTGGGTGCCCAAATTTGTACGGGCAGTCAAGTGTTTCAGACTTTTACAGATACACTTGGAGGAGCTTCAAGAAGGAGTCTTCACTGATGGTTATTTAGAGTTATTTCCGCTGTGATATGATGTATTGTACTCTGATAATGGTATGGATATACAAAACAGATTTGTATTTCAAAGTTATGTTATATAATATATTTTATTCGTTCCGCTGTGAGATTCGTGTTTACTCTGATTTTGTTCAGCTGTGTTCTTCTTCTTCTATTCTATTAGTTCTATCTTCTCTATCTTATCCTCTTATTTCTTTCTATTAATGATCCGATATTTTCGATGTCTGAACAGTCGACGCTGGGTTTTGTGTCGATTTTCGGAGTTGAAAATCCCGTGGTCGTTACAGGGATAATGGTAGCGGAGCTAGTGATTGGTTTTTGGAGGCGTGACAGGAAGAGGGCAAAGATGCGGTTTTGATTTGTGCAATAGGTGTTTTTGGGATGAACAATTTTAGGGTATATGATGATTTTTTTTTTGTGTACGATTCTGGTAGTAAGGAATGGCGAAATTTTGGAGAGGCAAGAAGATGGATTAGCATCGGTTTTATCTTTGGTAATTAATTTAATGGTGTTTAAATTATTTTGATATAAATATAAACTTGTAAAAAAATCATAACTCGTTCATACAATATTAGCTTCAAGCAAGACGAAGTGCACTGGAGTCACATTGGTAATGACTATGCAGTGAAATTTGAATTGAAGTGAAATCGCTATCCAACGTATATGGTGCTTGAATTGTTTACGGTGAGAAGTTTGGATGCAGGTAATAATTTAATTAAAGTTGTGAATTTAAGTTATAATCTTAATTATAAATTGTATGTCTTGCCTATAAAGTAGATTCGAACAAGATGGTTCAGAATGGATTCGAATTATCGTCAGCTAAGCGATGGAATTCAGATTTGAATAAATTACGAATTAAAATTTAGGTGAGTAAACTCACTCTCTGGTTCTATTATAATTTATTATAATCGAATTTTATTTAATACATATATTTATATGTTGTTTGTTGGTTGCTTGGTTGCATTGTTGTTTATTGATAAACTGGGGTTATTATATATATTTGTTATTTAGGCTTGGTGGTTGTGGCTATTATATATACATATATATATTGGATATTTCCCGCAGTACCATTAGCGAATTTCCGTAGTATCATTAGGGGATGACCCTATCACCCCCACGATATATGAGTGGGTGACCTTCTATACCGCGATATCCTAACTTGAAACAGGATTGGTATTATTTATGTTGTCTGACATCTGTGGATGCAGGAAAACAGGTTGGAGGGATCCAACTGGATTCCTCAAGATTTATAATTGTTTGTTTCCACATATATTATCATATATGAGATGTTTGAAAACCTGTGACTGATAATTGGGTGTTTCTGGATGCTGGAATATCGTTAGTCCTAGATATATATATATATTTAAAAATATCAAAAAAAGGTTTTTGGATTTAAAAAGGAAATTTTACTTTTCAAAATCGAAATGGAATTTCGCATGCATTGAGAAACATTAACATGTTTTTAATAACAAAAACAAGTAGCTGAATTTATAAACAATGTTATAAATGGAAAGAAAAATTATCGTTTGATAATTTTAAATTCAAGTCTGAATTTAAAAAGGTTTTATTTTCAAGAATGGTAATTAGATTTCAAATAAGATTTGAATTAGGAACTTGTTATAAATATTTAAAATAATAAGTGGAATTTATAAATGATGTTTATAAATAAAAAAAGGGAAATTTTCAGTAGATAATTTGTGAATTTGAATTCAAGCATGAATTTAAAAAGAGATTTATAATTTGGATTCATTTCAAAAGAAACAGTGAAATTTATTCCGATGATCTGAATGTGAACTAAATTCAAATAAATCCATATGGATTTATGATTTTAAATTAGACTATGTCGAATAAAAATAAATTAATTAATTAAACTATTTTCAAAAGGAATATTGAAATTGTATTAATTAGAAGCTATAATCTAAATTAAATATGAATTAGATTCTATGTTTATACATTTATAAGTTAAATTATAAAATATCTTTGAATGTAAAATAAAAGGGAAATTTACTTTCCATTGAGTAGGATTCGGTTTTTAAATGAATTTTGGAATGGAAAACTTGTTTTAAATCATAAAACAAGGAAGTTACTTTACAAACAATATTTATTATTGTTGGATAATTTCGAAGTTGGTTTCAAATGGAGTATAAAATTGGAAGTTTGTTTTAAATTATAAAATAAGGAAGTTGATTTATAAACCAAGTTTTATAAATGAAATGAATAAATTTTCATTGGATAAATTGGAAATAGATTTTCCCAAATATAAGAAATGACATTTAAAAATCATATTTTTAAATGAGATAGGAAAAGGGATTTTTATGGCAGTTTTTGTATTACAAACTTTTATCTATCTCAAGATAAGAACGTTGTCGGTCAAGGTCTGAGAGGTAAATAAAATACCCCAACTTGACGGACTTCACTACTATCAAGAGATGATATTAATTTGTAAGAGTAAAGGATGTTGAATTAATCGATTTTTCCCATAAAAAGGGATTAACAATTGGAATCCGATTATATCGAATTTTAATAAAATAATTTATGGGAATTAGAATTTAATATAGTAGTTAAGTTGTAAAAAACTTATAACTGAGTTAAGAATTTTGAATAAATTAATCAATGATATTGGATAATCGAAATGTTTAAGCTAGATTTGGAAAACTGATTTAATTTATTTTTAAATATCAGGGAATGGAATTAGAATTTATATATAAACAAATTTTTAAACATTTATAATATAATTATAATTAAAACGAACTTGTCGCGGCGCGGTAGTTTGTAATTCGACGTTTCGAACTTCGATTGATTATATAGAACTTGATATAAATCGGAATTTGATGAAACCAGAAATGTTTGGACCTATTGAATAATAATTTTCAAATGGAAGGGAAAAATCTGGATTTCGTCTGATCGATTTTGAGCTATGTAACAACCCGAAAAACCAGAACCAATTTAAAATTTTTGTTTTGGCTATTTTAATGGATTTTGAATATTTAAAATGATTTATTTTAAATACTAACGATTTAAAATTTATTTAAATCGAAGTTAGAATGTATAAATTTATTTTAATTACATAACGAGCCTGAAATGGCGCCGTAGTTTGAAAATTCGATTTCAAACTTCAAATGAATGTACAGGATTCAAAATAAATTGGATTTCAGTAAAACCAGAAATATTAGAATCTGTTTAACAATATCTTTCTAACGGATGTGAAAAATTGAAATTTCATAGGGGGAATAAAAAGTTATGTCCAGTTTAAAATTAGAAACAGTCGCTATGGAATTTAATATAATCTATAGCCCTTATAAATAGCCATTTTGCAAACGACCTCTGTTTTCAACGTAACCACTTTTGTTGGATCCGGAATGTCAAATTATTGCAAGATTCCAAATTTCATAATTTTTGGAATTAATATGTGAGCGTGGCAAAAGAAAACGTGTTTTGTCAATTTCATTCAAATTGGATCGAAGAAAATGTCCGTTTTTCAAATGGTCTCCAAATTCGATGAAATTTATCTTGTTAGGACCGTATCTTCAAAACGTAGCTAGATTTATTTTTCGAAAATTTTTGGAGTCAGTATGTGGCCCTAGTAAATTAAAATGTATGATCAAATTTAATAATTAAATGTTTTATATTTTAATTTAAAGAAAAACGGGCTGAAACGATCAAATGGATGATGAGACCTAGTCCATTGTGTCCGGAATATGGGTATTTCGCTAGGGGCAACAGTCGTTGTGCTTGATTTGAAGTCTGTATGGGTTAACGGGCCTTTATAGAATTAAATGGATTAAATATTAAAAAAATGGACCAATAGGAATTCATCTCCCCTTTTCTGAAATACCCGATTCTCTTCAAAATTGATGGCTGCTGGAGCACGAATCTTCTCCCCTCGATAACTCTCCAATCTCTCAACGAAATCAAGTGAACCTTTGTAGATTTTTGTAGAGATTTCCATCCTCTTCGATTCCATATAAATTTTGATCCATGTAGTGGCATGTACCTCGAGATCCACGCACCCAAAGTTGCGCCGTTCGTGGCCAGTTTCCTCCATCGTCCGACTTACGAGTTCGACGCCCTTCCAGGCACAGGTGCGCCTCTCCGAGGCCTTCAACGTGACGCAACCCGATAGGCTTCACACTGAACGGATTGAAAGTTAATTCAAAACCTAATTTTGAATCAAAAACTGAGGTAACAGTTTATATATATTTAAACTATATATAACACTTTAAAGCGTTGAAAAGTTGATTTATGGAAAAAAAAATTATATCTTTTTCATATGTTGTCCAAATCTAGTGAAACAAGAGACATTGGGACCATGGCATCATACATGACATTCTAGAAGAGACCGCGGAATTTTTGGAGCTTTCTACAATTTTAGAAGGATTAAAAAGCAAAGTGAGCAATCTAAATTTAAAAATAAATAAATAAAATTATATTCGGTTGCAGGCGAAGTTTAGTAACTCCTGGCACCATCGTCCACAGACCATGGATGACTTGATTGTATTGTGATGTGAAATTGATTGCTATTGTATGTGATTGAAACAAATTTGGTTGTGATTGTGGAAAATTCCCAGTGTTGTGAAAATGAATTGTATTATGAAAATAAAACCCTTGTATCGCCGCGAGGCCTAGGATAGCAGAGGAGCTGTACTAGGGACGGTGCCGGTTTTAATTACCCTGCCGTTATAATACCGAAATTTTCTGAAATATTCATGCATTGAAATATTTGTGTTTTGAAATAGAATTGTTCGAACAATAAAAATCTCATGTTTATTATATGAATAGAAAACATGAAAATGATCATTATTTGAAATACAAAATTTGTTGAACAATAAAAGTCACATTTTTATTACTTATATAGAATATGTAAATTATTTATGTTTTGAAAATAAATTGGTTAAATAATAAAAATTTCATTTTTATTGTATATATATATACATAAAATATGAATGAACATTGTTTAAATTAGAAAAGTTTAACAATAAAAAAAATTACATTTTTATCGCATGTGAGAAATGATGATAAATATGTTGTAACATTAAAAATTACATTTTTAATGTAAAGAATGATTCATTAAAGATGTAATGACCCGGAAATCCATACTATTGAGCTGACTAATACAACATACGTCCAACTCAAACAATACAAAAATACGAGTCATTAGGGTTAAAGAAAATAGAAAGGATAGAAGATGAACAGAAATAACAATACAGAACCTCACAGCGGAACGAATAAAATATATTATATAACATAACTTTGAAATACAAATTTGTTTTTGTATACGCATACCATATCAGAGTGCAACATAACATTTAATACAGCGGAAATAACTCAAAATAACTAACAGTGAAGCCTCCTGCTTCAAGCTCTTCCAAGTGTATCTATAAAGCCTGAAACACTTGACTGCCCGTAGAAATTTGGGCACCCAAGAGTTTAGGAAAAAAACAAACAAAATAAACTTTGGGTCAGTCATGGGACTGATGTGAGTAAACTCTAACCATATTGTTTAACTTTGAAAAAAACCTTTTGAAAGAAAAGGATAACAGTAAGACCGACCCACACATAAACACAGACGGTTTTTACCTTACTATAACCCAAAACATTTTTGATATTAAAATCCAGTGATATTATAATAATGTCTAATCAAATAAATAACCAAATAGTAGAACGCTTGCATCTCACGCTCTACATATTTAGCATAAAATCAAAAAACCGCAGGGCGCTTATTGGAGATTGGGTTCCAACTATGACAAGGTATGGGACCACCTGCCGATAGTGTATCTCTAGAGGGGAACACACTGGGTTAAACAAGAACATCTTGCAACCCGGCCCACACATGACCGACCACTCATTTTGCTTGAGTGTATCGAATGTATATCACCAACGGTTGGGCTCAAACCACCGTTTCCCGAAAAGGGACAGCATTGAAATAGATTTAAGAAGTAAAAGGAATTTCTCTAGATAGGTGATTATACACCCTAATGGGAGAGACCCACAAAGCCATGCGGCCTGCCCGATTTTTATCATTTCGCGGTTGTGAACTTGAGGCTTTATCTATCTTTTAGAACATCTGGCCACCATTTACTTTGAATGCTACATCGTCAAACCCGTCAAATCACTAGTTGATCTTCCCAAAAATATTACGGGTATAAAAGCTAAGAGAAATGAATTTCTCCGCCACCAGACGTAATATCTTGAAAAGATCGTCTTAAGTGACCGCTAGGAATACTCTGTTAGACATTCGTCCGTACAAGTTGTCCTGGGACTGGACAAACATAACAGCCCTTGAATTTCACTTCGTCTTCGATTATCTTCAGCATAATCTAATTCACAACGCCTATGCCTGTATGGAGTGGTTTTCGAATATTAAATCCAACCGCTCTCTTCGTATCGACAACGATGGTAAAAATCTTTAATAGCTGGTGATTTAACTATCAAAGGAAAAAAATCCATCACACAATCACTGGCCCCACTTTAATTTATGTTCATTCATTAATTATTTTCCAATTCTCTTATCAATTTCTATATATATCGATATGTTGATTTTAATTATCAAAGTTTCTCAAAAATATTCTAACTCCTTAAATTTTCGGAAAATTTTGCCAGCACCTCCTTTGTACTGGTCAATAGTTCAAACCCCAACTCGCCTCTCTAGGCCCTTTCCATTCAAAAAGAAAATCAAAAAGCCAAGCGGCTTACCGATTTGGTGCATAAAACCTCATATGGAAATTTAAACATGTACCTTCTTGTCGAGCACTTAATAATAAATTTCCATTCTCTTCCTTACATACATGTTTATCATTATACCCCCCCCCCCCCCACATTTCCAATCTATTTCAATCAATCCAATCATTCTTTCTTTGATTGTTTCCATTTGCTAATTATTTTCTAATTAGCTTCTTTGATTAATCTGCTTTTAATTTGAACATACCACGTTCAAATACATTTGTATTCACTTACCCGATTCATACTCATTCTCCTTGCTTGCTTCCCATTTCTAATCCAAGTTTTATATTCAAATTCCCAATTTCGATTAAAAAATCAATTTATTTAAACTAAGTTAAGTTCGAATAAAAACTCTATTAACTAATTCCTTTTGAAATTAGTTAACCTCATTCGATAAATAAAAATCTGATTTTTGTATCAAAACTCACTTTATCTATTCCACTTGAGTCGGGTTAACTCAAACTGGATTTTTCTATTGGAAATTCAAATTTATATTCACTCAAAATCCTTTAATTTTATATAATAAACCGTTATGGCTTAAAGTGATTATGGCGCTGTTTTTCTGAAAAATTGATTTTGACATAATTAAAAATCCATAAGACGAAATCCAGATTTTTCTCTTCCATTAGAAAATTATTATTCAATAGGTCCAAATGTTTCTGGTTTCATCAAATTCCTACTTATATCGAGTTCTATATATTCGATTGAAGTTCGAAACGTCAAACTGCAAACAACCGCGCTGCGGCGAGTTCATTTTAATTAAAATTAAATTATAAACGTTAACCTTGTTTATAAAATAAATTTCAACTCTATTTTCAATAAATTGAACTCGTTATCCTAAAACTAACTTAACAATTCAGATTATTCCACTTGTCGATTATTTTATTCCATATTCATATCTCAGTTATGAATAAAACTCAAATCTCTATATTCAATCCCAATTCTTCTGAAATTATACTATTTATAAAATATCGATATAATCGATTTTCCAATTATAAATTTCCTTTATGAGGAAAATCAATTTATTCAACATCCTTCACCATTACAAACTAATATCATCCCTTGGTAATAGTGAAGCCGTTCAAGTTGGGGTATTTTAATTACCTCTCAGACCTTGATCAACAACGTTCTTATCTAGAGATAGATAAAAGTTTGTAATACAACAACTCTGTTTAAACCTCACCTTTTATTCCATTTCTTACATTTGGAATCTATTTTCAAAATTACTCGACGAAAATTATTTCATCACATTTATAAACATTGTTTGTAAATTAGCTTCCTTATTAAAACAAAACTTCCATTTTTAACAATCTATTCGAAACTCAATTCCAATTTCGGAATAGTTTATTTTATATAACTTATATATAAATATATATAATATAAATATAGAATCTATTTTCGCATCAAATTTCAATTACAGTTTCAATTTAATATAAATCCAATATCCTTTCTGAGATTAAATATTTTTATAAATTTGACATAGTCGAATTCTATTTATAAACCCTTACGGATTTATTCCAATTCAATTTACCTTTCGAACATCAGAATGAATTACATGATTTTCAACTCTCCTTTTTAATCCGTACTTGAATTTAAATTCTAATTATCCAATAATAGTTATTTCTTTTATTTATTCCGAACATCGAAAATGATTTCATCGTTTCTTTTGAAATGATTCTCAATTCCCCCTTTTTAATTCGTATTTGAATTTTAATAATCCAATTATTCTAGGATCATTATTCACTTCCATTTATAAACGTCGTTTATAATTTCAACTACTTGTTTCAAATATTGAAACATGTTTTAAAATCAAATTCCTTTTTTGCTTTCGGAAAATAGTTTCCCTTTAAAATTTGCACTTGGGCTTCCATTTCAAAATTGTGCAATGAAAATTTTTCTACTCAATTATAAACATCGTTTATAAATTCCATTTTTCTTGTTTTGAATATTTAAAACAAGTTCCTGTTTCAAATCCTATTTGAACTTCAAACCCTATTCTGGAAAATAAATTTCTTTTTTAAATTCAGATTTAAATTTAAAAATCAAATATTCTCAAACAATAATTTTTCTATCCATTTATAACCATGTTATAAATTCGGCTACTTGTTTTTGTTTATTAAAACAAGTAAATATTTCATATTTCATTCAAAATTTTATTTTTATTTCAGAAAATATATTTTCCTTTTTAACGTCAAAAATCCCTTTTGATATTTTTAAATATAAATATATAGGGCTAGTGATATTCTAATATCTAACAAACAAATCATCCATTCAATTCACACATCACATACATATATAAATATGTAAACAACAGTAAATAAATTTGAGGAATGCAGTTGGATTCCTCCAACCTGTTGTTCCTACATCCACAGATGTTAGTCAACAACAATTATAATACCAATCCTGCTTCAAGGCAGGATATCGCGGTACAAAGGTCATCCACTATATATATTGTGGGGCACAAAGGGTCATCCGCTAATGATATTGCGGGCATCCGCTAATGGTACTGGGGGAAATCCAATATATAATGTAACACCCCGTGTATTACAGTGAAATTCACAAATTAAAGTATAATTAATTTCAAATCAAAGAATTAAGGGAAACGGGATACGCCATTGCGTTCGTCTCGGAATTCTGTTTGAAATAGAGTCCGAGTTTGCGTAAAACGGACTCCGTATGAAGAAGATATGGCCTCTGGAAGTTTCAGAATTCAGTTTAAAATTCAAACGGACCAAAACAGCTTAGAAAACAAGTTTAAAATTCAAAAATCGGGCCGGATTGGCCAGGGCGGGAATTTTCCCGCCCCAGACACCCAGGTCGACTAGGTAGTCGACCTGGGCTACCCAAGTCGACTGGGTAGTCGACCTGGGGCACTCAGGTCGACTACATAGTCGACCTGGAGGTCGACTGGGGGGTCGACCTGGCCCCTGAGCCAGGTCGAACCCAGCCCTCCTAGCTGGCCTAGTCTGTGTTTGATCGATTTTCTGAGCCTTGCCTTGTCACTAGGGCTAGGTGTCAGCTCCTGGTTGGTCTCTCCTTCAATCGAACGGTTATTATTAAACCTAGCTCCATCGACGGTCTAAATCAACTCAAAAACTCAATAAAAAGGACCTAAGACCCACCCTAATACGCACAAACAAAAATGGAGATGAGACCGTCATGCTGCTGAGGAGAGACTAGGAATAGCCATCAGAAATTGAGAGACAATTAGGAGATAATTCGAAAGCTTAAAGCAACGTCAATTAAAATCAAAGCAACGCCTACAACAAAGGATAGCATCTCCAAATTCAGAATTCAGATTCCTGAATTGAAGATTCATCATACGTTGTAAGTAGAGTTCTATTCCGATGTGAATAAATAATTGCGTTTGATTTGTGTAAAATGAGAAATAGAATTGTAATCGATTTGTGGTGATAATAATCTATGTTTGTCTGAAGACCCGCAACTTCCCCGTAAAGGAAAGCGTCGGATAGTTCGAGAACAAACCACAACAGAACGCATACAGAAGAACATTTCATTGTATATTACAACAATGCATCAGATTACAAGAATATACAGAGTATAAATGAATATTACACAGAAATATCAGAGATTTAAATTACATTTAAATACATAGCAGCGGAAAATAATACAATACACAACTAGAAGAGATATACGGATACAGAGCTTTCCGGATATCATTCCAGCTTTAAACCAGGATCCTGTGAATATAAATCTGCAAAACCAAAACTACTAGCTGCCCGTGCGGAAAATAGTGGCACCCAGAGTTTAGGTTAAAACAATAAACTCCAAGTCAGTCATGGGACTGGTGTGAGAACTAAAACAGTTAATCTTTATTTTTAAAGTTTGGTAAATCAAGGGACCACGCCGTATAACACGGAACGGGTTTCCTCCCAAGAATACCAGTGCATAAAACAAACAGCGCAATGCTAAATAAAGAAAAATGAAGTTGTTATAAGACCCAGGTCCTATCACACAATGCAACGCAAGCCGGGGGATAGGGTTTTCCCTTATAACAGCCAAAGAATGCTTGATACGTTCAAAACAAATCATTTGATACTATTATAAGTGCATAGTGTATAAAACAACTTCAAATCATAAGTATCAATCATAGGCGGCATGGGTACCATATATCATGTCGCCATACTAGTTCTACAATTAAAACCGCAAATGTCACGTATTTGGAAATTGGATTTCCATCTATGAACCGAGGCAAAAGATAGTCCTCAACCGATTCGAGACAATCTAGCCCATGTCTCAGGATCTGAACGCATCAACCCTTTAGATCGTCAGGGCCGGTCCACCGATGTGGATTATTATGCCTGAACAATACGTCTCTCCGCCCTATGGGGCGTAAACGAGCCAACTAAATGACTCCATCGGTTCGAGAACGACCGATCAATCCGAGGCGCCTCGCAACAGCAACAACCACATAAGTCAAACTCGTCAGGGCGTGTAAAACCACTGACGCCACTTCTAGCTAGAAAGAAACGCAAGTCCTCCCTGAGGTCCGTCTCCCGTTTTTGGTTCATACCGGGTGTGAAACACGCGAGGTAAACGTTACACAAAGCTACGCCACAAAGGTCGTGCTTTGATCATCACCACAAGACTTTGCTTTTCAACAGAAGCCTCGATCAATTGCCACTTAGGCATGCCACACAGGCAATTCACTCCATGCGTTTGATATCCATCAATATATAACCCCTGAGCTCGTACGTCTCAGAGAAGGGCGTTAAGCAAGAGAATAAATTCTCCGCCGCCAAACAGATATATATTTAATAGAGATCAATCACACGGACTAAAATCCAATGTCAGACACACAGTCCATTTACAAGTCCGTTCTGGGTCTGAACGAAACCGGAGGCACCTAGTACCCCGCATATCCTTCGATCTCCAAGTACGTCTGGACGATCACCAACTGTTTCCATCTTCTTGGGTGTACAGCCCAATCAAGATCATCAGTAATTACCCAAACGACGTGAAGACCTCCGGTCTTCGACCATCGTCTTCATCTTCGACTTATCGTCGTATCAGTTATTCAGAATGGGATAAACCCGGTCTTTCCGAATAACTCGCGTATATTTTATATAAGTGCTACACAAACACAACATACGCCTCATTCCAATTTATCAGTCACTAACCGCAAATTAATCAAGAGAATAATTCCCCAAATATTAACCCCGAAGGCCGAAACCAACATCAGATCAATATCCAGAAAACCATTCTGCTTGGCTAACCGACAGTTAGTTTCTAAATTTCACGTTCATAGGGAAAGGTTCCCATTAATTTTATCAAAGATAAATTCCTGGAATTTATTCTTTAATCTACTTTTGAATTTCGATTCAACTAGTCGGGATTAACGAAACTTACCGAAGTAATCATTTGTTTTAATTTCCCAATCCCAACCTATTCATCCCATGAAGTAAAACTGGTAATACTTCATATCTAACACCACGGTGTTATCGGTAAACTCAATTACCATTTCACGTTCAAATCTAATTAAAGATTTGACTATCGCCTGGAGCAAAACTGGTGGTACTCCATTTTCGATCTTTTCAATCTAATTAAAGATTCATTAAAACTCTACTTAGTTTTAATCGTTAACTGGGTTAAAGAATCAGTGTCATTTAAAACACAGTTCACGATAAACCCAAAATCACATTCCATTAATTATCGGGTTAAAGAACAAGTGTTATTTAAAACACTGTTCACGATAAACCCAAAAATCAATACCAATTCAATTCCAATTAAATATTATTCAATTGGTACATTTCATTAAATCTAAATAAAAAGATTTAATCTTTTCACAACTGGGTTCAAGAACAGTGTTAGTGAAGACACCATTCACGACAAACCCAAATCACATTTGATATTCAATACTAGGCTCTGAATAGAAAATATATCGGCTTATATTCAATATCAAATTCTACGACTAACAAATGCCGTATTGGAAATAACGATATAAATATATATATATCTTTCAAATTTCCATAACAACATCTGTATAATCACGAATTCCAACATCGAAATATTCCGAAGACAATTTCGATTCAAATCCACTCCAATGCAATCATTGGAAATTTTGGTTATTTTCAAAACCCTTTTCAAATTCAATTTATTTATTTAAAAATAAATAGAATTATAATTCTAGTTCAAAACTAGTTCATTTCGATAAAAATCTATTTTTATCTTTTCAAATATGGAGTTTTTCATCCCAAATCTTCACAAATCATTTCTTATGATTTTACACAAATTATTACTATTTTTAATAATTTTATCAAGGCTCGTACAGTCGATTTCCATCAACGGTCATCGAACTGCACTTACAGCGACCTTTTTCGAATTTGATTTGGACGTATCTCCAAATCCAACCGTTAGATTTTGAATTTCTAATATTCGTTAGAAAGCTCTTTTCGATACGAACCCAACGGTTCCGGTTTTAGGAGAATCCGACGGTCGGATCTCCCGTAATGTCCGTTTGAAATCAATGGTCGAAATTCGCGAACTGCCGCGGCGCAGCGCGTTCTATTCAGGCCATTATATTATATATATAATATATATATAATATATTTCGTCGATTTCTATTTAAAACGAATTATATAAATAGTTTTAAATTCATTTCAAAAGCAATTTCAACTTCTATTTCAATTCAAATCAAAATTGAATTCTTCTTTATAAATTCGTTTTAAAATTCATTTCTATTCAATTCAAATTTCAATTCAATTTGAATTCATTTCAGTTCGCTTTCAATTCAATTTGAATTCGTTTTCAATTCAACTCATTTCGAAATCGTTTTCAATTCAATTCATTTCGAAATCGTTTTCAATTCAATTCATTTCGAAATCGTTTTCAATTCAATTCATTTCGAAATCGTTTTCAATTCAATTCATTTCGAAATCGTTTTCAATTCAATTCATTTCGAAATCGTTTTCAATTCAATTCATTTCGAAATCGTTTTCAATTCAATTCATTTTGAAATCGTTTTCAATTCAATTCATTTCGAAATCGTTTTCAATTCAATTCATTTCGAAATCGTTTTCAATTCAATTCATTTCGAAATCGTTTTCAATTCAATTCATTTCGAAATCGTTTTCAATTCAATTCATTTCGAAATCGTTTTATATCGATATAAATATCGTTCACGTCTAAATGGCGTCAATCTAATCAACACAGCCTCATAAATTTCTATTTTCGAATATTCTATTCCAAATATTTCTTTTTCAAAATATTATTCTTTATTTTTCAAATTGGAATGAGGCCCAATCAATTACCATATAACGTTAATTATATGGATTTTCATACATCACATGTATATAATAGCATTGAAAAATAATCAACCATCAACCAAAGTGCACTACACTGTATAAGCATCAGATATAAATATCTAACGCTTATAACAGTCTGTCAATCAATCGATCGACATATTTAATCAATCAGGATGAGTGAACTTCAAATTTCATCCTAACACCCGTGTGGGGTTTCAAACAATCAAACAAATATTTTATTCGTGCAGTTGGGCGATGTGTAAAATTTATCGTCTCAATCAATGTCCTTCAAATAGGTGTACATAAACAAACCGTCTGGTTTGTAAATGAATATTTATTTTATTCACTTCACGTTAAAAATCATATTTTTAACGACAAAACATTTTATTCCAACATATGAATTTCTATTCAGTTCATTCTTTAAATAAAATGATATTTTTATTTTTCTAACTTATTTTAGAAAATTTCGGCGGCATAACGGCACGATACTAGAAACGGGACAAGGCCTAGCCTTATCCCCGGTCTAGTGAAGGCCCACGCCATTCACACATCAATCAAATCACTTTCGTTATGCAAACCACAAAATTTGGAGTAAGAGTCTAACCTAGCCTTTCTCCTTCGCCTTATAACGGCGCACGTCTAATCGTAACCAATTTATCGATTCGATTTTTCACACCACAAACCACATTCAAACCAATATCGCAATCAATCACCAAACAGCCAAACAAACAAGTCCATGGTCTGTGGACGATTGTGTCGGGTGCTACTAAGCACCGTCTGCATCCTAGTATATATATATAACTAGAAAAAGAATTGAAAGGTGAGAAATTCTCATATATAGTTATCCTAGCTCCACGGCACTTCTAATGCAGGAAATCTTCGCCAACTCGCCTTTTGTCGCTTTCGTTGTCCGCTTTCACTACATATGTAAAAATCGAATTTTTACTTCGCTATTCCATATATAAAAATCGAATTTTTATTTCAAAGTTCAATATATAAAAAAAATCGAATTTTTATTTCAAAGTTCAATATATAAAAAAAATCGAATTTTTATTTCAAAGTTCAATATATAAAAAAAATCGAATTTTTATTTCAAAGTTCAATACATAAAAATCATATTTTTAATTCGAATTTCAACATATAAAAATCATATTTTTAATTCGAAGTTCAACATATAAAAATCATATTTTTAATTCGAAGTTCAACATATAAAAATCATATTTTTAATTCGAAGTTCAACATATAAAAATCATATTTTTAATTCGAAGTTCAACATATAAAAATCATATTTTTAATTCGCTATTTCATAGATAAAAATCCAATTTTCACATCATTGAAAATCCTACCTTTCCATAGCTAAAAATCTAATCTTTTCTGTGATAAGAATCATAGCTTTTCTTCTTATAAAAGTCAAGTTTTTCTACTTCTAAAAATCAAGCTTTTCTATAAAAACTGATTTAATAAATTGATTGAACTAAATAAAAAGAAATAAAAACTCACATTTTGCTTTATGAAGAGGGAGGGGATCTTCAGGACGTCGGATTTAAGAGGAGACGAGGGGGGGTTCCTGAGGGGCGTCGGTCTTCAGGTGGGAGGCGGGGAGTGGCTGCGTCAGTTTCTTCGAGGGGGGGGGGCTCGGTTTGCGTCGCGGCGCCGCCGCTTGAGGGGGGGGGTCGCGAGATGGGGGGGCTACGCCTGAAGCGGTGCGGTGCGTTGCTCCCTCCTGGAGGCGCGGTGGTCTCGGGGAGGGCGGCGGCTCCTCCCCGCTTCTACGTTTTTTTTTTTCTATTTCTTTCTGTATCGATTTATAATTGAGAAAGGGGGGGCCAGAGCGATTTTAAGGAGGAGGGGGGTTTTCTTTTTTTATTTTATTTTATTTTATATTATTTAATTTCTAAAAGTTGAATTTTGTATACGACCTCGAAACGAGGCCCACCGCCTGTCGTCCATAGCGTTTCACCCCCATTCTGAACACAATGGGATATGTATCGCAAGCTGATTCGATCGTCTCGATAAGTTTCCGTTGAATTTACATTTAAATCGCTATATTGAATTTTAAACATACATTTCAAATTACCGGGGTCACATACTAACTAGAAAAATTCCAGAAAAATATTTTCTAGCTTCGTATTGACGATACGGTCCTAACAAAACTAGTTTCGTCGAATTCTGAGACCGTTTGAAAAATGGCCAATTTCCAGTCGATCAAAATCAACTGAACTGGTCAAACGCGTTTTACTTTTCCTCGCTCACATATTGATTCGAAAAATTATGAAATTTGAAACCTAACAACAACTTGACACTGCGGATCTAACAAAAGTGGTTTCGTCGAAATCCGAGGTCGTTTGCAAAATGTCCACTTTTAAGGGCTTGAATTCCATAGCGACTATTCAGAATTTTCAACTGGACATATCTTTTGATTCCCGCTATGAACTTTTGATTTTTCGGATTCGTTGGAAAGATATTATCAATTAGATCCCATTATTCTTGGTTTCACTAAAATCCGGATTGTTTTGCACCCGGTATATTCAATTGAAGTTTGAAATCGAATTATCGAACTACCGCGCCATTTTCAATTCTATTTATAATTATATATAAATATTTATATTCTAACGACGACGTATATAATATATACGTTCTAATTATATTCAAAATAAATTTTTCGTCGATATTATTTAAAATAATTCATTTTAAATAATCAAAATTCGCTAAAATTGCCAATATAAAAATTTTAAACTGGCCCAGATTTTCGGTTATTACAATCTCCCCCACTTAAAACTTTTCGTCCCCGAAAAGGAACAAAGTCGAAAGTGGTTGGATTAATCAACTCTACGCTCAATCTGGCTTCCATTCTCCAACTTTTTAGTTTCTGAGAATTTTCTAAAATTTCAAAAATTTGGCTAACACCCTAAATTTTCGAAAAATTTCGCCATAACCTCCCCTGCAATGGGAGCATCGGGGAATTTCAAATAGCTTCCCCGGTCCTTCAGATCTCAAAAAGAAAAAGAAAAAGCCAAGCGGCTAGCCAATAGGCTCATAAAATCATCATCACCCAAACAAAACAGGAAATTATGTAGTAAACATGTACCTATTTGTCGGGCAAACAAATTTTATTCTCGGCTCTAGCCTCCTTGCTATGACCTGTTCAATGATATACATGTATATGCAAGCAAATGCGACCAAATTTCAATACAAGTCAATATTTGATTCAGTTAGGCATAATGGTTCAAAATTATCAAACAATTAGACAAACAACACAAACATCAATCAATTAGTGAATTAGAGTTTCAAATTCATAATTTTGATACATATACAAAAATCATGTTTTTGATGCCAAACCACAACAATAAGCCCTATCTAATTTTGGTTCTCACACCAGTCAATAGGAAATATATAGAAAATCACACCTTCGAAACACGAACATAAATACTGATGATGTCATGACAATCATCAGTACCATCTTCGGGCGACTAGAGTGTGATGCTATATCTATCCAATATATTAAAATTTCGAATACACGCGGATCAGACGTATACGCAAAATCTATATATACTGGATTGTCCACATCAATATTAATAGATAATCAAATACGAATAATTGATTTAAATTTTCAAAACAAAAATTTGTTTTCACTTTCAAAAATATACTCTTCACACTCGTTCTAGGATACTACTGATCCCATCTCTAACGAGTCATTCTCGTTGGATATTACTAATCCAATATCTGATGAATTCTTTCGTATGTTTCTAATGTGACTTGTTCTCTAGCTTTGTAAACCAAAGCTCTGATACCAAACTGTGAAGACTCGCAACTTCCCCGTAAAGGAAAGCGTCGGATAGTTCGAGAACAAACCACAACAGAACGCATACAGAAGAACATTTCATTGTATATTACAACAATGCATCAGATTACAAGAATATACAGAGTATAAATGAATATTACACAGAAATATCAGAGATTTAAATTACATTTAAATACATAGCAGCGGAAAATAATACAATACACAACTAGAAGAGATATACGGATACAGAGCTTTCCGGATATCATTCCAGCTTTAAACCAGGATCCTGTGAATATAAATCTGCAAAACCAAAACTACTAGCTGCCCGTGCGGAAAATAGGGGCACCCAGAGTTTAGGTTAAAACAATAAACTCCAAGTCAGTCATGGGACTAGTGTGAGAACTAAAACAGTTAATCTTTATTTTTAAAGTTTGGTAAATCAAGGGACCACGCCGTATAACACGGAACGGGTTTCCTCCCAAGAATACCAGTGCATAAAACAAACAGCGCAATGCTAAATAAAGAAAAATGAAGCTGTTATAAGACCCAGGTCCTATCACACAATGCAACGCAAGCCGGGGGATAGGGTTTTCCCTTATAACAGCCAAAGAATGCTTGATACGTTTAAAACAAATCATTTGATACTATTATAAGTGCATAGTGTATAAAACAACTTCAAATCATAAGTATCAATCATAGGCGGCATGGGTACCATATATCATGTCGCCATACTAGTTCTACAATTAAAACCGCAAATGTCACGTATTTGGAAATTGGATTTCCATCTATGAACCGAGGCAAAAGATAGTCCTCAACCGATTCGAGACAATCTAACCCATGTCTCAGGATCAGAACGCATCAACCCTTTAGATCGTCAGGGCCGGTCCACCGATGTGGATTATTATGCCTGAACAATACGTCTCTCCGCCCTATGGGGCGTAAACGAGCCAACTAAATGACTCCATCGGTTCGAGAACGACCGATCAATCCGAGGCGCCTCGCAACAGCAACAACCACATAAGTCAAACTCGTCAGGGCGTGTAAAACCACTGACGCCACTTCTAGCTAGAAAGAAACGCAAGTCCTCCCTGAGGTCCGTCTCCCGTTTTTGGTTCATACCGGGTGTGAAACACGCGAGGTAAACGTTACACAAAGCTACGCCACAAAGGCCGTGCTTTGATCATCACCACAAGACTTTGCTTTTCAACAGAAGCCTCGATCAATTGCCACTTAGGCATGCCAAACAGGCAATTCACTCCATGCGTTTGATATCCATCAATATATAACCCCTGAGCTCGTACGTCTCAGAGAAGGGCGTTAAGCAAGAGAATAAATTCTCCGCCGCCAAACAGATATATATTTAATAGAGATCAATCACACGGACTAAAATCCAATGTCAGACACACAGTCCATTTACAAGTCCGTTCTGGGTCTGAACGAAACCGGAGGCACCTAGTACCCCGCATATCCTTCGATCTCCAAGTATGTCTGGATGATCACCAACTGTTTCCATCTTCTTGGGTGTACAGCCCAATCAAGATCATCAGTAATTACCCAAACGACGTGAAGACCTCCGGTCTTCGACCATCGTCTTCATCTTCGACTTATCGTCGTATCAGTTATTCAGAATGGGATAAACCCGGTCTTTCCGAATAACTCGCGTATATTTTATATAAGTGCTACACAAACACAACATACGCCTCATTCCAATTCATCAGTCACTAACCGCAAATTAATCAAGAGAATAATTCCCCAAATATTAACCCCGAAGGCCGAAACCAACATCAGATCAATATCCAGAAAACCATTCTGCTTGGCTAACCGACAGTTAGTTTCTAAATTTCACGTTCATAGGGAAAGGTTCCCATTAATTTTATCAAAGATAAATTCCTGGAATTTATTCTTTAATCTACTTTTGAATTTCGATTCAACTAGTCGGGATTAACGAAACTTACCGAAGTAATCATTTGTTTTAATTTCCCAATCCCAACCTATTCATCCCATGAAGTAAAACTGGTAATACTTCATATCTAACACCACGGTGTTATCGGTAAACTCAATTACCATTTCACGTTCAGATCTAATTAAAGATTTGACTATCGCCTGGAGCAAAACTGGTGGTACTCCATTTTCGATCTTTTCAATCTAATTAAAGATTCATTAAAACTCTACTTAGTTTTAATCGTTAACTGGGTTAAAGAATCAGTGTCATTTAAAACACAGTTCACGATAAACCCAAAATCACATTCCATTAATTATCGGGTTAAAGAACAAGTGTTATTTAAAACACTGTTCACGATAAACCCAAAAATCAATACCAATTCAATTCCAATTAAATATTATTCAATTGGTACATTTCATTAAATCTAAATAAAAAGATTTAATCTTTTCACAACTGGGTTCAAGAACAGTGTTAGTGAAGACACCATTCACGACAAACCCAAATCACATTTGATATTCAATACTAGGCTCTGAATAGAAAATATATCGGCTTATATTCAATATCAAATTCTACGACTAACAAATGCCGTATTGGAAATAACGATATAAATATATATATCTTTCAAATTTCCATAACAACATCTGTATAATCACGAATTCCAACATCGAAATATTCCGAAGACAATTTTGATTCAAATCCACTCCAATGCAATCATTGGAAATTTTGGTTATTTTCAAAACCCTTTTCAAATTCAATTTATTTATTTAAAAATAAATAGAATTATAATTCTAGTTCAAAACTAGTTCATTTCGATAAAAATCTATTTTTATCTTTTCAAATATGGAGTTTTTCATCCCAAATCTTCACAAATCATTTCTTATGATTTTACACAAATTATTACTATTTTTAATAATTTTATCAAGGCCCGTACAGTCGATTTCCATCAACGGTCATCGAACTGCACTTACAGCGACCTTTTTCGAATTTGATTTGGACGTATCTCCAAATCCAACCGTTAGATTTTGAATTTCTAATATTCGTTAGAAAGCTCTTTTCGATACGAACCCAACGGTTCCGGTTTTAGGAGAATCCGACGATCGGATCTCCCGTAATGTCCGTTTGAAATCAATGGTCGAAATTCGCGAACTGCCGCGGCGCGGCGCGTTCTATTCAGGCCATTATATTATATATATAATATATATATAATATATTTCGTCGATTTCTATTTAAAACGAATTATATAAATAGTTTTAAATTCGTTTCAAAAGCAATTTCAACTTCTATTTCAATTCAAATCAAAATTGAATTCTTCTTTATAAATTCGTTTTAAAATTCATTTCTATTCAATTCAATTTGAATTCATTTCAATTCGCTTTCAATTCAATTTGAATTCGTTTTCAATTCAACTCATTTCGAAATCGTTTTCAATTCAATTCATTTCGAAATCGTTTTCAATTCAATTCATTTCGAAATCGTTTTCAATTCAATTCATTTCGAAATCGTTTTCAATTCAATTCATTTCGAAATCGTTTTCAATTCAATTCATTTCGAAATCGTTTTCAATTCAATTCATTTCGAAATCGTTTTCAATTCAATTCATTTCGAAATCGTTTTCAATTCAATTCATTTCGAAATCGTTTTCAATTCAATTCATTTCGAAATCGTTTTCAATTCAATTCATTTCGAAATCGTTTTCAATTCAATTCATTTCGAAATCGTTTTCAATTCAATTCATTTCGAAATCGTTTTCAATTCAATTCATTTCGAAATCGTTTTCAATTCAATTCATTTCGAAATCGTTTTATATCGATATAAATATCGTTCACGTCTAAATGGCGTCAATCTAATCAACACGGCCTCATAAATTTCTATTTTCGAATATTCTATTTCAAATATTTCTTTTTCAAAATATTATTCTTTATTTTTCAAATTGGAATGAGGCCCAATCAATTACCATATAACGTTAATTATATGGATTTTCATACATCACATGTATATAATAGCATTGAAAAATAATCAACCATCAACCAAAGTGCACTACACTATATAAGCATCAGATATAAATATCTAACGCTTATAACAGTCTGTCAATCAATCGATCGACATATTTAATCAATCAGGATGAGTGAACTTCAAATTTCATCCTAACACCCGTGTGGGGTTTCAAACAATCAAACAAATATTTTATTCGTGCAGTTGGGCGATGTGTAAAATTTATCGTCTCAAACAATGTCCTTCAAATAGGTGTACATAAACAAACCGTCTGGTTTGTAAATGAATATTTATTTTATTCACTTCACGTTAAAAATCATATTTTTAACGACAAAACATTTTATTCCAACATATGAATTTCTATTCAGTTCATTCTTTAAATAAAATGATATTTTTATTTTTCTAACTTATTTTAGAAAATTTCGGCGGCATAACGGCACGATACTAGAAACGGGACAAGGCCTAGCCTTATCCCCGGTCTAGTGAAGGCCCACGCCATTCACACATCAATCAAATCACTTTCGTTATGCAAACCACAAAATTTGGAGTAAGAGTCTAACCTAGCCTTACTCCTTCGCCTTATAACGGCGCACGTCTAATCCTAACCAATTTATCGATTCGATTTTTCACACCACAAACCACATTCAAACCAATATCGCAATCAATCACCAAACAACCAAACAAACAAGTCCATGGTCTGTGGACGATTGTGTCGGGTGCTACTAAGCACCGTCTGCATCCTAGTATATATATATATAACTAGAAAAAGAATTGAAAGGTGAGAAATTCTCACATATAGCTATCCTAGCTCCACGGCACTTCTAATGCAGGAAATCTTCGCCAACTCGCCTTTTGTCGCTTTCGTTGTCCGCTTTCACTACATATGTAAAAATTGAATTTTTACTTCGCTATTCCATATATAAAAATCGAATTTTTATTTCAAAGTTCAATATATAAAAAAAATCGAATTTTTATTTCAAAGTTCAATATATAAAAAAAATCGAATTTTTATTTCAAAATTCAATATATAAAAAAAATCGAATTTTTATTTCAAAGTTCAATACATAAAAATCATATTTTTAATTCGAAGTTCAACATATAAAAATCATATTTTTAATTCGAAGTTCAACATATAAAAATCATATTTTTAATTCGAAGTTCAACATATAAAAATCATATTTTTAATTCGAAGTTCAACATATAAAAATCATATTTTTAATTCGAAGTTCAACATATAAAAATCATATTTTTAATTCGAAGTTCAACATATAAAAATCATATTTTTAATTCGCTATTTCATAGATAAAAATCCAATTTTCACATCATTGAAAATCCTACCTTTCCATAGCTAAAAATCTAATCTTTTCTGTGATAAGAATCATAGCTTTTCTTCTTATAAAAGTCAAGTTTTTCTACTTCTAAAAATCAAGCTTTTCTATAAAAACTGATTTAATAAATTGATTGAACTAAATAAAAAGAAATAAAAACTCACATTTTGCTTTATGAAGAGGGAGGGGATCTTCAGGACGTCGGATTTAAGAGGAGACGAGGGGGGGTTCCTGAGGGGCGTCGGTCTTCAGGTGGGAGGCGGGGAGTGGCTGCGTCAGTTTCTTCGAGGGGGGGGGCTCGGTTTGCGTCGCGGCGCCGCCGCTTGAGGGGGGGGGTCGCGAGAGGGGGGGCTACGCCTGAAGCGGTGCGGTGCGTTGCTCCCTCCTGGAGGCGCGGTGGTCTCGGGGAGGGCGGCGGCTCCTCCCCGCTTCTACGTTTTTTTTTTCTATTTCTTTCTGTATCGATTTATAATTGAGAAAGGGGGGGCCAGAGCGATTTTAAGGAGGAGGGGGGGTTTTCTTTTTTTTTTTTTTTTATTTTATATTATTTAATTTCTAAAAGTTGACTTTTGTATACGACCTCGAAACGAGGCCCACCGCCTGTCGTCCATAGCGTTTCACCCCCATTCTGAACACAATGGGATATGTATCGCAAGCTGATTCGATCGTCTCGATAAGTTTCCGTTGAATTTACATTTAAATCGCTATATTGAATTTTAAACGTACATTTCAAATTACCGGGGTCACATACTAACTAGAAAAATTCCAGAAAAATATTTTCTAGCTTCGTATTGACGATACGGTCCTAACAAAACTAGTTTCGTCGAATTCTGAGACCGTTTGAAAAATGGCCAATTTCCAGTCGATCAAAATCAACTGAACTGGTCAAACGCGTTTTACTTTGCCTCGCTCACATATTGATTCGAAAAATTATGAAATTTGAAACCTAACAACAACTTGACACTGCGGATCTAACAAAAGTGGTTTCGTCGAAATCCGAGGTCGTTTGCAAAATGTCCACTTTTAAGGGCTTGAATTCCATAGCGACTATTCAGAATTTTCAACTGGACATATCTTTTGATTCCCGCTACGAACTTTTGATTTTTCGGATTCGTTGGAAAGATATTATCAATTAGATCCCATTATTCTTGGTTTCACTAAAATCCGGATTGTTTTGCACCCGGTATATTCAATTGAAGTTTGAAATCGAATTATCGAACTACCGCGCCATTTTCAATTCTATTTATAATTATATATAAATATTTATATTCTAACGACGACGTATATAATATATACGTTCTAATTATATTCAAAATAAATTTCTCGTCGATATTATTTAAAATAATTCATTTTAAATAATCAAAATTCGCTAAAATTGCCAATATAAAAATTTTAAACTGGCCCAGATTTTCGGGTTATTACAGTTTGTATGTTGCGTTGATTCTAAACGATTTGGGATTATTGTGGTATAACGATTGGATATTTGCAAGTATGAGATTTATGTTGGAAATTAACAACTAAATGTTTGTAGTGGTTTAATTTAGATTCATGCAAGTATATGATTCATGTTAACAATCATATGTTGTAGTAGTTTATTTGGGATTCATGCAAGAATATGATTCACCATTATGCTAATATGATGTACATACTTTTATGATCATTTTTAGTGTGTAATTGGACTTGACTAAGAACTATGGTTTATATGAATCTATGTTGGAATTGGCAAATCATACTTTTGTATTAGAAACAAAAGTAAGCATTTTTATGAACATGATCAAACTATGTTTGGTGTTATGCCTAGTTGAAATCATATCAAACTATGTTTGGTGTTATGCCTAGTTGAAACCATGTTAGGCCTATGTTGTTATAAAAAATCATATGGTGGTATAGGTAGCGCATAAATTAAGTTAGATTTATATTCCCATTTGCAATTTTACATGAATAGATTAAAAACCATGATTCATGTCTAGGTATGTTTATGTTATGATCATATAAATAGAATGATTCATGTTTAAGTATGTTTATGCCATGATTATATGCTATTACCATGCAAGTTCACATATGCCTAATTCTTATTAATTGGATCGTTATGTTGCAAGTTCATGCGCTCACACTCCCCTTTTTATGTCACTTAGAATGTTTAAACACCATGTTATAAGCCTCCCCTTTTTCATGTGGCTAAGTTGGGTTTAAATGTTAAACCCAACATATGTTATACTTTAGTGAACGTATAAAACGGGGGTAATGACGATGGGGTTAAAACATAGAACATATGTGTTGGCATGTTTGACGCATGCCAACAACCATGAAAAACAATTAAGTGGCATAAATAAATTTTTACCCAATAAAGATGAATCTGAATAATGAGCCGCAAATATTACATATAAAAAGAAAAGAGACAAAATATGTAAGTGTAGAAAATACGATGTGTTTAACCCGAGGTTGGATTGAGTTGTGATGTAATCCTGCCCGGAACCGCCCGGCTATCCAGTAGTCACAACAATACCTATCCAATGTGGGTGGTTTAACACGGAGCTCAATAAGGACCCGAGGTTAGACTGAGTTGTGGCGTAAGACTGCCCGGACCCAACCGGCAACAGGCAGCCACAACAATACCTGTCTAATGTGAGAGGTCAAGGCTTTAATAAGACAATTAAGGCTGAGTCAGGATTGATAGGATTAAGTAAATTAAATTAATACTTAATCAGAATGGAACACGCTAAACTATACAGACTGATTGGAGGTTAGGTTTACAAAACACTTAACCAACTTAGCATGTTGGCTAGAAATAGAAAACCTAGTAGCGGGGGACCCTTGTCAGCAGTAACCCTACAAGGTGTATCAGGATACCCTGAACTAGGCAGGGTGGGGCACGATTACTGGGCTGACTGTAAGAGGTCAAATCGACGGCGGTGGTGCAGCAGTGTAGGTTCTAACGGGGTGCGGGCGTGCACACACTCCGGCGCAGAAAAATAAGGCACTGGGCACCAGTAGCATACCTGTGCATTCTAGGATTGTGTCGGGCCGCCACCATGGGACTTGATACACCCCATGGTGGGACCAGCATAGGTAACTACAACATCGGGGGCCGTAAGACACATGTAACTATGCGAGTAGGAGCCGATCATTAGAAACGAATGGGAACCAGTTTATATGGATGCAGAGATTAATATGGGGTACGATAGTATATTCGACTCTGGACAACTTAACTTAGTTTATGGTGCTTTCCCATTTCCAGTATACACTTATCATACCCAGTTCTTTATTCATAGACTGAATAGTCCTAGACTTACTCAGGCTTTATGTCTGACTCTACTTTTCTTTCGTCTTCTTTTCTTTCGGTTCCCCCTCCCCCCCAGGTCCACAGGGAGGGAATACCGCAGGTTGACCAGCTTTCACATCCAGCTTGAAGAGAAAGAATGTATTGCTTGGATCTTTTTCGTTTTAGACTATGGCTTTGATCAGCAATTATGGGACTTATGCAGTTTATTTATGTTTTCTTTATGCTTCTTTAAATAATGTAATCAAGACAGTTATGAAGATGTTATGTTTTTGGAGGTATTGTAAGACAAATTATGACATGGTTTGTGTAACACGTTGTTTGTTGAAATAAAAGTTGTTGTTGTTTTCCGCTGTTCAAAAATATGTGTTCTTATATCTGTCTTGTATATCTGTGACTTATACTTATAAACCTCCACCAAAATTAGGGCATTCCCTTTGAGAGTGACCCTAACAGAGGTGGGGTGTTTCACTTGGTATCAGAGCATAGGTTTACCAGATAAGATAAAAGTTTTGAAAATTTATTTTCAAAGGAAAATTTAAAGAAGCATTTTTAAAGATAAAATATTATATTTTAAAAAGGCAAAGTCCCCCAAAGCCATAGGTACTATCTTTTATCCTTCGTTTTGAATCTATCCTTTTTGTTTCAGCATGTCCGAAGAACTTAACTTGCCAGAGGGTGTACCAATACCTGGCTGGTTTAGACGATTCTTAGAAGCAAGGGCTACTCAGCCAGGTCCTACCGTTCCTCCTCCCCCAGCTGCAGGAAATCATCCAGCTACAGCAGCACCACTTCCTCCCCCTCCTCCGCGGGGAAATACTTTTGCTATGATATGTAAAGATTTTAAAGCTATGGGAGGAAAGGACTTTCACGAAACCGAGTCCTTCGTGGTGGCCAGGAATTGGCTGAAAGAAACCGAGGACTAATTCGTCATTTTTGAGGTAGAGGATAGGCAGAAGGTACAACTGGCAGTATGGCTACTTAAAGGTGAGGCTTCCTACTGGTGGGAAGTCACTAATGCAGAAAGGCCAATGGAAACATGGGAGGACTTTAGGACAAGGTTTGAGGCCAAATTTCTCTTAGAAGCTGAAAGGAGTCTTCAGTTGGAAAAATTCTTATTTCCTAAGCAAGGGAATATGACAGTCAAAGAGTATGTTAACCAGTTCGATCAGCTGGCTAGGTTCGGACTGGACCTAGTCAACACCCCGCACAAGAAGGCTCTCCGCTTTGTCAAGGGGTTGAATGAGCCATTACACAGTTTGGCCATGACCCATATACCCATTTGAGCTACGTATGAAAGGTTGGTGCAAATGGCATTATTGAACGAAGAAGATAAGGGCAAGAAGGAGACAAAGGCAGAAAGCTCTCAAGGGAAGAAAGAGGGTTTGCAGCCTAAGAAGACAGACTTTAAGAAGGGCGGAAAGACAACAAAGAGAAGAGGAAGTGTAATTTCTGTGGCAAAGTGGGGCATTTAGTGAAAGATTGTCGGAAAAAGAAGGCCAAGATGAATGGTGAGTGCTTTTCTTGTGGTGAGACGGGCCATCTGGCTAAGGATTGCCCAAAGAAGCGAGGGCAGGGGCAGAGGGCTGGATCCACCTCAGGGGCACAAGTACATGCGTTAGAAGCACTGCCTCTGCAACAACGAGGTATAAATACTTCTGTAGAAAGTGTAGTTTATCTTCATGATCACCCAGTTCGCACTTTATTCGATTCTGGCGCATCACATTCCTTTATCTCATCTGCTTTAGTAGAATCTCTGCACCTAGAAGCTAGAATGGTAGAGGATCCCTTAATTGTTTCAAATCCAATTGGGGGCCCAGCTTATTTATCTATGATCTGTGTGGGATTGAAAATTTCTATTCTAAGCATAGAATTTAAATGTAGTGCCTTTGTTTTGGGCTTTTCGGGATATGGTTTGATTTTGGGCATGGATTGGCTATCCAGTAATGGGGCCATCCTTGATTGTGAGAGAAGGGTTGTTAGGCTCCTGACCCAACTCGGCAACACTTTGGAAATTACTTGTAATCCCTCGTATGCGGTTATGCTTAATTATCTTGAATCGTTAGATGCCTCTGTTGAAAGTTTGTAATCGGTTAGAGTGGTCCGGGAATATCCGGATGTCTTCGAAGAGGTGAAGGGCTTACCTCCAAAGCGGGAGATAGACTTCCGCATATATCTTGTAGATAATGCAAAGCCCGTTGCGTTGCCCGTTAGACACATGGCTCCACGGGAAAGGAGGGAGCTCAGTAAATAGATTAAAGAACTTCTAGAGAAGGGGTTCATTAGAAGGAGCATTTCATAATGGGGTGCTCCAGTGGTATTCGCTACAAAGGCGAATGGTTCACTCCGTCTATGTGTTGACTATAGGGAGCTCAACAAACTAACGAAAAAGAATAGGCACCCTCTCCCCAGAATTGATGATCTGTTTGATCAGCTTGTAGGAGCGTCTGTTTTCTCCCAACTCGATTTAGCGATCGGATTTCATCAGCTAAGGGTGGCTGAAGATAGTATCGATAAGACAGCATTCAGAACCCCTGATGGCTTCTTTGAATGGCTTTTCATGCCTTTCGGCTTGACAAACGCACCCGCTTACTTCGTGGACCTAATGAGTAGGGTGTTCAGAGATTTCCTCAATAAGTTCGTAGTGGTCTTCGTAGACGATATCTCGATTTTCTCGAAGAGTGAAGAAGAGCATGCTCAGCACCTAAGGGCAATCATGGAAACCCTGCGAGTCCATCAACTAAAAGCCAAATTCTCCAAATGCCACTTTTGGAGAGAGGAAGTAAGATTTCTTGGACACATAGTATCCAAAGAAGGGTTAACAGTAGACCCGGCTTAGGTAGTAGCGGTGCAGGACTGGAAGACACCAAAGAACGCAACAGAAGTCCGAAGCTTTCTCGGGCTAGCAGGCTTCTATCGGAAATTCATCAGAGACTTTGCAAAGATATCAGCTCCGCTCACAAAGTTGACCAAGAAGAATCTAGTGTTCAATTGGGACTTGGATTGCGAGTTTACTTTCCAACGACTAAAAAGGGCTCTTACAACAGCCCCAGTTCTGACGTTGCCAGATGGAAGCAAGATGTTCACAGTCTATACAGATGCATGTGGGACAGGGCTAGGCGCCGTCTTAATGCAAGAAGGAAGGGTAGTAGCTTATGGCGGGAGACAATTGAAAGTGCATGAAAAGAACTACCCGACCCACGATCTTGAGTTAGCTGCCATCGCCTTTGCACTCAAGTCTTGGCGACACTATTTCCTAGGTGAGAGGTTCGAACTTTACACTGACCATAAATCGTTGAAGTATCTTTTCTCGTAGAAAGATCTTAACTTGAGGCAACAGAGATGGATGTAGTTTCTTGCCTCATACGATTTCGAGATCTCCTACACTTCGGGCAAAGGCAACGTAGTGGCAGACGCGTTGAGCCGAAAGAAACTAACCCTAAGCCCGTTGTTTGTTGAAAGACAAAGCCTAGAGTTTATAGCCAGCTTTGACTTTAGGCCCTCCTCCGATTTTATACCAGGCTTGCTAGCATCTCTCGAAATACGCCCGACTTTAGTGGACTCAATAGGGACAGCACAACGTGAAGACCCTCAGCTTGTGGAAATGATTGATAGGCTAATTATGGGTGAGACTTCAAGTCACCTCAACAGATACTTCATCGACGACAAGGGTTGGCTAAGGCGAGACGGAAGACTATGCGTCCCACAGACAAGGGATTTAGTAAATACGGTTCTCGAGGAAGCACATCACTCCAAGATGACGATACACCCAGGCGGGGATAAAATGTACAAGGACATAAAGAGGACTTTCTTTTGGAACGGCATGAAGAAGGACGTGGCAGATTTCATTTCTAAGTGTATGGTGTGCCAACAGGTTAAGGCGGAACAGAAAAAGCCTGGCGGTCTGCTCCATCCTCTAGAGGTCCCACAGTGGAAGTGGGATAGTATCTCAATGGACTTCATTGATGGGCTGCCTAGGTCTAGAAGAAGCAACACTAGCATTTGGGTAATAGTGGATAGGCTTACTAAAACGCCCACTTCTTACCTGTCAAGAGTAAAAGAACTGCTTCATCGCTAGCATCTCTTTACCTCAAGGAAATTGTTCGACTCCATGGAATACCGTCCAGCATTGTTAGTGACCGAGACCCTATCTTCACAAGTGAGTTTTGGCGGAGTCTGCAAGAAACAGTATGCACACAGTTATGCTTAAGCACAGCCTATCATCCCCAAACCGACGGCCAGACAGAAAGAGTGAACAGAGTTTTGGAGGACCTTTTAAGACTGTGCGTCCTTGACTTCGGAGGGACGTGGGAAGATCATCTTCCTTTAGTAGAATTTGCCTACAACAACAGCTACCAAGCAACCATCAGAATGGCGCCCTTCGAAGCTTTATATGGAAGACCGTGTCGATCGCCCACTTGTTGGTGGGAGTCTACTGACAAGCTCATACTTGGACCGGATATGATCCGAGAGACTTCAAAAAAAGTAGATTTAATATGGAGAAGGATGAAGACAGCCCAAGACAGACAAAAATCCTACGCCGACAAGAGGAGGACCGACCTTGAATTTGAGGTTGGGGACAGAGTTTTTCTTAAGGTATCTCCGCTAAGGAACGTTGTTCGTTTTGGAACCACAGGAAAGCTAGCACCAAGGTTCGTAGGGCCATTTCCTATCATCGAGAAAATTGGGAAAATGGCCTATATATTAGAGCTACCCGAAAAATTGGCCAGAGTTCACAACGTTTTCCATGTTTCGCACCTCCGAAAATGTCTACATGAATCTGCTGAAGTGGTAGAGCCAAATATTCTAGAAGAAGCTGAAGTGGAACGCGAAGCAACCGTGAGGAAAGTTCCAACCCGCATATTAGGAACGGAAGTAAAGAAGCTACGCAACCGCGAAGTCAAGCTCGTCAAAGTTCAGTGGAGCGACACCGAGGGAGACGCAACTTGGGAAACTGAATCTAGAATACGCGCAGCCTACCCTTTTCTTTTCAAGGGTACATCTTTGATCTTTCTTTTTCCTTAAGTTGCGCTTTTATCTATCTTTTTAGGTATATCTCCTCGACCTTATCTTTTAGGAAGAAACCCTTTGGATGAAAACATGTAATTGGAACATGTTATGGATGATGGTTGCAAGTGGTTGCAAGTGATTGCCAGTGGTTGCTCATGGTTGCATATACACACACAACCTAGGTTTTAGATCGGCTCAGTCACTTCATATTGCATATGCATAAATGTATTTATGTTCGTATATGGTTGAAGTTTAATGTGTTGTCATATGGATGTTGCATTTATATGAATGGTTGAGCACTTATGTAAAATCATGATTAGGAGGATTTGCATACATAATGGATTCATGGCATGGCACTTACATAATTTTCATTTAGGAGGTCAACTGAATCAGTAGACTGACTGATTTTGCATTAGATAAGTACATGTACACACACTTCGCATGTGATCATGAAGCATTAGAAGTCTTTTAAGGACAATGGATGCTCGTGTTTGATGGATGAGTAGATGGATGTTTGGATGTTAGGACATACATTCTTCCTGAACTTGAAGATTTCGGGGACGAAATCCTTTTAAGTGGGGGAGAATGTAACACCCCGTGTATTCTTTAACAGTGAAATTCACAAATTAAAGTATAATTAATTTCAAATCAAAGAATTAAGGGAAACGGGATAAGCCATTGCGTTCGTCTCGGAATTCTGTTTGAAATAGAGTCCGAGTTTGCGTAAAACGGACTCCGTATGAAGAAGATATGGCCTCTGGAAGTTTCAGAATTCAGTTTCAACTTCAAACAGACCAAAACAGCTTAGAAAACAAGTTTAAAATTCAAAAATCGGGCCGGATTGGAAAGGGCGGGAATTTTCCCGCCCCAGACACCCAGGTCGACTGGGTAGTCGACCTGGGCTACCCAGGTCGACTGGGTAGTCGACCTTGGGCACCCAGGTCGACTACATAGTCGACCTGGGGGTCGACTACATAGTCGACCTGGGGGTCGACTGGGGGGTCAACCTGGCCCCTGAGCCAGGTCGAACCCAGCCCCCCTGGCTGGCCTGGTCTGTGTTTGGTCGATTTTCTGACCCTTGCCTTGTCACTAGGGCTAGGTGTCAGCTCCTGGTTGGTCTCTCCTTCAATCGAACGGCTATTATTAAACCTAGCTCCATTGACGGTCTAAATCAACTCAAAAACTCTATAAAAAGGACCTAAGACCCACCCTAATACACACAAACAAAAATGGAGATGAGGCCGTCATGCTACTGAGGAGAGACTAGGAATAGCCGTCAGAAATTGAGAGACAATTAGGAGATAATTCGAAAGCTTAAAGCAACGTCAATTAAAATAAAAGCAACGCCTACAACAAAGGATAGCATCTCCAAATTCAGAATTTAGATTCCTGAATTGAAGATTCATCATACGTTGTAAGTAGAGTGCTGTTCCGATGTGAATAACTAATTGCATTTGATTTGTGTAAAATGAGAAATAGAATTGTAATCGATTTGTGGTGATAATAATCTATGTTTGTATGTTGCGTTGATTCTAAACGATTTGGGATTGTTGTGGTATAACGATTGGATATTTGCAAGTATGAGATTTATGTTGGAAATTAACAACTACATGTTTGTAGTGGTTTAATTTAGATTCATGCAAGTATATGATTCATGTTAACAATCATATGTTGTAGTAGTTTATTTGGGATTCATACAAGAATATGAATCACCATTATGCTAATATGATGTACATACTTTTATGATCATTTTTAGTGTGTAATTGGACTTGACTAAGTACTATGGTTTATATGAATCTATGTTGGAATTGGCAAATCATACTTTTGTATTAGAAACAAAAGTAAGCATTTTTATGAACATGATCAAACTATGTTTGGTGTTATGCCTAGTTGAAACCATATCAAACTATGTTTGGTGTTATGCCTAGTTGAAACCATGTTAGGCCTATGTTGTTATAAAAAATCATATGGTGGTATAGGTAGCGCATAAATTAAGTTAGATTTATATTCCCATTTGCAAGTTTACATGAATATATTAAAAACCATGATTCATGTCTAGGTATGTTTATGCTATGGGCATATAAATAGAATGATTCATGTTTAAGTATGTTTATGCCATGATTATATGCTATTACCATGCAAGTTCACATATGCCTAATTCTTATTAATTGGATCGTTATGTTCAAGTTCATGCGCTCACACTCCCCTTTTTATGTCACTTAGAATATTTAAACACCATGTTATAAGCCTCCCCTTTTTCATGTGGCTAAGTTGGGTTTAAATGTTAAACCCAACATATGTTATACTTTAGTGAACGTATAAAACGGGGGTAATGACGATGGGGTTAAAACATAGAACATATGTGTTGGCATGTTTGACGCATGCCAACAACCATGAAAAACAATTAAGTGGCATAAATAAATTTTTACCCAATAAAGATGAATTTGAATAATGGGCCGCAAATATTTACATATAAAGAGAAAAGAGACAAAATATGTAAGTGTAGAAAATACGATGTGTTTAACCCGAGGTTGGATTGAGTTGTGATGTAAACCTGCCCGGAACCGCCCGGCTGTCCAGTAGTCACAACAATACCTATCCAATGTGGGTGGTTAAACACGGAGCCCAATAAGGACCCGAGGTTAGACTGAGTTGTGGCGTAAGACTGCCCGGACCCAACCGGCAACAGGCAGCCACAACAATACCTGTCTAATGTGAGAGGTCAAGGCTTTAATAAGACAATTAAGGCTGAGTCAGGGTTGATAGGATTAAGTAAATTAAATTAATACTTAATCAGAATGGAACATGCTAAACTATACAGACTGATTGGGGGTTAGGTTTACAAAACACTTAACCAACTTAGCATGTTGGCTAGAAATAGAAAACCTAGTAGTGGGGGACCCTTGTCAGCAATAACCCTACAAGGTGTATCAGGATACCCTGAACTAGGCAGGGTGGGGCACGATTACTTGGCTGACTGTAAGAGGTCAAATCGACGGCGGTGGTGCAGCAGTGTAGGTTCTAACGGGGTGCGGGCGTGCACACACTCCGGCACAGAAAAATAAGGCACTGGGCACCAGTAGCATACCTGTGCATTCTAGGATTGTGTCCGGTCGCCACCATGGGACTTGATACACCCCATGGTGGGACCAGCATAGGTAACTACAACATCGGGGCCCGTAAGACACATGTAACTATGCGAGTAGGAGCCGATCATTAGAAACGAATCACTTCACCCTGATTATGGGGTGCCTGTTGGGAACAATTTTATATGGATGTAGAGATTAATATGGGGTACGATAGTATATTCGACTCAAGACAACTTAACTTAGTTTATGGTGCTTTCCCATTTCCAGTTTACACTTATCATACCCAATTCTTTATTCATAGACTGAATAGTCCTAGACTTACTCAGGCTTTATGTCTGACTCTACTTTTCTTTCGTCTTCTTTTCTTTCGTTTCCCCCTCCCCCCCCCCCCAGGTCCACAGGGAGGGAATATCGTAGCTTGACCAGCTTTCACATCCAGCTTGAAGAGAAAGAATGTATTGCTTGGATCTTTTTCGTTTTGGACTATGGCTTTGATCAGCAATTATGGGACTTATGCAGTTTATTTATGTTTTCTTTATGCTTCTTTAAATAATGTAATCAAGACAGTTATGAAGATGTTATGTTTTTGGAAGTATTGTAAGACAAATTATGACATGGTTTGTGTAACACGTTGTTTGTTGAAATAAAAGTTGTTGTTGTTTTCCGCTGTTCAAAAATATGTGTTCTTATATCTGTCTTGTATATCTGTGACTTATACTTATAAACCTCCACCAAAATTAGGGCATTCCCTTTGAGATTGACCCTAACGGAGGTGGGGTGTTTCATATAATAATAGCCAAAACCACCAAGCCTAAATAACTAATATATATAATAACCAAGACTGATAAACGGTTTATAATTGCAACCAAGCAGCCAACAATTTATTTTCATGATAAAATAAATTTTTAAGCGAGATTTACTCACCTGATTCCCATTTGTGGAATATCCAAATAAATCCCATTTGATTCCATTTCGATGTGCTTACGAACTTACTCGAATCATCTCAACCAAATTTATCCTACACCTATGATTATTTATTTTTGTCACTGATTATGCTATTATTTATTTAAATTATTTATTTAAAACAAATAAATAATTTATCCTATGTATTTAAATTATGTGAAGGTGTATACCTTTCTGTCTCGGCCAATTTTGTTTCTCCTTTGTTGTACCAATTCGAACTCAATACCCCTGCTTGAACCCAATAACCACCATTTACGCCCCTGCGAGCTCCCCAATCACCACCACAATCGCCGTCCATTTTGAGAGCACCTCCCCTTTCAATGTCGCATCCTGGACCGGGCCTACAGCTTGAAGAAAGCCATGACAAATTGCACCATCAACTTCAATGTAATGCCCATTCAACCCATTATAGTTGCCCTTCAAAACACAGTCCAGTTCTTCCCAAAAAAGAAGAAAAAACACTTACTATAGAACTCCAACCACTATTTCATTCAAACTCGACCTCCCCCTTTTTACTGCGTTCCAAGCCTTACTCCACAGTTAAAAGCGATCTGCTCACTCCAGTAAAACAATTGATTTTTTTTATTTCCATTGTCGAGATCCTTCAACCAACCCCTACAATCACCCAATCGCTCGAAACCAAACATCGGTTTCAGAAATCGTACCCTACCTCAACTCTAAACTGCGAGCATCTTCCTTCCACCCGTACTCCTTGCGCAAGCGTTCTAGCTGTCGAGTTTGGTTTCTTGAAGACATCAGGATCCCAAGTCGCGAACTCCCATTTTGATTTCCTTTTTTTTAAACCATGGATCGATTTTCGAATCACTGACATAAGAAAAAGGACGATGGAAGAATGGAAAAAGGAAGAATTGAATTTGAGTGGAGCGCAGACAATTTAAAGCTTTCGAGCTTGATCTAACTTTAAAGAGGAACAACTTAATTTCCTTTTTTTCATTGAGAAGAGAGAAAAGAAATGGAGAATTGTTTTCACTGGTTTAAGAAGAATGAGGAAAATATACAACGCATCAAGTGGTTATATAGTGCAAAGCGGAGACAGAAGTACATGGCATTAATTTTTTGTCTCTGTGATATTGAAAGTAGAAGACCATTTTTTCCTACTCGAGGAAACAAATTAGGTCTGCGCCATTAATGGTTAGGTCGACTTCATTAATCATAGGTTGGCTGAAGTGATGTGTAATAACTCGGAAAATGTGAACCAATTTAAAATTTGTAAATTTGGTTATTGTCAAAGAATTTGAACAATTGAAATAGCATATTTCAATGAAATAAAGAATTGGGGATAGTAAGGCAGTTTGAAAATTGAATACAAACTTTGTCTGATTGTACCGGGTGGAAAATATAACGGATTTTAGCGAAACTGAAAATATTTAAATTTGTTTAGGAATACCTTTCTAATGAATCTGAAAAATCGAAGTTTCATAACGGGAATCAAAAGTTGTGGCCAAATGAATTTTCAGAAAGGTCGCTATATAGCATATATAGCCCTTGAAAATAGATATTTTGCATACGACCTCGGAATTCGACGAAACCACTTTTGTTGGGTCCGGGATGTCAAATTATTGCTAGGTTTCAAATTTCATAATTTTTGAAGCTAGTATGTGAGCGGGGCAAAAGAAAATGTGATTGGTCAATTTCTGTTAAAATGGATCGACCTGAAAATGGACATTTTGCATATGAGCTCAGAATTCGACGAAACCAGTTTTGTTTGGACCGTATCGTCAAAACAAAGCTAGATTTATTTTTCTGGAATTTTTCGATTCAGTTTGTGGCCCTGGCAAATTGAAATGTATGTTCAAATTGAATATAAAATGTTTTATACTTTAATTTGAAAAATAACTGACTGTACAAGTCGGATTGGCCAACGTAAATATCCCATTGTGTCCGGAATGGGGGTATTTAGCTAGGGGCGACAGTCGTTGGGTCGAAATTGGTGTACGTTGGCCAAAAAGGGTATTATAGGAATTTAAAAATATTATAAATTAGAAAATATCTTCTATTTTCTCTCACTTCAAAAAAAAAATCGATCGGCCCCCTGAACGAACGACGGAAATCGTTTGAAACCTTTCTCCCCCGATCGTCGTCGCCACAGCCAATATCGCCACCGCCTCCAGTTGACAATTTTGATCGCCTTCCTCCCCTCTTCAAATCAAAACAAGCCTCGTCAGAAACCGTGCAGTATTCGCGTCGAATTTCCTCGAGGAAGTTCGCCCCTTTCTGCCGTCGCCGTGCCTCGCTGGAGCCGCTGAGTTCGCCGCCACCACCGTCGATAGGAAGCTGGTTCGTAGCCCTTCGACGCCGTGTAGTCTGATCGGGACAACGAGGTACGGTTTTGATTTAAAATCAATACCTAATTTCGAAGCTTTGCAAACCCTTCTGATTTAAATTTCTGAATTGAAAATAACACTTTTAAGTGGTGCAAAACTTTGAAAAATCATATCTTTTTAGTGTGTTAACGAAATTCGATGAAACAGGAAACATCGGGACCGCAGGGAGGCTCTCTACCATCTAGCAGAAGCCACAGATTTTTCTGATCTTCCTACGATTTTTAGCCCTGCAAAAACCAATGTGAGGAATCTAAACTAAATTGTGTGAATGGAATCGTGTTGTATAAATTATATAAGCGAAGTGTAAATTATATACGTATTGTGTACCTCCTGTACATGTGTTGTATAAGTTATATTAGCAATGTATAAATTATACAAGCGTTGAATGAAACATATATGCTTTGAATTGTGATGAAATGCAAGTGAATTATAGAAATAATATATATATATATATACTCCCCTCGTCCACAGACCATGGACGATATTTATTGCTTGTGATTGGCGTGATATTATATGGTATGACGAATGGTTGGAAATAATTGTTTGTGGTTGATATGTGGTTGAAAAATACCTTTGTGGTTGAAAAATACCCTCTTGTGGTTGAAACAAATTAGAATAGGATTGTAGAAATGAAAATAAAACATGTCGCTTGCGTGCGAACTAGATGCATGATCCCCATTGTCAAAAACCGCGAGGTTTTAAGGTAGAGCGAGGAGCCGTACTAGGGACGGTCCCGGTTTTAACTACCCTGTCGTTATGCTGCCGAAATTTTCTGAAATATTCATGTGTTAGAATAATTTTCATTTGTTGAAATTAATTACATATGTTGAAACCAATATTCATGTGTTGAATTGAAATTCATTCGTTGAGTTGAAATTCATGTGTTGAATATTATTCGAATTTAAACAAATAGATTTAACAACAAAAATCACATTTTTATATATATACAAACTATAGAGAATATTCATGTGTTGAATTGAAATTCATTCGTTGAGTTGAAATTCATGTGTTGAATATTATTCGAATTTAAACAAATAGATTCAACGATAAAAATCACATTTTTATATATATACAAACTATAGAGAATATTTATGTGTTGAATTGAAATTCATTCGTTGAGTTGAAATTCATGTGTTGAATATTATTCGAATTTAAACAAATAGATTTAACGATAAAAATCACATTTTTATATATATACAAACTATAGAGAATATTCATGTGTTGAATTGAAATTCATTCGTTGAGTTGAAATTCATGTGTTGAATATTATTCGAATTTAAACAAATAGATTCAACGATAAAAATCACATTTTTATATATATACAAACTATAGAGAATATTCATGTGTTGAATTGAAATTCATTCGTTGAGTTGAAGTTCATGTGTTGAATGTTATCGTATTTTAAAATAAAATGAATAGACAATAAAAACTACATCTTTATTGTGAATATGAAGTGTTAAAAACATTCACTTGTTGAATAAATATTTTTGATGATAAAAATATTTCTTTTATCATGTATACGCTTTGATAAAAATACACACATGTCGAAATAAATAATAGTTTGCTAGAAATACTATTATTAGTTTTGTTCTGCATATTTATACATGTGTTGAACAGGGAAATGGATTAGCTGTAGAGTAAAGAAATTATTTGCGTGCCCGACAAATAGGTAAGCCTTGATGAGTTGGCTGCGCAATTTTATTTTTATATCAACTCCTGTGAATGCCATTGGATGCGGAGTGCTGGTTATTCTGTGTGAAATAATAAACATCGCCATAGGATAGTAACAATTAATTTTGAACTACACTACATGGCATACTTCTTGACGATAGGCATACTTCATCATATTCTACATAAGCATTTGGAGCTTGTGTGACGAGATGGAAGATTTACCATACGAGCGAGAGGCTTGTATGGCGATGATTTTATACTATAGGTTGAACTGATGACTGATATGGACTATATAAAATATAACGATAAATTGCCAGATTAATAAAAACCCCACACGAGTCTGGAGTTGACAATAATCACGTCTCTCTAGTCATTAGATATGGCACATGGACTATTTATTTCCACACGGAACGGGGTGACGAGAATTTATTCTCTGGAGTTATTATCTATACACGCTCCCCCGTAAACACCAGAATATATCACTATAAATATGTGGATGCTTTATAGGATTTATTGGGTACCTAACACGGCCCAATAAATTTCCAAACCCCTTCCCGTACAAAGGAGGTTATGGCGAAATTTTTCGAAATATTAAGGCGTTAGTGGAATATTTGAAGTGAAAACGATGTTGAAATTAAAGAATGAACTATATTTATATATATAAATATAAATATAATAGAAAGGAATCGAAGCCGTGCAGTTCGTATTTTAGAATCGTAATTTGAAACGATTAGTACGAGAAATCCGACCATCGGATTTTCCCGAAACCGCAACCGCTGGGTTCGCCGTGGAAATATCTTTCCGACGGCACCAACCTTGTAAAAATCCAACGGTTGGATTGTCTGGAATGTTTAATTCAAATCTGAAGAAAAACAGCGCCAGAATCGATTATATTTATATATAAATATAAATATAATTAAATTAAATTGAATAACGACGCTGTAGTTCGGATTTCGAAACCGTAACTTCAAACGACTAGTATGGAAGATCCGACCGTCGGATTTTCACGAAACTGGAACCGTTGGGCCCACTTTGGCAATATCTTCCCACTGATATAGACTTTGTAGAAATCCAACGGTTAAATTTTCCGATATGTGTAAAACAAATTAGGAAAAAAACAGCGCCAGTGCCACGGCACGACCTGAAACGTCGTTTAATTAAATATGGCCATTTTTAAATAAATAAAAATGGCGAAAAATAGTTATAAAATATTATAAGCAACATAGATTGGAAATAAACCAATTTGGCTTGATTTGTCTGATATTTGATGGTCGTATGTGTTTGACACGAAAATAACACTAAAGAACTGGAATATGAATGTCGAATAATATAACCATGGAAAGAATTGATTTAAATTCTAATTACGTGAATTATTTGAAAAGGCCGAGCTAACCCTCATTTCAAATAATTGATCGAGCGATTCGAATTGGGAAATACAAAGACGATTCAAGACCGACGATCTTCGTATCGGTTGGATGGGCGCTGCTGAGGTTCCTGACTGGAGTAGCTACCGTGAAGGAACGGAAGTAGTAGTCGTCTGAACGTATGTGTTGATTGGACGGAAATACGAGGAATTTGACGCCTCCGGTTTCGTTCAGACCCAGAACGGACTTGTAAATGGACTGTGTGTCTGACATTGGATTTTTTTCTCTACTGATTGATCTCTGTTAAATATATATCTGTTTGGCGGCGGAGAATTTATTCTTTTGCTTAACGCTCTTCTCTGAGACGTACGAGCTCAGAGGTTATATATCGATAGAAATCAGTCGTATGGAGTGGATTGCCTTTGTGGCATGCCAAGATGTTGTGATCAAGGCTTCTATTGCAAAGCAAAGTCTTGTGTTTGATGATCAAAGCACGGCCTACGTAGCCTGGCTTTGTGTATAGCGTGAATTCGCGAGCCTCACACCTCGGTATGAGTTAAAAACGGGATAAGGACTGCAGGGAGAACACGATGTTTCTTTCTAGCTATGGTGGTGTCAGTGACTTACCAGCCCTGACATTTATATCTATTTTTCACCTATGTGGTTGTTGGAATGCGAGGCGCCTCGATTATAGGTCTGTAAGGATCGGGAAACGTGTGTTCAGGAATACTAATCCTCAAACGTAAGAGAGGACCGGCCCTGAAGCATCCAGGGGTTACCCAGAGTGTGTAGTCCTGAGGCATTTGCTAGAATATCTCTAAGCGGAGAGGAGCTTGCCCCTTGCCTCGACTCATGACGGAAATCCAATTTCCAATACGAAATAACAGATTCGATTGTAGAACTAGTATGGCGACATAGTAGATGGTAGCTATGCCGCCTATGATTGATATTTATGATGCTATTCGTTTTTGAAACATATATGCACTAGTAATAATATCAAATGATTTTGCTTTACACGTATTAAGCATATTTGGCCATTATAAGGTAAAACTCTATCCTCCGGCTTGCGTTGCATTGTATGATGGGACTTGAGTCTTATAATGGCTTCATTCTTTTTAAAAGCATTGCGTTGTTTTAAAGAATTTACTTTGTTTTAAATGCACCAGCAATCACTGGAGTAAACCCGTTCCGCGAAAGTGGCGTGGTCCTATGATTTGCTTATTACTGTTGTTTAAACTGTTAAATAGATTTCTCATACCAGTCCCCATGACTGACTCGTTGTTTGTTTCACTTTGCAAACGCGGGTGCCCTTATTTTCACATGGGCAGCTTAGTTCACAGGTGATAGGTTGTTTTTGGCTCTGCACTGTTGCATAGAGTGCATTTTGGCTCATGGCGAGGCTGACTTCACAAAGATGACTTTGACACTTTCCGCCATTATTGTACTCATGTTATGATTCCGCTGTCATATCCATGTAAAATTATTCTATTTATTGTTTTCGCTATTATCCGTTCTCTGCTATGATGATTGATGTGTTATATTCCAATGATTATCCTTAATACCGTCACACGGATTTTGGGATCGTCACAGTTGGTATCAGAGCTTTGGTTAACCTTAGTTCCGGGATCTAACACATTAAACACCTCGTCAGAATAGAATCAGTAGTGTTCTAAGGCGAGTAGCTCATTAGAGAAAGGATTAGCGATGTCCTAGAATGAGCTAAGTAGATTAGCAAAACAATTTGATCAGTACATCATTACCTTTCCTTATGTTCCCCTGCTTTATCATATATGAAAAGTATCAAATATGTGAGCTTGACTCTTTTCTTGCTTATACAATACTCTCTCTGATGGCTACACGAGCAGCAGCAGCTAGAGGAGGTCGTGGAGGCCGAGCAGGAGTAGCAGGAGGACGGGGGAATATCCCCATAGTTGAGGAGGGCCCTATTATTCAGCCACCAGCACCCCAGGACTTTGAGCTAGACAGAGTAGCGAAGAGGTATAGGAACCTGGGGGAAAACCCTTTTCTGGCCTTGGTACAGTGACAGAGGCTATTGCTTGGTTGATGACCTGTGAAAATATCTTTGAAGGCATGGGATTGGGGACCAATAACAAAGCACGACTAGGTATCTGGCTCTTACAGGAGGAAGCAGAGTTGTGGTGGGATGCCATCACCTCAGAAGATGCAGCAGGTACTGTTAGGACCTGGGAGCAATTCAAGGCCATGTTCAATGAGAAGTTTGTACCTGAGCAGGCCTTAGAGAGGATGCGAGAGCAGTTTGCTAATCTCCAGCAGGAAGATCTCTCTATCCAAGATTACCTCAATAAATTCACTCAGTTGTCGCGCTACACTCCAGAGCTTATTATGACCAACAAAGCTAAGAACAAGAGGTTTATATTTGGGCTAAGGCGCAAGTACCATGACAGAGCCATGAGCAACATCAAACTCTCCTTCTCAGAATTAGTGGAAATGGCTTGCAATTATGAAGATATGGATGAAAGACACTCCAACCAAGACCGCGCCAAAAGCCAAGCTGGAAATAAGCGCAAAACTTCAGTAGATCAGCCAGAGTCTAGCATTACAGCGGCCGCTACTCAGAAACCTCGAAAGATACCGAAAGGTTATTGCTACAACTGCGGGAAGTCAGGACATTTTTCTAATGTGTGCAAAGCCCCGAGGAAGATAAAGGAAAATCCAGACCACAGCTCAGCTGAATGCTACAACTGCCATAAGAAAGGGCACTATAGCAGGAATTGTCCTCTGAAGCAGAATGCACAAGTGGCTCATGTGTATGGTGGGGAGACCCCGCCAGCTATCACCGATGGATCAGGTAAACCCAACGTCTTGGGAGGTACCCTTGCAATTAAAAATATTCCTGTCTCTGTACTTTTTGATACTGGTGCATCACATAGCTTCATTTCTAGTAATATTGTTCACAAGTTAAAATTGAACCCAAGGAAGCTTAAGGAACCAATTAAAGTTCAAAATCCGATAGGAGGGTCTACTATTCTCGGCTCATATTGTAATGTACCCGCCTCATATTCTTGTTATCGATTTCCTTTTAAAGTAATTGTCATGGACCTTTCTGAATTTGATATTATACTGGGGCTGGACTGGTTGACAAAATATAAGGCCGAAGTTAGATGTGCCGAGAGAATTGTTAAAGTCGAAACGAAGCTTGGACCTATATATATACCATGCCATGGCTCAGAAATTAATAAAACAGAATTTTGGTCTTCTTTAGAAGTTACTCCCCCTTCATTAGAAAAGATACCGGTTGTTAAAAACTACGCGGATGTGTTTGAAGAAGTAGAAAACTTACCGCCGCAAAGAGAAATTGAATTTAGAATAGATCTAGTTCCTAACACCCAACCAGCAGTACATCCAATTAGAAGGATGGACCCGAAAGAAAAAGAAGAGTTAGGTAGTCAAACTCGAGAATTGCTTTGGAAAGGTCTGATCAGACCGAGCTTCTCAGCTTGGGGAGCAGCAGTGGTATTTGTCCCGAAATCAGACGGTACTCTAAGACTTTGTGTTGATTACCGAGATCTCAATAAGTAGACACTGAAGAACAAATATCCCTTGCCTCGGATAGACGATCTGTTGGATCAATTAAATGGGGCAACAGTATTCTCCAGAATGGACCTAGCTACAGGTTTCCATCAATTTTGTATAGCCGAAGACTGTGTTCCTTTGACAGCCTTTAGGGGTCCCGATTTATTCTACGAATGGTTAGTAATGTCGTTCGGCTTGTGTAACGCTCTGGCATACTTCATCGATCTTATGAACAGAGTGTTCCGGGGTGTATTGAATAAATTTGTGCTAGTCTTCATCGATGACATTTTAATATACTCCAAGTCGGAAGGCGAGCATGCAAAACATTTAGAACAAGTGTTGAAAATTCTGAGGAGAAATGTCTTGAAAGCTAAATTTTCTAAGTGTGTCTTCTGGCAAGATGAAGTTAAGTTCCTAGGCCATGTGGTATCAAAGGATGGGATTGCTGTAGATCCAAGTAAAATTACAGCGATTCAGAACTGGAAACAGCCTACTACCCCCACAGAAGTTCGAAGTTTCCTTGGATTGGCTAGTTACTATCGGAAATTCGTTCAGGATTTTTCAAAGATATCTGGTGTATTGACAAAGCTTACAAAGAAGCATGAGAAATTCAAATGGACTCCTGAATGTGAAGAAGCTTTCCAGGAGCTGAAACTGAAATTGACAACTGCTCCAGTATTGACAATTATAGAAGGCAACCAAGACTTGACTGTATGGACAGATGCTTCTATTAGAGGGCTAGGCGTAGTATTAATGCAAAAAGGCCAAGTGGTCGCTTATGACAGCTGTCAGCTGAAGCCGCATGAAAGAAACTATGCTACTCATGATCTTGAGTTATTAGCTATCGTGTTTGCTTTAAGGATCTGGAGGCATTATTTATTGGGCGAGAAGTTCGAACTATTTACCGATCATCAATCCTTGAAATATCTATTCACTCAGAAAGATCTAAACTTGAGACAACAGCGTTGGTTATAATTCCTTGCAGCATACGATTTTGAGATTCTATACACTCCATGGAAAGCCAATGTTGTAGCAGATGCGCTCAGCAGAAAGAATGAAATCATCGCCAGTTTTGTCATCACGTCTTCATTAATTGACAGGATCTCGACCCTTCAGAAAGACGATGAATTTATTCAAAGAATCAGTCAGAGAGTCAAGGAGGGTGAATCCACAAGTTTCTGACTCGATGACAATGGAGTTCTTAGGTTGAAGGGCAGGATTTGCATCCCAAATCTTCCAAGGCTTCGAAGAGAAATACTTGACGTGTGTCATAAGTCCAAACTCAGCATCCATCCCGGTGTGAGAAAAATGTATAACGATATCAAGCACACACTCTGGTGGAGAGCTTTGAAAAGAGATATTTCATTATATGTTAGCAGATGCTCCACTTGTCAGCTAGTTAAGAGAGATCAGCAGAAATTGGCTGGACTATTACAACCATTAGAAATTCCAGGATGGAAGTGGGAGCAGATTTCGATGGACTTCGTTGATGGCTTGCCTCGAACTAAGAAAGGAAACGACAGTATATGGGTGATCGTAGATCGCTTCACGAAGACTGCCCATTTCATACCTGTCCGATCCAACAGAACGGCTCAAAGTTTAGCACATATTTACTTCAAAGAAATAGTTAAACTACATGGAGTGCCGCTCAATATAGTCAGTGACAGAGATCCCCTATTTACTAGCAAATTCTGGGAAGCATTCCAGACAGAATTGGGAACCAAATTGAATCTAAGCACCGCTTATCACCCTCAGACAGACGGCCAAACTGAGCGGGTGAATAGACTTCTAGAAGATTTACTACGGGCTTGCGTTATCGATTTTGGAGGCTCATGGGAAGATCACTTACATTTAGCTGAATTCTCTTATAACAATGGCTATCAAGCAAGTTTGGGAATGTCTCCATTTGAAGCGTTATACGGTAGACCGTGCAGATCTCCCGCATGTTGGGTAGAACCTGGCAACAGACTTGTGTTAGGGCCCGATATGATTCGAGAAACATCAGATAAAGTCGATTTCATTAAGAAGCGATTGAAAACCGCACAAAGCCAACAGAAAAGTTATGCTGATGCGAGAAAAAGAGACTTATCATTTGTCGTTGGCGATTATGTTTATTTAAGAGTTTCTCCAATGAGGGGAGTAATCAGATTTGGCAAGACTGGGAAGTTGGCATCGAGATTTATTGGTCCCTTTCCTATTCTTGAACGGATTGGAACTCTGGCATATAGGGTTTCATTACCTGATTGGTTACCTGGTGTACATGATGTGTTCCATGTGTCTCAACTCAGAAAACATGTTCATGATCCGGATCTTGTTGTAGAAGAAGCAGCGCAACAGGATATAGACATAACTCCAGAATTAGCGCTCAGAAGAGAGCCATTAAAGATCGTTGGCAAAGAAACTAAAGAGCTAAGGAGCAAAAAGATTCATTTAGTTAAAGTGCAGTGGAGTAGTGATCCTAGAGACTGTACTTGGGAGACTGAGGAAAGCAATAAACAAGCCTACCCCAAATGCAGAGTGGACATCTCTGACTAACTCCGGTGCAAGGTACCTTTACAATACTTTGCATTTACATTTTGTTTCCTACTTTGTTGTTAATTCCTTTTCGAGGACGAAAAGTTTTAAGTGGAGGAGATTGTAATAACCCGGAAAATGTGAACCAATTTAAAATTTGTAAATTTGGTTATTGTCAAAGAATTTGAACAATTGAAATAGCATATTTCAATAAAATAAAGAATTGGGGATAGTAAGGCAGTTTGAAAATTGAATACAAACTTTGTCTGATTGTACCGGGTGGAAAATATAACGGATTTTAGCGAAACTGAAAATATTTAAATTTGTTTATGAATACCTTTCTAACGAATCTGAAAAATTGAAGTTTCATAACGGGAATCAAAAGTTGTGGCCAAATGAATTTTCAGAAAGGTCGCTATATAGCATATATAGCCCTTGAAAATAGATATTTTGCATACGACCTCGGAATTCGGCGAAACCACTTTTGTTGGGTCCGGGATGTCAAATTTTTGCTAGGTTTCAAATTTCATAATTTTTGAAGCTAGTATGTGAGCGGGGCAAAAGAAAATGTGATTGGTCAATTTCTGTTAAAATGAATCGACCTGAAAATGGACATTTTGCATATGAGCTCAGAATTCGATGAAACTGGTTTTGTTGGGACCGTATCGTCAAAACAAAGCTAGATTTATTTTTCTAGAATTTTTCGATTCAATTTGTGGACCTGGCAAATTGAAATGTATGTTCAAATTGAATATAAAATGTTTCATACTTTAATTTGAAAAATAACCGACTGTAACAGTCGGATTGGCCAACGAAACATATTCCATTGTGTCCGAAATGGGGGTATTTAGCTAGGGCGACAGTCGTTGGGTCAAAATTGGTGTAGTTTGGCCAGAAAGTGTATTATAGGAATTTAAAAATATAATAAATTATAAAATATCTTCTATTTTCTCTCACTTCAAAAAAAAACGATCGGCCCCATGAACGAACGACGGAAATCGTTCGAAACCTTCCCCCCCCCCCCCCCGATCGCCGTCGCCACAGCCAATATCGCCGCCGCCTCCAGTTGACAATTTTGATCGCCTTCCTCCCCTCTTCAAATCAAAACAAGCCTCGTCAGAAACCGTGCAGTATTCGCGTCGAATTTCCTCAAGGAAGTTCACCCCTTTCTGCCGCCGCCGTGCCTCGCTGGAGCCGCCGAGTTCGCCGCCACCACCGTCGATAGGAAGCTTGTTCGTAGCCCTTCGACGCCGTGTAGTCTGATCGGGACAACGAGGTACGGTTTCGATTTAAAATCAAAACCTAGTTTCGAAGCTTTGTAAACCCTTCTGATTTAAATTTCTGAATTGAAAATAACACTTTTAAGTGTTGCAAAACTTTGAAAAATCATATCTTTTTAGTGAGTTAACGAAATTCGATGAAACAGGAAACATCGGGACCACAGGGAGGCTCTCTACCATCTAGTAGAAGCCACGGATTTTTCTGATCTTCCTACGATTTTTAGCCCTACAAAAACCAATGTGAGGAATCTAAACTAAATTGTGTGAATGGAATCGTGTTGTATAAATTATATAAGCGAAGTGTAAATTATATACGTATTGTGTACCTCCTGTACATGTGTTGTATAAGTTATATTAGCAATGTATAAATTATACAAGCGTTGAATGAAACATATATGCTTTGAATTGTGATGAAATGCAAGTGAATTATAGAAATAATATATATATATACTCCCCTCGTCCACAGACCATGGACGATATTTATTGCTTGTGATTGGCGTGATATTATATGGTATGACGAATGGTTGGAAATAATTGTTTGTGGTTGATATTTGGTTGAAAAATACCTTTGTGGTTGAAAAATACCCTCTTGTGGTTGAAACAAATTAGAATAGGATTGTGGAAATGAAAATAAAACATGCCGCCTGCGTGCGAACTAGATGCATGATCCCCATTGTCAAAAACCACGAGGTTTTAAGGTAGAGCGAGGAGCCGTACTAGGGACGGTCCCGGTTTTAACTACCATGCCGTTATGCTGCCGAAATTTTCTGAAATATTCATGTGTTAGAATAATTTTCATTTGTTGAAATTAATTACATATGTTGAAACCAATATTCATGTGTTGAATTGAAATTCATTCGTTGAGTTGAAATTCATGTGTTGAATATTATTCGAATTTAAACAAATAGATTTAACAATAAAAATCACATTTTTATATATATACAAACCATAGAGAATATTCATGTGTTGAATTGAAATTCATTCGTTGAGTTGAAATTCATGTGTTGAATATTATACGAATTTAAACAAATAGATTCAACGATAAAAATCACATTTTTATATATATACAAACTATAGAGAATATTCATGTGTTGAATTGAAATTCATTCGTTGAGTTGAAATTCATGTGTTGAATATTATTCGAATTTAAACAAATAGATTTGACGATAAAAATCACAATTTTATATATGTACAAACTATAGAGAATATTCATGTGTTGAATTGAAATTCATTCGTTGAGTTGAAATTCATGTGTTGAATATTATTCGAATTTAAACAAATAGATTCAACGATAAAAATCACATTTTTATATATATACAAACTATAGAGAATATTCATGTGTTGAATTGAAATTCATTCGTTGAGTTGAAGTTCATGTGTTGAATGTTATCGTATTTTAAAATAAAATGAATAGACAATAAAAACTACATCTTTATTGTGAATATGAAGTGTTAAAAACATTCACGTGTTGAATAAATATTTTTGATGATAAAAATATTTCTTTTATCATGTATACGCTTTGATAAAAATACACACATGTCGAAATAAATAATAGTTTGCTAGAAATATTATTATTAGCTTTGTTCTGCATATATATACATGTGTTGAACAGGGAAATGGATTAGCTGTAGAGTAAAGAAATTATTTGCGTGCCCGACAAATAGGTAAGCCTTGATGAGTTGGCTGCGCAATTTTATGTTTATATCAACTCCTGTGAATGCCATTGGATGCGGAGTGCTGGTTTTTCTGTGTGAAATAATAAACATCGCCATAGGATAGTAATAATTAATTTTGAACTACACTACATGGCATACTTCTTGACGATAGGCATACTTCATCATATTCCACATAAGCATTTGGAGCTTGTGTGACGAGGTGGAAGATTTACCATACGAGCAAGAGGCTTGTATGGCGATGATTTTATACTACAGGTTGAACTGATGACTGATATGGACTATATAAAATATAACGATAAATTGCCAGATTAATAAAAACCCCACACGGGTCTGGAGTTGACAATAATCACGTCTCTCTAGTCATTAGATACGGCACATGGACTATTTATTTCCACACGAAACGGGGTGACGAGAATTTATTCTCTGGAGTTATTATCTATACACGCTCCCCCGTAAACACCAGAATATATCACTATAATTATGTGGATGCTTTATAGGATTTATTGGGTACCTAACATGGCCCAATAAATTTCCAAACCCCATCCCGTACAAAGGAGGTTATGGCAAAAAAATTCGAAATATTAAGGCGTTAGAGGAATATTTGAAGTGAAAACGATGTTGAAATTAAAGAATGAACTATATTTATATATATAAATATAAATATAATAGAAAGGAATCGAAGCCGTGCAGTTCGTGTTTTAGAATCGTAATTTGAAACGATTAGTACGAGAAATCCGACCATCGGATTTTCCCGAAACCGCAACCGCTGGGTTCGCCGTGGAAATATCTTTCCAACGGCACCAACCTTGTAAAAATCCAACGGTTGGATTGTCTGTAATGTTTAATTCAAATCTGAAGAAAAACAGCGCCAGAATCGATTATATTTATATATAAATATAATTAAATTAAATCGAATAACGACGCTGCAGTTCGGATTTCGAAACCGTAACTTCAAACGACTAGTGTGGAAGATCCGACCGTCGGATTTTCATGAAACTGGAACCGTTGGGCCCGCTTTGGGAATATCTTCCCACTGATATAGACTTTGTAGAAATCCAACGGTTAGATTTTCCGATATGTGTAAAACAAATTAGAAAAAAAAACAGCGCCAGTTCCACGGCACGACCTGAAACGTCGTTTAATTAAATATGGCCATTTTTAAATAAATAAAAATGGCGAAAAATAGTTATAAAATATTATAAGCAACATAGATTGGAAATAAACCAATTTGGCTTGATTTGTCTGATATTTGATGGTTGTATGTGTTTGACACGAAAATAAAACTAAAGAACTAGAAAATGAATGTCGAATAATATAACCATGGAAAGAATTGATTTAAATTCTAATAACGTGAATTATTTGAAAAGGCCGAGCTAACCCTCATTTCAAATAATTGATCGAGCGATTCGAATTTGGAAATACAAAGACGATTCAAGACCGACGATCTTCGTATCGGCTGGATGGGCGCTGCTGAGGTTCCTGACTGGAGTAGCTACCGTGAAGGAACGGAAGTAGTAGCCGTCTGAACGTATGTGTTGATTGGGCGGATATACGACGAATTTGACGCCTCCGGTTTCGTTCAGACCCAGAACGGACTTGTAAATGGACTGTGTGTCTGACATTGGATTTTGTTCTATACTGATTGATCTCTGTTAAATATATATATATATATGTTTGGCGGCGGAGAATTTATTCTTTTGTTTAATGCCCTTCTCTGAGACGTACGAGCTCAGAGGTTATATATCGATAGAAATCAGTCGTATGGAGTGGATTGCCTATGTGGCTTGCCAAGATGCTGTGATCAAGGCTTCTGTTGCAAAGCAAAGTCTTGTGTTTGATGATCAAATCACGGCCTACGTAGCCTGGCTTTGTGTATAGCGTGAATTCGCGAGCCTCACACCTCGGTATGAGTTAAAAACGGGATAAGGACTACAGGGAGAACACAATGTTTCTTTCTAGCTATGGTGGTGTCAGTGACTTACCAGCCCTGACATTTATATCTATTTTTCACCTATGTGGTTGTTGGAATGCGAGGCGCCTCGATTATAGGTCTGTAAGGACCGGGAAACGTGTGTTCAGGAATACTAATCCTCAAACGTAAGAGAGGACCGGCCCTGAAGCATCCAGGGGTTACCCAGAGTGTGTAGTCCTGAGGCATTTGCTAGAATGTCTCGAAGAAGAGAGGAGCTTGCCCCTTGCCTCGACTCATGACGGAAATCCAATTTCCAATACGAAATAACGGATTCGATTGTAGAACTAGTATGGCGACATAGTAGATGGTAGCTATGCCGCCTATGATTGATATTTATGATGCTATTCATTTTTGAAACATATATGCACTAGTAATAATATCAAATGATTTTGCTTTACACGTATTAAGCATATTTGGCCATTATAAGGTAAAACTCTATCCTCCGGCTTGCGTTGCATTGTATGATGGGACTTGAGTCTTATAATGGCTTCATTCTTTTTAAAAGCATTGCGTTGTTTTAACGAATTTACTTTGTTTTAAATGCACCAGCAATCACTGGAGTAAACCCGTTCCGCGAAAGTGGCGTGGTCCTATGATTTGCTTATTACGTTGTTTAAACTGTTAGATAGATTTCTCATACCAGTCCCCATGACTGACTCGTTGTTTGTTTCACTTTGCAAACGCGGGTGCCCTTATTTTCACACGGGCAGCCTAGTTCACAGGTGACAGGTTGTTTTTGGCTCTGCACTGTTGCATAGAGTGCATTTTGGCTCATGGCGAGGCTGACTTCACAGAGATGACTTTGACACTTTCCGCCATTATTGTACTCATGTTATGATTCCGCTGTCATATCCATGTAAAATTATTCTATTTATTGTTTTTGCTATTATCTGTTCTCTGCTATGATGATTGATGTGTTATATTCCAATGATTATCCTTAATACCTTCAGACGGATTTTGGGATCATCACAGTGATGTGTTTTTATTTTGATTTGATTTTTTTTCGAATTAAATAACTAAAATATCTTGCGGTCTCTTAATTCGAAGTCCTGAACCGCTATTCAACCATAACGACTATCGCTCTCAGATTATATCGTTATTCTTAACTCCACGGAACTGTTCTGGAATTAAATTTGACTGTATAAAAGAGATAACGGCTTAAATTAACGATTTAAATTAAATTTGATAAAAATATAAATCGATTTCTAACAATTAAATTCATCGATAATAAATTATTATTATCGTTTTAATTCAAATAAAAAATATATATAAATCTATAGAATTGTTTGATCCAATTTTATATGCAAATTCAATTATTACCGTTTCATATTATGATAATTAAATATATTCAATATTAATTTGTATATCGGTTATTTAATTGATAAAATAAATATAACATCAATTTATATATCCAATGCAGTATTAAAATAAATTTAAATATTCGAAATAAATTGATTAAAAATCTGGGACATTACAAAAGAGATTCACTACGTGAAAATATTACTATAACATTAAAAATTACATTTTTAATGTGAAGAATGATTCATTAAAGAGAATCATTATTTGAAAATATGTTGTAACATTAAAAATTACATTTTTAATGTAAAGAATGATTCATTAAAGAGATTCATTATGTGAAAATATGTTGTAACATTAAAAATTACATTTTTAATGTAAAGAATGATACATTAAAAAGATTCATTATCTGAAAATATGTTGTAACATTAAAAATCACATTTTCAATGTAAGTAGGAATAATCAATAATATTCATTTTTGATAAAAATGTTTTTACATTAAAAATCACATTTTTAATGTAAGTAAAGGATGATTCATTAAAAATAGAATTATTTGACAAAAATGTATTTACATTAAAAATTACATTTTTAATGTAAGTAAAGGATGATTCATTAAAAATAGAATTATTTGATTAAAATGTTTTTACATTAAAAATCACATTTTTAATGTAAATAGGAATCATTAAAAATATCCATTGCTCGATGAAAAAAAAATTACATTAAAAATTACATTTTTAATGTATGAATGAGTCATTAAAAGAGTTAAGTTTGGTAGTAATGTTTTTACATTAAAAATTACATTTTTAACGTATGAATGAGTCACTAAAAAGAACCATGTGTTAAAATATATTTTTATTAGATAAAAATATTCTTTTTAACATGTATATGAAGTGTACAAAATTATTTAAAGAATAAATAATTTGAAATCGTCGAACGAATTATATTTATATATATAAATATAAATTAAAATGAAACGAATCGCGCGCGGTAATTCACGATTTGCAATCGTAACTTTAAACGATTATACCGAGAGATCCGACCGTCGGATTTTCCTAAAACTGAAACCGTTGGGTTCGCTTTGGAAAGATCTTTCCAACGATATAAAATTTGCTAAGATCTAGTGGTTAGATTTTGAGAAATGTGTAATTCAAATTTTGATAAAAACAGCGCTAGGGCCGCGTAATGACCTGAAGCGTCGTTTAGTTAAAATGGGCTATTTTTATATAAATAAAAATAGCGATAAATCATTATAAAATATTATAAACGATATGGAATTAAAATAATTGATTTGAATTATATATATATATATTCGCGAATTATTTGAAAAGGCCGAGTTAAGTCTCATTTCAAATAATTATAAGACGATTGGAAGTCGAAGATATTGAAGACGGTGGTTGAAGACCGGCGATCTTCACATCGAATGGATGACTGCTGATGCCCTGGATTGGTTAGCTCCCAGGAAAGGGTTACAGTGGTAGTTGTCCAGACTTACTTGTTGATTGTCCGGATATACGAGGGCCTCTCTTCCATATTGGACATATGGGACGAGGAATAAGGTGCCTCCGGTTTCGTTCAGACCCAGAACGGACTTGTAAATGGATGTGTGTCTGACATTGAATTTTATTCTGTGCTGATTGATTTCTATTAAATGTATATTAGTTTGGTGGCGGAGAATTTATTCTCTTGCTTAACACCTTTCTCTGGGACGTATGAGCTTAGAGGTTATATATCGATAGACATTAGTCGCATGGCGTGAATTGTCAATGTGGCATCCGAAGATGCAAATGATCAAGGCTTTTATTGAAAAGCAGTGCCTTGTGGTTGATGATCAAAACACAACTTTAATTAGCATATCTTTGTTTATAGCGTTGATTCGCGAGCCTCACACCCCGGTATAAACCAGAAACGGGAGAGGATTACAGGGGGGACATGCGTTTCTTTCTAGCTAGGAGTGGTGTCATGGTGTGAAGCCCAGACATTTTTACTTATGTGGATGATGGAATTAGGCGCCTCGGATTTGAGTCCCTAGTAGCTCTAAATTTACGCCCCATAGGGCGGAGAAACGTATTGTTCAGGAATTACCAATCCACTAAAGTATTTGAGGACCGGCCCTGAAGATCCAAGGTGCGGTAGCGACTGATCCTGAGACATGGGCTAGATTGTCTCGAATTCGGTAAGGACGATCCCTTGCCTTGGTTCATGATGGAAACCCAACTTCCAATACGACACCATGCAGTTTTGATTGTAAAACTAGTATGGTGACATAGTATATGGTAGTTATGCCGTCTATGATTGATACATTATGATTGAAAATGTTTTTGAAACATATATACACTAGTAATAATACCAAATGACTTCGTTTTATACGTATCAAGCATATCTTGGCCATTATAAGGTAAAAATCTATCCTTCGGTTTGCGTTGCATTGTATGATGGGACTTGAGTCTTATAATGGCTTCATTTTTTAAAAAGCATTGCATTGTTTAACGAATTACTTTATTTCTTGCACTGGCAATCCAATGGAGTAAACCCGTTCCGCGTTAGCGGCGTGGTCATGTGATTAGCCTTATTATTAAATAGGTTAAGTAAGATTTCTCATACCAGTCCCATGACTGACTCGTAGTTTGTTTCACTTTGCATACTCGGGTGCCCTCTTTTCCACACGGGAAGCCTTGTAATCAGGTTTTAGCAGATTCATTCTAGATAGCTATGCAGTTGAAGATGGATTCTATCATTTCTATTATGCTATTCAGACTTCATTTGGTATATTATGTTTAATTCTGCTGTAGACATTTTATATCAAGCTGAAACTGTATTATGTACTAAGTATGATCCTGTTATGCTGTGTAACTCTGATGTTAATATTATTTCCAATGTAACTTGATATACTTTATCTGGTGTAATTCTATGATTATGTTCTGCTGTTATTGTTTATGTGTTATATTCCAATGATTATCCTTGCTTCCGTGACACAGGGGTTTGTGTTCATCACAGTTGGTATCAGAGCTTTGGTTAATCTTAGCTCCGGAATATAACATATTAACGAATTCGACAGAAATAGAATCAGCAATATTCTAAGACGAGTGACTCATCATAGGTAGGACTAATAATGTCCTAGAATGAGTATAGCAGAATAAAACACACACCCATAGATGCATTTACACATAAATATATGTCTCTATGCTTTACAATATCTTTTCTTTTGGCCTGACTCTTTGTCTGCTATTTTCAGACATAGTAGAAAATGAGTGGCAGAAGCAGAAGAAGTAATTCTAAGGTTCAACAATCTAATGAGCCAATTATGCTTCCACAACCAGAACCAGATCTAGAAGCTCTAGTAAATAAGTATCGAAATCTGGGTGGAGTACCATTCTTGGGAAAAGATTCTATTATTGAAACACAAGCATAGATGCGTTCTTCTGAGAGAATATTTGAAGGCTTAAAGTTGAGCGATGATCAGAAAAGATTAATAGCATCTTGGGCACTTAAAGACGAAGCTTTAATCTGGTGAGAAATCGTTACAAAGGATAATCCAGAAGGTAATATTACCTAGAATAGATTTAAAGAAATCTTCACAGAAAAGTTTATTCCTCCAGAAGCAACTGAGCAACTATATGATGAGTTCTACCATCAACAAGGAGATATGACCATTCAGGAGTATCAGAATAAATTTAATGAACTTTCTCGCTTTGCCCCAGAACTAATTCAAGATCCTATAAGGAAGAATTTGAGATTTATCAACAGACTTCAGAAAAAATACGAAGGTAGAGTAACTGCACATGTAAATCTTCCTTTTTCTAAGATGATACAAATGGCTTGTCGCTATGAGAGTCTTGATAAGCAAGGTGTTTTGGAAGACGAAGAGGAAGGCAGCTCTAGCAGCAAAAGGAAGTTTGAAACTGATAGTCCTGAGGCAAATACGAAGCCTAAGGTCAGCAAGAAGCCTAAAGCTGATAAGAAAGGGGTTAAATCTAAGAAAGAACCGTTAATGACGACCACATGCAATAACTGCAATAAGCAAGGGCATTTACTAAAGAATTGCAAATCATCGAAGAAACAAAAGAATGATGGATCTAAATCCAATAAGAAGTCTCAAGAGACCAGGGAATGCAATCTTTGCCATAAGTTAGGTCATATAAAGCGAGATTGCCGGATTTTGAAAGTGACCAAGGTAGCTCAAGTCAATAACACGACAGATGCTGCAATGCCCTCAACTAGTCATCAAAGGCCAGATGTTGTGGAAGGCACGCTCACTGTCAACAATATTCCTGTTACAGTATTGTTTGATACGGGCGCGTCACAAAGCTTTATCTCAAGCAATACGGTTAAGAATTTGAAATTAAAACCAAGAAATCTTAAAGAATCAATCATAGTTCATAATCCGGTAGGAGGTTCTCTTGTTCTCGGTTTGTATTGTAGAGTGCCCGTTTCTTATTCTTGTCATCAGTTTTCCTTTGATTTAATTATTATGGATTTTTCTGAATTTGATATTGTTCTCGGGTTGGATTGGTTAACCAAATTTGAAGCCGAAGTTAAATGTGCAGAAAGAGTTGTTAAAGTTAAAACAAAGCTTAGGAATATTGTTATACCATGTGTATGCTCAGATTCAGATAGAAAAGGATTTTGGGCTGTGTAACGTCTCACATTTTTGTCGGTGGGTATTTGAATATTTAAATCAGTTTAAATATTGAATTTGTAATATAAGTGGATTTATATATTAACTAAAACGAAGTTGAACGTATAAAGATATATATTAATTATAATCGAGCCCATAACGACGCAGTAGTTCGTAATTTAACGTTCTGAACTTCAACTGAGTGTACCGGACTCGTTTTGAATCGGATTTCTTCAAAACAAGAAACGTTGGAATTTGTTGAACTGTATCTTTCTAACAGAAGTGGAAAATGAAGATCTCGTCGTATAGATTGCAAGATACGTCCAAATCAAATATTCGAAAAGTCGCTGTGAAATCATATATCGACCGTAACAGTTATTTGAATATAACTTGATATCGGATGCAAATCTAGACAAGGTTCTTTTGAGGCGCAGCGATAATTTAATTTTTAGAATTTTACTGTAATTTTTAATAAATTAAAGAAGCAACTTTTCATTTGGAGTATTGTGCACCCTGTATCGGTATTTCGGGATTTCACAGAATGAGTCGAACTACCGGTATTATTATATTTTTGGGACCGTGACACCTCGTTGAGCACGATCGTAATCTTATTTCTGTCCGTAACGACTCGGACGTGAATGTAATTTTTTGTAACACGGTACGCTTACACTTTAAAAACATATATATAAACACCGAAACGGTATGAAATTAAAATACCCTTCACATGCCAATCTCTGTACACGATATAAGACTGCAGATGTTAAGTATTTTATAGGGTTTCTGTACTAAAATCAGCAAAGCGTAAGACACCTACGGGTTCTAACAAAACTCCTAGCGGATATGTTTGTAAAGCTTGCCGACAAAGTCAATTAAAACAAATGTAGACCTCTCCCCTAAGTTACTTCACACCATATCCTATACAGCAAATTCTTCCACCCTAAGCTTAAAGGAAATCGTGCATAGGTCTCACCCTATACTTTGGAAATGACATCTACCTTGTTATTTTTAGCAGCTAAACCATACCCTAGTACGTGTGTTTCAAGCAAACTTTTGTCTATATAAACAAAGACAAAAACGCACTGAAATCTTTCCAACACTAAGAGGAAAGACACGCAAAACACCTTACCTAATTAAATGTGACCTTAACTAATAAATGCGGACTTTACCCTATCATCTAGTACAGCCATACCCTATTTGCTGATCCTTCACACTTCCTCTCTTCTATTTAAATGCTTTCCTCCTTCAACAAACTATAACATCCGTTTCTCTCGTCCTCTGAAAATACAAATAGACCAAAACCGCTTTTGTTTCATTTGATGGAACCAACGCCTTTCTTTTCCCTCTTAAATACACAGAAAAACAAATGGCGTCGGTGTTGGATCCGGAGGCACTGGAAGGAACTGCAGTTGGTTCGGTGGTCTTTGGTCACAGTGAAGTGGTGTACCTGTCGTGCGAACGTGGAGGCAAACGAGTGGAAGTCTTGTATGTTGGATTGTGGATGTGTGCGTTGATGTATGGGTGAAGAAGGAGTTGCATGACGGACTATATTGTACACGTAAGGGAATTTGGCTACTGTTGTATGGGTTTATACATGAAGAGGCATGGTGATAAGAGTTAATACATGGAGAAGCTCACGGATAATGGTGCAAACATACGGCGTGTGGAGGACATACAAATGGAGTCTGTGCGTGACGTGATATGCATGGGTTCATGCAAAAACAAAAGGGACCAAGTAGGGCGTAGCAGCAGCTACTTGAAGTGTGGAGTTGTGGGCTTGTAAGGATTGCGTGAAATATTATATGGTGAAGAGGGCTGTGAATGTAGAGGCAAGGGGGTCAGCACGTGTTTGAAGTGGAATGGGAAAAGAAATGGCAGTACAAAGAATAAGAAGGAGCAGAATAATGTTAGGGAAAGACAAATACTGTAGGAGGTTGATAAAAGAGAGGTGGGCCGAGACTAAAAAGGATGGGCTTGTTTTACTTATTGGTAAAGCCCATGGAAATGAGAAAATAAAATAAGAATAAAAAGAAAAGTTATTTAGGAGTTGCGGCATATATTGCCTGGAAGGAAAACGCTACAAGTAGCGGGTAGGATGGTTGAACATACACCCGTTTAAAGGTGAACCCAAATGAAAAAAAGGGGGTTTGACGGAACGGTATTGTTTCGTGAAGAAAAGCATTCTTCTATGGGTAGACAAATTGTTGCCGATGGTTGTAGATGGGAGAGTAGATCGGCGTAAGCTGCAAAAAGTGGGGTTGCTGTTGTGAAGCTAAAATGGAATGTTCTACTTTGGGAAGATAATGTTTTATCCGGGAACGAAGTGGGTTGATGGGCCGAGAGGAATATGCAACGCCCAGAACAAGAAAAGAAGAAGTAACGCAGTGGAGTTCTGGGATCAAATATGCGGATGGTATCTTATAGGAAGTAGTAAAACTTGAGGAAGTAAAGAGAAACGAACTTGTGTGTGGAGTTTCCGGCAGCGAGACACGAACAAGCGGTGTATGGGCAGACGGTGGAAAGAAGAGCATGCGGGTTGGTCATAAACTGTTCACTAAGATAAGAACGTCGGTAGCAGAAAGCAAGGAATGACGCAAATCGTTGTTTAACGGTTAACACGCCAAGGTGAGTAAAACCACTCACTCTGATCTATTTAAAATATTTTAATTATATTTTAAATGTTGTTCGAATGCTGTATGATGGTCGATTAGGTAGATTTCAATTAAATTGGTTAAATATTTTATATCGTTGCATATGTACACATCATCGGTTGGACACTGATTTCATCGATTAGAATATCCCCTAGTATAGAGTTAGTGAAAATTGTGTTGACTGACATCTGTGGATGCGGAAACCGGTTGGAGGAATCCGACCGGATTCCTCGATATTTATATGTACTGTTTGTTTTGTATGCACTGTTTGAACCCGAATTATATTTAAAACCCGATGTGAATATTGATGTTGAACGAAAATTCAACATTTGTTTAGATTAAATAAATAAACGATATCGATTTAGAAAATGTTAACAGTCGACCGTAAAACCATCGTTTTGTTAAGAAACTGATTTACCGTCAGGCAAATCAATGAAGTTAATTATAGAAATTATATTTTTATAATTAAAGTGAAGTTTTAAATTATAATAGAAGTTCTATTATAAACCAGTATTTTAGAGTTCGTTTTTATAAAGCAAATAAAAGCGATTGTTGATATTTAAACAAGTATAAAGTAAAAACTATCCGACGATTAAATATTTGGATAATTATATTTAAGATAAATAATTTAGAGATATCATTAGATTAATTAGATTAATCTAATGTTAAGAAGTAATTTAAATCAGTTAACGAATTTACTGATGGAAATAAGTTGATTTAATCAACTGTTATTTGGGAACATGATTATTAGATTAATTGGTCTTTAATTAATCTAATGAAAACAGGTTACAAATAAGTTTATCAAAATTAATGAGATTTAATTACCATTTAAGAAGTTATAGATAAGAAATGGGAAATGGAGAAAGCAAAGAGTTAATGTTTAAATTAAATATTCATAAACCACAGAGATTCCAAAGTAAGAATATGGTGTTGTAAAACCATATTCCAAAATACAACAAGGAAATACGATTTAATAAATATATTAAGTAATAAGGAATTTGAATACAGACTTGTATCGGTTCTAAGGTAAGAACGTTGTCGATCAAGGTCTGAGAGGTAAATAAAATACCCCAACTTGAACGGCTTCGCTATTACCGAGGAACGATATCAGTTTGTAACGGAAAGAGATGTCAAGATTTTTGGTAACAGAAAGAGATGTCAAGATTTTTGTAACAGAAAGAGATGTCAAGATTTTTGTAACAGAAAGAGATGTCAAGATTTTTGTATAAAAGGAATATGGCAGCGTATGCAAGTCTTATAATTATAGCGATAAAATAACGCTGTTGATAAGATAAGTGCGACTGTTATGTCAAGATTGGTTATAACAAAGAATATTACAGCGTATGACAAGTTGAACTATAGCGATAAAAATAACGCTGTTGATAAGGTAAGTGTGACTGTAATGTTGAGATTAGTTATAAGGAGAATATTACAGCGTATAACAAGTTTAGAACTATAGCGACAAATTAACTGCTGTTGATTAGACTTAAGCGTGACTTTTATATATAGCAGCACTTCCTAGGAAATGTAACAGTTTGGTTTGAAATCCACTTATTCTAGAGTAATAAGTAACGACGTTTGTTCAAAGAAATATAAGAAAGAGTTTAGAAAAAGAATTGGGGAATCGTATTAGAAACTGAGGACAACATTTCGATGTTCGAAATGTGATTAGAATTAAACTATTAGGATTTGTAACTAGAATTCGACGGTGTCGAATGTATTAAAAGTAAACTATTTTTAGGGATTATAATCTGATAGAATAATTAACATTTAGTTTAAACAAATAAATGTTAATAGGATATGAGTCAGTATTTAGTTATAAACTTGATATCGATTAGATAAGAAGCTGACTTAGAGACAGAGTTTATAAAGTGGAATAGGAGTGAAAAAGTATGAAAGAGATTTCGCTAAATAAGATAAGGGAGATTATTGCGTGAATAAAGAGTTATATGATCAAGGTGTTTAGATTTCTATAAGAAGGGATGGTATTCCCATTTCAAAGGGAATAATGTTTTAAAAGTGAACGTTGGGCCGATTAAAAGGTTAAGATGAATTTGGAAATATTTTCCAGTGTAAATAAGGTAGATTTCTCAAGTATAGGAATAAAGAATGTGAAATTAATGGGAAATAGTTCGAACGTTAATAACGGATATTTTTTGGAACATGAAAGAATAAAAGTTTATAATAATTGGAAATGTTTTCCAAAAGTGTTAAAGGCAAAAAAACAGAGTTTGAGAAATATCTAGTGAGATATGGGAATTTGAAAATATAACGAATGTTAAATAAAAAGCGCCCGTGATTGTATGATGTTTAGTTATACATTAGAATGGATGTTGTTTTAACTCCGATAGTTAAATAACCGACTATCGAAGTGTTTGACCGTCGTTGTCAATACGGAGAGACCGGTTGGGTTATTACCCGAAAACCACTCCGTATAGGCATAATCGTTGCGAATTAGATATGCTGAAGATAATTGAAGGCGGAGTTAAATGCAAGGATCGTCCAGTTATAGAATGGTGTGTTTTTGTTCGTCCAGTCCCAGGACAACTTGTATGGACGAGTGTCTGACAGAGTATTTCCAACGGTCACGCCGTTGATTTTACGAATATACCAAGTTGGTGGGGAGAATGTAACTTCTCTTTATTCTACACCCAGTGTGCATTTGTGTAATCAATGTGTGATTACGGGTTTGACGATGTGGCATTCAAAGTGAATGGTGATCAGATGTTCTGAAGATAGACGTAGCCTCTAGCCTCACAACCAGTAAGTGACAGAAGTTGGGCTAGGCAGCATGGCTAGTTGGGTCATCCCCAAGCAGGGTGTATTGTCACCGATCTAGAGAAAATTCATATTTATACTTCTTTTCGATTCTGTATCTTCGGATGACGGTTGGATGGCCTACAACTGTGGTGGCAATATATTCGCGACACTCAAGCTAAATGAGTGAGCGGTCATGTGTGGTCGGGTTGCAAGATGTTCTTGTTGAACCCTGAGTGTATCCCCTCTAGAGTACACTATTCAGAAGGTGCTCCCATACCTTGTCTGTTGGAATCCATTCTCCAATAAGTGCCCCGCGGTTTATGATTTTATACTATATATATGTGGAACGTGAGATGCAAGCGTTCTGCTAGTTGGATAATTATTTGTTTAGACATTATCATAATATCACTGTTTTGATATCAAAGTAATTTGGGTTATAGTAAGGTAAAAGCCGTCCATGTTTATGTGTGGGCTGGTCTTACTATTATCCTTTTGTTTCAAAAGGATTTTCTTCAAAGTAAAACCGTATAGTTGGAATTTACTCACACCAGTCCCATGACTGACCCATAGTTTATTTTGTTTGTTTTCCCAAAACTCTTGGGTGCCCAAATTTGTACGGGCAGTCAAGTGTTTCAGGCTTTGCAGATTCACTTGGAGGAGCTCAAAAGCAGGAAGCTTCACCATTAGTTATGTAGAGTTATTTCCGCTGTGATATGATGTATTGTACTGTGATAATGGTATGTATATACAATACAGTTTTGTATTCAAAGTTATGTTATATAATACATCTTATTTTGTTCCGCTGCGAGTTTCGTGTTACTCTGATTCTGTTCAGTTGTGATCTTCTTCTTCTTCTATTCTATTAGTTCTATCTTTTCTTTCTCACCCTCTAAATTCTTCTATTAATGGCCCAGTATTTTCGATGCTTGAATAGTCAACAGTGTGTTTTTATGTTGATTTTCTGGGTCGAAAATCCCGCCGTTACAGATGGTATCAGAGCATAAGGTTAAGTGATTACCTTGGCTCTGTGGCGTAACTCAATAGAGATGGAGCTAGTAATACTCTTGATTGAGTTGAGTGTATATATATGAGCGCGTATTTGTGATTAATATAAAAACTATTTTATATTGTGTTGACTGGTCAGTCAAGTAGTTATGAATTCTGGTCGAAACAGTAATGCAAACTGAGTCGATAGATGTTTCTAAACTCTTGAACAGAGTAATTCGACACAGTATGTTTTGGAAAGAGGGTAAATGAAATAATTTTACCCAAAGTATATTTTGATATAAAAAGAAGTGTATATCTTGATATTAGTATAATATATTGGATATGTGATCATTATTATGATCGAACAGGATTATAATTGAGTTGGTTATATAAACTACCAATCGAAATATTATATAAGTATGATATGCAAAATCAGATGAGCTGGATCTGAATTAAAAACCAGAATTGAAATAAAACTCTAGAAACTTGGAAAAGAATTGAAATTGAATTTGAATTAAATATAAGGGAATTTTAAAATCCTGGGAGATTTGAAAATTTGTTTCCAAGTGCTATGAAAGATATTTTGAAGTAATTTCAAAAATAGAGTGATTATAAATGAGTTTTTAAAGCAATATAGTATTGAACTCACTTCGATGGTTGGAAAATAAATTCCGATGATGATCGCGACATTATCGGTGTTCATTTTCGAGCTGGTAAGTGACGGATTACTACCAAAAATTTTGTTTTGAAGTTATTTGAGGAAGTAAGTTGTCAAGAATTCAAATGTTTTGAATTACCATTATTATATGCAAAAATATATTATTTCAAACTGATTTGAAATAAAATCCCAGGAATTTGAATTCTGAAATAAAAATTTAACTTATGGAGTTAAAATGGTAAAAGTGGAACTTAAACTAAGATAACCAAATTTGACTAAATTTGGAACGACCCAAAATGGAAATTGTAAAAGAGAAATACTAGATATTCAAGTTATTAAAATGAATTGATTCTTGGAGGATAAGAATCGAATTTTGAACTTGGAGATGGAGATAACTGATTTAAGAAATAAATCAGTGAATGGAATTGGAGTTGAAACAGAAATTTGGCTTGGAATTAGAAAATGATCGGATTGGAAAAATAAATTGATTGGAGATTAGTTGAAAATAATTGGAATTCTGAAGTATAGGCTGAATGGGTGGCCAGAGATAAGGTTGAATGCCTAAGGTACCAGTTTATGTTAAATTTGGATATGAGATATTTGGCAAGCCATTTGGCTGTTTGATTTTCTTTTGGATTGGAGAAGGCCCGGAGTGGCAAGTTGTTGTAGTACCGATTGAGCCGTGCAGAGGAGATGCTGGCGAGATTCTCTGAAAATTTAAGCTGTTAGGAAATTTTCAGAAATTTTGAAAATATTCGAAATAATAAGGAATTAATATTTTAATTGGAAATAATCAGTTCAGTGGAAACTGGAATTATGAAGTAAACCAAAAAGATTTTTAACCATGTTATAACAGAGATTGTAGCATTTTCCCTACCTTAGCAATTTCGAGGACGAAATTATTTTAAGGGGGAAGGTCTGTAACGTCTCACATTTTTGTCGGTGGGTATTTGAATATTTAAATCAGTTTAAATATTGAATTTGTAATATAAGTGGATTTATATATTAACTAAAACGAAGTTGAACGTATAAAGATATATATTAATTATAATCGAGCCCATAACGACGCAGTAGTTCGTAATTTAACGTTCTGAACTTCAACTGAGTGTACCGGACTCGTTTTGAATCGGATTTCTTCAAAATAAGAAACGTTGGAATCTGTTGAACTGTATCTTTCTAACAGAAGTGGAAAATGAAGATCTCGTCGTATAGATTGCAAGATACGTCCAAATCAAATATTCGAAAAGTTGCTGTGAAATCATATATCGACCGTAACAGTTATTTGAATATAACTTGATATCGGATGCAAATCTGGACAAGGTTCTTTTGAGGCGCAGCGATAATTTAATTTTTAGAATTTTACTGTAATTTTTAATAAATTAAAGAAGCAACTTTTTATTTGGAGTATTGTGCACCCTGTATCGGTATTTCGGGATTTCACAGAATGAGTCGAACTACCGGTATTATTATATTTTTGGGACCGTGACACCTCGTTGAGCACGATCGTAATCTTATTTCTGTCTGTAACGACTCGGACGTGAATGTAATTTTTTGTAACACGGTACGCTTACACTTTAAAAACATATATATATAAACACCGAAACGGTATGAAATTAAAATACCCTTCACATGCCAATCTCTGTACACGATATAAGACTGCAGATGTTAAGTTTTTTAGAGGGTTTCCGTACTAAAATCAGCAAAGCGTAAGACACCTACGGGTTCTAACAAAACTCCTAGCGGATATGTTTGTAAAGCTTGCCGACAAAGTCAATTAAAACAAATGTAGACCTCTCCCCTAAGTTACTTCACACCATATCCTATACAGCAAATTCTTCCACCCTAAGCTTAAAGGAAATCGTGCATAGGTCTCACCCTATACTTTGGAAATGACATCTACCTTGTTATTTTTAGCAGCTAAACCATACCCTAGTACGTGTGTTTCAAGCAAACTTTTGTCTATATAAACAAAGACAAAAACGCACTGAAATCTTTCCAACACTAAGAGGAAAGACACGCAAAACACCTTACCTAATTAAATGTGACTTTAACTAATAAATGCGGACTTTACCCTATCATCTAGTACAGCCATACCCTATTTGCTGATCCTTCACACTTCCTCTCTTCTATTTAAATGCTTTCCTCCTTCAACAAACTATAACATCCGTTTCTCTCGTCCTCTGAAAATACAAATAGACCAAAACCGCTTTTGTTTCATTTGATGGAACCAACGCCTTTCTTTTCCCTCTTAAATACACAGAAAAACAAATGGCGTCGGTGTTGGATCCGGAGGCACTGGAAGGAACTGCAGTTGGTTCGGTGGTCTTTGGTCACAGTGAAGTGGTGTACCTGTCGTGCGAACGTGGAGGCAAACGAGTGGAAGTCTTGTATGTTGGATTGTGGATGTGTGCGTTGATGTATGGGTGAAGAAGGAGTTGCATGACGGACTATATTGTACACGTAAGGGAATTTGGCTACTGTTGTATGGGTTTATACATGAAGAGGCATGGTGATAAGAGTTAATACATGGAGAAGCTCACGGATAATGGTGCAAACATACGGCGTGTGGAGGACATACAAATGGAGTCTGTGCGTGACGTGATATGCATGGGTTCATGCAAAAACAAAAGGGACCAAGTAGGGGGTAGCAGCAGCTACTTGAAGTGTGGAGTTGTGGGCTTGTAAGGATTGCGTGAAATATTATATGGTGAAGAGGGATGTGAATGTAGAGGCAAGGGGGTCAGCACGTGTTTGAAGTGGAATGGGAAAAGAAATGGTAGTACAAAGAATAAGAAGGAGCAAAATAATGTTAGGGAAAGACAAATACTATAGGAGGTTGATAAAAGAGAGGTGGGCCGAGACTAAAAAGGATGGGCTTGTTTTACTTATTGGTAAAGCCCATGGAAATGAGAAAATAAAATAAGAATAAAAAGAAAAGTTATTTAGGAGTTGCGGCATATATTGCCTGGAAGGAAAACGCTACAAGTAGCGGGTAGGATGGTTGAACATACACCCGTTTAAAGGTGAACCCAAATGAAAAAAAACGGGTTTGACGGAACGGTACTGTTTCGTGAAGAAAAGCATTCTTCTATGGGTAGACAAATTGTTGCCGATGGTTGTAGATGGGAGAGTAGATCGGCGTAAGCTGCAAAAAGTGGGGTTGCTGTTGTGAAGCTAGAATGGAATGTTCTACTTTGGGAAGATAATGTTTTATCCGGGAACGAAGTGGGTTGATGGGCCGAGAGGAATATGCAACGCCTAGAACAAGAAAAGAAGAAGTAACGCAGTGGAGTTCTGGGATCAAATATGCGGATGGTATCTTATAGGAAGTAGTAAAACTTGAGGAAGTAAAGAGAAACGAACTTGTGTGTGGAGTTTCCGGCAGCGAGACACGAACAAGCGGTGTATGGGCGGACGGTGGAAAGAAGAGCATGCGGGTTGGTCATAAACTGTTCACTAAGATAAGAACGTCGGTAGCAGAAAGCAAGGAATGACGCAAATCGTTGTTTAACGGTTAACACGCCAAGGTGAGTAAAACCACTCACTCTGATCTATTTAAAATATTTTAATTATATTTTAAATGTTGTTCAAATGTTGTATGATGGTCGATTAGTTAGATTTCAATTAAATTGGTTAAATATTTTATATCGTTGCATATGTACACATCATCGGTTGGACACTGATTTCATCGATTAGAATATCCCCTAGTATAGAGTTAGTGAAAATTGTGTTGACTGACATCTGTGGATGCGGAAACCGGTTGGAGGAATCCGACCGGATTCCTCGATATTTATATGTACTGTTTGTTTTGTATGCACTGTTTGAACCCGAATTATATTTAAAACCCGATGTGAATATTGATGTTGAACGAAAATTCAACATTTGTTTAGATTAAATAAATAAACGATATCGATTTAGAAAATGTTAACAGTCGACCGTAAAACCATCGTTTTGTAAAGAAACTGATTTACCGTCAGGCAAATCAATGAAGTTAATTATAGAAATTATATTTTTATAATTAAAGTGAAGTTTTAAATTATAATAGAAGTTCTATTATAAACCAGTATTTTAGAGTTCGTTTTTATAAAGCAAATAAAAGTGATTGTTGATATTTAAACAAGTATAAAGTAAAAACTATCCGACGATTAAATATTTGGATAATTATATTTAAGATAAATAATTTAGAGATATCATTAGATTAATTAGATTAATCTAATGTTAAGAAGTAATTAAAATCAGTTAACGAATTTACTGATGGAAATAAGTTGATTTAATCAACTGTTATTTGGGAACATGATTATTAGATTAATTGGTCTTTAAGTAATCTAATGAAAACAGGTTAAAAATAAGTTTATCAAAATTAATGAGATTTAATTACCATTTAAGAAGTTATAGATAAGAAATGGTAAATGGAGAAAGCAAAGAGTTAATGTTTAAATTAAATATTCATAAACCACAGAGATTCCAAAGTAAGAATATGGTGTTGTAAAACCATATTCCAAAATACAACAAGGAAATACGATTTAATAAATATATTAAGTAATAAGGAATTTGAATACAGACTTGTATCGGTTCTAAGGTAAGAACGTTGTCGATCAAGGTCTAAGAGGTAAATAAAATACCCCAACTTGAACGGCTTCGCTATTACCGAGGAACGATATCAGTTTGTAACGGAAAGAGATGTCAAGATTTTTGGTAACAGAAAGAGATGTCAAGATTTTTGTAATAGAAAGAGATGTCAAGATTTTTGTAACAGAAAGAGATGTCAAGATTTTTGTAACGGAAAGAGATGTCAAGATTTTTGTATAAAAGGAATATGGCAGCGTATGCAAGTCTTATAATTATAGCGATAAAATAACGCTGTTGATAAGATAAGTGCGACTGTTATGTCAAGATTAGTTATAACAAAGAATATTACAGCGTATGACAAGTTGAACTATAGCGATAAAAATAACGCTGTTGATAAGGTACGTGTGACTGTAATGTTGAGATTAGTTATAAGGAGAATATTACAGCGTATAACAAGTTTAGAACTACAGCGACAAATTAACTGCTGTTGATTAGACTTAAGCGTGACTTTTATATATAGCAGCACTTCCTAGGAAATGTAACAGTTTGGTTTGAAATCCACTTATTCTAGAGTAATAAGTAACGACATTTGTTCAAAGAAATATGAGAAAGAGTTTAGAAAAAGAATTGGGGAATCGTATTAGAAACTGAGGACAACATTTCGATGTTCGAAATGTGATTAGAATTAAACTGTTAGGATTTGTAACTAGAATTCGACGGTGTCGAATGTATTAAAAGTAAACTATTTTTAGGGATTATAATCTGATAGAATAATTAACATTTAGTTTAAACAAATAAATGTTAATAGGATATGAGTCGGTATTTAGTTATAAACTTGATATCGATTAGATAAGAAGCTGACTTAGAGACAGAGTTTATAAAGTGGAATAGGAGTGAAAAAGTATGAAAGAGATTTCGCTAAATAAGATAAGGGAGATTATTGCGTGAATAAAGAGTTATATGATCAAGGTGTTTAGATTTCTATAAGAAGGGATGGTATTCCCATTTCAAAGGGAATAATGTTTTAAAAGTGAACGTTGGGCCGATTAAAAGGTTAAGATGAATTTGGAAATATTTTCCAGTGTAAATAAGGTAGATTTCTCAAGTATAGGAATAAAGAATGTGAAATTAATGGGAAATAGTTCGAACGTTAATAACGGATATTTTTTGGAACATGAAAGAATAAAAGTTTATAATAATTGGAAATGTTTTCCAAAAGTGTTAAAGGCAAAAAAACAGAGTTTGAGAAATATCTAGTGAGATATGGGAATTTGAAAATATAACGAATGTTAAATAAAAAGCGCTCGTGATTGTATGATGTTTAGTTATACATTAGAATGGATGTTGTTTTAACTCCGATAGTTAAATAACCGACTATCGAAGTGTTTGACCGTCGTTGTCAATACGGAGAGACCGGTTGGGTTATTACCCGAAAACCACTCCGTATAGGCATAATCGTTGCGAATTAGATATGCTGAAGATAATTGAAGACGGAGTTAAATGCAAGGATCGTCCAGTTATAGAATGGTGTGTTTTTGTTCGTCCAGTCCCAGGACAACTTGTATGGACGAGTGTCTGACAGAGTATTTCCAACGGTCACGCCGTTGATTTTACGAATATACCAAGTTTGTGGGGAGAATGTAACTTCTCTTTATTCTACACCCAGTGTGCATTTGTGTAATCAATGTGTGATTACGGGTTTGACGATGTGGCATTCCAAGTGAATGGTGATCAGATGTTCTGAAGATAGACGTAGCCTCTAGCCTCACAACCAGTAAGTGATAGAAGTTAGGCTAGGCAGCATGGCTAGTTGGGTCATCCCCAAGCAGGGTGTATTGTCACCGATCTAGAGAAAATTCATATTTATACTTCTTTTCGATTCTGTATCTTCGGATGACGGTTGGATGGCCTACAACTGTGGTGGCAATATATTCGCGACACTCAAGCTAAATGAGTGAGCGGTCATGTGTGGTCGGGTTGCAAGACGTTCTTGTTGAACCCTGAGTGTATCCCCTCTAGAGTACACTATTCAGAAGGTGCTCCCATACCTTGTCTGTTGGAATCCATTCTCCAATAAGTGCCCCGCGGTTTATGATTTTATACTATATATATGTGGAACGTGAGATGCAAGCGTTCTGCTACTTGGATAATTATTTGTTTAGACATTATCATAATATCACTGTTTTGATATCAAAGTAATTTGGGTTATAGTAAGGTAAAAGCCGTCCATGTTTATGTGTGGGCTGGTCTTACTATTATCCTTTTGTTTCAAAAGGATTTTCTTCAAAGTAAAACCGTATAGTTGGAATTTACTCACACCAGTCCCATGACTGACCCAGAGTTTATTTTGTTTGTTTTCCCTAAACTCTTGTGTGCCCAAATTTGTACGGGCAGTCAAGTGTTTCAGGCTTTGCAGATTCACTTGGAGGAGCTCAAAAGCAGGAAGCTTCACCATTAGTTATGTAGAGTTATTTCCGCTGTGATATGATGTATTGTACTCTGATAATGGTATGTATATACAATACAGTTTTGTATTCAAAGTTATGTTATATAATACATCTTATTTTGTTCCGCTACGAGTTTCGTGTTACTCTGATTCTGTTCAGTTGTGATCTTCTTCTTCTTCTATTCTATTAGTTCTATCTTTTCTTTCTCACCCTCTAAATTCTTCTATTAATGGCCCGGTATTTTCGATGCTTGAATAGTCAACAGTGTGTTTTTATGTTGATTTTCTGGGTCGAAAATCCCGCAGTTACAGGCTGCTCTTGAGGTTACCCCCACCGCTATTGAAAAAATTCCCATTGTCAAAAATTATGCGGATGTGTTCGCAGAAGTTGATAGCTTACCTCCGCGAGGAGAAATTGACTTCAGGATTGATCTAGTTCTGAATGCAAGGCCAGTTGTGCATCCTATTCGAAGAATGACATGGAAAGAGAAAGAAGAGTTGAGTAACCAAACTCGATAGCTTTTATATAAAGGTCTGATCAGGCCTAGTTTTTCAAATTGGGGTGCAGCAGTAGTGTTTGTTCCAAAATCAAATGGTACTCTCAGATTTTGTGTGGATTACCGAGAACTCAACAAGCATATGCTCAAGAATAAATATCCATTGCCCCGTATAGATGATTTATTGGATTGTTTGAATGGAGCGAAAGTATTTTCAAGAATGGACCTAGCTACAGGTTTCCATCAACCGCGTATTTCCGAAGAATGTGCTCCTTTGACAGCTTTCAGAGGTCCAGACATAATTTATGAGTGGTTAGTAATGTCGTTCGGCTTATTTAACGCTCCTTCTTATTTTGTCGATTTGATGAACAGAATATTTTGGGATGTTTTGAATAAATTTGTGCTGGTTTTCATTGACGACATTTTAATCTTCTCTAAGTTAACTGCCAAGCATGAGAAGTATTTGGAAAAAGTTTTGGAAATTCTGAGAAATAATGTTTTGAAGGCCAAATTTTCTAAATGCATATTCTAGCAAGAAGAAGTAAAGTTCCTCGGTCATGTAGTGTCGAAGGAAGGAATTTCAGTGGATCCGAGTAAAATCACAGCCATTGGAGATTGGAAGCAGCCTAGCACGCCTACAGAAGTCAGAAGTTTTCTAAGATTGGCTGGCTATTATCGGAAATTCGTTAAAGATTTTCCAAACCTATCCTGTCCATTAACGAAGCTTACCAAGAAACATATAAGGTTTAATTGGATGTCTGAGTGTGAGGAAGCTTTCCAAGAGCTGAAATTAAGGTTGACTACTACTCCAGTGTTGACTATTATTGATAGCAATCAAGATTTTACAGTCTATACAGATGTTTCTCTTGAAGGTGTTGATGCGGTATTAATGCAAAGAGGCAAAGTAGTTGCTTATGCTAGCCGTTAGTTGAAGCCGCATGAGAAGAGATATCCTACTCATGATCTTGAGTTGTTAGTCATCGTGTTTTCTTTGAAAATATGAAGGCGCTATCTTTTGGGTGAGAAGTTTGAATTATATACAGATCATAAATCATTAAAATATATGTTCACCCAGAAGGACATGAATTTGAGGCAGCAACTTTGGTTAGAATTTCTTGCGGCATACGATCTAAATATTTTGTATACTCCAGGGAAAGCCAATGTTGTAGCAGATGCGCTTAGCAGAAAGAATGCAATTATTTCTAAACTCGTTATTACTCCTTCATTGATTGACAAAATCTATGCTCTTCAGAAGGATGATGAATTTATTCAGAGAATTAGTAAAAGAGTTCGGGAAGGCGAACCCTCGAGTTTCCAGATTGATGACAAAGGAGTTATGAGGTTATTAGGCCGAATTTGTGTCCCGAATATTTCTAAGCTTAGAAGGGAAGTGATGTATGAATGTCACAAATTCAAGCTTAGTATTCATCCTGGGGCGAGTAAGATGTATCATGATTTCAAACGTACGTTCTGGTGGAGATCTATGAAAAGAGACATTTCCATGCATGTTAGCAGGTGTTCTACTTGCCAGCAAGTCAAAAGTGATCAACAGAAACTTGCCGGCTTGTTACAACCATTAGAGGTTCCAAATTGGAAGTGGGATCAAATCTCCATGGATTTCACTGATGGCTTGCCCCAAACCAGGAAAGGTAATGACAGTATATGGGTGATCGTAGATCGTTTCACGAAGACTGCCCATTTTATTCCTGTCAAATCTACTAGAACAACACAAAGTTTGGCGAAAATTTATTTCAGAGAAATCGTTAGACTACATGGAGTTTCCAGTAGTATTGTTAGTGACCGTGATCCAATATTCGCTAGTAAATTCTGGGAAGCGTTACAAGAGGAGCTAGGAACAAAGTTAAATCTGAGCACCGCATATCATCCTCAAACAGATGGCTAGACTGAGAGGGTGAATCGTATACTGGAAGACTTATTGCGGGCATGTATTTTTGACTTTGGCGGATCGTGGGAAGATCACTTGCATTTGGTTGAGTTTTCATATAATAACAGTTATCAAGCAAGCTTACAAATGTCGTCATTCGAAGCATTGTATGGTAGACGATGTAGATCTCCCGCATGTTGGGTAGAACCAGGCAATCGATTACTATTTGGTCATGACATGATTCGAGAAGCTTCGGATAAAGTCGATTTCATTAAAAACCGGCTTCAGACAGCTCAGAGCCGACAGAAGAGTTATGCAGATTCAAGAAGAAGGGATTTAGAGTTTGTTGTTGCTGATTATGTATACTTGAGAGTTTCCCCATTGAGAGGAGTAGTCCGATTCGGGAAAACATGGAAGTTGGCGCCTAGATTTATTGGTCCATTTCCTATACTTGAGAGGATTGGAACTCTTGCTTACAAGGTTTAGTTACCTGACTGGTTGCCAGGAGTACATGATGTATTTCAAGTGTCTCAACTTCGAAAGCATGTGCATGATCCAGACTTGATTGTGGAAGAAGCAGCGCAACAAGATTTGGAAATTACTCCAAGCTTAGCAGTGAGAAGAGAGCGAGTGACAATTATTGGCATGGAAACCAGAGTTCTGAGAAACAAGAAAATACGCTTAGTCAAAGTGCAGTGGAACGAAGATCCTAGAGACTGTACATGGGATACCAAAGATAGCATTAAGCAGGCTTATCCCAAGTGCAAAGTGGCCATCTCTGATTAGCTCTGGTGCAAGGTACATTTACAATATTTTGCATTTTCTGTTTTGTTTCCTACTTTACTGTTGTTTCCTTTTCGGGGACGAAAAGTTTTTTAGTGGGGGAGATTGTAACAACCCGGAAAATTGGAACCAATTTAAAATTTTTGTTTTGGCTATTTTAATGGATTCTGAATATTTAAAATGATTTATTTTAAATAATAATGATTTAAAATTTATTTAAATCAATTTTAAATCGAAGTTAGAACATATAAATTTATTTTAATTATATAACGAGCCTGAAATGTCGCGCTAGTTTAAAAATTCGATTTCAAACTTCAAATGAATGTACAGGATTCAAAATAAATTGGATTTCAGTAAAACCAGAAATATTAGAATCTGTTTAACAATATCTTTCTAACGGATGTTAATATTTGAAATTTCATGGCGGGAATAAAAATTTATGTCCAGTTTAAAATTAGAAATAGTCGCTATGGAATTTAATATAATATATAGCCCTTATAAATAGACATTTTGCAAACGACATCCGTTTTTAACGAAACAACTTTTGTTGGATCCGGAATGTCAAATTATTGCAAGATTCCAATTTTCATAATTTTTGGAATTAATATGTGAGCGTGGCAAAAGAAAATGTGTTTTGTCAATTTCAGTCAAATTGGATCGAATAGAAAATGTCTGTTTTTCAAACGGTCTTCTAATTCGATGAAATTATTTTTTGTTAGGACTGTACCGTCAAAACATAGCTAGATTTATTTTCTGGGAATTTTTGGATACAGTATTTGGCCCCGGTAAATTAAAATGTACGATCAAATTTAATAATTAAATATTTTATATTTTAATTTAAAGAAAAATGGGCTGAAACGATCAAATGGGCTGCTGAGACCTAGTTCGTTGTGTCCGGAATAGGGGTATTTGGCTAGAGGCGACAGTCCCTGGGCTTGATTTGAAGTTCGTATGGGTTAACGGGCCTTTATAGAATTAAATGGATTAAATAATTAAATATAGAAAAAATGGACCAATAGGAATTCATCTCCCCTTTCTGAAAAAACCGATTCTCTTCAAAATTGATGGCAGCTGAAGCACGAATCTTCTCCCTTCGATAACTCTCCAATCTTTTCTCTCAACGAAATCAAGTGAACCTTTGGAGATTTTTGTAGAGATTTCCATCCTCTTCGATTCCATATAAATTTCGATCCCTGTAGTTGCACGTACCTCGAGATCCATGCCCCCAAAGCTGCGCCGTTTGCGGCCAGTTTCCTCTGCTACCCGACCGGCGAGTTCGACGCCCTTCCAGGCGCATGTGCGCCTCTCCGAGGCTTTCAATGTGACGCGGCCCAATAGGCTTCACATTGAACGGATTGAAAGTTAATTCAAAACCTAGTTTTGAATCAAAAACTGAGGTAACGGTTTATATATATTTAAACTATATATAACACTTTAAAGCTTTGAAAAGTTAATTTATGGAATAAAAAAATCATATCTTTTTGTATATTATCCAAATCCAGTGAAACAAGAGACATTGGGACCGTGGCATCGTACACGACATTCTAGAAGAGACCGGAGAATTTTCGGAGCTTTCTACAATTTTAGAAGGATTAAAAAGCAAAGTGAGCAATCTAAATTCACAAATAAATAAATGAAATTATATTTGGTTGCAGACGGAGTTTAGTAACTCTTGACACCGTCGTCCACAGACCATGGATGACTTGATTGTATCGTGGTGTGAAATTGATTGCTATTGTGTGTGATTGATTATGGTTGAAACAAATTTGGTTGTGATTATGGAAAATTCAGAGTGTTGTGAAAATGAATTGTATTATAAAAATAAAACCCTTGTATCGCCGCGAGGCCTAGGATAGTAGAGGAGCCGTACTAGGGACGGTGCCGGTTATAATTACCCTGCCGTTATAATGCCGAAATTTTCTGAAATATTCATGTGTTGAAATATTCATGTTTTGAAATAGAATTGTTCGAACAATAAAAATCTCATGTTTATTGTATGAATAGAAAATATGAAATTGATCATTATTTAAAATATAAAATTTGTTAAACAATAAATTATACGAATAGAAAACATGAAAATGATCATTATTTGAAATATAAAATTTGTTGAACAAAAAAGTCACATTTTTATTACTTATATAGAATATGTAAATTATTCATGTTTTGAAAATAAATTGGTTAAACAATAAAAATCTCATTTTTATTGTGTATATATATATATATAATATGAAAATGTTCATGTTTGAATTAAAATGGTTAAACAATAAAAATCACATTTTTATTGTAGGTATGGTTCACAAAAAAGATAAACATTTTTTTGAAATAGAAAAGTTTAACAATAAAAATTCATATGTTTATTGTATATAAGAAATATGAAAAATGAACATTGTTTAAATTAGAAAAGTTTAACAATAAAAAATTTACATTTGTATTGCATGTGAGAAATGATGATAAACATGTTGTAACATTAAAAATTACATTTTTAATGTAAAGAATGATTCATTAAAGAGATTCATTATGTGAAAATATGTTGTAACATTACAAATTACATTTTTGATGTAAACAATGATTCATTAAAGAGATTCATTATTTGAAAATATGTTGTAACATTAAAAATTACATTTTTAATGTAAAGAATGATTCAGTAAAGAGATTCATTATGTGAAAATATGTTGTAACATTAAAAAATACATTTTTAATGTAAAGAATGATTCATTAAAAAGATTCATTATTTGAAAATATGTTGTAACATTAAAAATCACATTTTCAATGTAAGTAGGAATCATTAATAATATTTATTTTTGATAAAAATGATTTTACATTACAAATTACATTTTAATGTAAGTAAAGGATGATTCATTAAAAATAGAATTGTTTGACAAAAATGTTTTTACATTAAAAATCACATTAATGTAAGTAAAGGATGATTCGTTAAAAATAGAATTGTTTGATTAAAATGTTTTTACATTAAAAATCACATTTTTAATGTAAATAGGAATCATTAAAAATATCCATTGCTTGATGAAAATGTTTTTACATTAAAAATTACGTTTTTAATGTATGAATGAGTCATTAAAGAGCTAAGTTTGATAGTAATGTTTTTACATTAAAAATTACATTTTTAATGTATGAATGAGTCATTAAAAAGAACCATGTGTTAAAATATATTTTTGTTAGATAAAAATATTCTTTTTAACATGTATATGAAGTGTACAAAATTATTAAAAGAATAAATAATTTGAAATCGTCAAACGAATTATATATATATATATAATATTAAAATGGAATGAATCGCGCACAATAGTTCGCGATTTGGAATCGTAACTTTAAACGATTATACCGTGAGATCCGACCATCGGATTTTCCCAAAAATGGAACCGTTGGGTTCGCTTTGGAAAGATATTTCCAACGATATAAAATTTTCTAAGATCCAACGGTTAGATTTTGAGAAATGTGTAATTCATGTTTTGATAAAAACAGCGCCAGGGCCACGTAATGACCTGAACGTTTAATTAAAATGGGCTATTTTTATATAAATAAAAATAGATATAAATCGTTATAAAATATTATAAACAATATGGAATGTAAAGAATTGATTTGAATTATATATATTCACGAATTATTTGAAAAGGTCGAGTTAAATCTCATTTCAAATAATTATACGATGATTGGAAGTCGAAGATATTGAAGATGGTGGCTGAAGACCGGCGATCTTCACATCGAATGGATGACTACTGATGCCCTGAATTGGTTAGCTCCTAGGAAAGGGTTATAGTGGTAGTTGTCCAGATGTACTTGTTGATTGTCTAGATGTACGAGGGCCTCTCTTCCGTATTGGACATATGGGACGAGGAATAAGGTGCCTCGGGTTTCGTTCAGACCCAGAGCGGACTTGTAAATGGATGTGTCTGACATTGGATTTTATTCTGTGCTGATTGATTTCTATTAAATATATATCTGTTTGGTGGAGGAGAATTTATTCTCTTGCTTAACACCCTTCTCTGAGACGTACGAGCTCAGAGGTTATATATCGATAGACATCAGTTGCATGGCGTGAATTGTTAGTGTGGCATGCCAAGATGCAAATGATCAAGGCTTTTGTTGAAAAGCAGAGCCTTGTGGTTGATGATCAAAGCACAGCTTTAATTAGCATAGCTTTGTGTATATGGTTGATTCGCCTACAAACCCCGGTATGAACCAGAAACGGAAGAGGATTGCAGGGAGGGCATGCGTTTCTTTCTAGCTAGGAGTAGTGTCATGGTATGGAGCCCAAACATTTGCTTATGTGAATGATGGAATGAGGCGCCTCAGATTTGAGTCCTTAGTGGCTCTAAATTACGCCCCATAGAGAGGAGAAACGTATTGTTCAGGAATTACCAATCCACTAAAGTATTTGTGGACCGGCCCTGAAGTTCCAAGGTGCAAATGCGACTGATCCTGAGACATGGGCTAGATTGTCTCGAATTCGGTAAGGACGATCCCTTGCCTTGGTTCATGATGGAAACCCAACTTCCAATACGACACCGTGCAGTTTTGATTGTAAAACTAGTATGGTGACATAGTATATGGTAGCTATGTCGTCTCTGATTGATACATTATGATTGAAAATGTTTTTGAAACATATATACACTAGTAATAATACCAAATGACTTTGTTCTATACGTATCAAGCATATCTTGGTCATTATAAGGTAAAACTCTATCCTTCAGTTTGCGTTGCATTGTGTGATGGGACTTGAGTCTTATAATGGCTTCATCTTTTAAAAAGCATTGCGTTGTTAAACGATTTACCTTATTTCTTGCACTGGCAATCCAATGGAGTAAACCCATTCCGCGTTAGCGGCGTGGTCCAGTGATTAGCCTTATTATTAAATAGGTTAAGTAAGATTTCCCATACCAGTCCCATGACTGACTCGTGGTTTGTTTCACTTTGCAAACTCGGGTGCCCTCTTTTCCACACGGGCAACCTTGTATTCAGGTTTTAGAAGATTCATTCTGGATAGCTATGGAGTTGAAGATGGATTCTATCATTTCTATTATGCTGCTCAGACTTCATTTAATATATTATGTTTAATTCCGCTGCAAACATTTTATATCAAGCTGAAACTGTATTATGTACTAAGTTTGATCATGTTATGCTGTGTAACTCTGATGTTAATATTTATTTCCAGTGTAACTTTGATATACTTTATCTAGTGTAATTCTATGATTCTGTTTTGCTGTTATTGTTTATGTGTTATATTCCAATGATTATCCTTGCTTCCGTGACACCAGGGTTTGGGGTCATCACAAGTTATGTCAAAATTAAATTTTCAGAAAAACAACGCAATAATCATTTAAAACCATAACGGTTTATTAAATAAAATAAAGGCATTTTTATTGAATAAAAGTTCGATTTTCCATTAGAAAAATCCAGATTTGAGTTATTAAACAAATATGAACTCAAGTCGAGTAAATGAAATGATTTTTGGATTAAAAATCAGATTTTTAATTATCAAATGAAGTTGACTAATTTCTTTTAAATTAGTATATGGATTTTGGCCGAATTTAACTTTTTTGAAGTGATTTGGATTGGTTAATTGAAAATCCGAGTATGAAACGTGAATTAGAATTGGGAAGCTTGCAAGGATTTTGAGTTTGATTTGTATATAAGTGAATATAAATATATTTGAACGAGATAAGTTCAAATTAAAGGTAAAGGAAACCAAGAAGCTAATTAAAAATTTAATTAGCAAATGAAAAGCGAGTTATGTAAACAGGGACGAATGGATATAAATGAATTGGAAATGGTCGTGTATATTTTAAACCGATATGGAATGAAGACAGTGAAGATTTTAATATAAGTGCCCGACAAAAAGGTACATGTTTCATATCCATATAAGGTTTTATGAGCCTACTGGGCAAGCTGCTTGGCTTTTTGATTTTCTTTTTGAATGGAAAGGGCCTAAAGAGGCGGGTTGGGGTTTGAGCTATTGATTGGTACAAAGAAGGTGCTAGCTAAATTTTCCGAAAATTTAAGGAGTTAGATTTTTAAAAAAAAATTGGATAACTAGAAATCAATATATCAATATATAGAATTCGATAAGGAAATTGGAAAATAGTTGATGAATGAATATTAATTAAAAGTGTCCAGTGGTTGTTTGATTATTTGATGGATGTTTGTTTTCCTTTGATAGTTTAATCAACGGCTATCAAATATTTTTGACCACGTTGTCAATAAGGAGAGACCGGTAGGATTTAATATCTAAGACCACTCCGTATAGGCATAGGCGTTGCAAATTAGATTATGTTGAAGATAGATTAAAGACGGAGTAAAATGCAAAGGTTGTTTTGTTTGTCCAGACCCAGGACAACTTGTATGGACGAATGTCTTAAAGAGTATACCTAACAGATCACATAAGATGATCTTTTCGAGGTATTACGTTTGGTGGCAGAGGAATTCGTTTCTCTTAGCTTTTATACCCGTAATATTTTGGGAAGATCAACTAGTGATTTGATGAGTTTGACGATGTGGCATTCAAAGTGAATGGTGGCTAGATGTTCTAAAAAACAAACGTAGCCTCAAGCCTCACAACCGGGAAATGATGGAAATCGGGCAGGCAGCATAGTTAGTTGGGTCATACCCAAGCAGGGCATATTAGTCATCGATGTAGAGTAAATTCGTCATTTATTCTTCTTTCAATTATGTATCTTACAGATTACAGTTGGACGGCCGACAACCGTGGGCGAAAATATATTTGGTACACTCAAGCTAAATGGTGGTTGGTCATGTGTGGTCGGGTTGCAAGATGTTCTTGCTGAACCCCAACGTATCCCTACTAGAGTACACCTAGCGAAAGGTGGTCTCATACCTTGTTATAGTTGGAATACAATCTCCAATAACTACCCTGCGGATTTTGATTTTATACTATATATGTAGAGTGTGAGATGCAAGCGTTCTACAGTTTGGTTATTTATTTGATTACACACTATTATAATATCACTGGATTTTTATATCGAAAATGTTTTTGGTTATAGTAAGGTTAAAACCATCCATGTTTATGTGTGGGCTGGTCTTACTATTATCTTTTTCTTTTAAAAGGTTTTTCTAGTTAAACAATATGGTTGGAGTTTACTCACACCAGTCCCATGACTGGCCAAGAGTTTATTTTGTTTATTTTTCCCTAAACTCTTGGGTGCCCAAATTTGTATGGGCAGTCAAGTGTTTTAGGCTTTACAGATACACGTGGAGTAGCTTAAAGCAGGAGGCTTCACCGTTAGATATTTTAGAGTTATTTTCCGCTATATCAAATATTGTATTGTACTTTGATGATGGTATGTATACATGACACAAAATTTTGTATTTCAAAGTTTATATTATATAATATATTTTATCCGTTCCGCTGTGAGGTTCTGTTCTTCTTCTATCTGTTTCTATTCTTTGACCCTAATGATTCGTATTTCTGTGCAATTTGGATTGGACGTATGTTGTTTTGGTCAACTCGGATAGTACGGATTTGCGAGCCATCACAAGCTATCTTGGAGAAATCCTTGATAAACCGTCAGTAATAACCAGCCAACCCAAGGAAACTTCTCACATCCGTCGCATTCTTAGGTCTATCTTAGTCTTGGATTGTTGCTATTTTAGCGGGATCAACCCTATTCCATTTCCAGAAACAACATGGCGTAAGAACCACACTTTACTCTTCCAAAATGACACTTTGAAAACTTAGACTTCAGTTGATGCTTTCGTGAGATTTCCAAAACAACTCTCAAGTGCGTCTTATGTTCTTCCTCGTTCCACGAGTAAATCAGAATATCATCCACGAACACAAGCACAAACTTGTTTAACTGATCTCTGAATACCCTATTCATAAGATCCACGAAGTACGCTGGCGTGTTAGTCAACCCAAATGGCATTACCAACCATTTGAAGAAACCGAATGGTGTCCCAAAAGCAGTCTTCAACACGCAATCCTTTGCCACTTTCAACTGGTGAAATCCCATTGCCAAATCCATCTGAGAAAACACTTTGGCCTCGTAAAGCTGATCGAACAATTTCATCAATCCTCGGCAATGGATACTTGTTTTTCTTGGTCACCTTGTTTAGCTTACGATAATCCACGCACAATCTCAACGATCCATCTGCCTTGGTTGGAAACACAACTAGTGCACCCCATTCGGATACACTTCTCCGAATGAATCGTTTTCTCAAAAGGTCACGAACTTGCACCTTTAACTCTTGTTGTTCCTTAGGCGCCATACGCCTATGAGGCATAATGATAGGTCTAGCACCCTCGACCAGATCGATCCTAAACTCAATCTTACGATGCAGCGGCAAACATTTCACTTCCTCAAAGACATCCCTAAATTCATTAGTGATCAGCACAGATGGCAAGTCTTCATGTGGAATCAAAAGCAAATATAAATTGTTCACGAAGACGCCATCTTTGGGCTTACAACGAATCAACACTTTTCGCCCTTCCACATCCCCGACTCTCACCTCTAGATTTTCGCATTTCACTTTTGTCGCATACCTCTGAGCCAATCCATGCCCAAGATGATCTCAAACTCAACGAAGTTAAGACCAAAGCAATGACATACAAATGAGCAACCATGACTCGACAACACTAGATCATGACAAAGCATACAAAGGCTTGACGAACCCCCAATTGGATTAGTTAAAATAAAAGGTCTATCACAAATCTTAGGTTCTAAATCCAAACGGCACAAAAGCTCATTACAAATGAAAGAATGTGCTGCTCCAGTACCAAACAACACTCGATTGGCGTCACTCTTTTCCTTCTCCTCTACAGTAGAAGCTCTTGAAGAGGATGGCATAACCTCCAAAACATAGGCCTTCACAACCTGCTTATCCTTAGCCGATTCTGGGCAATCCTTCTTCTCATGCCCAGGTTTTCCACACTTGAAGCACTTCTTCTCGGTTTTTTGATTCTTACAATCCTTGGAATAATGGCCCTTCTACCAGCAGTTGTGGCAAATCACTTCACCTATTTGTCTCTTCTGACCATCCTTCCCTTTTTGTCGTTGTTACTTCCTTGTCTTATTGTTATTATTACCAACCTGTTGTGGTCTTGGAGCCTCCTTGGTTGCAACAACAACAGCTTCCTCCTTTGGAAACAAGCTTTCATGTCTCACAGCTTTTTCAACAAACTTTTCAAATGAATCATCAAGATGTTCCACCAACGGTCTTCCTATGTATGTATCCAAACCCATTACCAACTTTTTGTTCTTTTGATAAGGTGTGTCAATATACGAACGAGCATACTTCGATAAGGCCTCAAAATCTGAAACATAGCCAAGCACTGGACTACCATTATGTTTCAACTCAACAAATTTCTTGAATAAAGAAGATTTCTGAGCAGTGGAGATAAACTTCATCTCAAATTTATCTTGGAATTGTTCCCAAGTTATCTCTTCTTCCGAAGTTTCCAAAGTGACCTAATTGCACCACTCCATGGCTCTGCCCTATAGTTGCCTTGATGCTAGCTTTCTCTTGGTTGCATTGTCTATGCTCAAATCTCCAAAAATACGAACACAAGAATCCTTCCACCTCTGAACCTCTTCAGTCGACTTCGTTCCTTTGAATGGCTTTCCTCCAAGGGATGTGAAGTCTTTGCATAGCTTCGCGAAATCCACCAACCTAGGCACCTGCACACTTATATCTACCGTGGTTTCCACTTGAGTGGGTACCCTTCTCAAATGCCTCATTTATCATGGCTTCAAACATGGTTGGGTAATCTGGTGGACCGCCATTTCCCCCTCCAGGAACAACCTCCTCCCTAGCAGTATGTCTTGAAGTTCGTCGTCTCATTCTAAATCTGCAATACATAATGATTAGTCACTTACAAGAAAAACCGCTAATGGAGTTCAAACGCTACTATACTATATAGTATTGTATAGTATTTATCCAACAAAAATCTACAAATACATCTCTCATATGTAATTATGTCTTTGAACTTTGGCTAAAGTCGTTAACCAGAGCTCTGATACCAAATATGACGACCGCCCATGACTCCTGCACTATATAAGAGGAATAAAGCACTAAAAGATGTGAAAGGAAGCTATTGACGATCATCATGGTATGAAACACAATCGAACCTATCGTATAACTCACAGCGCAAGGATAAAGTATAATAGAACATATGCAACAAGAAATAATAGTGAAGCACATTTGAGCAGAAAAACTCCAAACTTTCTTAACAACTAGAAAGTATATCTAAACACCAGGATTACAACATATATGTCTATACAAGTTTGAATCACTGCATCGCTCAGAGTAAAACAACAAACAACAGAAAAATAGATATTATATAGTAGAAAAGATAATACATCAACCTCTTGCTCGCCATCGAACTGCAACATCGTCCTCACCAAGATACTACCTGTCACCTGTCACTTAGTCTGCCCACCCAAAAATTGGATGAACAACCTATGGTAATCAGAGGGAAATATAAAACCTTGAGTCAAACAACAGTCTTAGTGACCGATAAAACAACCATCTAACATCATCAATAAAGTATATAGGAATAGGTAGATAAACAGACTAATCTACCAACACCAGAGAAGGCCTCAAAATCTAAAACATAGTCAAGCACTTGTCCATAATTGCCTGACCGATCCATAATTGCCCGGACTATAATTAACCTGTCCATAATTGCCCGGTCGATCCATCACTCTACACTTCGACCGATCCATCCAAGCCTGACTGATCCATCACCCTCTACTTCGGTCGATCCATACTATAGATGCCCCGGCCGATCCATAATAGCCCGACCCATAAGTGACTGATCCATACAATTTCTTAGGAAAGAAGTCAGACCGATCCATGCTACTTCAACCGGCCCACACCACTCCGACCGATCCATCACCTGTACAGATCTGATCCATCTCCAATCTTGACCAAAACTTCGCCAAACAACTATGTCGATGAAATCAACTCATCCAATTCAACCACAAACATGTTATGAAATCACTAACAACATGAAAATGACAATTATCATCAATACTTATGTAGAATTCACCAAAATCATGATTAATGAACAAATGATCAAAACAATGGATCTAACTTACATAAACATATGAAACTATATGGAAATTACCGGTTTTAAGTTGTTAAATTAGATCTTATGGCGATTCATATGAAAATAAACTTAGCATGATGTAGATCTAAGAGAAATTGACTTAAAATGATGAAATTACGATCATAAAACTCATATACTTGATTGAATCCATGTGAGAGATGCACACTTCACCAAATCTCTAAAACAACTCGAAAACACTTAGATTTAGATCCGAATAGCGAAGAATTTGCTCTAAACTCTTAGATTCCATGAATTCTCTCTTGGAATGGTGTAGATCTAGCTTCAAATGATGTGGATCTTTGATTCTCTAAGCTCTAATGGTGGAAAGGTGTAGAGGATAGAGTAGTGGAGGACCTCTAGCTCTTCCAAATGAGAGAATAGAGAAAGTAAACTATTCTCCATGCCTCCTACCCTCTATTTATAACCTCCCACCAGCCCACTAATGAGTCTTCCCAAATCAGCCCACTATGGCTTGTAAAACCTGAATAACCAATTGTAAAACAGAAAAACAGTGATTCCTCCTAAACCGCTAAACCAAATTCTTAATGTAACCACTATACGGAATGGGAAACATCATTTCCTTTCCAATGAGACCGATCTTGACACCTGATTCAATCCGAGTCAAAAGTTATGCCTTGTACAAAATTGATAGGGGTAAAATGGTCATACAATTTTATTTTTTTAAGTTATGGACATGTCTCACATACCCATAAACAACATGTTAAAATATGAGAATGATCCAACCTACCGGGAATAAAATAAAAAATATTTTGCGATTCTTCGATACGTAAAATCCGGGCTGTTACATTCAGCTTATGTGCATGAGAGCAATGGGAAGTTGGATTCAAGATCGCATAAGTGTATTTTTTGGCTATAAGAAAGAAATTAAGTATTATAGGTTGTGGTGTCCTACTACCCAAAAGATTGTTGCTCGCAGGCATTTTACATTTTATGAGAAGGCTATGTTGAAGGTGGAGCCGTCTTCTTCAGCTAACGAAGAAGTTGAGAGGACAAATTCAGAATACCAAATACAAGGTAGATCATCAGACTTCCATATGAGTAAAATTGGTGATTCCGATGACACCATGCTTGATAAGGAGTGACAGAGGATCAATCTTGTGACAACAAGGGATTTCGCTCGATCCGAATCAGTCGCTAAACCGACCCAGACCGTTCGAAACACCTGATTGTTTTGAGAACATGACAAAATAGAACGCAGACGGAAGAACCTTTCATTGTATATTACAACAATTCATCAGAATACAAGAATATACAGAGTATAAATGAATAAATATTACACAGAAATATCAGAGATTACAATACATTACATAGCAGCGGAAAATAATACAAAATACAACTGAAGAAGATATACGAATACAAAGCTTTCCGGATATCGTTCCAGCTGTAAACCAGGTTCCTGTGAATATAAATCTGCAAAACCAAAACTACTAGCTGCCCGTGTCAAAATAAGGGCACCCAGAGTTTAGGTTAAAACAATAAACTCCAGGTCAGTCATGGGACTGGTGTGAGAACTAAAACAGTTATTTACAACTTTACTTTAAATCAGATATATCAAGGGACCACGCCGTATAACACGGAACGGGTTTCCTCCCAAGAATACCAGTGCATATAACAAAATAGCGCGATGCTTTTTGGAAAAATGAAGCTATTATAAGACCCAGGTCCTATCACACAATGCAACGCAAGCCGGGGGATAGGGATTTCCCTTATAAATCTCAAGGTAGAGCTCAAATTCAAACTCGACCAACCAGAGAGAAGGAAAGACCTACATGGCTTGATGATTTGTGGGATTAAGCATTGAAGACACTGACTTTTATGGCATGGAAGCTTATGCATTGAGCATATTTCATGATGAACCCAAAGACTATAGAGATGCCATTAGTTCAATTGGTAGTTCCAGTTGGTTAGTTTCTATGGAAGAGGAAATTAAGTCCTTGCACGAAAATCACAGTTGGAATTTAGTGCCACTTCCTTTCGATAAGGGAGCAATTGGATGTAAATGGATCTATAAGGTGAAATAAGGCAGCAATGATGACTTAAGGTATAAGGCAAGATTAGTGATGAAGGGTTATGTTCAGAAGAAAGGTGTAGAGTTTCATGATATTTTCTCTTTCGTTGTTAGACACACTTCCATTCACATTCTTTTGGCATTGGTTGCTTATTTCGACATGGAGTTGGAATGATTAGATGCCAAGACAATATCCTTGCATTGTGACCTTGAAGAGGACATTTTCCTATAGCAGCCAGAGAGGTTCATTAACAGTAGCAGTCCTAGTCGTGTTTGTAAACCTAACAAAACTCTTTATGGTTTAACAGTCTTCTAGACAGTGGCACGGGAAATTTAATAAGTTTATGATCTCACATTGTTACTCTAGAATCTTCAAGGACCAACGTGTCTGTTTTAAGAAATGTAACGATGACATCATCTATTTGTCGTTTTACGTTGATGATATGTTGATAGCTTCTAAGAGCATGACTTGAATTTCACAGTTGAAGATGAAGCTCAGCAAGGAGTTTGAGATAAAAGATTTGGGAAAAGCACAGAGAATTTTGGGTATGGAGATTCAGATGGATAAAAAGCAAAGAGTTTTGTGGCTCACTCAAACTCAATTTACTGAGAAAGTCCTGTCTCAATTTGGTATAGAGAATGCTAAACTGGTGGCTACTCCATTAGGCTCTCAATTTAAGCTATCCAGATATATGTGTCCCACATCAGATGAAGACAAAAGGGAAATGTGTAATATCCCTTACTCTAGTGAGGATGGAGCCTTTATTATGCTATGGTATGCACAAGGCCTGATTTAGCTCATGCGGTTGGTGTTGTTAGCCGATACATGTGTAACCCAGAAAAGACTCATTGGCAAGCAATAAAGTGGATTCTAAGATACTTGAGAGAAACTTTTGGCATTAGCTTGCCGTTTAGAGGTAGGGACATAACTCAAAGGGGCTATTGTGATTTAGATTATGCTAGTGATAAAGATGGTAGGAAATCGATTTCAGGCTATGTTTATACACTTGGCATAAGCTGAATTTCTTAGAGATCCAAGCTAGCAAAGCTCATTTCTATTGTGGAAGCAACTAAGGAAGGATTGTATTTGTTGCAGCTTTTAGATGATTTATTAATGATGCAGAAGATCGTGGAGTTGGTTTCAGATAGTCAGAGTGTCATTCATCTTGTGGAAAATCAAGCCTACAGCTCACGAACAAAGCACATTGATGTTAGGAGTTTCTTTCTCATGCTAGAACAAGAGAGAAATAAGATAAAATTGTCAAAGATTCACACAAATGATATTCTAGCTGATATGCTAACAAAGTCGGTTCCAAATGACAAGTTTGAGCATTGCTCAAACTTGATTGGTGTGGTACGAGCTACTTAGCGCCATGGGGCGCTAACCGAACAACCATTTTTTTTTATTGATGAATATATTTAAATCGAGGTGAAGTGTTAAATTTGGGCATTTTAAAAATATTTTTATGAGGAGATATTAATTGATTTTCATAATCAAGTCAAATCGGGAAGATAATATATTAATATGGAGAAGGTATGTATTTGATTTAAGGAATCAATCAAATATTGGTATAGGTGGAAAAAAAATTAAAAATGTGTTGTATTTGTGGTGGAATCAATCAGGAAATATTTCATCCTTATCCACGAAGCATGTTTCATTCTTCCTCATATATATACGCAGGCATTTGCTCATAATTTAACATACACAAGAAGAAAGTTGTCTCCATATATTATCTTCCATAAGATCCCTATTTATGTATCTATTATAGGGTGATAAATTTGTATTGAGTTGTGTATTTCTTCTTATATTGTACCTCCTCTTGAAGTGAAGAAATAATAGGTTGTTGGGTCCAAGGATGTAGGCACAATTGAACCTCGTTATATTGGTGTGTTCTTTCCCATTTCTATTTCTTTTTTCTCTACAATTTGAGCCATTTGTTTTTCTTTATCATCATTGTTGGATTGACATTGTTGAGATTGTCGACAGGTTAGATTATTAGTTGTTCTGCTTCCGCTGCCCAAACCATTGATTTTTCACTAAATTGATGACAAAACAACCAATTATCCATATCAAACATATATGCATGAACTAGTACTCACACCCTATGCTGTTAAAGATGAGTCGCATTTTTTATTCCATCATTTCTCCTTTTTGCAAGTCATAAACCATTTAATGTCGTAAGGAAATGGAAATATTATACTACAGTTACAAATTTTTGGAAAAAAAAAATATTTTACAAAAATAAATGCTTTGATGGTATATTATATTTTACAATGGAAAGTTGCTACCTTATTTTGTTCATTAATAATATAATGTTGGATGATCGGAAACATGAATTTCATATCGTAACCACCTAATAGAAAAATGTCCATCCATTCAAAAGTAAAAAACTTGCACCCATTGCATTGGTTGGCATCAATGATCACAGATGTAGCATACATAATCAAATGGAACTCCTATTACATTTCTACAAAATTATACCATTTTAAAAACTATTAACCACATCGACAACTATATGGACTACATGACCACAATTGCAGTCACTATTGAGTGGCTCATTTCAAACATTTTATTTACTGCAGTCCAAGCATCAAATGTTTATCCTACATGATAAACTATATCTATTCATAAATTTCAAAATATAATAGGTAAGCCTTCAAGTCCTGCCTAACATGATTCCTTATACTTATTGTACCAAAATAGCAATGTTCATTGTTTTTTTAATACACCAATAACATTCAATGCTACCCAAATTCTTTGCACCGGTGTAATAACCCGGAAAATCTGGGCCAGTTTAAAATTTTTATTTTGGCAATTTTAGCGAATTTTGAATATTTAAAATGAATTATTTTAAATAATATCGACGAGAAATTTATTTTGAATAGAATTCGAACGTATATATTATACGCGTCGTCGTTAGAATATAAATATTTATATATAATTATAAATAGAATTGAAAATGGCGAGGTAGTTCGATAATTCGATTTCAAACTTCAATTGAATGTACCGGGTGCAAAATAATCCGGATTTTAGTGAAACCAAAAATAATGGGATCTAATGGTGAATATCTTTCCAACGAATCCGAAAAATCGAAATTTCCTAACGGGAATCAAAAGATATGTCCAGTTGAAATTTCTGAATAGTCGCTATGGAATTCAGGCCCTTAAAAATGGACATTTTGCAAACGACCTCGGATTTCGACGAAACCAGTTTTGTTGGATCCGCAGTGTCAAGTTATTGCTAGGTTTCAAATTTCATAATTTTTCGATTCAATATGTGAGCGTGGCAAAGGAAAACGCGTTTGACCAGTTTCAGTTGATTTTAATCGACTGGAAAATGGCCATTTTTCTAACGGTCTCAGAATTCGACGAAACTAGTTTTGTTAGGACCGTATCGTCAATACGAAGCTAGAAAATATTTTTCAGGAATTTTTCTAGTTAGTATGTGACCCCGGTAATTTGAAATGTACGTTTAAAATTCAATATAGAGATTTAAATGTAAATTCAAAGGAAACTAATCGAAACGATCAAATCAACCTACGATGCATATCCCATTGTGTTCGGAATGGGGGTAAAATGCTATGGACGATAGGCGGTGGGCCTCGTTTCGAGGTCGTATGTAAAAGTACCTTTTTTAGAAATTAAATAATTAAATTATAATAAAAAAAGAGAATTCCCTCTTTCTCCTTCCATATACTCTGCCCCCCCCCCTCTTCAAAAATCAAATCGTCAGAGGAAATAAAAAAAAAAAAAAAAGGGATCGTCGGGGGGGAGGGGAAGAAGCCGCCGCCCTCGCCTCCCAGTGGCGCGCCCACCACCAGTCGCCTCCCCTCGATTCAAGGCGCGAGCCCCCTCCTTCCCTCTGCTCTCGCTCCCTCTCTCTCTCTGAAAATCGCGCAGCGATTCCATCGCCCCCCCCCCCCCCCCCCCGCCCCCTTCTCGTAAATCGCATCACCGCCAGCAGACCCCCCCTTCCACTGACGAACGAGCAGCAGACTTCTCCCCCCCTCTGAAAATATACAGTAAGTTCTCTGTTTACTTTATTTTATTCCTCTACATTTTTTTTTTATTATTCTATGTAATTTATGTAATTAATTTAGGATAACACTTTTTTTTTACTGAAATTGGAAGAGATTTTTTTTTTTTATATGCTGCAATCAGTTTTTATTTATATATAAAAGAAAGAAAAAAAAAGTATAAAAATCTAATTTTTGGTTAGAGATAAAATATAATTTTAGTTGGTAGAAAAGTATGGTTTTTAAATTAGAAAAACTAAATTTTTAAAAATGGAAAGCTTATATTTTTAACACCATAAAGGTGATATTTTAAAAAAACTAGTAAAAGACGAGATTTATAATTTATAAAAGGTCGAATCTTTAAATAGAATAAGGCGATATAGAAATATAATCTTTTCTGTTTATTGAGCGAAGTGGATATATAATATTTAGCGAAGCAAATAAAAATGTGATTTTTAGTTATATAGTAGCCAAGTAAAAATATTATCTTTTATATGTAAAACGACTTGTAAAACTAAAATCCTTTCTATTTGAATAGCGAGAAAAAAATATATATTCTTTTATGTATAAATAGTGAAATTAAAATATAGTCTTTTCTATAAAAATAGCATTGTTGTAAAATGTTGTTTAAAAACAAATATATATATATATATATATCATAGAAAAAAAACTACACTATTTTGAAAAAGAAGCACAACATTGTTTAGGAAAAATTTACATAGTTTTGAAAATATATATATAACATAGTAGTAAAAATTCGATTTTTAAATATATGAAGTGAATATAAAAATATGATTTTTAAATTGAAAGTGAACAAATAAAAATGTGATTTTTATTTAAAGACATCAAAATATAAAAATGTGTGATTTTTACATATGTAGTGGCTACGGGCAACGAAGATGACGAAAATGCGATAGCAATGAAGATTTCTATCAATGAAGTGCCGTGGAGCTAGGATAGCTATTTGTGAGAATTTCTCACCTTTCAATTTAAATTTTCTAGTTATATATATATGCTAGGATGCAGACGGTGTTTAGTAGCACCCGACACAATCGTCCACAGACCATGGACTTGTTTGTTTGGTTGCATAGATTAGTTATATGATGTGATTTGAATTTGGTTGTTTGGTGATTCTGATTGATGTGTGAATGGCGTGGGCCTTCACTAGACCGGGGATAAGGCTAGGCCTCGTCCCGTTTCTAGTATCGTGCCGTTATGCCGCCGAAATTTTCTAAAATAATTTAGAAAAATAAAAATATCATTTTATCTATAGAATGAACTGAATAGAAATTCATAAGTTAAAATAAAATGTTTTATCGTTAAAAATATAATTTTTAACGTGAATGTGAATAAATCAATATTCATTTACAAACCAGACGGTTTGTTTATGTACACCTATTTGAAAGACGTTAATTGGGTCGATAAATTTTACACATCGCCCAACTGCACAAATAAAATCTGTGTTTGTTTGTTTGAAACCCCACACGGGTGTTGGGATGAAATTTGAAGTTCACTCATCCTGATTGATTAAATATGTCGATCGATGGATTGACAGGCTGTTATAAGCGTTAGATATCTATATTTGATGCTTATACAGTGTGGTGCACTTTGGTTGATGGTTGATTATTTTGCAATGCTATTATATGGGTGTAATGTATGAAAATCCATATAATTAACATTATATGGAAATTGATTGGGCCTCATTCCAGTTTTAAAATAGAAATATTTGAAATAGAAATATTCGAAATGGGATATTTGAAAATATCAATATATGAAGCCGTGTTGATTAGATTGACGCCATTTTGACGTGAACGATATTTATATCGATTTTATTCATTTTGAAATGAATATTGAAAAGTGATTTCGAAATCGAATATTTTGAAATGAATTGAATTGGAAACGATTTCGAAATGAATTGAATTGAAAACGATTTCGAAATGAATTGAATTGAAAACGATTTCGAAATGAATTGAATTGAAAACGATTTCGAAATGAATTGAATTGAAAACGATTTCGAAATGAATTGAATTGAAAACGATTTCGAAATGAATTGAATTGAAAACGATTTCGAAATGAATTGAATTGAAACGATTTCGAATTGAATTGAATTGAAAACGATTTCGAAATGAATTGAATTGAAAATGATTTCGAAATGAATTGAATTGAAAACGATTTCGAAATGAATTGAATTGAAAACGATTTCGAAATGAATTGAATTGAAACGATTTCGAAATGAATTGAATTGAAAACGATTTCGAAATGAATTGAATTGAAAACGATTTCGAAATGAATTGAATTGAAAACGAATTCAAATGGAACTGAAATTTGAATTGAATAGAAATGAATTTTAAAACGAATTTATAAAGAAGAATTCAATTTTGATTTGAATTGAAATGGAAGTTGAAATTGCTTTGGAAATGAAATTAAAACGATTTATAAAATTCGTTTTAAATAGAAATCGATGAAATATATATTATATATATTATATATATAATATAATGGCCTGAATAGAATGCGCCGCGCCGCGGCAGTTCGTGAATTTCGACCATTTATTTCAAACTGACATTACGGGAGATCCGACCGTCGGATTCTCCTAAAACCGGAACCGTTGGGTTCGTATCGAAAAGAGCTTTCTAACGAATATTAGAAATTAGAAATCTAACGGTTGGATTTGGAATTATGTCCAAATCAAATTTGAAATAGGTCGCTATAAGTGCAGTTCGATGGCCATTGATGGAAATCGACTGTACGGGCCTTGATAAAATTATTAAAAATAGTAATAATTTGTGTAAAATCATAAGAAATGATTTGTGAAGATTTGGAATGAAAAACTCCATATTTGAAAAGATAAAAATAGATTTTTATCGAAATGAACTAGTTTTGAACTAGAATTATAATTCTATTTATTTTTAAATAAATAAATTGAATTTGAAAAGGGTTTTGAAAATAACCAAAATTTCCAATGATTGCATTGGAGTGGATTTGAATCGAAATTGTCTTCGGAATATCTCGATGTTGGAATTCGTGATTATACAGATGTTGTTATGGAAATTTGAAAGATATATATTTATATCGTTATTTCCAATACGACATTTGTTAGTCGTAGAATTTGATATTGAATATAAGCCGATATATTTTCTATTCAGAGCCTTGTATTGAATATCAAATGTGATTTGGGTTTGTCGTGAATGGTGTCTTCATTAACACTGTTCTTGAACCCAGTTGAGAAAAGATTAAATCTTTTTATTTAGATTTAATGAAGTGTACCAATTAAATAATATTTAATTGGAATTGAATTGATATTGATTTTTGGGTTTATCGTGAACAGTGTTTTAAATAACACTCGTTCTTTAACCCGATAATTAATGGAATGTGATTTTGGGTTTATCGTGAACTGTGTTTTAAATGACACTGATTCTTTAACCCAGTTAGAGATTAAAACTAAGTGGAGTTTTAATGAATCTTTAATTAGATTGAAAAGATCGAGAATGGAGTATCACCAGTTTTGCTCCAGGCGTTAGTTAAATCTTTAATTAGATTTGAACGTGAAATGGTAATTGAATTTACCGATAACACCTTGGTGTTAGATATGAAGTATAACTAGTTTTACTTCATGGGATGAATAGGTTGGGATTGGGAAATAAAATAAATGATTTCTTCGGTGTGGTTCGCTAATCCCGACTAGTTTGAATTGATATTCAAAGGAGATTAAAGAATAAATTTAAAGAATTTATCTTGGATAAAATTAATGGGTACTTTTCCCAAAGTATAGGAATATTTGAATAAAAGAATATTCTGAATTGGAATGAGGCGTATGTTGTGTTTGTGTAACACTTTTATAATATATACGCGAGTTATTCAGAAAGACCGGGTTTATCCCATTCTGAATAACTGATTCGACGTGGTGTCGAAGATGAAGACGGTGGTCGAAGACCGGGAGTCTTCACGTCGTTTGGGTGATTACTGATGATCTTGATTGGGCTGTACACCCAAGAAGATGGAAATAGTTAGTGATCGTCCAGACGTACTTGGAGATCGATGGATATGCGGGGTACTAGGTGCCTCCGGTTTCGTTCAGCCCCAGAACGGACTTGTAAATGGACTGTGTGTCTGACATTGGATTTTAGTCTGTGTGATTGATTTCTATTAAATATATATCTGTTTGGCGGCGGAGAATTTATTCTCTTGCTTAACGCCCTTCTCTGAGACATACGAGCTCAGGGGTTATATACTGATGGATATCAAACACATAGAGTGAATTGCCTGTGTGGCATGCCTAAGTGGCAATAGATCGAGGCTTCTGTTGAAAAGCAAAGTCTTGTGGTGATGATCAAAGCACAGCCTGTGTGGCACAGCTTTGTGTAACGTGAATTCGCGAGTTTCACACCCGGTATGAACCAGAAACGGGAGACGGACCTCAGGGAGGGCATGCGTTTCCTTCTAGCTAAAAAGTGGCGTCAGTGGTTTTACACGCCCTGACGAGTTTGACTTATGTGGTTGTTGCTGTTGCGAGGCGCCTCGGTTTGATCGGACGATCCGGGTCCGATGGAGTCATTCGTTGGCTCACTTACACCCCATAGGGTGGGGAAACGTAGTGTTCAGGCATAATAATCCACATCGGTGGACCGGCGCTGACGATCTAAAGGCTTGCCTGCGCGCTTGCCTGTGGCTCGGGCTAGAGAGTCACGAATCGGTTGTGGACTATCTTTTGCCTCGGTTCATAGACGGAAATCCAATTTCCAAATACGTGACATTTGCGGTTTTATTTGTAAACCTATATATGGCGACATAGTGGCATGGGACGCTCATGCCGCCTATGATTGATACTTATGATTTGAAGTTGTTTTACACACTATGCACTTATTATAGTATCAAATGATTTGTTTTAAACGTATCAAGCATTCTTTGGCTGTTATAAGGGAAAACCCTATCCTCGGCTGCGTTGCATTGTGTGATGGGACCTGGGTCTTATAACAGCTTCATTTTTCTTTATTTAGCATTGCGCTGTTTGTTTTATGCACTGGTATTCTTGGGAGGAAACCCGTTCCGTGTTATACGGCGTGGTCCCTTGATTTACCAAACTTTGAAAATAAAGATAAATAACTGCTTTAGTTCTCACACCAGTCACATGACTGACCTGGAGTTTATTGTTTTAACCTAAACTCTGGGTGCCCCTATTTTGACACGGGCAGCTAGTAGTTTTGGTTTTGCAGATTTATATTCACAGGATCCTGGTTTACAGCTGGAACGATATCCGGAAAGCTTTGTATCCGTATATCTCTTCTAGTTGTGTATTGTATTATTTTCCGCTGCGATGTATTTAGATGTAATTTAAATCTCTGATATTTCAGTGTAATATTCATTAATACTCCGTATATTCTTGTATCTGATGGAATTGTTGTAATATACAATGAAATGTTCTTTTGTATGCGTTCTGTTGTGGCTTGTTCCTAAACGATAGGGCGTTTCGAACGGCCTGGATCGATTTAGCGACTGGTTCGGACCGAGCGAAATTCTTTGCCGTCACAGTTGGTATCAGCGCTTTGGTTTACAAAGCAGAGAACAAGACACATTAGAACCGTACGAAAGAATTCATCAGATATTGGATTAGTAATATCCAATGGGAATGACTCGTTAGAGATAGGATCAGTAGTATCCTAGAACGAGTGTGAAGAGTATATTTTTAAAATGAAAACAAATTTTGTTTTGAAAATTTAAATCAACTATTCGTATTTGATTATTTGTTTATATTGATTTTGGACAGTTCAGTATATAAAGAATTTGCATATACGCCTTGCAAACGTATATTCAAAGTTTTAATATATTGGATAGATATAGCATCACACTCTAGTCGCCCGAAGATGATATTGATGATAGCGATCGCATCATCAACATTTATGTTCGAGTTTCGAAGGTGTGATTTTCTATATATTTCCATTAGACTGGTGTGAGAACCAAAACTAATATAGCTAGAATACATTGTTGTGATTTGGCATCAAAACATGATTTTCTATATATATATTAAAGTTATGAATTTCAAATGTTAATTCACTAATTGATTGATGTTTGTGTTGTTTGTTTAATTGTTTGATAATTTTGAACCATTATGCCTAATTTGATCGAATATTGAATTGTATTGAAAATTGGTTGCATTTGCTTGCATACACATATGCTTATATTGAACAGGTCATAGCAAGGAGGCTAGAGCAGAGAATAAAATTTGTTTGCCCGACAAATAGGTACATGTTTACTATAATTTACTGTTTTGTTTGGGTGATGATGATTTTATGAGCCTATTGGCTAGCCGCTTGGCTTTTTCTTTTTCTTTTTGAGATCTGAAGGACCGGGGAAGCTATTTGAAATTCCCCGATGCTCCCGGTGCAGGGGAGGTTATGGCGAAATTTTTCAAAAATTTAGGGTGTTAGCCAAATTTTTGAAGATTTGAAAATTCTCAGAAACTGAAAAGTTGGAAAATGGAAGCCAGATCGAACGTAGTGTTGATTGATCAAACCACTTTCGACTTTGTTCCTTTTCGGGGACGAAAAGTTTTAAGTGGGGGAGACTGTAATAACCCGGAAAATCTGGGCCAGTTTAAAAATTTTATTTTGGCAATTTTAGCGAATTTTGAATATTTAAAATGAATTATTTTAAATAATATTGACGAGAAATTTATTTTGAATAGAATTCGAACGTATATATTATACGCGTCGTCGTTAGAATATAAATATTTATATATAATTATAAATAGAATTGAAAATGGCGCGGTAGTTCGATAATTCGATTTCAAACTTCAATTGAATGTACCGGGTGCAAAATAATCCGGATTTTAGTGAAACCAAAAATAATGGGATCTAATTGTGAATATCTTTCCAACGAATCCGAAAAATCGAAATTTCCTAACGGGAATCAAAAGATATGTCCAGTTGAAATTTCTGAATAGTCGCTATGGAATTCAGGCCCTTAAAAATGGACATTTTGCAAACGACCTCGGATTTCGACGAAACCAGTTTTGTTGGATCCGCAGTGTCAAGTTATTGCTAGGTTTCAAATTTCATAATTTTTTGATTCAATATGTGAGCGTGGCAAAGGAAAACGCGTTTGACCAGTTTCAGTTGATTTTAATCGACTGGAAAATGGCCATTTTTCTAACGGTCTCAGAATTCGACGAAACTAGTTTTGTTAGGACCGTATTGTCAATACGAAGCTAGAAAATATTTTTCAGGAATTTTTCTAGTTAGTATGTGACCCCGGTAATTTGAAATGTACGTTTAAAATTCAATATAGAGATTTAAATGTAAATTCAAAGGAAACTAATCGAAACGATCAAATCAACCTACGATGCATATCCCATTGTGTTCGAAATGGGGGTAAAATGCTATGGACGATAGGCGGTGGGCCTCGTTTCGAGGTCGTATGTAAAAGTACCTTTTTTAGAAATTAAATAATTAAATAATAATAATAAAAAAAAAGAGAATTCCCTCTTTCTCCTTCCATATACTCTGCCCCCCCCCCTCTTCAAAAATCAAATCGTCAGAGGAAATTAAAAAAAAAAAAAGGATCGTCGGGGGGGGGGGGGGGGGAAGAAGCCACCGCCCTCGCCTCCCAGTGGCGCGCCCACCACCAGTCGCCTCGCCTCGATTCAAGGCGCGAGCCCCCTCCTTCCCTCTGCTCTCGCTCCCTCTCTCTCTCTGAAAATCGCGCAGCGATTCCATCGCCCCCCCCCCCCCCTTCTCGTAAATCGCATCACCGCCAGCAGACCCCCCCTTCCACTGACGAACGAGCAGCAGACTTCTCCCCCCCTCTGAAAATATACAGTAAGTTCTCTGTTTACTTTATTTTATTCCTCTACATTTTTTTTATTATTCTATGTAATTTATGTAATTAATTTAGGATAACACCTTTTTTTTACTGAAATTGGAAGCGATTTTTTTTTATATGCTGCAATCAGTTTTATTTATATATAAAAGAAAGAAAAAAAAAGTATAAAAATCTAATTTTTGGTTAGAGATAAAATATAATTTTTAGTTGGTAGAAAAGTATGGTTTTTAAATTAGAAAAACTAAATTTTTAAAAATGGAAAGCTTATATTTTTAACACCATAAAGGTGATATTTTTAAAAAACTAGTAAAAGGCGAGATTTATAATTTATAAAAGGTCGAATCTTTAAATAGAATAAGGCGATATAGAAATATAATCTTTTCTGTTTATTGAGCGAAGTGGATATATAATATTTAGCGAAGCAAATAAAAATGTGATTTTTAGTTATATAGTAGCCAAGTAAAAATATTATCTTTTATATGTAAAACGACTTGTAAAACTAAAATCCTTTCTATTTGAATAGCGAGAAAAAAATATATATTCTTTTATGTATAAATAGTGAAATTAAAATATAGTCTTTTCTATAAAAATAGCATTGTTGTAAAATGTTGTTTAAAAACAAATATATATATATATATCATAGAAAAAAAACTACACTATTTTGAAAAAGAAGCACAACATTGTTTAGGAAAAATTTACATAGTTTTGAAAATATATATATAACATAGTAGTAAAAATTCGATTTTTAAATATATGAAGTGAATATAAAAATATGATTTTTAAATTGAAAGTGAACAAATAAAAATGTAATTTTTATTTAAAGACATCAAAATATAAAAATGCGTGATTTTTACATATGTAGTGGCTACGGGCAACGAAGATGACGAAGATGCGATAGCAATGAAGATTTCTATCAATGAAGTGCCGTGGAGCTAGGATAGCTATTTGTGAGAATTTCTCACCTTTCAATTTAAATTTTCTAGTTATATATATATGCTAGGATGCAGACGGTGTTTAGTAGCACCCGACACAATCGTCCACAGACCATGGACTTGTTTGTTTGGTTGCATAGATTAGTTATATGATGTGATTTGAATTTGGTTGTTTGGTGATTCTGATTGATGTGTGAATGGCGTGGGCCTTCACTAGACCGGGGATAAGGCTAGGCCTCGTCCCGTTTCTAGTATCGTGCCGTTATGCCGCCGAAATTTTCTAAAATAATTTAGAAAAATAAAAATATCATTTTATCTATAGAATGAACTGAATAGAAATTCATAAGTTAAAATAAAATGTTTTATCGTTAAAAATATAATTTTTAACGTGAATGTGAATAAATCAATATTCATTTACAAACCAGACGGTTTGTTTATGTACACCTATTTGAAAGACGTTAATTGGGTCGATAAATTTTACACATCGCCCAACTGCACAAATAAAATCTGTGTTTGTTTGTTTGAAACCCCACACGGGTGTTGGGATGAAATTTGAAGTTCACTCATCTTGATTGATTAAATATGTCGATCGATGGATTGACAGGCTGTTATAAGCGTTAGATATCTATATTTGATGCTTATACAGTGTGGTGCACTTTGGTTGATGGTTGATTATTTTGCAATGCTATTATATGGGTGTAATGTATGAAAATCCATATAATTAACATTATATGGAAATTGATTGGGCCTCATTCCAGTTTTAAAATAGAAATATTTGAAATAGAAATATTCGAAATGGGATATTTGAAAATATCAATATATGAAGCCGTGTTGATTAGATTGACGCCATTTTGACGTGAACGATATTTATATCGATTTTATTCATTTTGAAATGAATATTGAAAAGTGATTTCGAAATTGAATATTTTGAAATGAATTGAATTGAAAACGATTTCGAAATGAATTGAATTGAAAACGATTTCGAAATGAATTGAATTGAAAACGATTTCGAAATGAATTGAATTGAAAACGATTTCGAAATGAATTGAATTGAAAACGATTTCGAAATGAATTGAATTGAAAACGATTTCGAAATGAATTGAATTGAAAACGATTTCGAAATGAATTGAATAGAAAACGATTTCGAAATGAATTGAATTGAAACGATTTCGAAATGAATTGAATTGAAAACGATTTCGAAATGAATTGAATTGAAAACGATTTCGAAATGAATTGAATTGAAAACGATTTCGAAATGAATTGAATTGAAAACGATTTCGAAATGAATTGAATTGAAAACGATTTCGAAATGAATTGAATTGAAACGATTTCGAAATGAATTGAATTGAAAACGATTTCGAAATGAATTGAATTGAAAACGATTTCGAAATGAATTGAATTGAAAACGATTTCGAAATGAATTGAATTGAAAACGAATTCAAATGGAACTGAAATTTGAATTGAATAGAAATGAATTTTAAAACGAATTTATAAAGAAGAATTCAATTTTGATTTGAATTGAAATGGAAGTTGAAATTGCTTTGGAAATGAAATTAAAACGATTTATAAAATTCGTTTTAAATAGAAATCGACGAAATATATATTATATATATTATATATATAATATAATGGCCTGAATAGAATGCGCCGCGCCGTGGCAGTTCGTGAATTTCGACCATTTATTTCAAACTGACATTACGGGAGATCCGACCGTCGGATTCTCCTAAAACCGGAACCGTTGGGTTCGTATCGAAAAGAGCTTTCTAACGAATATTAGAAATTAGAAATCTAACGGTTGGATTTGGAATTATGTCCAAATCAAATTTGAAAAAGGTCGCTATAAGTGCAGTTCGATGGCCATTGATGGAAATCGACTGTACGGGCCTTGATAAAATTATTAAAAATAGTAATAATTTGTGTAAAATCATAAGAAATGATTTGTGAAGATTTAGGATGAAAAACTCCATATTTGAAAAGATAAAAATAGATTTTTATCGAAATGAACTAGTTTTGAACTAGAATTATAATTCTATTTATTTTTAAATAAATAAATTGAATTTGAAAAGGGTTTTGAAAATAACCAAAATTTCCAATGATTGCATTGGAGTGGATTTGAATCGAAATTGTCTTCGGAATATCTCGATGTTGGAATTCGTGATTATACAGATGTTGTTATGGAAATTTGAAAGATATATATTTATATCGTTATTTCCAATACGACATTTGTTAGTCGTAGAATTTGATATTGAATATAAGCCGATATATTTTCTATTCAGAGCCTTGTATTGAATATCAAATGTGATTTGGGTTTGTCGTGAATGGTGTCTTCATTAACACTGTTCTTGAACCCAGTTGAGAAAAGATTAAATCTTTTTATTTAGATTTAATGAAGTGTACCAATTAAATAATATTTAATTGGAATTGAATTGATATTGATTTTTGGGTTTATCGTGAACAGTGTTTTAAATAACACTCGTTCTTTAACCCGATAATTAATGGAATGTGATTTTGGGTTTATCGTGAACTGTGTTTTAAATGACACTGATTCTTTAACCCAGTTAGAGATTAAAACTAAGTGGAGTTTTAATGAATCTTTAATTAGATTGAAAAGATCGAGAATGGAGTATCACCAGTTTTGCTCCAGGCGTTAGTTAAATCTTTAATTAGATTTGAACGTGAAATGGTAATTGAATTTACCGATAACACCGTGGTGTTAGATATGAAGTATAACTAGTTTTACTTCATGGGATGAATAGGTTGGGATTGGGAAATAAAATAAATGATTTCTTCGGTGTGGTTCGCTAATCCCGACTAGTTTGAATTGATATTCAAAGGAGATTAAAGAATAAATTTAAAGAATTTATCTTGGATAAAATTAATGGGAACTTTTCCCAAAGTATAGGAATATTTGAATAAAAGAATATTCTGAATTGGAATGAGGCGTATGTTGTGTTTGTGTAACACTTTTATAATATATACGCGAGTTATTCAGAAAGACCGGGTTTATCCCATTCTGAATAACTGATTCGACGTGGTGTCGAAGATGAAGACGGTGGTCGAAGACCGGGAGTCTTCACGTCGTTTGGGTGATTACTGATGATCTTGATTGGGCTGTACACCCAAGAAGATGGAAATAGTTAGTGATCGTCCAGACGTACTTGGAGATCGATGGATATGCGGGGTACTAGGTGCCTCCAGTTTCGTTCAGCCCCAGAACGGACTTGTAAATGGACTGTGTGTCTGACATTGGATTTTAGTCTGTGTGATTGATTTCTATTAAATATATATCTGTTTGGCAGCGGAGAATTTATTCTCTTGCTTAACGCCCTTCTCTGAGACATACGAGCTCAGGGGTTATATACTGATGGATATCAAACACATAGAGTGAATTGCCTGTGTGGCATGCCTAAGTGGCAATAGATCGAGGCTTCTGTTGAAAAGCAAAGTCTTGTGGTGATGATCAAAGCACAGCCTGTGTGGCACAGCTTTGTGTAACGTGAATTCGCGAGTTTCACACCCGGTATGAACCAGAAACGGGAGACGGACCTCAGGGAGGGCATGCGTTTCCTTCTAGCTAAAAAGTGGCGTCAGTGGTTTTACACGCCCTGACGAGTTTGACTTATGTGGTTGTTGCTGTTGCGAGGCGCCTCGGTTTGATCGGACGATCCGGGTCCGATGGAGTCATTCGTTGGCTCACTTACACCCCATAGGGTGGGGAAACGTAGTGTTCAGGCATAATAATCCACATCGGTGGACCGGCCCTGACGATCTAAAGGCTTGCCTGCGCGCTTGCCTGTGGCTCGGGCTAGAGAGTCACGAATCGGTTGAGGACTATCTTTTGCCTCGGTTCATAGACGGAAATCCAATTTCCAAATACGTGACATTTGCGGTTTTATTTGTAAACCTATATATGGCGACATAGTGGCATGGGACGCTCATGCCGCCTATGATTGATACTTATGATTTGAAGTTGTTTTACACACTATGCACTTATTATAGTATCAAATGATTTGTTTTAAACGTATCAAGCATTCTTTGGCTGTTATAAGGGAAAACCCTATCCTCGGCTGCGTTGCATTGTGTGATGGGACCTGGGTCTTATAACAGCTTCATTTATCTTTATTTAGCATTGCGCTGTTTGTTTTATGCACTGGTATTCTTGGGAGGAAACCCGTTCCGTGTTATACGGCGTGGTCCCTTGATTTACCAAACTTTGAAAATAAAGATAAATAACTGCTTTAGTTCTCACACCAGTCACATGACTGACCTGGAGTTTATTGTTTTAACCTAAACTCTGGGTGCCCCTATTTTGACACGGGCAGCTAGTAGTTTTGGTTTTGCAGATTTATATTCATAGGATCCTGGTTTACAGCTGGAACGATATCCGGAAAGCTTTGTATCCGTATATCTCTTCTAGTTGTGTATTGTATTATTTTCCGCTGCGATGTATTTAGATGTAATTTAAATCTCTGATATTTCGGTGTAATATTCATTAATACTCTGTATATTCTTGTATCTGATGGAATTGTTGTAATATACAATGAAATGTTCTTTTGTATACGTTCTGTTGTGGCTTGTTCCTAAACGATAGGGCGTTTCGAACGGCCTGGATCGGTTTAGCGACTGGTTCGGACCGAGCGAAATTCTTTGCCGTCACAACCAGGATGAGTATAAATATACCAATAATGAACTTTGGATTGAGAAAAAAAGGGGAAACTAAGGAATTCTTAGCCTTAAACTTTATGGAAGTCCAACTTTACATAAAGTAAAACTATAACAATTGTGTTAATAGTAGGCATGTATGTTCTAGTACTCCATTTTCTTTTAAAACCTTCAACAGTTGAAAATATTGTTGCTATCTTCTTCTTTCATTTGCAGATTGTGTTATCATTCTAAATTTCCCCAAAGAGCGGAGAAAACTAAAAAATAGTTGCAGTTATGACTTCTCAATTGATCATGCATCTTAATCTTCTAATTATATGTGATGTTATGTTTTAACATCAAACGATGGTTTACTATGTGTAGAATTTGATTCTTATTATATTCGACTATTGTATTAACATTAACTGTCAATACATGGTTGTATTTATTATTGCTAAAAACTTTTATGCGAGTTTGTTATGATTTCCAATTAATTGATGGCCTATTAGATGAATTGTATAACTATTTTTTTATTTTTTTTACAAAGCTAGTTTTGAAATCTAGGTTTCATCGAATTTGAATGCACGAGAATGATCTACATAAAACATCATTTAGAACACATGATGGTCACTATGAATTTCTTGTGATGCCCTTTGGTTTAACTAATGCACCATCTACATTTAATTTCAATCTCTCACGAATTTTACTTTTTTTTAAATCGAGACAGTTTATTCAAGTAATTTCTGACGATATTTTAATTTATAGTATAACATGGTCTAAACACTTAAATCACCAAACAATAGCTTTACAAATTCTTGTAGAAAATAATTTGGTCATAAATTTACCCTAATGTTCCTTTGCTGAAATTCATATCAAATATTTGGACACAAAATCTATGAACATGGTATTGCTGTTGATAAAGAAAAACTGGGGCTATCATGGAGTGGCCTCAACTTATTAGGCCTAGATTTTTCTGATTGACTTCTGGTGATTCTTGAATACACGATGAACAGATTCACAAAAGAATTTCAATATAAAGAGTATTTATGGAAGATGTAGAGATTAAAACAGTAATAAATAATAAGAGAAAATAATTAGCAAGAAGGCTGGAAGCTTTATCTGAATTTCAACAAACGTTTGACAAAATTAACCTTTGAAAGTTTATGAGATAAAATCCCATAAAAATTCCACACCAGCTATACTGGGACTTAACCCACTTATTTATATAGGACAAACACCCATAAATCATTCATGGGCCAAACTGATTAAGCCTATGTACATTATTAACTTAATAAGTAGCTAAAACTTGATAACGTGAACCAATGCACGTGTAGTCAATCTCTTTTCCTAGTCATAGTTTAGCCATCATAGCCTTGACCAAGTGATCGTCCTCCATGATCTTATGTTGCCAGTTGACCACTAGAGCTGATGATGATGTGTTTTTTCTGGTTTGGGTGTTCTGCATAAAACTGTTCGATGAATTGTCTGCTTCTTCTTCATTTGTACAAACACTCCCAAATCTCTTTCCCACATCCGCTTTCTTTTTTGAATCAATGGTTGATCGATTAGAAGCATAACACTCCCTTCCCCTTCAAAACTTGACCTTATCTCAAGGTCAAAAGCTGGAAATCTCTTCATTAAAGGCCAATAGTCTTCCCAAGTAGTTTCATCGTTGCTTCTTTACTTCCATTTAATCAATACTTGAGTTACAACTCTATTATTTTTTGGGACTATTAGACGATCCAATATCAATTCAGGCTCATCCACAATCTCTACCAAGAAAGTGGGATCGCTTTGTTGCATAACAATACCTTGTCCAACCTTCTCTTTAATTGTGATACGTGAAACACTGGGTGAATTTTTGCATTTTGGGGAACATCTCACTCATAAGCAACAGCTCCAATTTTTCTAATGATTTTATAAGGCCCATAATACTTTGGGGATAATTTCGTGGTTTTCGTACAGCTCACCGAAATCTATCTATATGGTTGTAACTTAAGATACACCCAATCACCTTCTTGAAATTGTCTTTCAGTTCTCTTCATGTTTGCATATCTCTTCATCCTTTCCTGTGTTAAGCTCAAACTATCCTTCAGGAATCGCATTACGATGTCTCTAGAATACAGTATTTCTTCCACCAGAGGTACTGCTGCAGTTTTGGGTATATATGATAATAAAGTTGGAGGAGGTATCACATACACAACAATGAATGGTGTTATGTTAATCGAACTCTAACAAGAAGTGTTGTAATGGTATTCATCCATCGTAAGCCATCTACACCATTCTTGTGGTTTGTAACACACAAAACAACGTAAATATCCTTCCAAAATTTTACTAACAGCTTCGGTCCGACCATTTGATTGTGGATGGTAAGAAGAACTCATTTTTAGTGCACTCCCTTGTAATTTCATCATCTCTTTCCAAAATTTGCTGGTGAAGATTGCATCCCTTGTAATTTGGCATACCATGTAATTTGAAGACTCCATCAAAGAATATTTGTGCAACTTGTACAGCTGTATATAGATGATTCAAAGGGAAGAAATGGACATACTTTGATAACCTGTCTACTACCACAAATATGGCAGAGTACTTATAACTTTTTAGTAAACCAATGATGAAGTCCATAGAATGATCCCTCCATATTACTTCAGGTATCAGTTTTGAAAATGCATTTACATGGATTACATTTTTGTCGTATATTGCTAAGTATCATTTTTGGATATACTATGGTATCAGTTTTCCATGTATATACTGTTAGGTATCAGTATTGCATGTGTTGTGCTATCTGTATTAGTAAAATGATTAAAAAAAATCTTAAATGTAAAAGTGTATGGTAGTAGTTATGTAGAATGTAAAGGTGTATGGTATCAATATCAGTAACACGTATGCAAGTGTATGATATCGAATATGCATGATTTGCGGTAGATTTTTAGTAAAAAAATAAAATATTTTGAAAACTTATGATACCAGTTTTGCTCTAAACCACTGTTTACTCTAAACCATTAGATTTAATTGCCACTGATCTATGGGGACCAGCATCAATTAATTTTGATCATGGGTACAAGTACTATATATCTTTTGTTGATGCATACAGTAGATTTACTTGGATATATTTTCTAAAATCAAAGTCTGATACATATAATTATGTCACACATTTCATTACACAAGTTGAAAAACATACTGGATCACAAGTGAACGTATTTCAGTCTGATGGTGGGGCTGAATACAAATCTTTGAAGAATATTTTTCTTAAAAAGGGTATAGTTTATAGAACTACTTGTCCATATACTTCTGAGCAAAATGGACATGTGGAAAGAAAACATAGGCATATTGTTGAATCGGGATTGACATTGTTAGCTCAGGCAAAGATGCCATTAAAATTTTGGCCAAATTCCTTTAGTACAGCAGTTTATCTGATAAATAAACTGCCAATAAAAGTACTTAATGGAATAAGTCCATATGAGAAACTATACAATGTCAAACCTGATTACAATTTCTTGAAAACCTTTGGTTGCTTATGCTATCCTCGTTTCAAACCTTATAATAAACATAAATTTGATTATAGATCTAAGCCATAAACTTTTATAGGCTATGCTCAAGATCAAAAACGTTATAAGTGTTTAGATAATAGTGGAAGAATTTTTGTTAGTAGGCATGTAATGTTTAATGAAAATAATTTTCCCTATCATGATGAAACCATCAAAACTTCAAATAGAATTTTGGATACAAATGTTTCTATACCTCCATTGCCTGTGTATTCTGAGCTAACATGTGCATGTGAAACAAGTAAGATGTATGACAGTACAGCATCACTTGGTGATGATACTGTTCTAACACCAAATAAGTCCAATGAGCCACCTACATTGTAAAGTCAAGAAGAAAGCGTCAGTCATCAACTTGAATAGAATGAAAACAATGAAACAGAAAGTTCTGAAGCAAACAAACAACCCACAGACTGCATTAACACATCCCATGATTACTAGAGCAAAGAGTGGGATATTCAGGCCCAAAACTTATACTATTGTAACAATTATTGAAGAGCCAATATGTTTTGATCATGCCAAATCGTACAATAATTGGAGAAAAGCCATGGATACAGAATATCAAGCACTCATGCAAAATCAAACATGGGAATTAGTTAAGCCTCCAAAAGACAAAAATATAGTTAGATGCAAATGAATTTTCAGAATTAAAAGAAAATCAGATGGGTCTGTTGACAGATATAAAGCAAGACTTGTTGCCAAAGGGTTCACACAATAACAAGACTTTGACTACAAAGAGAACATTTCACCAGTTGTAAAGCCATCAACTATCAGAGTTGTTTTATCTATTGTAGTTAGCACAAAGTGGCAACTAAGACAACTGGAGGTTAATAATGCATTTCTCAATGGCATCCTACAAGAGGATGTATATATGGAACAACCTGAAGGCTACATTCAGAAACAGAATATGTGTGCAAGTTGAAAAAGGCAATATATGGCTTGAAACAGGTTCATTGAGTATGGTTTGATAGATTGAAAATTACATTAAGTAATATGGGTATTCAATCTACCAAATCAGATAACTCTCTTTTTACAAAATTTAATGGTTGCTCTATTATATACATACTATGTTGATGATCTTATCATTACAGGTAATGACAATGGAGAAATCAACAAGCTTGTGAACTATTTGGATAGTCAATTCTCTGTCAAAGATCTTGGAACACTTAACTATTTTTTGGAAATAGAAGCAATCACAAATTCAACATCATAAATCTTCTTATCTCAAAGAAAATATATATCAGAACTGCTGGCAAAAACTCAAATGGACAAGGCAAATGGCCAACCAACCCTAATGGTCAGCAGTCAACATTTGTCTAAACACAGGGGAGAGGCCATTTATAATTCAAAACAATATAGAAGTGTAGTTGGTGCTTTGCAGTACGCAGCTATCACTAAACCTGACTGTTAATAAAGTGTGTCAATGTATGCAGAAGCCACTTGATACTCACTGGAAAGCAGTAAAAAAGATTCTAAGACACTTAAATGCTACTCAAGACTTTGGACTGCATATCAAAGCTAATAGCAATTTCAGTATCACTGGATTTGCTGATGCAGATTGGATATCAGATCCAGATGACAGGAAGTCGACCAGTGGCTACTGTATCTACATTGGGGACATATTGTTTCATAGTGTTCAAGAAAACAAACCACAATTTCAAGATCTAGTACTGAAGCAGAGTATAGAAGTATAGCAAATGCTACTGCTAAAATGATGTTGCTAAAATCACTAATCAATGAACTCATTACAAACATGCAAATCAGTGTTGTGGTATGACAATCAGAGTGCAGTTTTTATGTCAGCTAACACCATCTTACATTCCATAACTAAACATCTTACGCACTTACTAAAGCTCTGTCATCCTCAAACTTTCTGAAATTTAGAGATGAACTCAAAGTCATAAAGATTGGAGAAAGCATATCCTTTTCCAAGCATCATAAAGCCAAATTGAAGATTCAGCAGCCTGAAAAGACTCAAAGCAGTGAAGATTCGAGCCAAAGTCCAAGTATTAAGTTGTATGATCAAAATTTATCAATCAAACTTGACACGAGTCATCAGATCAAAGCTACTAATGGATGTGGTGAAGAAAAGGAAGTGATTTCATCTTTTAATTTGAAGAATCGACAAGCAGAGACAAAGAAGGCAGCGGTTTCCTCCATGAAAACCCTAACCCTAGCTTCGATTTGAAGGGGGGAAATAAAATGAGAAAACACACATTGCTTAAGTGTTTTATATTTCTTTGTTTGGATTGGTTACGGGGTCTTCCATCAGCTACCTCATCCACCGTTCAATTAGCTATCCGCTATTTCTCTTTTCAACAAATAATAGTGAAGCCCAAAGCCCAAACCGTTAGCCTATTGTAAATATTACAAATACAGGACAAGTAGAGAGCTAGGACTGTAGGACATACTACTAAAACGATATCATTGCTGCTGCTGTGTTTTTAATCTCTTCTTGGCCGAAAATCTACGTATAGTACAAATAAAGATCAGCAACAATACTTGACCATTTCATTTCATACTGCTTCTGAACTATACTCGACTATTTTTCAATATTTCTGCATCAGGATATGGTCCGTTTGTGAATCTGAAAACAAAACCAAGACTTGTAAATTTGGCCTGTATATTCTCATTAACTAGAGAACGTGATAAAGCTCATTTTTATTCTTATTACTGGTACTAGCATCAATCAGGTCAGCAGTTAAAATGTATGAAGAAATCAAACGTATTACATAACCTATCTTAACTCCAAAACTGGATGGTGTCAAGTTTGGATCTCAAATTATTACCGCATGACAACAAGCGATGTTTTTAGGCAATAATACTCCAAGTAGATCATAATAAGCATACAGAATACAAATATCAGATTAACATGGTTGCATTTCCACAGCAACTTCCCTATCATCGGCTTCGACTCGAACCTCTGCGGCAACCACATTCATCCTCTACTACAACCAATTCCATCATAGAACACCACTACAGCTCCAACCAAACCCAATCGGCCTCAACACCTCATCCGTGAACCTCGCCATTCACCGTCACGACTGTTATGTAACGACTGTAAACAAATGAAACGTAAGATGAAAGAAGCAACGCAAACAACAAAAGGGAACAAATAAAAAGGGTAGCACAGAAACTGGTTAACTGTAAAAGCTAACTAAAACATGTAAATAATATTAACATTAAATGAATAAAATGAAAAAAATATGTTTGAAATAGACATAAAATGTGATTAGTATACTGACCATTATCACAATGATCAACTCATTGACATGGCCAAGAAAGCTTCATCGTCATTGGAAACTGACACATAAAGCTTATCCCCACAAGAACTCGGGCAGAGGAAAGACTTGATTAATAACCAAAATGCTCTCTCTTAAGCAAGTAGAATTTTTTTCTAAGAATTGTCTTCAACAACGTTGAGTCTACCGAGAAATAGTCAACAAATTAGTGACAAATTAGAGAGAACACAGGAAATGTTATCCAACATGTTCACTGAAACACTGGAGTCAAGAAATCAAAAAGGTCATGACAAAACTGACATTAACAGATCCTAATCCTTTCCTCAAACTTCGGCATAATTACAAAGATCAAATATACATGTACCCCCAAACATCAGACCGTTTATTTTGAGCAGACCAGAGCCAATAACAGTTGGTCATTCCTCACTTTTAACGAATAATGACACTGTACCAACCACGAGTAATGAAATCACTGCAAGAAGCCATGAATCTAATCGAAGAAATAATGAAACTCCAGCTTCCAATCACACAAGAGATTCAGCAAGATTGAACATTAAACTAGACTTTCCATCATTTTCAAGAGGAGAGAGGGCAATTGATTGGTTGAGACCAGCTGAACAATTTTTCAAGTATCATAATACAGACATGCATGAATGGGTACACATCTCTTCATTTCATCTTCAAAAAACTACTTTGTTTACAGGTACTCACACAATATCCCTGATTATGATCATTGACCAACGTTTATAAAGCGATTCAGGCATGTTTTAGCCCTAATGAGTTAGATAAGCCATATGTCACTTTTTCTTCTATCAAACAAAAAACATCAGTCATGGGTTATGTCAACCAGTATGAGCAGTTATAAGGTACGATTGAGCACATTACACCAACATATCTTTACCAAAAAATTAGGTGGGCTTCGAGAAAAAATAAAGTATGATGTTACCGCTGTTAAGCCCTTTGATTTTTTGATGTAGTTCTACTAGAAAAAACATTTGAGGCTAAATGGCATTCAATTAATAAGAGTGCTAAAACTAATTTACTTTGAAGGTAATTCAAAATTTTCCACAAAAAAGCAAAAATTTAACTCCAAGCCATTTTCCTTAAATTCTTTTGACAAATCATCCAAAATTAAAGGGTTAACACCTGATCAAATAATAGAAAAAAAATTATGCTTCGGGTGTAATGAAAAATGCCACTATGGTCACAAATGTAAAACTAAACAAGTTTATGTTGTAGTGGGGCTGATGGATCTTGATAACACTTCTGATCTTAAAAATGATGATGATGATCATCTGATTGAGTTACCTGACCCAGATTCTTTAGAAGAAGCATACCACATATTACTATCCATTTATATTAATGCCCTACTAAGCAGTGCCGGCCCTTGGCATGGGCAACCTGGGCAACAGCCCAGGGCCCAATATTGTAAAGGGCACAATTTTCTTTTTTGCCTTTGTATGTTTCGGTTTTAAAGCCCACTGACCCAACCGAGAAAACCCTACTTCTCATCATCATCAAATCACGTACAGCCAACCACCAGGAACAGAAGTCGAAGCAGAAAACACGATTTCCAATTTTTCATTTTCATTCCAAACGATGGATTCATTCAATGAAGATTTCTTCTCCGTCTCAACGTATTTTTAATTAAGTTATCTCTCTTGCAATCTTCAAAGATATGAAATATTATATCACAAATTATGCCCTACCACCGACTCTAGATTCAAACCAGATCCAGCTATTGTTTCCTTTTAGATTTCACAATTCAGTTGCAAGGTATGTTGTAAATTGATTTTTTTACGCTGCTATCTTGTGTTCGTCTACATAAAATTTAGAATATTTAATTCTTAAAGTTCTGCTATGCCTTCAATTGTCACCGTCAGTCCTAGTTTTGTTGTTAGTTTCATGGTTTTAATGTTTGAGGTTGGTTTGTTGGGCTTGTAAAGTAGGACATCGGCCAACTTGCATTATATTTACTGTTTGTCAATTATATTTGTACATGTATCTCATTTGGTGTGTTGAAATGTTTAATATGCATAGCAAGAACAAATAAAGAAGCTTGTTTCTATTTGCATGGGACATGCCAATTCAGGACCTTATCATTTGTTGAAAGTTGCTGAAGTCTGGAGCAGACGGTTCCAATTTTGTTATAGCTTCAGTGCTTATTGCTCATGTAGAAGCTTACTGAGTTGAGTTTATATAGTCTTAATAGTGTTCATTCTACCGCTTTATACAGTTTTTTTTTTTGTCTCTCCACCGTTGATGTGTCCAAGAAATTTGCATCGACATCACTGCTTTATATCATTTAAATGATTAAGAAGTTGTTAGCTTGATATTTTTGGAGATGTTATAAACAAAGTAGTTTGCTTTCAAATTGGTAATCGTTTTATATTACTTGTATATGGTCGTTATCATTTGAAAATGTTGTTTATAAATATATGAAAAGGCACTATTTAGAATTTTGTCCTTGGCCCAAAATGACCTAGGACCGGCCCTGCTACTAAGTATTCCCACCTTACACACAATCAAAATTTAGAGGATAATGAATAAAAATCAGTGATAGATTTTAGTAGATTATGGATCAACTCACAGTTTCATTGATGCATCTTTGACTCAAAAATTAAATTTACAAAGAAGCCAAGCCAGAAATATTGAAATGCAAGTGGCAAATGGGAAAAAAACTGACAGGGAATGAAATTTGTTTTCGATTATTACGCAAATGCGAAGGATGTAAAACATGCTAGATCTACTAGTCTTGCTTACGGAAGGTTATCGAGTTGTTTGTTTTGAATGCTCAATTGATGAAGGAATTGGAAGATATTTGTTTTAGTTTCAGAAAGCTTCAAGTTAGACTTTACTACAAAGGTAATGAATACAAATGGCAAGAGTTAACACACTCGGATTTCCAAGCAATCGGTGATAAAAAAAACAACAAAAGAATATAAATCTGCTAGCCTCAAATTCATGCTTTTGGCTTCAATGTCAATCACTCCTTCTATACTAAATATACACCCTGAAATTCAAACACTGCTCAAAGAATTCCCCACGGTTACAACTGCAACAAACACATTACCATCCAAAAGAGATTATGATCATAGAATCCCATTGTTGCAAGGATCCAAACCAGTTTGTCTAAAGCCATATAGATACTCTTGTTGTATAAAAAACGAACTTGATAAATTAAGTAATGACATGTTACTATCTGTTATCATTAGAAACGGTTCACCTTCATTTTCAGTTCCAATAGTATTGGTTTAAAAAAAGGATGGATCAAGGAGAATCTCTGTCGATTATAGATCTTTAGATAAGCAAACTATTAAAATAAATTTCCTATTCCCTTAATTGATAACCTATTAGATGAATTGTATGAGTAATTTTTTTAACAAAGCTAGATTTAAAATCTAGGTATCATCAAATTTGAATGCCTGAGAATGATATACATAAGACTTCATTCAGAACACATGATGGTCATTATTAATTTCTTGTAATGCCCTTTGGTTTAACTAATGCACCATCTACATTTCAATCTCTCACGAATTCCTTTTTTTTTTTAAATTGAGACAGTTTATTCTAGTTTTTTTTTTTTTTTGATGACATTTTAATTTATAGCAAAGCATGGTCTGAACACTTAAATCCCCTAACAATAGCTCTACAAATTTTTGAAGAAATTTTTTGGTCGTTAATGCACCCCTAATGTTCCTTTTCTGAAAATCATATTAAATATTTAGGACACATAATCTTTCAACACGGCATCGCTGTTGATAATAAAAAAATTGGGGCTATCATGGAGTGGCCTCAACCACAAACAATCAAAGCTCCTAGAGGGTTTCTAGGCATTGTTGGCTGTTATAGAAAGTCTACAAAAGGGTATGGTTTGATTGCAAAACCAATTACTTCTACATTGAAAATGAATTCCTTTTTTCTGAACACGGGAAGCAATAGATGCGCTCTATGAACTAAAATCTTGTCTTATTAGTCCACCTAGATTATCACTGCCTGATTTCACCAAGGAATTTGTTGTTGAGTGTGATGCTAGTGGTTCAGGTACAGGTGTTGTTATACTTCAGAACAACAAGCCAATTGCATTTATCAGCCAACCATTACAAGAAAGAAATCTATTCCTATCTACTTATGAAAAAGAGCTTATAGCATTGACACATGCAAACAAGAAGTAGTCTCAATATTTACTAGGCAGGAGGTTTACAATTAGAACAGATCATCAAAGCCTACAATATCTTCTTTCACAAAAGTTGACTACAGGCATTCAGGGCAAGTGGATTGTCAAGAACCATGGCTATGACTACCAAGTTGAATATAAAGAACGGAAATAAAATATTATTGATGATAGACAATCTCATATTCGTGAAAACCAAGAGTTGCATGCTATTTTAGTTATAAAGTTTAACTGGATATCTGACCTTAAAAAAGTTTTTTTTATTTAAATCCATTATATCACATTAAAAAAGATCAAATAAAACAAGGGATTTTATCATCTGAACAATATAAAATTCTTGCTGACCAAATTTTTATAAAGGAAGAATTCTACTTAATCGACTCAATGCTGATCGTTTGAAAATTATTTTGTTTGAATTTCACCCTTCTCCCATAGATGGCCATTTAGGAGTGAAAACAATGAAAAATTCAAAAGAATATTTTTCTAGAAGCACTTGAAAAAATCACTCGAGAATTATATCAAATAATGCGAAGATTATAAATGTGCAAAATTAAAAACAATGCTTCCCCTGGTCTACTTAAGCCTCTACCAATTTTAGAACATGTTTGGACAGACATCTCCATGGATATTTTCATGCATTTGCCAAAAAGAAATAATTTTACTGTCATTTATGTAGTTTGTAGATAGACAATCTGAATATGCATATTTTTTCTTCTACAACATCCATATACAGCAAAATAGTCTGCAAAAGTATTTTTTGATGGTAGCCTCGAATTATACGGCCTACCTAGAACTATTTTTAGTGTCAGAGGCACAGTATTTGAGTCATTTTGGGTAGGAGCTCTTCAACTAGAGGGTTGCACATCGAATTTAGTACATCCTATCATCCACAAACCGATTGCCAAATTGAAGTCACAAACAAAAAAACTAGAGACTTACCTACCCGCTTTGTTTGTCATCATCAAGTGAATGGTGCAACTTGTTAACACTGGGCAAAATATTGGTTCAACGCTTCTTGGAGGGAGCCTACACAAATGACACCATATGAGATTCTGTATGGCAAACTACCTCCAAATCTGCTTTCATATACGCCAAACACTACAAAAGTACAACAGGTTGATCAGCATTTATTTTATAGAGATATAACCATACGATTTTTAAAAGACAGCTTGCAATTGGCTCAAGAATGGATGCAGAGATTTGCCAATACTAAAAGGATTGAGAGGAGTTACTCTGTCAATGATTAGGTATAATTAAAGCTACAATCACATAACAAAATTTAGTTTCCTCGCCTAAGTTTCCTCGCCTCCTATATAGAGTGACCTAGGCTCCTAAATACATTGCATTGTGTCTAGAAAGAAATCCACCACATGAATAGACCAAGAGCTTGCCCCAGACCCCAGCCTCAATTAATTCAAGGGAAAGTTGCGAGATACCGTTCACTCCATTCAAATCAAATTCAACAGGAGAGTAGACGTCTGCGTCGGAAGTCAGAGAAGTGAAGAGGGAGGTCCATGACTTGGGAAGTCCAGGCTGCACAGTAGTAACCTGAACGCATGAGACATTATGCACAGGTTTGAGCTTGGCATTAACACAAACAACTTGTGGGCGTGTCAATTTAACATTCAGTTCTCATTTGTCTTGAACTGGAACATCCTTCCTACCTTGCATCGAGCCACAGTGCTTACAACTAAGGTTCAAACATTAACCTTTGCCATACACCAAAACCACAGCGTTTGAATTTTGTTTCAAACTGGCTTCACTGCCAAAACCACACTCGACGGAGCTAACAACAGGCGGGTCAGAGATATTACCAGTAGCTAGCGCAGGGAAAACGCAGGAGCTCGAGATAGGTGGCTAATTTAGATCCTTGTCTATTAGTGAGCAAATGCATTTAAGCGAAAAGTTATAAAATATGATACCTAATTTTCACACCAAATTTTCGCACATTGTTGCATTTATTCGCATACAAGTATAACACATTCAGCTAAACAATTGATGGTTTAAATTGTGTTTTATTATGAAATACCCTCAAGGCTAATTGTATCATTTGTTTTTGTTTATAATTCAGGTACATGAAGTTTTAAATTCATAAGTAAGTTTTAAATAGTTGAACTACACACTTCACCCCTTCTAGTATGTAAGCAGCCTTAAAAATTCTTTTGTCATTATGTTAAGGAAAACCTATTTTCTCACTGTGGCGACACAAAAGAAAGAGTGTGAGAGGAGACGGGGAAGAGATGGACATCCGGTGGACGCAAATCGATGCCTTTTACGAAATGTTTAGTTGATAATTGGAAAGTAATTTCATATTGATGGTAGGATTTCTACAAATGAAACGTGAGATGAAAGCAGCAACATAAACGATAAAGGGGAACAAATAAAGAGGGTGGCACAGAAACTAGTTAACAGTAAAAGCTAACTAAAACATGTAACTAATATTAACAATGAAAAAATATGTCTGAAGTAGACATATATATTAAGCAAACAAATTACAAATCAGGGAGAAGTACAACTTCCGCAAAGAGAAAAGGGAAAAGGCGAGGTGGATGATGAAACAAAACCGATAAAGGATAATAAACGAAGAGAGAAGCATATAAACCAATTAATAATAAAAGCTAACTGAAATACGAAATATTGAAAATAAAATTAGTAAAAGGAAAATATAAGTTTGAACTGGACATATTAAGTCTGCTATGGAATCTGGCTTCTCTTTGTGCGATATGATTAAGTCAAAATCCGACTATAATCAGTACATCATGATGATGATAACTACGGTAATGGAATTGGTATGACTGTTTCCAAGTGAATGGGTGAAAGTAATTTAGAGCAGGTAGAATAAACAACACCTTCAATTTTTTACCTCTCTTCATATATATATTTCCAAACTCTTGCTACCGAAGTCATAGCGGCGCAGATCTCCTGATCAACTGTAAACAATTGAAACGTGAGATGAAAGAAACAACGCAAACGACAAAGGGGAATATATAAAGAGGGTAGCACAGAAACTGGTTAACTGTAAAAGCTAACTAAAACATGTAAATAACTTTAACATTAAATAAATGAAATGAAAAAATATGTTTGAAGTAGACATGTACATTAAGCAAACAAAATACAAATGATCAGGGAATGGCATGCCCAACTCTGGAAGCAGCATGTTCTCTTTGCGTTGCATGATCAGCATGTCAAATCCAGCAAAAGTCGGTGTGCATCGTGATGATGATCATGAAGGCAATGCAACTGGTACAATGGTTTCCGAGTGAATGGTTGAAAAGATAGTGTAGGGAGAATAAGCAACTCCTTCAACTTTTTCTTTAACTGGGTATATTTCCAGACTCTTGCTGCGGAGGTCATAGCGGTACAAGTCCCCAAAACTTTCACATACTACTCTCTTATAGTCGTCCACGTATAATGGATAGAGAAGCCTAGAATATTCTAGCTTGTACGAAAGTAACCAGCTAACGTTTTTCCTGATGCCATAGCTGAGCTTCCATATTTTAATAACAAATGGCATATTGTCTGCGCGAGTGACATCAATGCAACAAAGCTTCCCTTCTAAGACAGTCAAATGTTTTCCCTTGGTAAATCTAGACTTGGTCCCGAAAACACTAATCTTCTCAGTGCTCAGATCGAAGGCAAAAACATCTACAGGCATACCGTCCCGACAAGCAGGCATTTCCCAATATAATACCCCATCCACATAAATAGGCAGCCACGGAAAGTAAAAATTAACTGTGGACTGATAAGAAATATCTATTTTTCTCCACGACGAAGTAGTAGGGTGGTCACTGTTCCCAGTTAACACATAACAACGTGAAATATAATATGTATATAAACTAATTGTAAACTGAACGATTTTGTACTTGTGGCTTTTGGGATCGAAACCAAAACCGGTATAATTAGTACGCCAGGTTGTTTTTATGTGTGCGCCAGGGTTATTTTGAGTTTCAAAAGCAAACGGCCTTGGCAGATCGGGAAGTGCAGCCAGTTTTCCAGACATAGGATCAAGCAAAGCAATGCTTCTGCTATCATACCCATGTATGCAAACCAACCCGTAGGAAGAAGATTGGGCCACTCTGAATTTATGGGTTGCTATTGATTTTACATGCCTGTACCCATCATCTCCGCTTAAACTGAATATGTGCAGCTTTGTTTGATCGCTTGTATCCCAGGTCAGATAGTGTGATGGCTTCATGTTACGTTTCCTGTGTTCATCGATAAACCGAGGATCGTGCAAAAACGAGGCCATGAGTTTGTTCGCCGATTTGAATCTATGCAGGGATTTGCATGGCAGACGGAGGAATATCTCTTCCACCAGCTCTGGAGGGACGTACCTTTTCCCAACCGCAGCCTTCCTCTTGTTCGATGTGGAGTCCATTAATTGGGGCTTCTTCCGATTCTTCCTGAAATAGATTAAATAGACTTTTACGCAAATAGCAAGGCAGGATTCAGTGGGATTTATACACAGTTGCAGTATAAGCCTTCCCTAATTTATTCCAGGAGAATACCCCCAGCCAATCGGACTTAGAAATATCTCGAATATGAAGCCCAGTCAAACCGAAAGATATACGAAATAATTTGTCCAACCGACCGGAGCGCAGATATGAAATATCTCGAATATGCATACATATCGATACCACGTTGTCCAACCCACTGTTGTACCATAATACATATTGACACTAACGATTTGCTATAAATGTATTAATACGACTCATTCATAAACACATACATATATATTATACCAACAAGCATCAATATAATTTGCAAGTATTTTAATTAAAAATAAATAAAAAATGCAAGAATAGATGTAATAAATAATTAACGATTATTCAATTACAATATTTAAATAAATCAACTAAAAATTCCATTTTTAATAATAATAAAAAAAAAACTTTAGACATTGTCCGTGTTGTTATTTCTTCCAATAAAAAAACTTGATTTAGTAATCAATAACTAATTGATGCATACTAGTAATCTTTTGTTTTTTGTTTTCGTTCATATACCCAACCTAGGCAATGTCAACCCTAAAAAGATGAAAGGCTCATAACAGTTATAGTAAAATTAATCCAAAGTGTATGAACACCATCAACAATTGAAAACATGATACAAATGTTCATAATGCTTTTTGCTAGTGGTGCATATTCCTTGTATCAGTTAAAAATACTTTGCACGACAGTTTCTAAATATTTAAAAACATTGTTTCTAAGTTGTATTATAAACCTCATGAAACAGGATTGTAAGACGTCATACTCAACATTTTCAATGTTTATGGCATGATGCAAATATAATTCAAAAAAACGAAAAAAGATTGTAAAAGATAGCATGTGTAATATTTTAAAAGAGTTTGGTTACGATCTTATAGAATGATTTTAAAACATTCTAAATATGTTGAATACTAGAATTTGCAAACATTATATCTTTTATATTAGTAAAGTTTGAAAAACCTTGTATATGAATTTGGTTACCTTTAATAAACATTAAACAAAAAAATATTAACAACATTCCATAGAAATAACATTTACATTAAATATAACATCAAACTAAGATTGTAAATATTATCTTCATCAATATGCAGATATATTTAGTACAATTAAAACAACACCACAATATTACTCCAAAAGATAATATCTTCATTTTTATGATAGCTATCCAATAGTGTTATTACAATAATAAAAACACTCTAATTTACAAATTCTTAATGTGATTTCATTTACACATATAGCATCAGCTTGTGGATATACGTACACAAATAAATAACAATCACAGTTGCAGAAACTAATCCACTGTAAATTTGATTATTATTATTATTATTATTATTATTATTATTATTATTATTATTTTCTAAATTTAATCTGTAAATACAACAAAATATATAGGTTCAATGTTCCAAAGGTTAATCCAAGAAATCCAAATAGGCGTCAAAGTGTAAATCTGTGATAGCATTAATGATTCATCTTCAAATCTGAAAGAATTATCACAGTAGCATATGGGATTATTGCCTACACAAATAGCTCCAAAAGGTAGTCTTGATGCTGAACCAAAATAAAGTTGTTGGGTCATTGGGACGAACATATGGCTATTCCAATGGCAATTAGTCGTTGGGGGACGTTGGAAGCCGTTGGAATATTGTTCACGCCTTCCAACGGCTTCCATCGGAGCCGACGGATCATTTCCAACGGCTGCTCCAACGGCTTCCAACAGATTATACCGTTGGAAACCGTTAGAATATAATGTCCATATTGCCGTTGGAAACTGTTGATGGCCGTAGGAAATACTGGGTACTTTTTTTATATAACAGCAAGTCAGCTTCCTTCCAGCCTCCCCAACTCATTTCATTTCTATTTTAGTTCCATTTCCAATCTATTTCCAACCAATTCCACAACTATGCGAGACATATATACCACTAACACCACAAACAATCAAAATATAACGCATATATATATATATATATATATATATATATATATATATATATGCAACAAAAACTATTTACACATTCAAAAAATCATTCAAGCATGTCCACAAATCCAACCAACATATACAAACATTCAAAACAACCATCCAAACGTGTCAACATAGCGTACCAATATATACAACAGATCAAAACACATCCAAACTTGTCTCATTATACATCCAAACAAAAAACATCCCCAATCGAGCATCAAAACACATATCTCAAGATCCATCGTCGCTACGATCACCAGAAGTAGACGATGAAGGAACATCACCATGATTATGCACGTACTCTGCAACCTTTTGATTCAGCTGCTCAATCTGCATACCCTGCACGCGACTCTGGTCCTGCAGCTGATCAATCAACGCTTGCAACTCCTTAATTTCTTCCTTGTCCTGTGCCTTCTTTTCTTGTCGAACCTGCAAATACAAGTAACTTGTTATACAAGCAATTTTAATAAGTAACTTTTATTTACAAGTAGTTGTTATATAATACAATTTCAAAGTCATTTTAACAATGCTCAATCTTGGCAAATGTAGCTACATGTGCATTTCGCCTTCACATGTTATTTTTAATAAATACCATAATACATAAAGCAATACTCCTAATTACCTAAAGATCAATACATATAAAAATGCATCCCTTATTCCTTGTCAATATTTTGTTCTTTTTAATGTTTTTATTATTAAGTGTATTGTATAGTTGTAAACTTCAGGTAATGCATCAATGTTTGCACATTAAAGCCTTCTATATCCAAACTTTGGATTTTGACGATAATGTCGTTCAAAGAAAATACTTCTAAGAGCTCAACTTTTAATAATAGGATGCTTACAATTAAAAAAACCTAAACTTCTAAATAATTTGTCAAGAAAAAAAAACTAATTTTCTATGTGTTTATGTGTTTATGTGTGTATGCTTCTCTTAGAGTAATAGGTTTCACATATAATTTTCATAACATGCAATTTTTATAACATCCAATATTCCCGTCAGGTTGCCGAATCCATAGCACTTGCTCCGCTGCATTTTCTCCATAACAACATCGAATAAGTTGTCTTCCTCCTCCTGTGTCAGCTCATCACGGCCCGAATCCTCAAGAACATGAGCCCGCGCCTCTTGGAACTTTGCCTGTAATGACAAAAACAATTTCATTTGACAAATAATAAAACGATGATTTTATTTTACAATAAACTAATCAGTTCATGCTTGTAATATTTAAAATACACATACGTATTCCTGTGTCGCCTTGTCCTGATCATCCCACTTATACGTGATGTTGCTAGCCTTGTCTACCTTCTTCAATGCATGGGTGTAAGTAAATACATCCATGTATGATATGGGTCCAGAAAATCGTTCCTGCAGTTGGTAATTTGAATAATTAATTCCATATTGTCAATCACTGAACTAATTAATTTGCAAATGCAATAATTAACAAATTTACAAAGTCCTTGCGGTGATACTGGAAAGACTTAGATCCCCCGCGATGAGTTACAGGATTCTTGTTCCTGTTTGCGGAGTTCCTTTCCGACTCAGCCTGAAAATGTACATTTACAAATTATTTAAAATCGGCAAAAAAATAAATTAGATTCGTTATAAATTTACCTTGAACTCAGGCGTGTCCCACCACGCAACCATCTTCTCAAACACTTCATCGCCCATCCATTTTAGTTGCTTTCCATGTTTCTTAAGCTCATTCATCTTCTCTCTATAATTTTTGGCGACCTTCGAGTTCCAGTGCCGCTGAACTAGCTTCATGTCAATCTCCTGCACATCTACTGCTCCCTGTATAATGAGAAAATCTTACTAATCTCATTTGTTTATGCTTAAATAATAAGTCTCTTTGACGTACGACCAAGCGGTATAAACGTACCAGAAAATCCTGCTAGATAGTCTCTTTGATATCTGCTGGGATCTTGTTCCACTTAGGCAAGAAATCGCTCATTCTGGCCATATATACCTCTTTGGAGATATCTAAAACAGTCTGAGACGGCTCTAACTCAAATCCTCTGCGTTAAATATAAATTAGAACTTTATATAGTTAATTATAGTATGTAAAATAACATTAAATTGTTATTCTGCTAATTTTTATACTTACGCCATGTCAGCCTTAGGCTGCAAATAAACAACCGGACGAGCTAGCCGTCTGCCACTACCCTCAGCATGAGGAGTAATGCTACGTCGTCTAGAGGAAGATCCCGAGCCAGAGCCAGAAGCAGGGTCAGACAACATAATTAATATACCTGCAACATATATGAATATGTAATTAGCATTGACTTTGAGAATATGTAATTAAAATGAAACAATATGGATATGAATATGAGCAACACAACATGAATGAATAGAGATGCATTTTGAGAATATTTAAGTAGAAAAAGATAGATAATATGCTATATGAAAACTTCAAATTTATTTTACTTCAAAGTTATTTAAAAAATAAATCTGTACAAAAACATAATATATCAAAAACTTCGAATTTATTTGTTTTAAAAGAACTATGTATGCATAAATCATTGTTCACCATTCAATCACAAACTTCAGAATTTTTATATATTATACACATATTACATATGTTGATTTGGTATAAGCATACTATACAAGCTCATTGACAAACATATTATACACATATGACATATGTTTTCACAAGTATATGACATATATATAAACCATTCAATCCAACGAATTTGACAATTAGGGTGATAACATTGGCAGTTCGAGAATAATATGATGTAATATACGTATGAATCAAATCAAAGACATATTAAACACAAATTAGTGGTTACCCTAAAAATTAGGTTTAGGAATTTCACCTAAATTCAAGAGCAATAACGGAGTAGGAGGGCTGGAGGACCTCGCGGTGGATGTCGAAGGCGATGGCTGCGGTTGTTTGGGTGGAGGAGTTGGAATTGGATGTGGTGAAGGGGTGATAAGGGTTGGAAAATCGGATTTGGGGGAGGGAAGAGGGAAATGAAGAAGCAGGTCGGGGTCTCTGGAACATATGCGGGAAAATTTCCAACTGTTCCAACGGCCGCCAATGGTCTTTATTTCATCGGTTTCCAACGGCTACCACGGATTCTAATTCGTCGTCGGAGGCCGTTGGAAACACGACATCGGAATACACTGTTTCTCTAGTAGTAGGATATCATACACATGCGTTGGTTACTACCAAATGAGAAGTATGGACAAAATTTTGCAGCACGTTCGATCAACCTACACATATATCATGAAATTAGAACAAGGAAATATTGATATTAGGTTACATTGTTCATATACACCATTCATTATTTGTTGCAAGAAATTCCACTAGCACCTAGTTGAGCTTAAAATCAACAAGCTAACTTTTAAATATTTAGCCTCGTGTAACAAATATGCATGTAGAATTATCAAATCATTGACAGAAAATAAATGCATTAGTAGGGTAATTGTTGCAAATAAATGAACCAAGCTAACTTATTAATATGCTAGTACTTCACTTTTAACATTTCAGAGCTAATAAATGTTCCAAGCTAACCAAGAATCTGCATATTGGAGCATAATGTAGATTTATCCAATCATCCTGATTTGCAAAATGAGAAAACCATAGGAAATATATCAAAACCGGGAATGTTGAAAGCTACAAAATAACTTGGAGAAAGAAAGGAGATGATTGAAATTTCATCAATAATCGGGTGCAAAAAATGCGCCACATGCAGTGGAGAAAGCATTGACTTAACAAGGGAGGTATAATTGCAATTTCAATTCATATTTTATCCTAAATCCAAATGCTACGTATTCACTAGAACTATCATCATAGAGATTGGATGAAACAATTATTCGGAAATAGATGCAACACATATGCTAAAATTATTGTAATCAAATAGAGTAATGTTTGAAATGAAAAATTAACTCATAATAAGATATGATAAACAAACTAGCAAAAAACTAAATTCCAACAATATGACATTAAACTTTTTACAAACCAACAATGACAAACGTCTTTGAGACAACGTCATAGATTATTGGTTTAATTGTAGAAAATAAAACAACTTCACAGTTGGAACCAAAATTGACCAAAGATATGAAAGCAATGGGCTTTGTTTTGTATTATTTGGTTGTATTCAAACTTTTTGTCCAACTAGTATGTTAAGGATATGTCATTGCAGATTAACTGTTAGTAATCTACCATCTTCAATTCAAGGTATTAAAGTCCGGCCGACACACCGAAGTTCTGGCCATCTTGGCCCAGTTTCGGCGTGGATCAGACCAAAACTTTGTCACAAAGTCGTTTCGGTTTTCTTCACTAGAAAAAAAGGACAATGAGTTTGATTTAGATGAATATATTATTATGCTAAATGCGTTGTACCCTTTCAGTTGTTTATTAGCAGCAAGCATCACTTTTGGCTCCTTAACATCAACTTATATAAGTCTTTTTTCACTTTTTGAATGCAAAACGAATTCAGTTTGGCTTTCAGAAAACCAAAAAGCAACTTATCAAGTCGGATCCGAATAATCCCTTAAAGACCAAGGATTAACTAATAGGCTATGGGCAATGAAAACTTGCTAGTACGAGATACTTACTAAATATCATATTTCGTACCAAGCGCTTAATTATGGCAACAATCATTTCAACTCAGTCGGCTTGTTGGAAAAGATTATAAAGTGTTTGGGATTGTCGGTCCCATATTCTTCTAAGGTCCTATGTGGAAAACTAGATTCAAGTATAATATAGTTTGCAATTATGATTGGATGTGAAGAAATAGATTAATAAGACAAAGAAGAACTACATAAACGACTTCAAGAAATTTTAACAGCTCCAAAGCATATCTATAAATGCAAGAGTGATACGCCCTTCTATAAAAAAAAGTACAAATTCAAAAAAAATAGAAACCAAACGTTATACACTTACCGTTTAGCAATTTCTGTGAAATCAAATCTGGGGTCCAAACCTTTTCGTATACCATCTAATACAGTAAAAATAATTACCATTTCATGAAGATGCCAGCAATATCACATAATTAGCATATATGTTGAATATCAGGAACTCACTTACTTTATTACATTGTGTGACGGCCCGCCCCGCACCAGCCGACATTTCCCTGAAATGCGCTGTACATATGTCCAACCAGTACGGGACGGTCGCCAAAGAAAGGAAAGGAAAGGAAGTTGAACTAACAAGGAACCTGTAGAATGTCTCACAGCGCATGGGATAAAATATAATAATAACATAATTTTGACATAAAACAGGCGAGATAGTGCATAAGCTGAAAACTAAACCATCATAGCAGCGGAAATCCAAAATACAGCTTATCATCCAAACCAACATTATTACAATTTTGAAATACTGTCTCTGAAGCAAAAGAAAAAGGTACACTACTAATGCCCAAAGTAATGACCGGCAACAACTCAGGGAGATTATATATATCATACGTAGAAGTCTTCTGCTCGTCTCTGGTACAACTACTCGTACATAATCACCTGACCTGTCTCTAGTCTGCCCGTTTAAGAGCACCCAGAGTAATAAGAAGAAACATAAAACTCTGGGTCAGACAAAAGTCTGGTATGAGCGATAAGCAGAAAAACAGAACAATAACAGATATACATAATCATACCTGAACCTGGACCTGCAACCAAAAAGTTAGCACAACAGGATGTACAATACTCTAAGGTGACACTAACATATGGTGTAAAGATACGGGGGAGTGGTGTGCATGTCATAGTGATATCAAACAATCAAGCATAGCAACCATCCTCACATCTCTCACTCAGTGCGTAAAGCATACGATATCCACCGCTTTGACCACTCAAATCCTTTGCTATGATCACTCTGCCCCATGGAGTCATGATGGCTCCACTGCAATGATCCATAGCCACTAATCCTTTGCTATGTCCACTCTGCCCCATGAAGTCATGACGACTCCACTGCACTGGCTTATAGCCATGCTACGATCACTCTGCCCCATGAAGTAATAACTACCCCACTGCACTGATCTGCAGCCTAACATCCGTCCTGGTGGTGAATCAATGTTATGGACGTCGATAACCCCTTTGCACACATCCCGCAGCAAAGTCCGATCATGAAGTTAACTCGTTGGTTCCCATCTGGATCCTGAGTTCTACTTCCCAGTTGAACTACCTTTGCATCTCGGGTTTTTGGTCTCCTCCAGATCGGTTTGATTCGTGATGCACCTCTGGATCGGGTTGTGAATACCCCTCCGGTTCGTGAGTCTCTCATCAGGTCGTGGCGGTTCGTGAGTCTCACATTGGGGTTGTGGCTCCTGCTTATAGCCATCGGTTCGAGTTCGTGAGCCCTGGCATCGGTTCGGTTTGTGCTCTCCAAGTCATGATACCAAATTCACGAGCGGGTCGGTTCGGAAGAGATGAGGCGGATCGGTTCATGTCTTCAACTCCGGGTCGCGGTGCATGCTCCATGAGTGGGGGTTCGGGGAATCCGATCTGATCCGGTCCACTGCATATTTCCTGCACTTTGTCCAACGAGCTGTTTATGTCATTCGACGATGTTTTCAACCAGTCTAACCTTTCTATGCAATCACAAATCATTCCGAACAGTCATAGCAACATGTATAATCAACCATAAACACCAAAACAACAATATAACATGTCAAAATGGATCAAACATACCCAAAACCCATGTTTTCCCCCTTAATCATGTTTAACAATAACTAATGATAGGATTAGCAAAACATATCCAAATTAGCCCAAAATCCTAACAGAGGCCTAAAATAATATTTTAGAATTTCTAAATATTTTTCCAGAATTTAATAATGTATAATTTCGTTAATTAACACTAATCACCCCTAATTAGCCGTAATTAATGAAAATCAATGCAAATCACTCACCTTAGCCATGAATAAAATATCAAATCTGAAAATTCCACTATTTGGGTCGAATTTTAATGCCTATAAGCAGCTCCAACTCTGATTGGGTGCTATTTCTCCTTGATTTGACAAAGAATAGCTTAATCCTTAATTAGAGAGCGATTTGGGGTGAAATTAGAAGGTGGAGGCCAATGTTAGGGTTTCTAAGAGGTAAATGGCGGCTAGAAAACTAAAATAGAATGAAAACCTAGCTCATTTCAGTCTCACCATAACCACAATCCCGAAATGGGTTAGGGGTCTAGCTGCTAATCACCCTAATTAGGCCCGGTTAAGCTGTTTTTCACCTTCCAAACCTTATTTCAGCCATATCTCCCAAACGGTAAGTCCGTTTGATCAATATGACCACTCTACGGAAAGGTAAATATCATTCAGATCTAATGGAACTGGTTCCATGTCAAAATTCCTTAGCAATCAAAAGTTATAGTCGAAACAATATTCGCTAGGGGCAAAATGGTCATTTAAAAATGGCAAAAATTATGAACATGGAAAATGACCCCAATAGTCGTTTCCCAAAGTTACATGACCATACGACCTCATATGAAAAAGAAATAAATATTATACGATCTTCTGATGCGTAGAATGCGGGTCGTTACATTCTCCCCCCTTAAGAAACCCCGAAATTCCTTAACCAAGCATACAAAGGACCCTGCATGCCTACCAATCATTTACAAACAATCAAACATACAAAACAAACAAAACAAACTAACCTAGCATGCGGAAAGAATAAATCGAAATGAAAACCTTACCAGGCAAAGAGTTCTGGATACGTCTCCTTAATGCGTTCCTCTGTCTCCCAAGTACAATCATTCTCATCCCCGTCCCACTGAACCTTGACTAGATTCACCGCTTTCGTTCGATGTTTCTTCGTATCATGCTCGACAATACGAATCGGCTTGCGGTTTCTAACCGCCTCGGGTTCTATTTCGATATCGTCCAACTGATCAGGTGAAATAGCCACATCGGGGTCGTGCACGAACTTCCTTAACTGGGAAACATGAAATACGTTGTGAACTCCCGCCATCTTGTCAGGTAATTCAACTTTATATGCTAAATTCCCAACTTGTTTGAGAACTGGAAATGGACCAAAAAATCTTGGTGTTAACTTGCCTCTCCTACCAAATCGAATCACGCTCTTTAACGGATAAATCTTGACAAACACCAAGTCGCTAATGGAGAATTTTAGATCTCTTCTCCTCTTATCAGCATAACTCTTCTGCCTATCTTGAGCAGCCTTCATTCGCTGTTGGATAATCTTAATCTTATCTGAAGTTTCTCTTATTACATCTGGCCTAAGCACGAATTTCTCACCGGTTTCCAACCAACACGATGGTGAGTTGCACGGTCTTCCGTACAAAGCTTCAAATGGAGCCATACCAATACTGGGTTGATAACTATTATTATATGCAAACTCCACTAGATGCAAATGGTCATCCCATGATCCACCAAAATCCAATATACAAGCTCACAAAAGATCCTCTAATACACGATTCACTCTCTCTGTTTGACCATCGGTTTGAGGATGGTATGCAGTACTGAGATGTAACTCCGATCCTAAAGCCTCCTGTAAGCTCTTCCAAAACCCACTAGTAAACAATGGATCTCGGTCACTCATAATGCCTTTTGGTACTCCATGAAATCTCACTACCCATTTCATATACAGTTCTGCTAACTTAGCTGTCGTTCTATTCGACTTGACCGGTATAAACCTTGCACTCTTAGTCAGTCGATCCACAACAACCCAAATACTATCATGACCTGATCTAGTCCTTGGTAAACCATCAATGGAATCCATTGAGACTTGCTCCCATTTCCTTCGGGAACTTCCAATGGTTGTAACAAACCACTCGGCTTCTTTTGCTCAGCTTTAACTAGCTGACAATTCATGCACTTGATATAAACTTTCCAACGTCCTTTTTCATCCCTTCCCAGTAGTAGGTCTGCTTCATGTTTCGATACATTTTGTTACCACCGGGATGTATAGTCAGTTTTGAGTGATGACACTCTCTAAGCACTTCATCTCTCAATCCATTAACATTGGGTACAACCAATCTTCCATTCTTTCTAAGCTATCTGTCTCGATCAAGCCCATACCTGTTCATCTCCTCATCAATTCCCATTTCTAACTTGGAGATGATTTCTAATAGACTAGGATCGTTCCTCTGACTGGAACCAATCCGCTCAATTAAAGTGGGTCTGATCGTCAAACTTGCTAGCATTTCTGGATCCAATTCGCACTTTGGTTTGAAATCATACCCTGCGATATACTCCAGTTGCTTCCATTCAAGAAACATAGCCCCTAAACTGGCATGTCTTCTACTCAATGCATCAGCTATTGCATTGCCCTTTCCAGGTGTATATGTGATATCGAAATCATAGGAAGCCAAGAATTCTAACCATCTTTGTTGTCAGAGATTCAGATCCTTCTAAGTGAAGAGATACTTTAATGGTTTATGATCGGTAAACAACTCGAATCTTTCTCCCAAGAGATAATGTCTCCACATCTTCAACACGAAGACGATCGCTGTTACTTCTAAATCGTTGGTAGGGTATCTTTTCTCATGCAGTTTTAGCTGTCGACTTGCATAAGCTAGAACCCTACCTCCTTGCATCAATACAACATCAAGTCCGGTACCACAGGCATCTGTGTATACCGTCATCTCTTCATTCCCTTTAGGAATGACTAACACTGGCACACACGTCAACTTTTCCTTTAGACTCTTGAATGAATTTTCACAACTTTCGTCCCAAACGAAAGCTTGATTTTTCTTGCTCAACTGAGTTAACGGTGCCGCTATCTTGGAGAAGTCTTGGATAAACTTCCGATAATATCCAGCTAATCCCAAGAAACTTCTTCTTGGGCGTAGACCAATCTTGTACTGTAGCCACCTTCGCAGGATCCACAGCAATACCATTCTCTGAAACAACATGCCCCAAGAATCTCACTTCCCTCCTCCAGAAGTGACACTTAGAAAACTTCGCTTTCAATTGGTGTTTTCTTAACACCTCCATCACTACTCTCAAATGTTCCTTATGTTCTTCCTCTGTCCTTGAATAAACCAAGATATCGTCTACGAACACAAGAACAAACTTATTCAATTGATTTCGGAATACTCTATTCATAAGATCCACAAAATTTGTTGGTGCATTGGTCAACCCGAATGGCATGACCAACCACTCATAGAATCCAGACGGCATCGGAAAGGCCGTTTTAGGAATACTCTCAGCTGTTACTCGAAGCTGAAGAAATCTTGTCGCGAGGTCCAATTGGAAGAACACTCTTGCTCCCTCAAGTTGATCAAACAAATCATCTATTCGCGGAAGAGGATACTTGTTCTTCGTAGTCACTTTATTCAACTAGCGATAGTCCACGCATAAATGAAGGGAACCATCTGCCTTGCTAGCAAATACAAATGGTGCTCCCCACTCGGAGACACTTCTTCTGATAAATCCCTTCTTCAAAAGATTGCTTACTTGCACCCCGAGCTCTCTCTGCCCCCTTGGTGCTATACGACAAAGTGGCATTACTATAGGTCAGACGTCTTTCACTAAATCAATACGAAACTCAATCTCTCGGTGTGGTGGAAGTCCGGTTGCTTCCTCGAAGATATCCGGATACTGGCCAACAATGGGAATTCCTGCTAACTCATCCTGCGGGATGTTGAGGGAATTTAGAAAACTAGCCATCATCTCCTCACTAGGTGAGCCACCAAACACTACCCTCTGCCCATCCTCTGCCCTAATAGTCACCGAAAATCCCTCACAGTCTACCACCACCCCATATCTTTGGAGCCAATCGATTCCCAAAATAATGCTAAACCCAGTAAAGACCAAAACAAAGCAATCACAAGCAAACGTACTTCCATGACTCGATAAGACCAAATTTTGACAAATCATACAAAGGCTAGTCGAACCACCAATAGGGTTCATCACAACTAAAGGTCTATCGACTATCTCGGGTTCCAATCCTAACCTATCTACCAGGTCACTAGATATGAAGGAATGGGAAGCCCCAGTATTAAATAGTACTTGAACAGGAACATCATAAACAGAAAGCATACCTTGAATGACGACATTCTTTCCTTTCTCTGCCGCTGTTGGGAAACTCGACGAAGAAGGAACGACATTAATAGCATATGCTTTCACAATCTGCTTCTCTTTAAGGGGTTGCAGACATTTATCCTTGTGATGTCCCACTTGGCCGTAGTTGAAGAACTTCCTGTCCGTTGGCTTTGCTTGACATTCTTTAGTATAATGGCCCTTCTTGCCACAGCTAAAGCATTCAACATCTTTCTTACTCTTTTTCTGACCATCCTTAGCTTGGTTCTGCTTCCTCTTATTCTAAGAATTATTCTTGCCTCCACCATTTGCCTACGGCTTTGGCCCCTCTGCAGATGCAACAACGACTTCAGTCTTTGGCTTAGGATAAAGGCTCTCTGATCTCAGTGCTTTCCCAACAATCGATTCAAAAGTCTCATCAATATGGTTTATAAGCCTTTCCCCTAAGTACTAATCTAAGACCATTATGAACTTCTCATTCTTCTTCTTGGGAGTGTCAATAAGGGATAATCCATACTTCGATAAAGTATCGAACTCAGCAATATATTCCGAGACTGCCCTACCATTCTGTTTAAGCTCCAAGAACTTCCTAAACAACTCTGACTTTTAGGCAACTGGGATAAACTTATCACTGAAGCAGGTCTTAAATTGATTCCAAGTAACGTGATCCTCTGGAGTAGCTGCTTTAATAGCATTCCACCAATTCATAGCCCGTCCTTGCAGCTGACGGGATGCTAGCTTTCTCTTCATTGCATCATTGATCCCTAAGTCCTCGAAGATGCGCTCACAACTATCAAGCCAATCCTGAACTTCCATAGCCGATTCTGTTCCGTGGAACGGCTTCCCATCAAGACTAGTGTAGTCCTTACAGAGCTTGGCGAAATTGGCCCTAGGCGCCTACACCGCTGCACCACCACCATTTGCAGCATTAGGAGCTGTCCTTTGAACATCGCTAAGCATCTCTCTCATGAAGTCATTAAACATCGTCCTTATATCAGGAGCATTCCCATTATTAGCTCCTCTACCAGTGCCCCTCGTATGTCGGCTCATCGTTCAATCTGTAAGGAGAAAACGATTAATCATCTCTTCAGTGGTGCCAGTGTAGTGCGACTTCATCCTTAGATATACTAATAGTATATATATAACTTTTGAAAACAAAAATATCACAAGTACACGCTCTCATATACGTATACTATCTCTCCCTGATGTCTTTCCCTAGGTTAACTATGCAAATTAGAGCTCTGATACCAAGTGTGACGACCTTCCCCGCACCAGCCGACATTTCACTGAAATGCGTTGTACAGATGTCCAACCAGTACGGGACGGTCACCAAAGAAAGGAAAGGAATTTGAACTAACAGGGAACCTGTAGAATGTCTCACAGCTCATGGGATATGTAACGACCCGGATTTTAAGCGACTTTGGTTATCGACATAAGCTCGATGTCGATAACCAAAACATCGAAAAATCCTGGTAATTAGTGAAAGAAATTAGAGGGTGAGGAAAGATAAGATAGAAACTTAGAATAGAAGAAGAAGAAGAACACAACATCAGAGTAACACGAATCTCACAGCGGAACGAATAACATATAATATATTTAACATAACTTGATATATACATTTGTACTTGCATATACATATCATTATCAAAGTACATCACTTACAACACAGCGGAATAATAATAGCTATATGATCCGGAAGCCTCCTGCTCTAGCTCTTCAATGTATCTGTAAATCCCGACTACTTGACTGTCCATACAAATTTAGGCACCCAAGAATTTAGGGAAAACAACAAAGTAAAGTCCGGGTCAGTCATGGGACTGGTGTGAGTAAAACAGTTTAAAACAGTTCAAACAAGTACACGATATCTCATAAGACCACGCCGCATAACGGAACGGGTTTTTCCCTTATGAGAATCCAAAATATCTTTATATCAAAAACCTTTTGATATTATAATAATGTCTATCAACCACAGTATATATATATCATCTAGCAGAACGCTTTCATCTCACGTTCTACATATATAGTATACAATCACAACCGCAAGCACGTATTGGGTAATAGATTTCCAACTATGACAAGGTATGGAACCACCTTTCGCTAGTGTACCTCTAGAGAGGAATACACTGGGTTCAACAAGAACATCTTGCAACCCGGCCACACATGACCGACCACTCATTTCGCTTGAGTGTATCGAATGTATATCACCAACGGCTGGGATCAGCAACCGTTTCCCGAATGGGACAGCATCAACAATAGATTTTTAGAAGTAAATGAAACTCTAGATTAGGTGATTATACACACTACTTCGGTGCGACCGACTTAGCCATGCTGCCTGCCCGATTTCTGTCATTTACCGGATGATGAGGCTAGAAGCTACGCTTTATCGTCACATCAGATTCACTTTGAATGTCACATCATCAAATCCCTCAAATCACCGATTGACGTCCTCAACCATACATTATGTGTTAGCTAAAAGAAGTTTCCTTCTCCGCTTCCACTCTCAGTACGGTTGGAGAAATCAATATATGTGATCGTCTGGACATACTCTGTCAGACATCCGTCCATACAAGCCATCCAGGAATAGGATGAACCGAAGGCACTATTCTGTAAACAGGATAGCCCTTGCCTAACTCCGTCTTCAATTTCCTTTGGCATATATGCTTCGCAATGCTTATGCCAATACAGAGTGGTTCTTTGGATAATAATCCAACCGGTCTCTCCATATTAACAACGTTAAAATGGTCAAAACTTCGATAGTCTGTGATTTAACTATCGAAGAAAAACAGGTGTGCAAACAACGATATTATTTCCAAATGGAAATTTATATCGATCAAACATCATTCAACATTTATCTCTTTATTTCATAAATTTACTTATCTCCTGTTTCCCTATATTCCATATTTCTTATTTTCTAAATTTGGAAAATATACGTTATTAACAATGGAAAACATTTCCATTTCTTGTTTTCTTTATTAGAAAACATTTCTGGTTTCTTATTTGGAAAACATTTCCAAAGCTTCTTCATTGGACTTAGACAGATGTTTAAACAAACCATCGCGATGCCAACTCAACCCGTTTCCTTTACTGCCCCTTTACTAACTTCTTTACTTAACCCTCCTTCGAATAGCTATATTCGATTGACTCTTTTAACTTAACTCTATTCGATTAACCCTTATCAATTAACTCTATTGGAGTAACACTATTGGATTAACTCTATTTGACTAACGCTATTGATTTACTCATTTCACTTAATTCCTTTCGAATAAACTATATTCGATAACTCCTTTTACTTTCTTCGAATAAACTATATTCGATTAACTCCTTGTAACTTTATTCTCTAATCGATTAACTAACATCGATTAACTCCTTTTAACTTTACTCTCTAATCGATTAACTAACATCGATTAACTCCTTTTAACTTTATTCTCTAATCGATTAACTAACATCGATTAACTCCTTTGCTTTAATTCTAATCGATTAAACTAACATCGATTAACTCCTTTGCTTTAATTCTAATCGATTAAACTAACATCGATTAACTCCTTTGCTTTAATTCTAATCGATTAAACTAACATCGATTAACTCCTTTGCTTTAATTCTAATCGATTAAATTAACATCGATTAACTCCTTTTCTTTAATTCTAATCGATTAAACTAACATCGATTAACTCCTTTGCTTTAATTCTAATCGATTAAACTAACATCGATTAACTCCTTTGCTCTAACTCTAATCGATTAAACTAACATCGATTAACTCCTTTGCTTTAACTCTAATCGATTAAACTAACATCGATTAACTCCTTTGCTTTAATTCTAATCGATTAAACTAACATCGATTAACTCCTTTGCTTTAATTCTAATCGATTAAACTAACATCGATTAACTCCTTTGCTCTAACTCTAATCGATTAAACTAACATCGATTAACTCCTTTGCTTTAATTCTAATCGATTAAACTAACATCGATTAACTCCTTTGCTTTAATTCTAATTGATTAAACTAACATCGATTAACTCCTTTTATTCTATTCGAATAAACTATTCATTTACAAAGATTTACTTTTAGTAACAGTTCTTCACTTTACAAATGATTTTCCTTTTATAAAACTCTATTCGTTTTAAAAACATTTTCCCCCTTTTTTTACTTTCGAAATATTTCCTTTTATAAAATCTGTTGATTTTATAAAACCCCTTTATTTCAATATAAATTGAAATAATTCTCTTTACATCCCAGGTCTTTTATGATGTTTAAAATATCGAATAAAAATGATCAATATCATTCCAACACCCATAATCCATAACAGATTATATAACACACCATATATCACAATATATGAAAAACAGTAAAATAAATGTTGAGGAATCCAGTTGGATTCCTCCAACCTGTTTCCCTGCATCACAGATGTTAAACAATATAGATAACATCATTTTCAGTTCCATATGATATATTCTGTTAAACAGAATCAATATAGAAATTCAACTAACTGACTAGCAGTTCAATCAAACGGTCAACACACAGTCAATCAGTCAATATTTAACAGTTCTAAAAATACAACATGAAATTATAAACTGTTAAGAGTTAGTGAGATTTACTCACATTGGACGATCATCGTTGATAACGATAACCATCGCTCGATTTGATTCAGACGGACAATTTATTTTGAAATAAATTGTAACGAGCTTCGATTCACTCCCCGTTAGTTCCATTGGGTAGTGTCCGTCCATACGATCCTGTCGGGTCTTGTTTCGTCTAATTCTGATAAAGTATGAAGAAGATATGTTTTTCTAAGTTTAAATTCTATTTAGATTAAAAATAACTTAACTAAATTTTAATTGGGCTTATGACCTTCTTTGTCGGCCCATCTGAACAAACCGTATCGGCCCATACTCCCGTCCTCTTCACGTCGTTTTTCATCTCCAGGAAAGAACACTCTCAAACAAATATGGTCGTTACTGTCACGCTTGCCTTCCCTGCATTTTAAAACCACCGACCCATTTCATTTATCCTCCTTCGTTTAAAAATCCCTTTTCTAGAATCTGGCCCATCACTATACTCAAGCCCATTCCTGCTTTAAATCAGACTTCAGCATACTTCACCATACAACTCAACTCCAACGCAAAGCCATTGTTCACACTGCCTCCCTCTTCTTCCCAGAACCTCCTTCCACCTGAGTACAAATGAAAACTGACTTCACCTCTAATTAACATAATTAAACCCATCATCTACCTAAATCACTTACTCACTGCGTCTAACTGTTGTTCATCATCTACTGTTAAATAGAACCACTTCCTTCTCCATGTACACAGTTCCGCACCCTTCCCTTAACATTCATGTACGCAAGTCCCATTACCGAACTTCTTCACACCGGTGAAAGTCAGTCCAACTTCACCGAAGAGCTGCGAAACCCAAACTCCATCAATATGTGCTCACTATCGCTATGAGCTCCACCAACGCTACGAATCTATCTCCGGCGCCCTCGAGTTTCCCCCATGACCGCAACCTAGGTCAGCTGCTACAGAATTCGACGACACCAAAATACAGTCGCACTCCATCTTGATGGCACCAATATGAAGCCTTTTCTCTCACAAGGCCAATGGATCACACGTTGAGCGATTTAACTGAGTATTACTTGAGTTTTAATTGAAAGAAAGTTGAGAGAAGTGGTGGCTTGGAGTTTGATGTTTGCTGTTGAAAATAATTAGGTTTTAAGGACAAAAAGGGGGTACTTATACGAAGAGGAAACTAGATATTTTCTGGTGTTTTTACCTTTTGAGGATGTGGTTGAAAAAAGGGCAAATGTGGCCTTGTTTTGATCTTACATCGCCGGGACTTGGTGTTAAGGAATTTATATAGGGGTAGGGTATCAATGAAAACGTGACCGGTTATACCTTGGTTTTAAAAGATTATCCATCCTAGTGCACAAGATTCCATTTACATATGAACAACTATCAACAGAAGTAAAAATACCATCTCGTCAAGCAATGCCCCACGATCCCAAAAATATAATAATATCAGTAGGTGGACTCATATTTTGAAACTTCAAAATGTTGATTACAGGGTGCAAAATACTCCAAATAAAAAGTCGCATATTTAATTAATTAAAAATTACAGTAAAATTCTAAAAATTAAATTATCACTACTTCTCAAAAGAACCTTGTTCAAATTCGAATCCGATAACTAGTTATATCGACTAAACCATTACGGTCAATAAACGATTCTATAGCGACTATTCTAAAATTTGATTTGGACATAAATCAAAATATACACAATGAAATCTTGATTTTTCTCTTCCACTAGAAAGATATACTCCACCAGCTCCACACGTTTCTTGTTTCACAGAAATCCGGCTTAAAACGAATCTTGTACATTCAGTTGAAGTTCGAATCGCCAATTTATGAACTGCAGTGCCATTTCGAGCTCGATTTTAATTATATTATAAATTCTATGTTCAAACTGATGTCGATTGAATATATTCCGCAAAATAATTCAACTCTAAGCTGAATTAAATCACAGGGATGACCCAGTTCACAGAATATTGTGATTCCCAATATTTTTGATTATTTCTGAATTAAATATATTATTTAATTTATTATTTTAATTAAATATTCATCATTATTTAATTCCATGACCATTAAATCCTTTTAATTACCTTTTATATAATTTAATAAATTAATTATAATACCTCTGCCAATGCGGGTCATTACAATCTTTCCCACTTAAAATAATTTCGTCCTCGAAATTGCTAAAAGGTAGGGGACGACCCTATCGACTGGTTAGAACATATTTGTTCACTTCTTAACATCAGTTTCAACTGAACCAATTTAATTTCAATTAAATTATTAATTAATTCCTATCAACGAAAATTTTCAAAAATCTTGAAAATTTTCTAACACCTTAACTCTTTGAAAATTTTTGCCAGCACCTCCTTTGTACCAGTCAATCGGTCAAACTCCAACTTGCCTCTCTGGGCCATCTCCAACCCAAAAGAAAATCAAACAGCCAAGCGGCTTGCCAATTCGGCTCATAAATCCTATATCCAATAGGAATATAAATTTGTACCTTTTTGTCGGGCATATCAACCCCATCACTTCCATATGCTATCAACTCAGCATATACTAATATTAATCAAACCAAACTCTGATCAATTTATCCTTAACACAACCATTCGCTTTTTACCAAGCCAAATTTTCATTTCAACTCAAGTTTCGTTCTTGATCCCCAACTCTTAACTTGATTATCACATTACACTTCACATTTGTATCTCACAATCAAATTTGCCTTGATATCATTCTTGTAACACCCCACGCCCGCTATGGTCACTCACTAAGGGAATGCCATAGCATCGGTGGAGTATTTTAGTGAATATAGAACAGAAAAATTACAACAAGACAGATATAATTAATACTTGAAATTTAAAAATATCATCTCACAACAGCGGAAATAAACATGTCTGGTTACATCATAAAACCACGATAAAAGTCAAGTACAATATCCATCAAAATAAAGAAGTACATAATCCCACTCTCTCATACAATAGCCATAACAAAAGAAAAGATAACTGGATAACTTGGAGCTTTACATCTACCCAAGCTCCTAGAGACTGGAACAGCAATGCGATCAAGCTCTACTACCGCTAGGATCCACCGTAGGACCTGAGGGTTGGGAAAAAGATAAAAACAACGGGGTCAGACATAAGTCTGAGTGAGTCCTATAACTTTAACAATACAATCATTAAAGTAACCAGAGAAGACATAAACTTGACCTACGGTAATATCTGGGGATGAATGGCTACACTAAGCAGCTTGGTAGACTTAGGATAAACTAAGATAACCGTCAGGACGCATCTACCCACCCAAGGATAATTACTAACTGCACCACACTAGTCATTCCTACTTAAAGGTTGATCCCTTCCAAGGACTTTGGAAATTTCCCCAGTAGTTTCGTGCACTCCTAGCCCACTACATAGGTGCCGTCTGCCCCTATCTCCACTAGGTGTACTCAATAATTCTTACCCAGTAGTTTCATGTACCCCTACATAGGTGCCGTCTGCCCCTATCTTTATTAGGTGTACCCACTACTCCCCATCGATCGGCTCCGTACCGTAGATACCCGCGCTGGTCCCACAGTGGGGTGTATCACTCCCCTAAAGTGGCTACCCAATACTAACGGTGCACGGCTTTATATCTACACGATGCAACAACGACTTATCTACCAGCCCGGGCCCACACACGCATATGAAACCCGTTGGACTTGTGTTGCCACCGCTAACCCGTTTTGGCCTCTTATAATCAAGCCCAATATGCGTGTCCCGTCACTCGACATGGGTCGAGCCCACAAAGATACGTTTGGGATATTGGTTGAAATGGGCCCCCACAAGCTACCCACTTAAGCTTGTCAAATATCTAGTGTATCCCACTTAACCCTTTAATCATGTTTAATTACATGTTTCCACTTGGTTAAGTATTCTAATCGTATTTTCTATTGCCACCCAAGGCAACCCACTAGATTCCACATGACACCCGAGGCACCCACTTAAATTTCCACATGCCACCCAAGGCACCCACTTAACCCCTCATGTCCCACTACATGCTAATATGGTTAAGTGTTTCTTAATTAATTAAGATCGTGATCTCCCATAAAGACCTCCCACATTAGACTGGCTGTTATGACCGCCTGGTTAAGCCGGCAGAATCCGGGCAGTCTTACGTCATAACAGAGTCTAACCTCGTGTCTTTACCTTAATCACGTATTTAATTTATGGCTAAGACCTCTCACATTGGGCTGACATTTGTAGCAACTGGTTAAGCCGGTCGGGTCCGTGCAGTTTTACACTACAAATGAGTCCAACCTCGTGTCTTAGTCGATTAATTACACCTAATTAATCACCCCCATATTAATTATCCCTAATTAATATCAAGTTTTCCATAACATGGGTAGACCTAACTCAATAGGTAAATTCCCATGGGGTAGACCTAACTCAATAGGTAAATTCCCACTTATGGTAATTTATTTTTATGGTATGCTTAATCATACCCAATCATTCATTTATTAACATATTTACCAACCCCATCGTTCCCCACGTAAATCGTTCTCATTACATGACATAATAAAGGGGAAGATCCATCACAAATATCATGGGTTTAGCATAAAACTTTGTCATGGGTTAAGAGGATGTCAACTTGCATATATGAGCATATATTAACCCAACTACATTTAACCCAAACTTGCATATTATCATACCCATGATTTGCATAACATGTTGCATATGAGCTTGCATATTATCATACACATATCTTGCATAACATGTTGAACTTGCATATAGGCATTCTCATAACTTGCATAACATGTTAAACATGCATTTAAGCATACACATAACTTGCATAAGCATTCACATACTTGCATAAGCATCCACATACTTGCATAAGTATTCACATACTTGCATAAACATGCATAACTTGCATATCACATAAATCTTGCATTTAAACATATACATGACTTGCATAAGCATCCATATACTTGCATAAGCATGCATAACTTGCATATCACATAAATCTTGCATTTAAACATATACATGACTTGCATAAGCACCCATATACTTGCATAAGCATGCATAACTTGCATATCACATTAAACTTGCATTTAAACATATACTTAACTTGCATAACTCACTTTGTTAAACATGCATAATTCCACTCATTAAATATGCATAAACCCACTTGTTAATCATGCATAAACCAACTTGTTAAGCATGCATAAATCAACTTATTAAGCATGCATAAACCAACTTATCAATCATGCATAAACATAGAACAACATAGAGTAACATATCATTATAAATGATTCAAACTCACTAATCCGCATTTAAGACCATAAGTCTCATTACACCCAATCTACTTACTTTAACAATTGATGTTAAAGTGATAGAAACTCACCAAAACCAAGATTAGCAAACTTATGAAGGGGAATTAGTTGCTAAATATGAAGAAGCCAATGATTAGAGATTGATTAGAGAGGGATTAGCTTGCAACTTCCTTCTTAGATTAGTGGAGGCTCCTTCTAGGATTTAATTTGGCGGCATGAGGCCTTCATTTCTATTTTTAGTATGGATTAAGGTAGGTTTAGGGTGTATTTATAGATTAAGAGAGTGTTTTAGGCCCTTAGATTAACCCTAGATTAGATTAGGTCCGTTAGATTTAGGAAATCTCTAGAACCAGCCCTCCAAGCCAGCCTAGAACCCAACCTGGTGCACCCAGGTTCACTGGACGGCGCGCCCCTGTCGACAGGCAAGTCGACAGGCAAGTCGACACCCCTGTCGACAGGCCTGTCGACACCCCTGTCGACATGGGTAGGGCGGGAATCTTCCCGCCTGACCCCGCCTGTTCCATTCCACAAATCTGAAATTTAAATTTTTAAATCTGTTTTTAGTTCTAATTTTTTCTGCAAACTTCTTTGGGCCATAACCGGGCCATACGGACTCCGATTCTCGAAAACTCTGACTCTATTTCGCGTATTTTTCCGAGACGAACGCAATAACGCAGCCCGTTACCCCCAATTCCCACATCTGAGATTATTTATCCTGTAATTAGTGAATTTTAGTATTAACTAAAATTCGGGGTGTTACATTCTCCCCTCCTTAAAGGATTTCGTCCCCGAAATCTCTAAGCTAAGGAGAATGCATATCCTATCATCCAAACAACCATATACTCAAATCATCAACCACGGGCATCCATTGTCCTTAAACAGTTTCTAATGATGTATGAGCATATGCAAAAAGTGTGTGTATATGTACCCTATCTAATGTATGAACATATGCAAACCATGATAGTGCCATGCATCCATTATGTATGCGGGAAAGCCTTATTGACACATACAATATCTACATGAGTGCACAATCATTCACCAACATGCATCATCCATGTGATAACACAACCATTATACATCCATAAATATATTTTCCTACACACAATTTTATGCAATATGCAATATGAAGTGACTGAGCCGATCTAGTGCCTAGAGTGTGTGTATATGCATCCACGAGCAACCACTAGCAAACACTTGCATCCACTTGCATCCATCAACCATAACATGTCTCAAACACATGTTTCAACCATAGGTTTACCCTATCTAAAGGTCAAAGGTACTAACGAAAGGACATACCAAAGATAAGATAAGTACTAGACAAGCGATAAAGGAGAAAGTAAAGACATACCCTCAAAAAGAAATGGGTACAATGAACGCATCTTCGCTTCCGTCTCCCAAGTTGCGTTGCTCTCATCTTCTTCCTATTGCACTTTGACTAGCTGAACCTCTCTGTTTCTCAACTTCCTAGTCTCTGACCCAAGGATGCGAGTAGGGGCTCGTCGAATAGTCGCATCACGCTCTACCTCTACATCTCTAAGCAAGCTTGGCTCTACCACCTCTGCGGTCTCATGTAAGCACTTCCTCAAATGTGATACATGGAATACATCATGAACACCACTAAGTCTGTCGGGCAACTCCACCCTATATGCCATCCGTCCAATCCTTTCCTTGATAGGAAACGGCCCAACAAACCTCGGTGCTAACTTCCCAACGGATCCGAAGCGAACAACATTTCTCAACGGAGATACCTTAACAAAAACCATATCCCCAACCTCAAACTCAAGATCCGTCCTTCTCTTGTCCGCATAAGATTTTTGCCTATCTTGCGCTGGTTTCATCCTTCTTCGAATCAAATCGATCTTCTCTGAAGTCTCCCTAACCATATCAGGCCCAAGCAAGATCTTATCCGTAGATTCCCACCAACACGTAGGTGATCGACAAGGCCTTCCATAGAGAGCTTCGAAAGGAGCCATACCAATACTGGACTGAAAGCTGTTATTATATGCGAACTCCACCAATGGAAGATGCTCTTCCCATGTACCTCCAAAATCTAAGATACAAAGCCTCAAAAGGTCTTCTAGAACACGATTCACCCTCTCAGTCTGGTCGTCCGTCTGAGGATGATATGCGGTGCTCAGACACAATTGAGTCCCCACTGCTTCTTGCAAACTTCTCCAGAACTCGCTAGTGAAGATAGGATCTCGATCACTCACTATGCTAGAGGGTACCCCATGCAATCGAACTATCTCTCGAAGATATACTGAAGCTAGCCATGGAGCAGTCCTCTTGCTCTTCACAGGTATGAAATGGGCGCTCTTAGTAAGTCTGTCTACCACTACCCAAATTCCCGTATTACCCTTCCTCGACTTGGGTAACCCGTCAATAAAATCCATCGAGACGCTATCCCACTTCCATTGCGGAACCTCCAATGGATGAAGCAACCCACCTGGTTTCCTTTGCTCCGCCTTCACTTGCTGGCACACCAAACATCGAGCGACATACTCGGCCACATCTTTCTTCATACCGGCCCAGAAGAAAACCCTCTTCATGTCTCGGTACATCTTATCCCCACCGGGATGAATGGTCATCCTAGAACGGTGTGCGTCATCAAGAATAGCCTTCCTCAAACCCTCGTCTTGCGGTACACAAAGTCTACCGTCTCTACGCAAGCACCCCATATCATCTAGGGTGTACCTACTCAAATGGCTGGACGACTCCCCCCTCATGAGCTTCTCTACTAACTCAACCAACTGTGGGTCGCCCCTCTGTGCTTCTCCAATCCGCCCCAAAAGAGTAGGCCTAACTTCCAAGGAAGCTAGCAAACCGGGTACATAATCAATGGAAGGTCTGAAATCAAACATCGAGATAAATTCCAAGCTTCGTCGTTCCACGAACAATGGACTCAAGGACAACCTCTTCCTGCTCAAGGCGTCCGCCACCACGTTACCCTTGCCAGGGGTATACGCTATCTCGAAATCATAGGATGCTAAAAACTCCATCCACCTTTGCTGTCTCAAGTTTAAATCTTTCTGAGAGAATAAGTACTTCAATGATTTATGGTCAGTGAACAACTCGAATCTCTCACCAAGAAGATAATGGCGCCAAATCTTAAGCGCAAAAACAATAGCGGCCAGCTCTAGATCATGGGTAGGGTAATTTTTCTCATGTGCCCTCAACTGCCTTCCACCATAGGCTATTACCCTTCCCTCTTGCATTAAGACTGCGCCAAGTCCTGTCCCACAGGCATCGGTATAAACAACAAATGGCTTGCTCCCATCTGGCAACACTAAAACTGGAGCCGTGGTTAAAGCTCTCTTTAACCGTCGGAACGCATCATCACAATCTACGTCCCATGCAAAAACAAGATTCTTCCTTGTTAAGCGAGTTAATGGGGCTGATATCTTCGCGAAGTCTTTGATAAACTTCCTATAATAACCCGCCAACCCCAAGAAACTTCTTACTTCGGTAGCATTCTTCGGAACCTTCCAATCCTGAATTGATACTACCTTCGCGGGATCCACAGCTATCCCTTCTTTGGAGACCACGTGCCCCAAGAACCGTACTTCCTTCCTCCAGAAGTGACATTTAGAGAATTTAGCCTTAAGGCTATGTGCTCGAAGAGTCTTCAACACCTCCCCAAGATGTAGGGTATGCTCTTCCTCACTCTTAGAAAATACTATGATATCATCCACAAAGACCACCACAAATTTATTAAGGAACTCCCTGAACACCCTACTCATCAAATCAACAAAGTATGCAGGGGCGTTCGTCAACCCAAATGGCATCACCAGCCACTCATAGAAACCATCCGGAGTTCTAAAGGCAGTCTTGTCTATGCTATCCTCAGCCACCCTCAACTGATGAAACCCCGTGGCTAAGTCCAACTGAGAAAATACTGAAGCGCCAACCAATTGATCGAAAAGATCATCTATTCTCGGCAATGGGTGTCTATTCTTCTTTGTGAGCTTGTTGAGTTCTCTATAGTCTACACAAAGTCTGAGGGACCCATCTGCCTTCGTAGCAAATACTACCGGAGCACCCCACTCCGATATACTCCGTCTTATGAACCCCTTCTCAAGCAACTCCCCTACTTGCTTATGGAGTTCCCTCCTCTCACGAGGAGCCATGTGGCGCACTGGTAAAGATACCGGTTTAGCATTATCCACCAAGTATATTCGGAAGTCAATCTCCCGCTTCGGAGGTAAGCCCTTCACCTCCTCAAACACATCCGGATATTCCCGGACCATTCTAACAGATTGCAAACTCTCGACCGAAGCGTCAAGCGATTCAAGATAACTTAGCATAACAGAGTCCCTGGGGTTACAAGAAATCTCGAGAGTGTTACCCAAGCGGGTCATGAGCCTAACAACTCTCCTTTCGCAATCAAGAACGGCACCATTACTGGATAACCAGTCCATGCCCAAAATCAACCCATAGCCCGTGAAGCCCAATACAAAAGCATCACATCTAAACTCAATGCTAAGTATAGAAATCTTCAAACCCAAACATATCATGGACAAATAAGTGGAGCCCCCAATTGGGTTTGAAACAACCAAGGGATCATCTACTAGACTGGTGTCTAGGTGCAGTAACTCAACTAATGATGATGAGATAAATGAATGCGATGCGCCTGAGTCAAACAATGTACGAACAGGATGGTCAAATAGAAAAACCAGACTTTCAACGGAAATAGTTCTACCTCTCTCCTGAATCGGTGGAACCGCGAGAGCCTGTACTTGCCCCCTAGCCTGACTCGGTGCCATAAGAGCTTGCACCTGTCCTCCTGAGGTAGATCCCATCCTTTGCCCCTTCTTAGGGCAATCCTTCACTAAATGCCCTGCTTCGCCACAGTGGAAGCAGCCAGTCTTCTTCTTTTTGCGACAATCCTTGCTTAGGTGGCCAGGTGTCCCACAATTGAAACACTTCTTCTTCTTGCCCTTGCCACCGTTGCCTTTCCCACCTTTGCTTTGCTGAGGTCTCTTTTGATCTCCCTTCTTCTCGGGTGCCTTATTAGCATTAGGACCCTTCTCTTCCTCATACATGAGTGCCATGTCAACTAGCTTCTCAAAGGTGGCCCCCATAGGGATATGAGTCATAGCCAACCCATGCATCGGTTCATTCAAGCCTTTCACGAACCGCAAAGCCTTCTTCTCCGGTGTATTCACCATATCTAGGCCAAACCTTGCCAATTGATTAAACTTGTTAACATATTCCTTCACCGAGAGATTTCCCTGCTTAAGAGTCAAGAATCTTTCCATATACAAGTTTTCCTCCGCCCTTGAGAGAAACTTTGCCACAAATCTTTGCCTAAAATCTGCCCAAGAGTCAACGGGGCGTTCTCCATTAGTGACCTCCCACCAGAATGAGGCCTCTTCCTTCATTAACCAAGCAGCCAACTTGACTTTCTTTCCTTCTTCCATCTCAAAGATATCTATCAACTCTTCCACCTCTTTAAGCCAATCTCTAGCCTCCACAAAGGTTTCAGATCCTTGAAAAGGTTTCCCTCCCATAGCTTTAAATTCCTTGCAAGTCTTAGCAAAAGTATCCGTGCGAGGAGGAGGGGGAGGAGGAAGATCGGGTGCTACGGTTGGTGGAGGAACATTTGCTGGACCCGTAGTGGTGGCCCTAGCCTCCATCAATCTCCTATACCATACTGGTACCGTCACACCCTCCGGAAGATTAAGATTCTCGGCCATGCTGAAACGAAAAAGGAAAGATTCAAAACGGAGAATTCGAAGGATATAGATATGGCTATTGGGGATTATGCTTTTCTTTCAAAAACTTTTCTCTTAAAAGACATGTTTTTGAAAATATCTTTTCCAAAAATGTTTTAGAAAAATAGTTTTCTAAAAAAATTTATCTGTTCCGGTAACCTTTGCTCTGATACCACGTGTAACACCCCACGCCCGCTATGGTCACTCACTAAGGGAATGCCATAGCATCGGTGGAGTATTTTAGTGAATATAGAACAGAAAAATTACAACAAGACAGATATAATTAGTACTTGAAATTTAAAAATATCATCTCACAACAGCGGAAATAAACATGTCTGGTTACATCATAAAACCACGATAAAAGTCAAGTACAATATCCATCAAAATAAAGAAGTAAATAATCCCACTCTCTCATACAATAGCCATAACAAAAGAAAAGATAACTGGATAACTTGGAGCTTTACATCTACCCAAGCTCCTAGAGACTGGAACAGCAATCCGATCAAGCTCTACTACCGCTAGGATCCACCGTAGGACCTGAGGGTTGGGAAAAAGATAAAAACAACGGGGTCAGACATAAGTCTGAGTGAGTCCTATAACTTTAACAATACAATCATTAAAGTAACCAGAGAAGACATAAACTTGACCTACGGTAATATCTGGGGATGAATGGCTACACTAAGCAGCTTGGTAGACTTAGGATAAACTAAGATAACCGTCAGGACGCATCTACCCACCCAAGGATAATTACTAACTGCACCACACCAGTCATTCCTACTTAAAGGTTGATCCCTTCCAAGGACTTTGGAAATTTCCCCAGTAGTTTCGTGTACTCCTAGCCCACTACATAGGTGCCGTCTGCCCCTATCTCCACTAGGTGTACTCAGTAATTCTTACCCAGTAGTTTCGTGTACCCCTACATAGGTGCCGTCTGCCCCTATCTTTATTAGGTGTACCCACTACTCCCCATCGATCGGCTCCTTACCGTAGATACCCGTGCTGGTCCCACAGTGGGGTGTATCACTCCCCTAAAGTGGCTACCCAATACTAACGGTGCGCGGCTTTATATCTACACGATGCAACAACGACTTATCTACCAGCCCGGGCCCACACACGCATATGAAACCCGTTGGACTTGTGTTGCCACCGCTAACCCGTTTTGGCCTCTTATAATCAAGCCCAATATGCGTGTCCCGTCACTCGACATGGGTCGAGCCCACAAAGATACGTTTGGGATATTGGTTGAAATGGGCCCCCACAAGCTACCCACTTAAGCTTGTCAAATATCTAGTGTATCCCACTTAACCCTTTAATCATGTTTAATTACATGTTTCCACTTGGTTAAGTATTCTAATCGTATTTTCTATTGCCACCCAAGGCAACCCACTAGATTCCACATGCCACCCGAGGCACCCACTTAAATTTCCACATGCCACCCAAGGCACCCACTTAACCCCTCATGTCCCACTACATGCTAATATGGTTAAGTGTTTCTTAATTAATTAAGATCGTGATCTCCCATAAAGACCTCCCACATTAGACTGGCTGTTATGACCGCCTGGTTAAGCCGGTAGAATCCGGGCAGTCTAACGTCATAACAGAGTCTAACCTCGTGTCTTTACCTTAATCATGTATTTAATTTATGGCTAAGACCTCTCACATTGGGCTGACATTTGTAGCAACTGGTTAAGCCGGTCGGGTCCGGGCAGTTTTACACTACAAATGAGTCCAACCTCGTGTCTTAGTCGATTAATTACACCTAATTAATCACCCCCATATTAATTATCCCTAATTAATATCAAGTTTTCCATAACATGGGTAGACCTAACTCAATAGGTAAATTCCCATGGGGTAGACCTAACTCAATAGGTAAATTCCCACTTATGGTAATTTATTTTTATGGTATGCTTAATCATACCCAATCATTCATTTATTAACATATTTACCAACCCCATCGTTCCCCACGTAAATCGTTCTCATTACATGACATAATAAAGGGGAAGATCCATCACAAATATCATGGGTTTAGCATAAAACTTTGTCATGGGTTAAGAGGATGTCAACTTGCATATATGAGCATATATTAACCCAACTACATTTAACCCAAACTTGCATATTATCATACCCATGATTTGCATAACATGTTGCATATGAGCTTGCATATTATCATACACATATCTTGCATAACATGTTGAACTTGCATATAGGCATTCTCATAACTTGCATAACATGTTAAACATGCATTTAAGCATACACATAACTTGCATAAGCATTCACATACTTGCATAAGCATCCACATACTTGCATAAGTATTCACATACTTGCATAAACATGCATAACTTGCATATCACATAAATCTTGCATTTAAACATATACATGACTTGCATAAGCATCCATATACTTGCATAAGCATGCATAACTTGCATATCACATAAATCTTGCATTTAAACATATACATGACTTGCATAAGCACCCATATACTTGCATAAGCATGCATAACTTGCATATCACATTAAACTTGCATTTAAACATATACTTAACTTGCATAACTCACTTTGTTAAACATGCATAATTCCACTCATTAAATATGCATAAACCCACTTGTTAATCATGCATAAACCAACTTGTTAAGCATGCATAAATCAACTTATTAAGCATGCATAAACCAACTTATCAATCATGCATAAACATAGAACAACATAGAGTAACATATCATTATAAATGATTCAAACTCACTAATCCGCATTTAAGACCATAAGTCTCATTACACCCAATCTACTTACTTTAACAATTGATGTTAAAGTGATAGAAACTCACCAAAACCAAGATTAGCAAACTTATGAAGGGGAATTAGTTGCTAAATATGAAGAAGCCAATGATTAGAGATTGATTAGAGAGGGATTAGCTTGCAACTTCCTTCTTAGATTAGTGGAGGCTCCTTCTAGGATTTAATTTGGCGGCATGAGGCCTTCATTTCTATTTTTAGTATGGATTAAGGTAGGTTTAGGGTGTATTTATAGATTAAGAGAGTGTTTTAGGCCCTTAGATTAACCCTAGATTAGATTAGGTCCGTTAGATTTAGGAAATCTCTAGAACCAGCCCTCCAAGCCAGCCTAGAACCCAACCTGGTGCACCCAGGTTCACTGGACGACGCGCCCCTGTCGACAGGCAAGTCGACAGGCAAGTCGACACCCCTGTCGACAGGCCTGTCGACAGCCCTGTCGACATGGGTAGGGCGGGAATCTTCCCGCCTGACCCCGCCTGTTCCATTCCACAAATCTGAAATTTAAATTTTTAAATCTGTTTTTAGTTCTAATTTTTTCTGCAAACTTCTTTGGGCCATAACCGGGCCATACGGACTCCGATTCTCGAAAACTCGGACTCTATTTTGCGAATTTTTCCGAGACGAACGCAATAACGCAGCCCGTTACCCCCAATTCCCACATCTGAGATTATTTATCCTGTAATTAGTGAATTTTAGTATTAACTAAAATTCGGGGTGTTACAATTCTAATTCAAAACTCAGTTACCACTTTACTGGCTTTACTTTAATTCAAATTTTCTTTCACAAATTTCTGTTAAATTTGTTTTTAATTCAAACAGTCTTTCTCTGGGAGTTTTCAAACAGTTTACTGTTTTCAAAAATCAAATTTTCCTTTTTGAAATTCAACTGAGCCCATAATCAATATTCCATTAGTTAAATCACTTCTCTATTTCTTTATCAATATTTGTTAACCAAATATTTTCAATAACCATATTGGCCTTTTATTTATTTGGAAAACATTTCCGAATATCGCCTTCCTTTATTTTCTAAACTTTAGAAAATATATGCTATTTATAATTGGAAAATACTCCAATTATTTATCTCTTTTTTGATCTCATTTATTTCTATACTTAGGAAATATTCTTTATTATATTTTCAAGCTTACACTTATTTGGGTTAAAACGGATGTTGTGTAAAACATCGTTACGACAACCCAATTACTATATTCAATTAACTCTTATTCAACATTGATTTTCGAGCCTGAAATCTTACTATTTATTTGTTAATAATGAAATCAATCAAGTTGGGGTATAACTACCTCTCAGACCTTGACTGAATAATATTTATAACGTCAAAACAGATATGACTACTTACTCGAATAATCAACACCCTACAACTACTTATTCACTTTTAAACACGTATACACTTTCTCTTTCTATTCTTACTAGATTTTACTCTAGACTTCCTTTTTGATTATACTATTCTATTTCTAAGTTCGTTTCCTTATCGACTTCTATATATATCGATACGTTGATTTCTAACTATCAAATTATCTTAAAAATATTCTATCTCCTTAAATTCCTGGAAAAATTCGCCATAACCTCCTTTGTACTAGGAGCATCGGGATATTTCGAATAGCCTCCCATGGCCCTCACCAATCCAAAAGAAAAAGAAAGCCAAGCGGCTAGCCGATACGGCGCAAAAAATCTTATATATGGATTAAATACATACCTTTCGTCGAGCATTCTATTTATATACCTTCATACCTTATCCATACCTATCTCATGTATATTTATACCTGCCCAATCTATTTTAGCCATACCTGATCGTTTTAACTCAATTCGTTAATTAATTCGTTAATTAACTCTTTAGTCTATTCCACTTTTATATTTGAACATGACATGTTCAAATATAATTTAACTTACTTATAAACTAATCAAATTCTACTTTTTCAAACTCAGGTTTCATATTCGATTTCAAATATAAATTTACCAGTCCCCTTTACTTATCTAAAGTTCAACTTCAATTCAAGATCCATTTACTAATGGCTAATTAACTGGTTTACCTATTTCACCTTTTTATTTGAATATACATGTTCAAATATAAGTTTAACATGTTTATCAACTAATTGAATTCCATTTCAATTCTATTTGAATTTCCTATATTCAAATTCCATTTCAATTCTCTTATTCAAATTCTATATTTGAATTTCATTTCAAACCTCTTATTCAAATTTTATATTTGAATTTCATTTCAATTTCCTTATTCAAATTCTATATTTGAATTTCATTTCAATTCTATTTGAATTTCCTATATTCAAATTCCCTTTGTATTTTCTATATTCAAATCCCCTTTGAATTCTCTATATTCAAATCCCCTTTGAATTTTCTTATTTTCATTCTATGTTTGAACTTCCTTTATTCAAATTCCTTTTCAAACTTTCTTTATTCATTCTTTATTATAAATCCCATTTGAAATTCAACACAACTTGTCTTTCCCAAAACAATTTCAAAGCAGTATCTCTGGTAGTAATTCGTCACTTACAACTCAAAAATGAATACTGATGATGCAGCTGTCATCATCAGAATCTATTTTCCAGCGATCGAAGTGAGTTCAATACTATAAAACCATTTCTAAACATTTCCACTTTGAAATTCATTTCAAAATATAATTCACACTGCTTGTAAAACAATTTAAAATCTCCCAGGATCTTAAATTTTCCTTATTTTTAATCCAAATCCATTTACAAAAACTTATCCAATTCTCCAGAGTTTTAACTCCATTTCTGGTTTAAATTTCAGATTTAACTCATCTGATTTCACGTATTTCACTTATATGAATTCTAATTGGTTATTTACATAACCATTTAATTTATAATCTTACCCGATTATAATAACAACCAATATATCCAATATATATCAAAATATACTTTGAGTAAATTTATTTTAATTTACCCTCTTTTCAAAACATACCATGATGGTTCATCGTATTCGAGTATTTAGTAACTCCTACCGATACAGTGGATCAAACTGATCGACCAGAACTCATAAACGACTCAACCAACAAATCTCCACAATATAAAGAATTTTTTTATATCAATAACAAATACGCTCACTCGTATATATACACTCAACTCAATCTAGGGTATTACTAACCCTATCTCTACTGAGTCACGCCACAGAGCCAAGTTAATCAATTAACCTTCTGCTCTGATACCAACTGTAACGACCCGGATTTTAAGCGACTTTGGTTATCGACATCGAGCTTATGTCGATAACCAAAGTCGCTTAAAATCCGGGTCGTTACAGATAAAATATAATAATAACATAACTTTAACATAAAACCGGCGAGACAGTGCATAAGCTGAAAACTAAACCATCATAGCAGCGGAAATCCAAAATACAGCTTATCATCCAAACCAACATTATTACAACTTTGAAATACTATCTCTAAAGCTAAAGAAAGAGGTACACTACTAATGCCCAAAGTAGTGATTGGCAACAACTCAGGGAGATTATATGTATATATCTTACGTAGAAGCCTCCTGCTCGTCTCCGGTACATCTACTCGTGCATAATCACCTGACCTGTCTCTAGTCTGCCCGTTTAAGAGCACCCAGAGTAATAAGAAGAGATATAAAACTCTGGGTCAGACAAAAGTCTGGTATGAGCGATAAGCAGCAAAACAGAACAATAATAGGTACACATAACCACACAAGAACCTGGACGTGCAACCAAAGAGTTAGCACAACAGGATGTACAATACTCTAAGGTGACACTAACATATGGTGTAAAGATACGGGGGAGGGGTGTGCATGTCATAGTGATATCAAACAATCAAGCATAGCAACCATCCCCACATCTCTCACTCAATGCGTAAAGCATACGATATCCACCGCTTTGACCACCCAAATCCTTTGCGATGATCACACTGCCCCATGGAGTCATGGTGGCTCCATTGCACTGATCCATAGCCACTAATCCCTTGCTATGTCCACCCTGCCCTATGAAGTCATGACGACTCCACTGCACTGGCTCATAGCCATGCTACGATCACTCTGCCCCATGGAGTAAAAACTACTCCACTGCACTGATCCGCAGCCTAACATCCGTCTTGGTGGTGAATCAAAGTTATGGACTCCGCACACGTCCCGCAGTAAAGTCCGATCATGAAGTTAACTCGTTGGTTCCCATCTGGATCCTGAGTTCTACTTCCCATTTGGACTACCTTTGCATCTCGGGTTTTTGGTCTCCTCCGAATCGGTTCGGTTTGTGATGCACCTCTGGATCGGGTCGTGAATACCCCTCCGGTTCACGAGTCTCTCATCAGGTCGTGGCGGTTCGTGAGTCTCCCATTCGGGTCGTGGCTCCTGCTCATGGCCATCGGTTCGGGTTCGTGAGCCCTGGCATCGATTCGGTTCGTGCTCTCCAGGTCATGATACCAAATTCACGAGCAGGTCGGTTCGGAGGAGATGAGGAGGATCGGTTCATGTCTTCAACTTCGGGTCGTGATGCATGCTTCACGATTGGGGGTTCGGGGAATCTGATCCAGTCCCCTGCATATTTCCTGCACTTTGTCCAGCGAGCTGTTTACGCCATTCGACGGCGTTTTCGACCAATATAATTTTTCTATGCAATCATAAATCATTTCGAGCAGTCATAGCAACATGTATAATCAACCATAAACACCAAAACAACAGTATAACATGTCAAAATAGATCAAACATGCCCAAAACCCATGTTTTCCCCCTTAATCATGTTTAACAATAACTAATGATAGGATTAGCAAAACATATCCAAATTAACCCAAATTCCTAACAGAGGCCGAAAATAATATTTTAGAATTTCTAAACAGTTTTCCAGAATTTAATAATGTATAATTTCGTTAATTAACAATAATCACCCCTAATTAGCCGTAATTAGTGAAAAACAATGCAAATCACTCATCTTAGCTACAAATAAAATATCAAATCTGAAAACTCCACTATTTGGGTCGAATTCTAATGCCTAGCAGTAGCTCCAACTCTGATTTGGTACTATTGCTCCTTGATTTGATGTAGATTAGCTTAATCCTTTATTAGAGAGCGATTTGGGATGAAATTAGAAGGTGGAGGCCATTGTTAGGGCTTCTAAGCAGTAAATGGCGGCTATAAAACTGAAATAGAATGAAAACCTAACTCATTTCAGCCTCTCCATAACCCTAATCCCGAAATGGGTTATGGGCCTAGCTGCTAATCACCCTAATTAGGCCCGGTTAAGCTATTTTCACCTTCCAAACCTTATTTCAGCCATATCTCCCTAACGGTAAGTCCGTTTGATCAATGTGACCACTCTATGGAAAGGTAAACCATCATCCGGATCTAATGGAAGTGGTTTCAAGTCAAAATTCCTTACCAATCAAAAGTTATAGTCGAAACAAGATTCGCTAGGGGCAAAATGGTCATTTAAAAATTGGCAAAAATTGTCAATATGGAAAATGACCCCAGTAGTCGTTTCTCAAAGTTACACGACCATACGACCTCATATGAAAAAGAAATAAATATTCTACAATCCTCCGATGAGTAGAATGCGGGTCATTACATATTGACCTTGCATTTTCGAATTATGATCTATTGACCAACAAAAAGTACTTTGTGAAAACAAATTTCTTGTAACGACATGCTTTTTCTTACCATTTAAGTCAGAAAATAAAACCAACTTATATCATTTGAAAAGTAGTTTGTTTTAACTATGGGGTTTAATAAATCAAATCATGGACATAGAATAGCAGAATATCTCGTAGTGGAATAAATAAAAGACTATAGTATTTCATGAAGCTACTAAATGAAATTCAAATTTATACTTAACATCAGAGTTACAAATTCAAATATAGCTGAAGTCTAAATACAAGAATTTCTAATACAAAGGAGAAATAACTACAACCAGTAGATGGAGACAATGTCTTCAATAAGTCTCCAACTTCGGAAGGTGAAATCTCAATACTGCAATACTTGATCTATCCCGGGCAATAATACAAAAACAAAACATTTGGATTTGGACTAACATTGTTATATAAGTGAATCAACTCAAGTGAAATATTCAGTGAAATGCATCAGTAACTTGAAGGATGTTTGAGATTTCCATCTTCTGAGGATCAGTTAAACTTGTTGTATATGACGTAGTTGTATACACAATTATATGATTTTTGTTTGATGATAAAAACCAAATAAATATTATTTTAAATGTTATTATACTGCTCTATATACACATCACAGACAGGAATATAATATTTATATTTAGATAGAATACGACTGAACAGACATTCATATATTCGTACAGTATTTTATTTAAATTGAATATTATATTTCAAACATTCAAACAGTACAACTATTTATATCTCCACTATTTAAACACTTCATATGAATTTGTACTTATAAATAAACTGAATAAAATAGACAAGTTTGTTTGACAACAATAAAATAATATTTTATTTTAATCAAATTTGTTTATTACAAACATTAGTACAATTGATATAAATACGCAGCTCCTCACTACATCACTCATCACTTAGTAGATTCATTGTCACTCAGATATACATACACAATAGATACACAGTTACATTTCATATACAATTTCACTGTTATACAGACACTTTGACATATTCACTGACACAGTCTTCAGTTCTTTGCCTTCCGTCTTCACAATAGTCCAATCTTCATACCTGTCACATACAGAAACACACATAGTACATTGCAATAGAAATAAAACTATATAGCACAAATATAAAATTAAATTTTAAAATTTATTTGCCTTATATTTTTGGTGTGTTTCTCATCATTTTTCATGACTCAATCTGATTTGTATATATCCATCTTGTACCCACTAATCAGCCTCAACACACTACACCGGTTTGCTGATCAGAACCAATTGATTCTGAATAGCCACAACACAGTGTAGCGGTCTGCTGATATATATTCGAATCGACACATATATATACACACATACATATATATACACACACACATATATGTATACGTACAGGTCAACAACATGTCTGCATGGTGCATTTCAAATAAACAACAAGGAGCATGCTCGAGTGGACAATACAGCAACTATATATGCATTAGTATACAACAGAAATGGTAAGTGGGCCAAGCAGCAACAATATATGTTTCATGTATGTGCAATACACAAACAACTCAGTGCATGTGTGTGTACACAAATGAACGGATGCAGCAAGATAAATGGTTCAGCATGGAAAGAGATATAACAAATAGATGCAGCAACTAACAAAGGAGATCAACAAAAAACAGTCTGGAAGTAAACCAACTCATAAGGATCATGCCTGAGCTTTCATGAATACACTACAGGTCAAGGAGACAATGATAAATCAGCATGGCATGGGGTGTGTGTGTGTGTGCGCAATACCTATGTGCAGCTAGACTACATGTATTCATGAATACGCATATCTAGCCAAACAAAATTGGTTCAATATGTTTCAAATTCACTTTTGTATCGAACTTCCAATTATTGTCATTGTTTTAGACCTTCCAATTTGAGTATAAATTTAGAAATTATTGTCCAAATAACCCATATGTTTGTATAAATGTTTAAATAACCCTGGAATTATCCCAAATTGTGCCTGGGGAAAGCATATGGTTAAATGTACCCAAATGTATGATGTTATTGACGTTAAGCATATGCCAAATCAGACGTTATTGTATTATAATATAACATTGTGCCAAATTATTGTAGTATAAATGTACGTGAAGGATGTTATTATCGATTTATGTATACATCAAAAGTCAATAACTATTTTTAAAAAACGAACCAAATATATGTACATCAAATGCTCTATTATTGTCCAAATTATTGTCCAACCATTGTCCATAACATAATGTATGATGTTATTGACGTTAAGCATATGCCAAATCAGACGTTAAGCATATGCCAAATCAGACGTTATGTAAACCATTGTTCGAATATGTCTCATATCCTTTTTAAAATAGCAGAATTTTCAAAACCCCAAATATAATATACGTTGTTTTCAAAACCCCATATGACAATAAGTTATGGAAATTTTGACTATGTTATTGACGTTATTTGGACCATGTCACTATGTTTGTTCTCTTAATACCATTTCCCAAAAATACGTGTCCCCAGTCACACAATCGTAAGTCATGAGGTATCTGCTAGATTGGCGGGGACAGTGGTTATAAGTGCAGAAAGATCCCAGCTGGCACAAATGAAAATTAAATATAATATATCAAAACTGCACTTCGTTTCATAACTATAGACATACATTTTTACATAAGTGCAGATCTACTAACAAACAAACATTGCAGAAAATGAATTATTTTTATTTACAAATGCATGAATTTGTACAGGAAAATGGCTAAAAAAGAAAGTGCAGGAACTACTCTTGTAGCAGCAATTATTGATTCACTAAATGCTAAAACGATACAAGGCAATCCACTATTTAGATTTTGAATGAGCCTTGGATTTCTTGGCGGCTTTCTCCGCGTCCTTTGCTTCTTTCTCAGCCTCCGTCAAGATTCGTTTTGACTTCTTTTTTCTTGAAGATGCGGTGCTGGAGCCAGTAGACTTCTTCCCGGAGGGCGGGGCGCTGGAATCAAGAGAAGATTTTTTAGCGAGTTCCTCTGTAATAGATCTAGTTGAGAGCTTAACAACTAACCTTGATCCCGCATCCACGACTGCGAGGGGTTTGAGGACTTCGGGGTCTAGCTCTTAAGCTTTTAATTGCAAGCGTTTGTCTTGATCGGCTTTCATTGCAGCCAAGGTAACATCATCAGCATTTTTTGACTCCCCGACTATTGCAACTTCTGGTTCCTCTTCATGCCCCCCGTCTCCGCCATAGTCCTTTAAAGCTGCTATCATTTCTTCATCATGGGGAGTGGCGACCTTAGTTGGCTCACTTCCTTCTCCCAAGTCTATGGAAGCAGCCTTGTCTTCCCCTCTTTTGGCCTTTTCTGCGGGCTTTGCCCCAGCGGTGGCTCCTTGAGTCACATCTGTCTTTTTGGATGATTCAACACCTACAGAATGAGAAGCAACAGTTATCAACTCAGGCGAAAACAATGGGTCTTTCATCGATCGTTCAATCACGTGGAGAAAGGTAGAAATAGCCTTGGCAAATTGAGGAGAAAAGGTAGGGATACCTTCCGAAGACTTTTCTGCGGGGGTGGCTACTACCTCTGGTGCTATTTCCGGAATATGGGATAGCAGAGTTGTTCGGGGAATTCCCGGATTTTCGGGATCATACCCCTCTACTTCATAAGTTGCAGGGGCAGAAGAAGAGGAACCAGCTTCGAGAACAGTTTTTTGTTTAGATTTCCGTCTCCCTTCTTCCATAGCCTCAGCAATAAGGCGGCGCCCTTCAGCTAGGCGCTCCGGTTCATCATCCCTCAAGTATTTCTCCATTAGTTTATCTTCATCGAGGGAATCGACCTTAAGTTCCTCTTTTTCCCACTCGACGATCTGATTCCATACTTGAACTAGAGTGGATGGGTAGTCCTCGATCCAAGAAATGTTTTGGCGACGAATAATATGTGCGAAGAATTCAATCATTAGCTCGCCGAAACCCTGAATATCAGCCTCCGCCTCTGATAGTTGTTTGCGGGCTTCCTCCGCAGATTTAATAGCACACTCCACATTGCCTTCGGCCAGGACAGCCCTGTTCTCCGCCTCCAACAGCTTTGAAGCCAAGTCGGCATTCTTCTTTTCTAATTCAGCACTCCTCTTTGCTAACTCGGCGTTTTTCCGTTCAAGCTCAGCATAAGCAAGGCGTGTCTTAGCAGCTTCTGACTTGGCCTCATCAGCTTGCTTTTTTAATTCAGAACGCTCCTGAGTGTGAGATTCAAACAAGTTATGATAACGCTTTTGCATGTCCTCGAATTGTTGTTTGAAGTTAGAAGCGTCCCTTTGAGCGACAGCTAACTGAGCTTGAGTGTCTTCTAAATCTTTTCCTAGAGCTTTTAAGGCCTTAGCATCCTCTTCCGCGGTCTTTTGCATTGAATCGGTATTTGTGATTAGAGTGCGGATGATTCTAGAAAGATTGCGTGAATATTTGAACATCTCAGTATATTGTTTTTCCACCGCATCAATCTTTGCTTTGGCCTCATCTGCCCACTTAGAAGAAATAGGTTCAAGAGCAGGTAAAAAAGTCAAAGTCTCGAAGTAGTGCTCGGGAAATTGCTCCTCTAAATATGCCCGCTTTACTGCAGTTTCCGCATCTAGTGAGGGAGGAGCGGGAATTGATAATTCGGTGTCCCTGTGTGAAGAGGATTCAGTAGTCTCTTTGTCTGTCCTAGGTCGTTTAGTAGCAGGGACCTTGTGCTTACTTCGAGACCTAGTTTCTTTTGGAGGAGTTCTCTCCCTACTGCGCTTTTCATGGGACGAAGTGGAGTCTTTAGATGGTGGTCTGTCCTCTTCCCTACGGCCTTGATAACCCTTGTATTTCTCTTGTTCCGGCCGAACTGGTGAGCGAGAGCGTGAGGGTCGAGAACGATAGGGATCGTAAGGCCTTCTCTCATCCCTGCCGCGATCATCACGACGATCATATTCGACATCCTGAGGAGGATTGGACATGCTGCGACGAAGCTTTCTTATGTCATAGTAAGATCGAGACATCGTACCTGCACGATAAAACAAACGAAATTTAGAATTAATGGATTCATGAAGAAAGAGGTGCAATGAATGCTAATGTCGTTATATAAAGTGTATCCTAAGTGGTGTGTTTCCCCCCAACCAACCAGAGTCTGAAGCTAGACTAGTACGGGCAGGCTCTTTGGCCTTAGCGGGAGTGGTCTCTTCAGAAGAGGTGAAGACTAAAAGATCCTTCCTGAAATCCTCTGAAGTGTATATAGTCTCAGGTAAGGGGAGATCCCCCAAACCCTGAAATATTTGCTCATCAGTACTAGGGACATCCCCCTCGGAAGCATGAAGTGGCGACTCTTGGGAGGATTTTGACTTTTCCAGAGAAGTAGTCTCCTCAGGGGCGATATATCCTTCACGATGCTTTTTGGCCAGATTAGCCAATTCGTCATCTTGTGTAGAAGATGGAGAAGGTGAAGTTTGAAGAGGCGCTGTAGGAACTCCTGAGCCTTCTCCTGTCTCTGGGACTACCTCCACTGGAGGAATGTATGCGTATGGAACCGTCCCATGACCAATGCTACGAAAAACAGATAACAGCCCATGAAAGTGAAGGTATTCGTCTTTAAGGGCTTCGTCGATAGTCAAGAATTTCTGATCGCCGTTAAGAAGTCGGTGCATCCGGTCAAAGAACACCTAATCTGATATCTGTTTGGGATTGTCGACTGCAAACAAAAAGGAAAACAAGTCAAGGTGATGATTCAAGAGTATAGAGCCCGGATTTAGAAAATCAGTGCTTTACTTGATTTTGTCCACCTCCTGGCGCATCCAGGCTGTCGTTTCACGTAGAACCATTCTAGTCTGGAATCTCCAGCTTTACTGCTGAATGGTGCAGAGATTATCTTCCTTTTTGGAACTGACTCGAAGTAGCAGAAAGATGGAGTCTCACGAGTCCGATGCTTGAAATTATAGAAGAAGTGAACGTCATCGAACGTGAGCTCTATGCCTAAGATTTCACGATATGCTATGTACAAGGTGTGCAAATAGGCATATGAATTGGGATGCAGCTGCATGGGGGCAATCCGCATTTGTCTTAAAAAGTCAACGATGAAGGGAGAGAATGGAGGAATGGCGCCGACCATGCACATCAATCGAGTGACCGCCATATATCCTTCTGGAGGGTTGTGGGGACGGTCAGAGCGTGAAGGCACTAGAGTGTCCCTTTTCATTATCCCGTACTTTAAGTAAATTCGGACAAGTCGATCGTTGTCGATTGTTGATTCAACGGAGTCTGGAGGTGATTCCAATATAATGGCCGATTCAAATTCATCAGGGGCTCGATCGTCACCAATCCCTCCTTCCTCCTCAAAACCCAGAGAAACTTCGTTCTCTGAAGACACCTCGTTGCTTTCTCGACTTTCAACCCCATAGTCTGGACCCTCACTGTCCCATTCTGGATCCGAAGAAGAAGATATATCCTCGAGAGTGATTTTGTTAGAGGTTTCCGGGGCTTCTTTCCTCTCAGCAAGTCTGGAAGAGCGTCTGGGTCTCATTGTCATCGAACTATTGAAGAAGCAATAGCACGAATTAGAGTAAATTAGCCCGTACCCCCCTGTGCGTGTGTGTGAACTAAAGTGTGTGCAGCGAATGTGAGAAATGCAAAGTAAAGATACAACAATGTAAGACGAAACTTTGAAGAGAAAGTGATAGTCAGAGTAGTTCTTAATGTTCGTTTATGTCCGTAAGGCGCTATCCTAACTGTTCATGAAGTTGGAAGTCATATCTTTTAAATAGTTGGACGAAAGTTTTCGTTTTGGATTGAGTAGTTTTCGGTTCGGATGCATACACCAGGACCAGATCGGATAGGCAAGGTCACATGTCAGTTTAAAGCAAAGGCTCACGCTCAGAGAGATATATCCGGATCGGTTCGGAGATTGACTCTCGGAGCGGGTCGGATTAACCTGGATAACTAAGCCCCTATTCTCTCTTTTGTTTCACAACCAGGTCCGATCTGAACGCATAAGTCTTGACCTCCATTTTATTCATAGATCCGACCCGACCCGGTCAAACAAGTTAAGTCTCATTTCTTTACCCTATTGCTCCGACCCGGTCCGGCTCTGTGAATTTCTCTCTTTCCCCTTTTCTCCTACTGTTCCCCCACCCGAACCGATCTCCTTCGATTTCCTTTCTCTTCCTCCTCTTAAGTAGCAAACCCAACCCGATATCCCAAGCCTTAATTAAAATCAAGTGATTAATCACTCAAGTATTCAACCACGAGTCTTCATACCCTCTTCCAACGCCTCGAAATGGCGTCGATGCCATTAACGACGAAGGCGGAGGATGAAGGAAGCCATGGCGATGGAATCAGTCAATTACCTTGCTAGAATCGTTCAATGTAACTACGGATGTAAATTAAAAACAATTACGGCAACGAGATTCAAGATTACAAGACTACCTATGTGTTCGATTCAAAGATTGAAGCGAGAGTTTTGAAGTTTCTTGGAAAGGCTAAGGTTTCGAGGTGGAATCGGTTCGGTTGAGCAAGAACAACGAATGAAAGAAAAGAAGAAAAGTGGAGTAAATTTATATAAAAAAAACAAGCTGACTATTCGTATTCCCGATCGGACCGGTTCGAAGAGCCCAACGACGCAGCTTGGCCCACTAATCCATTGCAGAGTATAGGAAGAAGGAGATCCGTTCGGGTTGGAACCCAAACCAGAAATCCGTTCGGGTCGGAATCCGAACCGAATAGGATGAGGTACAACAGCTTGGCATGCGTATTCAAAAGGAAGGATGAAGGCGTTGTGCAACAGCAATCAAAGCATGCTCCATTTTCAACCGAAGCATCCTTTGAGGGGGCAAAGTGTTTGCCTACTTTGTGAACTAGGCAACACAAAGTCTAGATATCAGACATTGAAGAGCATTTTTAATTAGAAGACTCCGGTTCGGATCGGAGAAGACACTACAGCCTAGATCAGAGCAACGTATCGGTTCGGGTCGGATAAAATCTTCTGTTCAGATCGGTGAACTGTTGTTGAGGAAATTGGTAAGGCATATCTATTCGGATCGGAGGGCAACATAATCTCAATTGGATCGGAAAGCCACCTGTTTGCCACGGAAACAGATCGGAGCGAAGCAGATTAAAAAAGAGAGAGCGCTGCCACCAAGCCAATCCGGGTCGGATCGGGTATCCCGATCCGAACCCCTTATATGTATGTCTCCGACCCGAGCCCATTTTCCATATCATTCTCCAGCAAAAGCGCCTGGATATCCGGATCGGCTATGACCAGTTCCTACCCATAATGTTCATTACTCTGATGCGTTGTCAACACAGTAATTCATCCGAACCCGAGGCTAATGGGATGGACGACACGTGGCTCCGATCCGGATCGGGTTTTGAGCAAATTCACACCTATAAATACCCCGTCTGGAGACAAAGAAAAGGATCTTTTTTCTGGCACTTGGAGAGTTCAATCACCTTCATAACCCGAATTCCAGCAATCCCGAAAAATCCAAATCTTCTTTCATTATTTGTTTTCTATAATTGAGTGATTATAAGTGAGTTGTGAGAGGAATCAAGTGAATATTTCATTGTACTTGCAACTGAATCATTGAAACTAGTGAAAAACAAGTGGACGTAGGCATTTCTTCGCCGAACCACTATAAATCCTGTGTGTTCATTTTTATTTTTATCTCATTTCATTTTGCTTTTAATCAATTTGGGTGTTAGAACCACTTTTTGGTCTAACACTTAGTTTGATCTAGCATATTATTCTTCAACAATAAGTTATATGTATTCAAGGATCTATGCTACAACATCTACAATCAATCTTCTGTTCTTTAGATCCAATCACTGTGAGTTTATGTTGCTTTTAGATATAAACACCTAAAATGTAATCTTGACATGTTTAAAAGTTTGGATCTAAGCCGATGCCTGTTAGTAACCTGATTCATAACATATCTGCCATTACTTGTATACCTGATTTACTGATTAGTGCCTATATGCCTATTCATGATATCCCTTACCTTTTAGTTGGCCTAATCATGTCACCTTATGCCTTTTATGCTAGTTTTCCTAATTATGTCATCATATGCCAGTTTTATTTAATATGCATATTCTTGTTCTCTCCTCTCCCTTTTTTCATTTTTGTTTTAATAGGCAGGCTACCTTTGAGCCTAGGCCTATCGCTAAAATACGTAAATGCAAGAATTTAGGAACGATTGGGAATGATTAATTTGGGATATAATTCATATTTTAGACATGATTAAGAATTTTGGGCATAACTTGTACCTTGAGCCAAAACTTGGGATTTGGGGGCATAATATATATCTTGATCTAAACCTTAATCTGGATCATAACTTGTATCGTAGATCGAATGGGGATTTGGGGGCATAGTAAACATGAAATTTGGTTAGTAATGAAAACGCCTAGATTTACAGTAATTATAAAGTGTAACCACACTTAGACACAAAGTTAGATTACACTTGTGGTAAAAGTCTGCCCGGACCCAACCGACATGTCCAGGGTCCACAAGTGGTGAATCTAATGTGAAGGGTCTAAGTACATAAACGTGTATGAAACGGTGCTAAGGCACGAGGTTAAGTCCGACTTGTGAAGAAGTCTTCCCGAACCCAAACGACGTATCCGGCATCCACAAGTTGTAGACGTAATGTAGGAGGTCTAGCGCATTATAACCATAAATGAATGATTGGTGTTGAACTTGTAATACTTACCTTGTTTGAATCCATATGGATTACATGAACCTATTAACTTGAGTAGGGGTTAAGTAAACTTGCTTGAATCAGTGGGAGGGTTAAGTAAATCTCGTTAAATATGTGGGGACGGGTTATACATGTGAACTCGACAAACTTAACCTGTTAGGGTTAGGCAATCATGTTAAACTAGTAGGCATAACCTGTTGAAATCCTAGTAGTGGGGATACAAGCCTAGGGGGAGCTTGTATCATCTATTGTGTGGGACCCGTTTCAGTTAGTAACCCATCTTGGTATCAAATAGGGAACCACAAACCAGGTCGGTGTCTGGACACGCTTACTTAGCTGATTATAAGAGGTCACTTGAGTGAGGGTGTTGACGACGCGTTCCAACGGAGTCATGTGCGTGCATGGGTCCGCTTGCTAGGGAAAATAAGGCGCTGTGACATCAGTGGATATGGTTGTGCACATCTTGTAAACAAAAGGGTTGCCACTTTAGGAAGTAATACATCCTACTATGGGGCCAGCACAGGGTATCTATGAGTTAGGGAGCCAATCGATTGGGGGTAGTAACTAGGGTACATCTAGTCTTGCTTGTTTACTAGCCTGTTATTTTCGTTGGGGGTAAACACTTGTTAGTTCTATTGGGCTACCTATTATTGTATGGGGTAAAACCTCTCACTAGAAGTACACCTATGTCTACCATCTTGTACTTGTTGAGATCGTCTTGTTCTTGTTGTACTAGTATTAGTGCAAAGAAAAGTATCAGAGAAGCGCAATGCATATTCTGTCTATTTATCCGGTTTACCTTGTTATACCTGCCTTATGACACTTTTATCTCTCTCCAACTTATATGCCTTTCATGATGCTTTTACTTATTTATATGCTAAAAGTAAATGGACTCGCCAGACTTTATGTCTGACCCATTTTGCTTCCTCTTCTTTCTCTTCCGTCCCCCTCCCCCCCCCCCCCCCACCCCAAGATTATCAGGGTGGGAATACTCAAGCTTGATCAAGATTCTTCTTTCATTCTGCTTGGAGATGCTTAAATGTACAACTTGATTTTGTATCTCCTCTATTATGGATATATTTTGGGGATTATGCTCTTTTTATGTATTATTGTACTCTAATGATGATTTTGTACAAGGCAGAAGTTTTATGTTTATAGTATTCCAGACTTATTATGTAATTGGGTTTGAACCTTGAAGCTTTTCTATTTAATAAATTTTTAATTCCATTGTTATTTTATATATGTCTTGTAATGTTTATGTTTCTGTTTACCTACAACGCTTCACGAAACTTGTTTTCTAAAAGGTTTTAAAAGAAAGCATTTTCAAAAGAAAAGTCCGTTTTTAAAAAACATATTCCCTAAAGCCATATGAAATATCTTTTGATTCTCTATTTGAATCCCTTTTTCCTTTTCTTTTTAGCATGTCTGGGGAACCTAATATTCCTGAGGGTATTCAGAGACCGGCTTGGTTTCGTAGGTAATTGGAGGCTACGACACCTGCCGAGGGCCAAGCAGACGCTCTTCCCCCAGCTACAGCCGCTGTTCCTCCTCCTTCTCTACGTGCTGATAATTTCTCCTAGATATGAATAAATTTTTGTGCTATTGGCGAGAAGCCATTCCGAGGAACTGAGACTTTCGTTGAGGTAAGGAATTGGCTTAAAGAGACGGAGGATTTTTTTGGAATTTTCGAAGTTGACGATCGTAGAAAGATTCAGCTAGCCGTTTGGCAGCTGAAAGATGAGGCTTTATTTTGGTGGGAGGTGACTCAATTAGGGCGTCCAGTGGAGACTTGGGATGATTTCCGATAGAGATTCGAAATGAAGTTTCTTCCTCAAGCCGAGCAAAGTATGCAAATGGAAATGTTTTTGGCGCTTAAGCAAGGAGGCATGCCTGTTAGAGAGTATGTTAATAAGTTCAATTAATTGGCGAGGTTTGGTTTGTAACTAGTAGATACCCCGCATAAGAAAGCTTTGATGTTTGCTCGAGGATTGAATGAAACCCTCCATGGGTTGGCTATGTCTCATATTACGATGGGAGCAAATTTTGAGAAACTCATTGATATAGCTTTAATGCACGAGGAAGATAAAGGTGAAAAGAAAGAGGCTAAGGTTTAGGAAACACAAATCAATAAAGTGTGGCCCAAGAAAGAACAACAACAACCAAAGAAGGGCGGTAAGAATGGAAAAGCTCGAGATAAGAGGAAATGTCATCATTGCAAATGCGAGGGTCATGTGATTAAGGATTGCAAGATAAGAAAGTACACTTGTTTCCATTGTGGAGAGGTTGGACATCTTGTTAAGGATTGCTCGAAGAAGTAAGGACATGGTCAAAGGGCGGGATCTTCTGGAGGGCAGGTTCATGCTCTCGTGGCCAGTGCGCCAGATAGAGGTAGGAAAGTTTTCGTTGAAGGTTTGATTTTTCTTTCCAATCATTCAGTTGGAACTCTTTTTGATCTTGGTGCTTCGCATTATTTTATATCTGATTATGTGGTTGAATCTCTGCACATTAGTACTAGTATGGTTTTGGATCTCGTTGTTGTCTCAAGCCCCGTTGGTGGTACGGCTCATCAGTCTATGATTTGTCAGGGTTTGAGAATATTTGTGTTAGGCGTCGAGTTTGAGTGAGATGCATATGTGCTTGGTTTCATGGGCTATGATTTGATTCTAGGGATGGATTGGCTAGCCATGTATGGTGCCATTCTGGATTATGAGAGGATGGTCGTTAGACTTTTGACTTGCAATGGAAGGACCCTCAAGATTTCTTGTGACCCTAAGGGGTCTATCATGTTTGTTTCCTAGAGTCGCTTGATGCATCTATCGATGATTTATGATCTGTACCAGTTGTCTGTGAGTATCTTGATGTTTTCGAGGAGGTTCGGGGCTTACCTCTGAGACGCGAGATTGATTTCTGTATATAATTGGTGGACAATGCAAAGCTAGTTGCATTGCTCGTGCACCATATGGCTCCAAGAGAAAGGAGGGAGCTCAACAAGCAAGTAGGGGAGCTACTAGAGGAAGGGTTTATTAGGCGAAGCACATCTGAATGGGGTGCTCTGGTGGTATTCTCCACTAAGGCGGATGGTTCGCTTCACTTATGTGCGGATTATAGAGAGTTAAATAAACTCACTAAGAAGAATAGGGACCCACTTCCGAGCATAGATGATCTGTTTGACCAACTTGTTGGTGCATCAGTTTTCTCTCAGTTAGACTTGGCCATGGGGTTTCATCAGTTGAGGGTGGTCGAGGATAGTGTAGACAAGACCTCTTTTACAACTCCAAATGGTTTCTTCGAGTGGCTCGTCATGCCTTTTGGGTTGAAGAATGCACCCGCCTATTTTGTTGATTTGATGAGTACGGTGTTTCGAGAGTTTCTAAATAAGTTCACTGTGGTCTTTGTTGATGACATCTTGATTTTTCCGAAAAGCGAGGAAGAGCATGCCCTACATTTGAGGGAGGTTATGAAAACTCTCCGTGCACACCAACTTAAGGAAACGTTGTCCAAATGTCATTTTTGGAGAAATGAAGTGATATTTCTAGGGCACGTGGTCTCTAAAGATGGGATAGCAGTAGATCCCGCGAAGGTAGTTGCAGTTCGAGATTGGCGGATCCTAAAGAATGCAATGGAGGTTAGGAGTTTTCTTGGGTTAGGGTCTATTATAGGAAGTTCATTAAGGACTTCGCAAAGATATCAGCCCCACTCACCAGACTGACGAAGAAGAATGTGACATTTTCTTGGGATATAGATTGTGATGATGCTTTTCAGTGATTGAAGACGGCTTTGACAACAACCCCAGTCTTGACCTTGCCTGACGGGAACAAAGTGTTCATAGTATACACTGATGCATGTTGTATAGGGCTTGGTGCACACTGATGCAAGAGGGAAGGGTAGTATGTTATGGAGGTAAACAACTAAGAGTTCATGAGAAGAACTACCCTACCTATGACTTAGAGTTTGCTGCCATAGTATTTACGCTTAAGAATTGGTGCCATTATCTACTAGGAGAGAAGTTCGAGCTGTACACCGATCATAAATCTCTCAAGTACTTGATCTCGCAGAAGGATCTTAATTTAAGGCAACAAAGATGGATGGAGTCCTAGCGTCCTATGAATTTGAGATTTCTTATACCCCCGGAAAGGGTAATGTGATTGCAGACACATTGAGTAGGCAGAGGATGACATTTAGTCCTCGGTTTATAGAGAGGAAAAGCTTGGAGTTTATATCGACTTTTGATTTTATCCCTTCCATTGAGTTTACACCTTGTTTATTGGCATCATTAGAGGTGCGACCTACTTTGTTGGACCAGATAGGGACTTCACAGCAAGAGGACCTACAGCTAACATATATCTTGGATAGGCTCAGTAAAGGGGAGACTTATATTCACCTCAGTAGATATTCCACGGATGATAGTGGGTGGTTGCGGCGGGATGGAAGGCTTTGTGTTCCCCAAGTTGGGACTTTGTTGAAGACAGTCCTTAAGGAAGCCCATCATTCTAGGATGACTATCCATCCAGGAGGTGATAAGATGTATAGATATATGAAGAGGGTTTACTTTTGGGCTGGGATGAAGATAGATGCGGCGGAGTTTGTTTCTCGATGGTTGATTTGCCAACAAGTCAAAGCTGAGCAAAAGAAGCCTGGTGGTTAATTCATACTTTGGAGGTCCCACAGTGGAAGCGGGAGATCATCTCGATGGATTTCATTGATGATTTGCCTAGGTCAAGGAAAGGCAACACCAGTATTTGGGTTATAGTGGACATGCTTACTAAGAGCGCTCATTTCATTCGTATTAAGATTAAGAGGACAGCAGTATGGTTGTTGGCAGTTTATCTTCGTGAGATAGTCCTTCTGCATGGAGTACCTTCCAGTATTGTGAGTGATCGTGACCCCATTTTCACCAGTGACTTTTGGAGGAGCTTGCAAGAAGCATTAGGTACATAGTTGTGTTTGGTCACCTCTTTTCACCCTCAGACCGATGGACAGACAGAGAGGGTGAATAGAGTCTGTGAGGGTCTTTTAAGACTATGTATCCTAGACTTCAGAGGGACTTGGGAAGAGCATCTTCATTTAGTAGAGTTCGGCTACAACAATAGTTATCAGGATAGTATTGGCATGGCACCCTTCGAAGTATTATACGAACGACCCTGTAGATCGTCGACTTGTTGGTGGAGTCCACAAAAAGACCTCTCCTTGGACCTGAGATGGTTAGAGAAACTTCAGAAAAGATTAATCTTATTCGAAGACGTATGAAGACAGCTCAAGACAGGCAAAAGTCCTACGCAGACAAGAGAAGGAATGATATTGAGTTTGAGGTTGGAGATATGGTTTTCATTAAGGCATCACCCTTGGGAATGTGGTTCGCTTTGAATCTATAGGGAAATTGGCACCAATATTTGTAGGGCTATTTCCTATAACAGAAAGGATTGGCCAAATGGCCTATAGATTAAAGCTACTAGAGAGACTGTTCGGCATTCGTGATGTTTTTCACGTTTCTCATTTACGGAAGTGCTTGCATGATACCGTAGAAGTAGTTGAGCCGAGTGTGCTTGAGGAAGCAGAGGTGGAACGGGAGGCGACAATTAGACGAGTTCCTACCCATATTCTTGGATAAGAGGTTAAGAAGCTTAGCAACCGAGAGGTCAAGCTAATGAAAGTATAGTGGGGAGATAACTAAGAGGATGCAACTTGGGAGATTGAAGACAAGATTCGTGCTTCGTACCCTTTTCTTTTCAAGGGTATTTCTTAACTTCTTTTTCTAAGGATTTTATTCATGCTAGTTTCTATCATTTCAGTATATCCTATCGATTGATTCTTCGATCTTTAGGTAGGAATCCTATGGACGTAAACATGTGTTTGAGACATGTTATGTTTGATGGATGCAAGTGGGTGCAAGTGTGTACTAGTGGTTGCTCGTAGATGCATATACATACACATTAGTCACTAGATCGGCTCAATCACTCTCATACTACATATGAATGTGTGTGCATTTTTCATCTTTTAATGGATGAAAGTGGGTGTATCATCATATGGATATTTCATTTGGATGAATGATTAAGTACACATATTGACCTTACATGTTATAATAGGATTATTTGCATACATGTTGGATTTATAGCACTAACATACATTGCATTAAGGAGGTCAACTGAATCAGTAGACCGCCTGATCTTTTGCATTAGTATAGGGACATATACATATACCTTTGCATATGTTCATATAAGCATTAGAAATCTTTTAAGGACAATGGATGCTCATGGTTGATGGATGAGTAGATGGGTAATGGATTCAAAATATAGAATTCAAAATCAAATGACGCGGGGAAGGGGGGAAATCAAACCGTTAGGAGTCGACCCCGTTCCCCATAGGTGTCGACCCATGGGTCGACCCCATAATGGGGGTGTCGACCCCGGGGTCGACCCCATCGAGATCTGGGCAGATTCCTGCTCTACACCTGTACATAGTTCTGAGCGAGATTCGTTGACCTTGGGCTATAAATAAGACCACATTCTCATTGTTTTATTCACCAAAAAACAATGGAGACAACGAGGTGCTGCCCCCCAACTTAGTTTGATCTAGCCTATTCTTCTTCAATAACAAGTTATACGTATTCAAGGATTTGTGCTACAACATCTACAATCAACCTTATGTTCTTTAGATCTATTCATAGTGATTTTATGTTGCTTTTAGATATAAACACCTAAAATGTAATCTTGACATGTTTATAAGTTTGGATCTAAGCTTATGCCTATTAGTAACGTGAATCATAACAGATCTGCCATTACTTGATCTATTTATTAGTGCCTATATGCCTATTCGTTATTTCCCTATTCTGTTAGTTTGCCTAATCATGTCACCTTACACCTATTATGCTAGTTTTCCTAATTATGTCATCATATGCCAGTTTTATTTACTATGCCTATTCTTGTTCTCTCCTCTCCCTTTTTCCCTTTTGGTCTTATAGCCAGGCAACCTACGAGCCTAGGCCTATCGCTGAAATACACGAACGCATGAATTTGGGAACGATTGGGAATGATTAATTTGGGACATAATTCATATTGTAGACATGATTGAGAATTTTGGGCATAACTTGTACCTTGAGCCAAAACTTGGGATTTAGAGGCATAATCTATATCTTGATCTAAACCTTAATCTGGGGCATAACTTATATCGTAGATCGGACGGGGTTTTGGGGAATAATAAACATGAAAATTGGTTAGTAATGAAAATGCCTAGATTTACAGTAATTAGAAACTGTAATCGCGCTTAGACACGATGTTAAATTACACTTGTGGTAGAAGTCTGCCCGGACCCAACCGGCATATCCAGCGTCCACAAGTGGTGAATCTAATTTGAGGGGTCTAAGTGCATAAATGTGCATGAAACAGTGCTAAGACACGAGATTAAGTTCGACTTGTAGAAGAAGTCTGCCCAGACCCAACCGGCATATCAAGCATCCATAAGTGGTAGACTTAATGTGGGAGGTCTAGTGCATTATAACCATAAATGAATGGTGATGAATTTATAATACATAACCTGCTTGAATCCAGACGGATTACATGAACCTGTTAACTTGAGTATGGATTAATTTGTTTTAATTCAAATAATATGTTTCTAGGAGTTTTTAAACAGTTTAGCCTTTTCCGAAAATCAAAATATCCATTTGGAATATCAAAACTTGTTTTCTCAAAGCAATTCAAAAACAAAATCTTTGGTAGTAATCCATCACTTACAACTTGAAAATAAACACCGATGATGGTCGACTTCATCATCGGAATATATTTTCCAGCGATCGAAGTGAGTTCAATACTATATCACTTTTCAAAACCATTTCTAAACATTTCCATTTTGAAATCAATTCAAAATATTATTCACCATGCTTGTAAAAAATTTAAAATCTCTCAGGATTTTAAAATTTTCATATATTTCACTTATATAAATTTTATTTGGTTATATATACATAACCAACTAAATTTTAATCTTATTCGATTAATATAACAACGAACACCTCTAATATACTATAATATATCAAATATCTATACTTTTTTATATCAAAATATAATTTGGATAAAATTATTTCATTTACCCTCTTTTCAAAACATACAGCGTCGGTTCATCGTATTCGAGTGTTTAGAAACTCCTACCGATACAGTGGATCAAACTGATCGATCAGAACCCATAAACTGCTCAACCAATAAATATCCACAATATAAAACAAATTTTTTATATCAAGTAACAAATACACACTCATTTATACACTCAACTCAATCTAGGGTATTACTAACCCCATCTCTACTGAGTTACACCATAGAGCCAAGGTAATTACTTAACCTTAAGCTCTGATACCAACTGTAGTGTCTCGAAATTCCGGTACAATTTAAGCTAACCAAATAATACAAGTCCAACCTAAATTACACTGGAAACCAGAAAACTAATAGAAAGAAAACTGATGGCGAGAATAGGTAAGATAGAAACTTAGAATAGAAGAAGAAGAAGAAGATACAACATCAGAGTAAACACGAATCTCACAGCGGAACGAACAATATATAATAGATACATAATTTTGAAATAAAATCAGTATATGTATATAGTAACATTATCAGAGTATAACACTTACATCACAGCGGAAATAAACAAAAGCTATAAAAACACTGCTGAAGCCTCCAGCTCCAGCTCCTTCTAGTGCATCTGTAAATCCCGATTACTTGACTGCTCGAACAAATTTGAGCACCCAAGAGTTTAGGGAAAACAAAACAAAACAAACTCTGGGTCAGTCATGGGACTGGTATGAGTAAACAATTTAAAACAGTTTGGGAAAATAACGATATCTCATAAGACCATGTCGTATAACGAAATAGGTTTTTTCCTTTTGAGAATCCAAATCAGTTTGATCTAACTTTCAAAACATTTTGAAAGAAACATTGATCTTTTATATCAAAACTCTTTTGATATTATAAAAGTGTCTATTAACCACGATATAATAATCATCTTGCAGATCACTTTCATCTCACATTCCACATATATAGTATACAATCAAAACCACGAGCACTTATTGGGTAATGGATTTCCAACTATGACAAGGTATGGAACCACCTTCCGATAGTGTACCTCTTGAGAGGAATACAATGGGTTCAACAAGAATATCTTGCAACCCGGCCACACATGACCGACCACTCATTTCGCTTGAGTGTATCGAATGTATGTCACCAATGGTTGGGATCAGCAACCGTTTCCCGAATGGGACAACATCGAATAGATTAAAGAATGAAATGAATATCTCTAGTCCCTACTTGGCAGCCAACCACTTAGCCATGCTGTCTGCCCAATTTTTGTCATTTCCCAGTTGTGAGGCTAGAGGCCACGCTTATCTCTGACCGATCACACAATTATTCACTTTGAATGTCACATCGTCATACCCACCAAATCACAAATTAATTTCCCCAAAAATACAATGGGTATACAGCTAAGAGAAACGAATTCCTCCGCCACCAAACGTATATACGTTTGAAGAGATCAACTTACGCGATCTATTAAATATACTCTATCAGATATTCTTCCATACAGTTTGTCCTGGGACTGGACAAACCGATGGCACTATTTAGTAAACAGGACAGCCCTTGCATAACTCCGTCTTCAATTATCTTCATCATATTTGATCGCAACGCAAACGCCCATACAGAGTGGTTTTCATATAATGAATCTGATCCCTGTCTCTCTGTACTGACAACGGAAACGGTCAAAATCTTCGATAGTAGATGATTTAACTATCAAAGGAAAACATGTGTACAAACAACAATCATATTTCCAAATGGAAATCTTACCGAGCAAATCATCAATCAACACTGATCCACTTTAATTTAATTTGTCATTCAATTATCCATTTCCCTATTCCTGTTTCCATATATTCAACATTTTTTTTTTCTAAATTCAGAAAATATACGTTATTAACAATGGAAAACATTTCCATTTCTTATTTTCTATATTAGAAAACATTTCATATTCTTATTTGGAAAACATTTTCAAAACTCCCACATTTGGAGTTAACCAGATGTTTAAATAAAACATTGCTATGCCAACTCAAAACCTTACACTCATTAACTAAATTCACTTAACCAATCTTCATTGTCGAACCTTAAACATTCCTTAGTTAAAAACAAAGTCAATCAAGCTGGGGTACAATTACCTCTCAGACCTTAACTGAGCAACATTTTTAACTTTGAAATAGACAAAGTTCACCTTCCAAAACTTTAACAAACTTCCTTACGTAACTCTCTTTCGAATAATCTCTATTCGATAACTCTTTTCTTCGAATAAACTATATTCGATAATCTCTCTTTCGAATAACTATATTCTATAACCATTCTTTGAATAAACTATATTCGATTAACTTTATTCGAATAACTAATATTTGATTAACTCTAATCGATTAACTCTATTCAATTAACTCGAATCAATTAACTCAAATAAATTAACTCTATTTGATTAACTCTATTTGATTAACTCTAATCAATTAACTCTATTAGATTAACTCCCTCTGATTAACTCTCTAATCAATTAACTCTATTGGCTTAACTCCTTTCGAATAAACTATATTCGATTAAATCCTTTCGAATAACTAATATTCGATAACTCCTTTCGAACTACAAGAAAACAGGCTATTTGCGACGGCTAATTTGCGATGGCTTCAGACGGGCCATCGGCGGCAGTCGGAAGTCGTCGGAAATTATCGTGATAAACAGCCACCAGAACTCTTTCTTCCCCATTTCTTTTGCTCCTCTTATTTTTCCAACATACGGGTTTTAAACCCTATTACCCCCAATTTCGATTATTTTGCCTCTATACACTGATTTCTTCGTGTAAGAACCTCCCCGGCTTCAATTCAGACCTCTAAAGCAAGTAATTTGAGGTATAATCTCTTTTTTTTCGTAAAAATTAAGTTTTTACCTAAACCTATATTTTCCTAAATTAGAAAATTATGGTTATCTATTGACTGCAATTGGTTCCAATAGCATTGTAGTGAGTTATAACATCCTATTATATGCGTGTTTTTTATATATTTTATTCACTTCTTTGGAACGAATTTTTATTTGGTCATTGAGTATATAATTATCAGAATAAGTTAGTATAAACTGTGGTCATGTCTATAAAACAATATGGCTGTCTAATTCTCCATGTTTTACTTATTTTGAAGTTCATTTTTTTAAGTGTTGAAGTCTATCTTGCGGCCTCATGATACTTTTAACAAAAGTCATAGCTCTATATAGCCATTAAGATGTGATGAATGTACCTTTTATACTAGGTAAAGTGGAGAAAAAAACTTTGGAGATGTTTGATACAAATAATAATGTAGTATGTACATCTTGGCTTTATAAAGATTCCCATCATCCTTTATCTTTAATTATTTTGCAGGTCTGATATGTATCCTTACATGCATGGAAATTCATGATGTGTTGTGTTCGTGCTGAATCAGTAAGTTTGAAACTCATATTTCGATTGCACGAGCTGATGATTAGGTATAATTGTATATATAACTGATTAGGCGATGTATGCAAAATGCAGGCCATTGCACTTACTGAAGAGCTCTTAGCTGCCGTAAAACAATGTTTAGGTTGGGATGGTGGAACAGTCACATAAGAAACACAATAGCTTGGCACCGCCTGACACTGTAAGCTTTTCTTATTGAAATATGGATGCTTTATCTATTTGTCCGGCAACCCTGTTCATTGGTAAAGTAGGAAAAAAAATTCATAGGGTTGAAATAGTAAAGGAAGCAGAGCATACTATAGGAAAATATGACACAAAATCACCATTAATACTTGTTCTACTTTTGTTAGGTTTAAAGAGATCTGGTAGTCTCGACATTGAATTGAATATGAAAAAGCATATCATATTTGTTGTTTCTTCTTGTACCTGAAAAATGGCATAAATCTGAATTCGCTTGTAGCATGTTAATTTTGTCGAAAATTTATGCCAAAAATATGCTTTTATTTAATTTTGTAATGCCCTCATACAAGAAAGATATGTTGCATCATAGTTTTCTAACATACACATGCAACCTGAATGTGTAGGTATGATGCAACCATTGAGGCAATCACTTCAAATGGATACTGTGTCAGCTATATGGGTAGGGAAACAAGGAAGAGGTAAATTTGTAAAGGCCACATACATTTTATCTTATTTTTAGTATTGGGCGCTGAATGTTATATCTATACCAAGGAAGAGGTAAATTTGTCACACAAATTTTATTTATTTTACAAGTTTGAATTTCTATACCTAGGCACATCAAGATGGTAAATACAATCCCGTCCCTACAGTTTATCTTTCATTGCCATGACATGTGCACAATTCTCAAATGAACTTAGATGAGTTTGACCATAGTGTTTGATGGTTTGATATTTTAATTTCGTTCTAATCTGAGTATTATTTTCGTCTAGTTGTTGCATTGATCAATTCAAATAGAATAAATTTGATTCTTAAATCAATGTATTGGATGATGTTTAGTTGCTATTTTGAGATAGTGGTTTATGTGAGAAGTGTAGTTAGAAGGCTAAATAGCAGCTGAAACACACAAGAAAGCAGTATTTCCGATGGCTACCGACGACATTCGACGGCTAACATGTACACGAATCTACGATGGTTTCCGACGGCTGTGTCGGTAGCTGTCGGAAATGCGAACGACGGGCTGCGTCGGTAGCCGTCGGAAACTTTGATTTTCGACGCCTTTATTAGCGACGGCTATTTTCGACGGCTTCCGACGGCCGCCGACGGTTTTCAGCCGTCGGAAATAGCCTGTTTTCTTGTAGTGTAATATTCGATAACTCCTTTTGAATAACTAATATTCAATAACTCCTTCTGAATAACTAATATTCGATAACTCCTTTCGAATAACTAATATTCGATAACTCCTTTCGAGTAACTAATATTCGATAACTCCTTTCGAGTAAACTAATATTCGATAACTCCTTTCGAATAAACTATATTAGATAACCTTTCTTCGAATAAACCATATTCGATTAACTCCTTTAACTCTATTTGAATAAACCATATTCGATTAACTCCTTTAACTCTATTTGAATAAACCATATTCGATTAACTCCTTTAACTCTATTTGAATAAACCATATTCGATTAACTCCTTTACTCTATTCGAATAAACCTTATTCGATTAACTCCTTTACTCTATTCGAATAAACCATATTTGATTAACTCCTTTACCTCTATTCGAATAAACCATATTCGATTAACTCCTTTAACTCTATTCAAATAAACCATATTTGATTAACTCCTTTACTCTATTCGGATAAACCATATTCGATTAACTCCTTTACTCTATTCGAATAAACCATATTCAATTAACTCCTTTATTTCGACTAACTCTAATTCAATTAACTCTAATTCGATTAACTCTAATTCCTTTTATAATCCTACTTACATTCCAAATATTTCCTTTTATGATATCTTATTTATTTTCTAAATAAATATACCTGTTATCTTTCTATTTATTTTCCCAAATAAATATTCCTTTTATCTTCCTATTTGTTCAACAAATATTTCCTTTTCAATTCTATTTATTTAACAAATAAGTATTTTCTTTTCAATTCTATTTGTAAATGTTTTACAAATACTTCCTTTTCAATTCTATTTGTAAATGTTTTACAAATATTTCCTTCTCAATTTGTTTTCACAAATATTTCCTTTTCTATTTGTTTTCACAAATATTTCCTTTTCTATTTGTTTTACAAATATTCCCTTTTCTATTTGTTTTACAAATAAATATTTCCTTTTCAGTTCTATTTACTTAACAAATAAATGTCCCTTTTCAATTCTATTTATTTAACAAATAAATATCCCTTTTCAATCCTATTTATTTTCTAAATAAATATTTTCTTTTATAATCTATTTATTTCATAAATAAATATTCCTGTTATCTTTGTATTTATTTTCTATATATTTTCTTTTCAGTTCTATTTTTAAATGTTTTACAAATATTTCCCTTTCTATTTTATTTGTAAATGTTTTACAAATATTCCTCTTTCTATTTTATTTGTAAATGTTTTACAAACATTTCTTACAGTAATACCCTATAATAATGACCAATATCATCAAACACACATAATCAACAACAGATTATATATCACATTATATATTTCAATATATGAAAAACAGTAAAATAAATGTTGAGGATCCAGTTGGATTCCTCCGACCTGTTTCCCTGCATCCACAGATGTTACACCATATAATTCACATCAATTTCATTTCACTATGAAATATTCTGATAAACAGAATCAATATTTGATTAATGATATATATATAACTACATTGATATCTTCAACCAATCAATTCGCAATTCAACCAAACAATCAACACACAGCAATCAATCATCATTTATCAGTTCTAAACATACGTTATAAAAATATGAACTGGTATAGTTGGTGAGTGTTACTCACATTGGACAGTTATTGTTAAATAACGATTTACTATCTTTGATTCTGACGGACAATTTATTTTGCTATAAATTGTAACGAGCTCCAATACACTCCCAGTCAGTTCCATTAGGTAGCTCTCGTACATACGATCCTAACAGATCTTGTTTCGCTAAATTCCGATCTCGTATGAGGTAGTTACGATATTACAAAGTTAATATACGTTTGAATTAAATTTATACTTAATTAAATTCGGGCTTAACCTTTTCTTTGTTGGCCCAGTTGCCAAACCCGTTAAAAACAGTATTCCATCTTCTCCAGATGAAACTTGCTACTTTGCTCCACTCATTTACAAACAATTCGTGACTTCCCATCCCTATACCTCCTTCGTTACTTCACCATTCCCCAATCCGAAAATCTCATCTTCCTTCTCATCTCAAACCCCATCTCCTCATCCTAATTTTAATCAACTCGAACTGGTATCTCCACTTCCAAAAATTCCATCTTCACGCTGCACGATGCCTCCCATGCAACTCGCGACTTCAACCGGCCTCGAACCCTTCCAAAAATTCCCTGCAGATGCTATCCTTCATGCTATAATCGAATCCATATTCCATTTCGAAGATCGATGCTTCAATTCCAAAAACGTTGAAGCCCTAGCCTGTGCTGCCACTAAAAGGTCAGTGAACAAAACATCATCGTACTCGTGGAATCCTATGCCAAATCGAAGCTCATAAGTTGATAAACCCATAGGACCTGAAATCAATCGATTTCGTTTTGTGTTTTATTTTCACTGATTTTTCAAAGATTAGAGATGGTGGCGGCTTATTGTCTGTTGACTTCGGCAAAGTTTGATTTAGGGTTAGAGGGGTAATGACCTATTTATAGAAGAGATATATATTTTTTTATTTGATTTAAATCAATATTATAAGCTACTTTTATTTGTATTTATTGTTTAAAAATTTGTATGGTCACATACCGTATCCAATTTCGATGAAAATGGACAGGCCACTAGAGTTTGATATTACAGACCCAACGAAACCGGTTTCGTCGAATTCCGACTCCGTTTGCTCACACAACGTATTTTTAACCCTCAAAATATCGATTGTTTTTCACATTAAAAATCCGTGCGACAACACACTGATCCCAAAAATCATGAAAATTGAAATCTAGTAATAATTTAATATTGCGGATCCAACAAAATTAGTTTTGTCGAAAACGGAGGTCGTTTGCAAAACTGGCTATTTTTAAAGCTCTAAAAAACCCATTTAAATAAATATATATATATATATATTTAAAAATAATTAAATTAAATATAAATAAATGTATATTATCGTATATATTTACAATAGAATATCATACAGCTCCAGAATAAATATATGGATTTACAACTCGATATTTCATCACCAGAACGTTTTATCGATATTCGATTTATATTTAAATCCTTTTATAAATCGTTATAAATTATAAAGGAATTCCATACTTTTCGAAAATTTGATTTGGACATAAATCAAAATCTACACGATGAAATCCCGATTTTTCTCTTCCTTCTAGAAAAATATACTTCTCCAGCTCCGAACGTTTCTTGTTTCACAGAAATCCGGTTTAAAACGGATTCTGTATATTCAGTTGAAGCTCGAATCGCCAAATAACGAACTGCCGCACCATTATGAGCTCGATTATAATTGTATTATAATTCTACGTTCAGACTTCATTTAAATAATATATTCGTTATTCAAATTCAATTCCAAACTGAATTATATATTTTAAATTGTCTAGTTCACATTATATTGCCACTTCAGCTAATTCTTAATATTTCAGAATTAAATATATTATTTAATTATTATATTAATTAAATATTCAATATTATTTAATTAAACGGCCATTTAATTCTCTAAATCACTATTCAAATAATTAAATAGATTAATTATTATATGGTAAAAATACGGGACATTACATGTCCACACATAAACATGGATTGTTTTTACCTTACTATAACCCAAACATTTTTGATATCAAAACTACTCTGATATTATAATAGTTTTTTATCAAATAATTAACCATCCAGTGGAACTCTTGCATCTCACACTCCACATAAATAATATAAAATCAGAAACCGCGGGCACTTATTGGAGATTGGATTCCGACTATGACAAGGTATGGGACCACCTGTCGATCAGTGTACTCTAAAGGGGATACACTGGGGTTCAACAAGAACGTCTTGCAACCCGACCACACATGACCGCCCACTCATTTAGCTTGAGCGTAGCAAATATATTATCACCCTACGGTGGTAGCTAGCCAATCATCCCGAACAGCGAAATATAGATTAAGAAGACAAAACGAATTTCTCTAGATGGTGATAATACACCCTGCTTGGGAATGACCCACCTAGCCATGCTGCCTGCTCGATTTTTGTCTTTTCCTAGTTGTGAGGCTTTGAGGCTACGTTTATCTTCCAGAACATCTGGTCACCATTCACTTTGAAGGCCACATCGTCAAACCCGTCAATCACTAGTTGATCTTCCCAAATATATTACGGGTATAAAAGCTAAGAGAAACGAATTTCTCTGCCACCAAATGAAATACCCTGAAAAGATAGTCTTATGTGATCTATTAGGAATACTCTGTCAAACATTCGTCCATGCAAGTTGTCTTGAGATTGGACAAATCGAAGGCACTATTCTGTAAAACAAAATAGTCCTTGCATATCTCTCTCTCTCTTCAATTATCTTCAATATTTCTGATACGCGACATATATTTCGAATCGAAGTGGAATATAATTCCAGCCTCTTCGAAACGATTTATGTAATGTCTTTTACTTAAGAACTGTTTTCAATATTCACTTGGTCTCACTATTTCTTCAAAGAAATAGTTATTAGCCTAAAATGAATTGGATTAAGTATAATTCAATTTATATACCCTTTATTTTATGATCTTCAACCAAATAAAATCGTATGTGTTTGCATTGTTTAAATCCAAACATTTAGATTATCTTTTATAAACGAACAACTAAAGCATGTGCTTCGCACACGGTACTTCATTCAAAAATGTCAGGTTGCTTATGACAATTGTTTGCAATTTATACCTTTTTGTCTCACTTGTAAATTGTCTGCATATTTCTAAACAAACATTAATAATTTAATTTACACTAATTTCTATTTTATTATTTCCTTTTTGTCTAATTTAGCTTGCTAAAGCCCTTGAGGCCCAACCACTTCGGCCCATCCTTCTTCTCACCGACCAATCATGTTTGTCCCATTCCTACCTTATTTTAGAAACTTTAAAATCTCCTTTTTTTTATATTTTTACTTCTTTTCTTATTATATATTTTCCATTTTCTAATTAGATTTTACTTGTAAAAAATTTCGGCCTAACTATCTAAGGCCCGAATACCCTTCTTTCTTCTTTATTTAATTTCTTCCTTTCAATATTTAATTCCCTCAGCCTAATTCCCTACCGCCCATTTCTTATTTGCCAGACCTGATTTCGACTTACCTCTCAAAACTAATGATCCACACTTTGATCCCCTCACTTAGAGCATCTCCAACAGCATTACGGGTCATAATGTTACGGCCTGTAGCATGTTGGGAGATATCTTTGATATCTCCCAACAGGCGTGAGCCGATTTTATCGGCTCGCGAGTCTCCCGCGCCTAAACATGGTGCGGGGGTTGGGGTTTGATTTTTTCCCCTAGTTTTGATTTTTTTACGAAAGACTATATTTTAAAAATAGAAAAGTTGAAATTTCTATATATACCGGTTTAACAAGTGGTTATGATTAAAATGATTCAACTAGTAGGTTTTCGCATAACAACAAGCATACAGAAACAACCGGCAGTTATAGGTACAACAACGAATAATAGTACATGCCTACTAAAACATCAAAGCGACATGTTCAACCTCAAGGGAGTCGCATTGCGTTCATTCGCAACGCTTGAACTTGATTTTCGAGACGCCTAATCTCTCGTTCGAGTTCGTGTGCATATACTATTCCCCTTGGGCACAACGGCTCGTCAATCCATTCCGTGTAGCTGCATCCATTTGGATAGGATGGACATTTTTGCATGCGCCGACCAATATTGTCGCCTTCTTCTCGAACCAGATCTTGGATCGCATGACCGCAGTAGCAAAGTACAGGATAGGATTCACCTTCATGTTCATGCGGTGGTACTCGATAGAACTCTACTTCTTGTTGTGGTTGAGCGAGAGCCTGTTGGTTCGATAGTTGAACATGTGGTACTTGAACTTCTTGTGGAAGATTTACGTGCCCCTGTTCATGCGATGGTTTAACATGTGGTACTTGATTTTCTTGGGGCCTAATTTGCATTAGAAAATCGAATACGTCTTCAAGCTGTTTATAATTCTAATTTAACATCATTATTTATTTTACTGTTTTCTACTCCCGTGGCTATATATGTTACTCAATTTACGTACATAATATCTCACTCAAACAACTTCGTTCTCATTCTAGTACTTCCTCCTTTTATCACTCGCTCAAAATGCCTTCTTGGCCATCAGACACTGACTCTGTTGAACAGGCGTGGGAACAGATGAGACTTTAGCAGCTCGTAGACGAATTCGGTTTTCTAATGCAAATTAGGCCCCAAGAAGTTCAAGTACCACATGTTCAACCATCGCATGAACAGGGGCACGTAAATATTCCACAAGAAGTTCAAGTACCACATGTTCAACTATCGAACCAACAGGCTCTCGCTCAACCACAACAAGAAGTGGAGTTTTATCGTGTACCAACGCATGATCATGAAGGTTAATCTTATCCTGTACTTTGCTACTGCAGTTATGCAGTCCAAGTTCTGGTTCGAGCAGAAGGCGACAATATTGGTCGGCGCATGTAAAAATGTCCATCCTATCCAAATGGATGCAACAACACGGAATGGATTGATGAGTCGTTGTGCCTAAGGGGAATAGTATATGCAAACGAACTCGAACGAGAGATTAAGCGTCTCGAAAATCAAGTTCAAGAGTTGCGAATGAATACAATGCGTCTCCCTTGAGGTTAAATGTGTCGCTTTGATGTTTAAGTAGGCATGTACTATTATTCGTTGTTGTATCTGTAACGGCCAGTTGTTTCTGTATGCTTATTGTTATGCGAAAACCTACTAGTTGAATCATTTTAATCATAACCACTTGTTAAACCGGTATATATAGAAATTAAAACTTTTCTATTTTTAAAATATAATCTTTCATAAAAAAATCAAAACCAGGGAAAGCAAATTAAACCCCACCCCCTAACCCCTGCGCCATGTTTAGGCGCGGGAGACTCGCGAGCCGATAAAATCGGCTCGCACCTGTTGGGAGATATCAAAGATATCTCCCAACATGTTATAGGCCGTAACGTTATGACCCGTAATGTTGTTGGAGATGCTCTTACCTAATGCCCGATTCTTCTTCTGGTTTGCCAATTGCAAAATGCACGCATGATCACCAGCCCAAAAATCCTGCCCGGTCACTCCTTTTTGCTTTGCCAGATTTCCCTTGTTCTTTGTTTTGGTTTGCTATCCTTACTAATGACATTTCCAGATTTTCATATACCACTCATTCTTTCCATACACCCTCTCCTCCTTACTGATCCTCCATGCTTCTTCACTTCTTCTTTTGTTGTTGCTTCTTCTTCCCTTATTCTAACAATTTGCGATAACTCTTCTTTTATTTTACTTTTTTTTTGTTTTCTTGTTTCAATCATTTTTGAATGCCTATACTAACCCATGTAACATCGAAACATTTCTGTTCTGCTTCTCCTTCTTCTGAGGCTTGCTGAAGCTTTCACACGTTCATGTACACACCGTGCTACATAACATAACTTAGTCAGTTGCTCTACCTTCTCTTCCTCATAAACATGCTGTGTTAACTTCTTGCCGAACCATACAAAATCATTCAGCCATGCATCAATGTATAACGCAGCCCCTCTTCTTCTTTTGTATTGGCTACCGCACCCCCTTCTTCTGTACTTTATAATTTATATTATCTTATATATATATCACTTTGTACATATGTATATATATTTTATCCTTTAAATATTGCTACGGTCCATTAAGCCAACTGCTTCAGCCACCTTCCCTTCTTGTCAGTTTTTTCTTCCTATATGCAGGGTACACGCAAGTGTTGTGTACACATGCATGCTCCCTCAAGCCGCCATCCATCGGACGAAACCCCCTCCACAAGTGCGCCGTCACCTCCATATCTCATCTACGTCACCCACTTCTACTTTGATCAAGTGGATCAAAATATGAGTGTTCGACACGAACGAACAACCAATACCCCATCCACATTGATCCAATAAAATATCCCATATTGCCACAGCAGTGCTCTTGCTTCGACCAAACTCCGGTCACACATCGGTTACGACCGCCTACACACATGCGCCACCGTCCACTAAACTTATCTACACCCTCACGTTCTTCTCGGATCATCGACATCAAACCTCTGTGTGTGTTAACTAGACCATGTTGCGGATTTCCTCATTTCAAGAGAGTTTGTGATAATCAATGGTCCAACAAAAAATTCATGAACTGTAGTTAGCAAACCTTAAAGCCCTTTTGAAGTATTACTTTTGTTTATAGTCCAGAAACATCATTTTCCGAGCATTGTGTGTATTGCTTCATACCATTGCATTTTCTTCCTTCCAAATGAATGTTTTCATAATATCAATATTAATAAAGATACTTATGACACTATTTTAGTTGTAAAAACATATGAAAGATATTTAAGCTTATTGAATCATTGAAAAAGAAGTTGAAATAATTTGCTATCAAAAACTGGGTTGATTTTCCAAGTTCTAATATGGTTGAACCCACCAAACACATACATTCGAAAGACATACATGTATATGTGTTCGTATTGTAATACATACAACAATCAAATAAAAATGGAAAGGTTTTTTCACGTATTTACTCTGCCTTTTGTTCGTTTCATGTCTGAGCTTTTACTGTCACAATGTATTTCAAATTCTATCAATTATTTCAACCATTAGTCTTCCCCAAACATTCATGCATTTTCAGTATAAATTCATGTTTATATCACCATATATACTGTCCTAGATTGATGTATTGAAATAGGATGTAAAAAGAGTTTCCACTAACATTTTATTTCTACTGTTTCACTATTTCCAGATTTCAATGTTAGATCTATATTTTTTCCCAGGTTTGAAAATGATTTGAACAACTGAATGGATATATCAGTGGCATAAATTACATTACAATCAAAGATGGCGTTTAATAAAAAGAAGCAAGGATTTCACTCACCGATTTTTAGCTCTCCTCTGTTTTAGTACTCTGCTTTGGATTATCACCAGGTTCAACAGTTTTCATGTGTGGAGTGTATGGATTCATAGTGGTATATATATATAGGCAAGTCTTGTTATTAAACAATCCATTGCATTAACTTGTTGTGGACTCTTTTACCATACTGCTTAAATGTTTGATATTACAACCTAGTTAGATTCTAGGCTTCCAATTCCTATTTCCATTTGTTTTTTTCCAAAAGCTCATGCAAGGTTTGACAAAAATATGCAACATCTTTTCTTAAGCCATGATTCTTTAATGTATCCAAATGGTCATGCAATTTCTTGGATTTGTCGACAATATAAAATAGGATTTTGTTGATACATAAGGACATATTTTTGTTGTAGTTAAGTATATTAGCTATAGTCTCTACTTGCAAGACATTAACTAAAAGATTTTCTCTACATTAAAATTTGTATTCTTAGGGAATGGCTTGCATTTATGTGCAGTCATACCTTTTCGTTGATTTCGGCTATTTCAAGGTTTTTATCACATCAAGAGATGATTTTCTTTTTGTTGTTATATGTGAGCAGTACCTTCTGTATTACTACGGCATTCCATCATACACGTCGTGTTTATTTAAATACAATATTGTTTTAGATCATACATATATATCCACTTTGTGTTGATATGGCCTTACATATATTTATCCATTTCCTAGCAAGCATAGGTTTCTAAATAAAAGATGAGATCTTATTCCCTTAAGTAATCATATTACCCAAATATACATGTTCATATAAGTTATAGTAACAAATGTTTATGTTATGAATGAATGTGTATATTTATATTGTGCATAGGATTTCAATTACAGGATTGTTTTGAGTATTCAATCTTAAGATATAGGCCAAAATATATGTCTATCTCCATATACATACATTTGTAATCCTTTATATATATTTATATATCTTACATATGTATACTATTTCACACATACATGTACATAGGTTCTTAGATTTACGTTTGTTTTATTAACCTAGATTTAATTCTATTTTAATTTAATTAACTCATTAATAAATCAGTAATTACTACTAAACAGAGTCAGTTTAAAAAACGGAACATTACAATCCACCCCCTTAAAAGAATTTCGTCCCCCAAATTAAAGGGTAACAAATACATTTTAGTTTTAATTAAAGTCAAAAACTTATAACACATATTCGTAACTACTTGATTACCTAGAAGTCAAGATATAATTTACGTTTCAAAGGATTTTGATTCAAAATGAATCTTATATATTAAATTTTAGTTTTGAAAAATTTTAAATTGCAATTAACCCGTCGCAGCAAACTCGTTTTTAATCCAATTAGCACTTTGAAATTCTGTCTTACTATTCAACTTTATTTCTTATACTAATCTTTACATGATACTCTTTAAATTAAATTTAACTCCATTTAACTTATCCTGAGGCCGACCCTGATTAATTTAACTCCTCCCATTAGTTGTCATGGTTGTCCTACTTGCTCCTCTATAATGACCCATATTTTTACGGTATAATAATTAATTTATTCAGTTATTTTAATAGTGATTTAGAGATTTAAATGGCCTTTTAAGTAAATAATATTGAATATCTAATTAATATAATAGTTAAATAATATATTCAATTCTGAAATAATCAGAAGTATTTGAAATGACAATATTGTGTGAATTGGATCATTTAAAATATTTAATTCATTTTAAAATTGAATTATAATAACGTTTATATTTAATAAACAGCATTAGAAGGTATAAATTATATTTTAATTATAATCGAGCTCGAAATCGCGTGGTAGTTCGTAATTTGGTGATTCGAACTTTAAACGAATATACAGAATACATTTTAAGTCGGATTTCTGTGAAACAAGAAACGTTCGGAGCTGGTGAAGTATATTTTCTAATGGAAGAGAAAAATTGAGGATTTCGTCATGTAGATTGTGAGTTGTGTCCAAATCAAATTTCCAAAAAGTCACTATGGAATTCGTTTATAATTTATAATGATTTATTTATATTATAAAAGGAATTTAATATAAACTGAATATCAATATAATAGGGAATTTTGAAATATCGAGTTATAAATCCCGATATGTTTATTTTGGAGCCGGACTATATTCTATGTGAATATATACGATAATACTAATTTAATTATTTTTAAATATATTAATATTTAAATGGGTTTATTTAGATCTTTAAAAATAGCCAATTTTGCAAATAACCTCCGTTTTCGATGAAACTAATTTTGTTGGATCCAGAATATTAAATTATTGTTAGATTTCAATTTTAGTGATTTTTGGAGTCAGTATGTGGCCATACGGGATCTTAATGTGAAAAATAGTCAATAATTTGGCTTTAAAAATACGCTGAACGGACTTGGAATTCGACGAAACAAGTTTGTTGGGTCTGTAATGTTGAACTGTAGCTGCACGCCATTTTCATGATTTTTGGATGTTGTATGTGATCACACGAATTTTTAAACAGCAAAACAAATAGCGGTTGATTATAAATTAATATAAAAATCGAATATAAAATTATTAAATCACTCTATAAATACCCAAAGGGTCACTAAACCTAATTTTTATCTTCCTCTGGTTAATTAAAAAACCTACCGCATTGAAGTCTTTCTCCAGTAAACAAAAGCTTCTTTGAAAATCATAGAAAATTAATTCCTAAATGAAATCTCACGTTTTTGGGATCTTTGAAATCATTATAGTAAGGACGTCACAATGATACGCATTGTATACAGCTCAATATACTTTTTTGGTCTTCAAAATTTTCTCGCTGGGCCTAGGGCTGAGGAATGATGGCGGTTTAGGCATTATTATGGGTCAAGGAGGAGGGCGTTGGGATCATTGGAGTGAGACGCTCCTACTACTAAAGTTTTGTGATTTTTGGTGATCATCGATGTCGCGATGTTCATTGTATCGTTGCGTGATGACCTGGGAACTGATTTCGAGAATGGGGGACGAGTTGGGTATAAAGGGGATAGAAAGAAGCGGATTTCGAAGCAACGGATTTTTCATGGCTTCTGTTTGGTTTTCGGTGCAAGGACGATGGAGAGATTAGAAGTTGAAGCTGTGGAAATGGTGTTGTATAATGTCTGGAGCTGGCGGTCTTTAGAGGAGAGGAAGAAGAACGCGGTTTGGGTTTAAAGGATGGAGTATGGGCCGTAACTTTGGGTAAGGCCCAATTATAAATTTATAACGGAAACTATGTTTTGTTTTAAATTAAATGAGGTATCAACATGTAAATTGCATAACTATAGTACATGTTATCCAAATTGGACAAAACAAGATCCATTAGGATCGTATGGACGAGGGCTACAAAATGGAACTGACTGGTAGTGAATTGGAGCTCGTTACAATTTATAGCGAAATAAATTGTTTTTCTGAATCAACCGACAGTTATCGTTATTTAACGATAAATTTCCAATGTGAGTAAAACTCACTAACTCTTCCCAGTTATATTTTTATAAAGTATTTTTAGAATTGATAAATGATGATTGATTTCTGTGTGATAATTGTTTGGTTGAATTGCTAATTTAGTGGTTAAAATTTTAGATAATGATATATATATATATATATATATATATATATATATATATCATTAATCAAATATTGATTCTGTTTATTAGAATATTTCATATTGAAATGAAATCGATGTTATTTATATTGTTTAACATCTATGGATGCAGGGAAACATGTTGGAGGGATCTAACTCGATTCCTCAAATATTATTACTGTTATTTTTATATATTGTGATATATGATGTGATATATAATCTGTTAATGATTATCTATGTTTGGATGATATTGATCCTTGTTATTTGGTATTTTAAATACCATAAGAAATACAGAATGTAGAAAGGGATTTTTCAAGTGTATATTGAAAATAAAATGGTTATAAAATCAAAGAATTTTATAAAAGGAAATATTTATATGAAATAAATAGGATATTATAAAGGAAATATTAGTATATAAAACAGAATTATAAAAGGAATTTAATTGGTAAATAAATAGAATTATAAAAGTAATTTATTTGGTAAATAAATAGAATTATCAAAAAGGAATTTATTTGGTAAATAATTAGAATTATCAAAAGAGAATTATTTGGTAAATAAATAGAATTATAAAAGGAAATGAGCGAGATATAAAAGAACTATGAGAGGATGGATTTAAAGTAGATTGTAAATAGAAATCTGTTTTAACAAATGAATTAGGATGATTAATTTATAATTGATGTTTTATATATTAAGTAAAATATTTATCAGTGGATAAATATAATATATAAGTCGGAATTTGTAGAGAAGAAAAAAATTGGGTCTTTACACCAATATTTGAGATTAAAGGTAAACGTAGCAATATAAACAGGATTTATAAATGAGATTTAAGTGCAGAAGTAAAAAGGAGATTTCATATGATTAATTCTAAATAGAAGTATAAATAGAATTTGGAAGTGGAATATTGTTTTTAAATGCGAAATCAAACTGTTTTGATTATACAAAGAAATATTATTCACATTCTATGTGAAAAATTAGATTAAAGTAAGTATTTTGCAAATAAATTATTATAAAGGAATCTGGGGTTTGATTTAAGAATTTAAATGGGATTACTGAAATTAGAAACTGACTGGAAATTAGTTAAGTTGAATGGCTTTCTAGGTATCGATCTGATGTTGGTTTCGACCTTCGGGGTATATACTTGGGAAGTTGTTCTCTTACTAGTTTATCGTTAGAGACTGATAGAGGTGGGAAGATTGTTACGACCAGGAATTCCGCTCGATCCGAATTAGTCGCTAAACCGACCCAGACCGTTCGAAACGTCTGATTGTTTTGAGAACACGACAAATCAGAACGCAGATAGAAGAACATTTCTTTGTTTATTACAACAATTCCATCAGATTACACGAATATACAGAGTATAAGTCAATATTACACATTATAAAATATCGGAGATTACAATACATTACATAGCAGCGAAAAATAATACAATACACAACTGAAAGTAATACACGGATACAGAGCTTTCCGAGTATCGTTCCAGCTGTAAACCAGCATGTTGTGAATATAAATCTGCAAAACCAAAACTACTAGCTGCCCATGTCAAAATAAGGGCACCCAGAGTTTAGGTTAAAACAATGAACCCCAGGTCAGTCATGGGACTGGTGTGAGAACTAAAACAGTTGTTTAAAACTTTACTTTAAAGCAGATATATCAAGGGACCACGCCGTATAACACGGAACGGGTTTCCTCCTAAGAATACCAGTGCATAAAACAACAGTTCAATGCTAAATAAAGAACAATGAAGCTATTATAAGACCCAGGTCTCATCACACAATGCAACGCAAGCCGGAGGATAGGGTTTTTACCTTATAATAGCCAAGAATGCTTGATACGTTTAAAACAAATCATTTGATACTATAATAAGTGCATAGTGTATAAAACAACTTCAAATCATAAGTATCAATCATAGACGTCATAAGCGCCCCATCCCACTATGTCGCCATATATAGGATTACAACTAAAATCGAAACGTCATGTATTGGAAGTTGGATTTCCATCTGTGAACCGAGGCCAGGGATCGTCCTCTACCGATTCGAGACAATCTAGCCCATGTCTCAGGCAAGTACTCAGTCAAGCCTTTGGAGCGACAGGGCCGGTCCACCGATGTGGATTAAAATGCCTGAACACTGCGTTTCCCCGCCCTTTGGGGCGTAAATGAGCCAACAAATGACTCCAGCGGACCCGGATCATCCGATCTAACCGAGGCGCCTCGCAACTGCAACAACCACATAAGTCAAACTCGTCAGGGCGTGTAAAACCACTGACGCGACTTCTAACTAGAAGGAAACGCATGCCCTCCCTGAGGTCCTCTCCCGTTTCTGGTTCACAACCGGGGTGTGAGGCTCGCGAATCAACGCTACACAAAGCTATGCCACACGGGTGGTGCTTTGATCATCAACCACAAGACTTTGCTTTTCAACAGAAGCCTTGATCATTTGCATCTTAGCATGCCACACAGGAAATTCACGCTATGCAACCGATATCAATCACACAGAATGAAATCCGATGTCAGACACACATCCATTTACAAATCCGTTCTGGGTCTGAACGAAACCGGAGGCACCTAGTACCCCGCATATCCATCGATCTCCAAGTACGTCTGGACGACCACCAACTAATTCCCTCCTCTTGGGTGTACGGCCCAATCAAGATCATCAGCAATCACCCAAACGACGTAAAGACTTCCGGTCTTCGACCACCGTCTTCATCCTCGATACCACGTCGAATTAGTTATTCAGAATGGGATAAACCCGGTCTTTCTGAATAACTCGCGTATATAATAAACATGTGTTACACAACATACGCCTCATTCCAATTCATTAGTCACTAACCGTAAATTAACAAGAGAATAATTCCCCAAATATTAACCCCGAAGGCCGAAACCAACATCAGATCAATACCCAGAAAATCTGAACCAATTTAAAAATTTTAAATTGGCTAAAATAATGGATTTTAAATATTTAAAGTAAATATTTTAAATAATAGCGATGAAAAGTGAGTTTGAATCGACAATTGAAAACGAATATAATTAATTCTAATTATAAACAAGGCCTGAACTGGCGTTGCAGTTTCAAAAATTGAATTCAAACTTTGTCGGACTGTACCGGGTGCAAAACAAAACGGATTTGAGTGAAACCAAAAGTATTTAAATCTGTTAGTGAATACCTTTCTAAAGAATCAGAAAAATCGAATTTTCATAGCGGAAAGCAAAAGTTATGGCCAAATGAATTTTCAGAAAGGTCGCTATGAAATTTATATAGCCCGTGAAATTGGCCATTTTGCATACGACCTCGGAATTCGACGAAACCACTTTTGTTGGATCCGAGATGTGAAGTTATTGCTAGGTTTCAAATTTCATAATTTTTAAAGCTAATATGTGAGCGTGGCAAAGGAAAACGTGTTTTGGCCAATTATAGTTAAATTGGATCGACCAAAAATGAGCCTTTTTACAAACGGTCCCGGAATTCGATGAAACTAGTTTTGTTGGGACCGTATCGTCAAAACATAGCCAGATTTATTTTTTTGGAATTTTTCGAATCAGTTTGTGGCCCTGGCAAATTGAAATGTACGTTCAAATCAAATATTGAATGTTCTATATTTTAAATTAAATGGAAACTGACTAAAACAGTCGAATGGGCCTACGAAACATATCCCATTGTGTTCGGAATGGGGGTAAAACGCTAGGGACGACAGTCGTTGGGTTTGGATTGGAGGTCGTGTTAGAAAACCCCTTTTTAAACCCATCGGCCAATAGAATTATTTCTTCATAATTTAAAAAATAAAATAAAAAAAACCCTCGTCTCCTTCACGATCGACGGCGGAAGCTGTTCAAGACTTCCAAGCCCGATCGCCGCCGCCTCCGCCACTTTCAGGTCGCGCCTCCACCAGCAATCGACGCGTCTTCCCCTCCTCTTCAAATCCGACCACACCACGACCTCCACCATCACCTCCTCCACCGGAATCAAGCCTCCAAAGTCTCCCACTTCCCAACGCCGCCACGGCCAACCACGACCACCGATTCCGACCAAACCCACCTCCGCCGACTCGCCCCTCTTCCCTCTTTCACGTTACGCCCTCTGATCGTCCCCTAGCTTCACGGATTTCGAGAAAATCCGAAACCCTTGTTTGAACCAGCGTGAAAGGTGATTCCTTTATTTCCTTTGAACTGAAATTAACACTTTAAAGTGTTGCAAAGCTTTGAAAAATCATGTATTTTTCATGTCTTAACGAAATTCGATAAAACAGGAGACATCGTGACCGCAAAGAGGCTCTCTACATTCTGGAAGAGACCGCGGATTTTTCTGAGCTCGCCACTATTTTTAGCAAAGCGACAAACCAATGTGAGATTTCTAATTTATAAACGATATGGAAAACGACGATGTATAAATTATATAGTCGATGTATGAGTTATATAAGCGTTGTACACCTCATGTATAAGCGTTGTATAAGTTGTACGTTCGATGTATAAGTTATATATGCGTTGTAAAAATTATATATGTGTTGAAATAGAAGTGAATTGATATATATATATATATATTATATATATATATATACGCCCCTCGTCCACAAACCACGGATGATATTTATTGATTATGATTGGTGTGAAAATTGATTGATAGCGAATGGTTGATTGTGATTGTTTGTGGTTGATATTGGTTGATTGTGGTTGAAAAATACCCATTGGTGATTGAAATGAATTGGAAATATTTGTGGAAATAAAAATAAAACATGCCGCCTGCGTGCGAATTAGATGCATGAATCCCCATTGTCAAAAACCGCGAGGTTTTAAGGTAGAGCGAGGAGCTGTACTAGGGACGATGCCGGTTTTAACTACCCTGCCGTTATGCTGCCGAAATTTTGAATAATCCTTATGTGTTAGAATAATTTTCATATGTTGAAATTATTTTCATGCGTTGAAATTAAAGTCATATGTTGAAACTATATCCATGAGTGGAAATGTTCATGTGTTGAAAAGTGATGTGTGAAAATTAAATTCATTTGTGAATGAATGAAGTGTCTAAACAATAAAAATCACATTTTTATAATATATATGAAGTATGTAAAATATTCGCCTTATATATAAATAGTTTCAACAACAGAAATTCTATCTTTCTTATAGGAACAACATAAATAAAATATCCATGTATGGAAATGCTCATGTGTTGAGAAGTGTGTGTAGTGGAAAAGTTCATGTGTTGAATAAAAAGATCGAACAATAAAAATTACATTTTTATTGAAACTATGAAGTGTTGAAAACATCTATTTGTCGAATAAATATTTTAAATGGTAAGAATATCATTTTTATCATCTATGTGATATGCTAAAGATATGCGGAGGTTGAAATAAATAATTGTGAAGAAATATTATTTTCAACATGCATAGGAACTAAAGAAAATAGTCATGTGTTGAAAAGTGTTTTAGTTCGCCAAAATTATCATCTTTGAAATGTGAAGTGTTAAAAATAGCCACTTGTTCAAATAAAATATGCATGAGTGGAAATATACACTAACTAGCTAATGATATGTTTTTAGCCTATGCATGCAACATTAGAATGAATGGTGCTTTTAAACCAAAGTAAATCCAATATGAAGTTGAATGGAAAATGATAAGTGATAAAAATTGTATATATGTGCGTGCATATTAATTGAACAGGTTATAGCAAAGGGGCTAGAGAAGAGGAATAAAATTTTGTGCCCGACAAATAGGTACACATTTACTGTATTGATTAGGTGATGATTTTATGAGCCTGTTGGCTAGCCGCTTGGCTTTTTCTTTTTGATATGAGATGCCCGTGTGGCTATTTGGGAATTTTCCCAGCCCCTCCTGTACAAAGGAGGTTATGGCGAAATTTTCCAAAATTTAAAGGCGTTAGTGAAATATTTGAAGTGAAAGCGATATTGAAATTGTTGAATGAACTATATTTATATAAATATATAAATATAAATAAAATTAAAAAGAAACGTTGCCGTGCAGTTCGTGTTTTGAAACTATGATTTCAAACGACTAGTGCGGGAAATCCGACCATTGGATTTTCCCAAAACCGCAACCGTTGGGTTCGCTTTGGAAATATCTTTCCAACGGCACCAACTTTGTAAAAATCCAACGGTTGGATTGTCTGGAATGTTTAATTCAAATCTGAAGAAAAACAGCGCCAGAAACGATTATATATATATATATATGTAAATATAATTATATTTGATCGAATAATGACGCTGCAGTTCGTATTTTGAAATCGAAACTTCAAATGATGATACCGGGAGATCCGACCGTCGGATTTTCCCGAAACTGGAACTGTTGGATTCGTTTTGAAAAGACCTTTCTAATGATGTAAATTTTGTGAAGATCCAACAGTTAGATTTTCAGATATGTGTAAATAAAATCTGAAGAAAAACAGCGCCACGGCCACGTTATGGCCCGAAGCGTCGTTTTGACTAAATTGGCTATTTTAAAATAAATAAAAATAGCGATAAATTGTTATAAAATATCATAAACGGTATGGAATGGAAATAAACTGAATTTGCTCGATTTATGTGGTTTTTGATGGTTGAATGTGTTTGGTGTGAAAAGTACATTAAAGAACAAATTGGTGTTGTCGATTGATTTAACCATTGAAATAAGTTGATTTGAAATTCTAAATATCCGTGAATTATTTGAAAAGGCCGAGTTAATTCTCATTTCAAATAATTGACCGACGATTGAAAGTTGAAGATGAAGACGGTGGTCGAAGACCGGAGATCTTCACCTCGTTTGGATGGTAACTGTTAGACCAAAAAGTGGTTCTAACACCCAAATTGACTGAAATCGAGATAAAATAAGATCAAAAGTAAAATGGAGACACAGAATTTATAGTGGTTCGGCGTTGAAATGCCTACGTCCACTTTGTAATCACTATTCTTGATGATATAGATGCAATTACAATGATATATTCACTCAATTTCACTCACAACTCATGTACATTCACTCAGTTGTCTCGAAACAAATATTGAATGATGATTTGGATTATCTGGGAATGCTGGAATTCGGTTTTTGAAAGTGCTTGAACTCTCAAAGTGCCAAGAAGAAGATCCCTTTAATTGTCTCTAGGCGAGGTATTTATAGGTGAAAATTTGCTCAAAATCCGATCCGGGTCGGAGCCACGTGTATTCCATCCCATCATCCTCGGGTTCGGATGGACTCCAGCGCTGACAACGCATTAGAGTAGAGATTATCGTGGGTAGGAACTGGTCATAACCGCTCCGAATATTCAGGCGATCGTGGGGGGAAGTGACGTGGAATGTGGGTTCGGTTCGGAGGAGCGTGCAGAGGGGGTTCGGATCGGGGCATCCGATCCGACCCAACTTGAGCTGAAATTGAGTCCTTATCCATTTTACTCCGCTCCATTTTGTTCTGGCAATGGCTCTCCGATCCGAATAGTAGCAGCTCTCCGATCCGATTAGCAGCAGCTCTCCAATCCGATCCGCCATGATGCTTTCTAAGTTCTTCAACGCTTTACATCTCGACTTTGTGTTGCCTAGTTCACAAAGTGGGCTAACATTTTTCCCCCTCAAAGGATGCTTCTGTTGGAGACGGAGCATGCTTTGATTATCGTTGCACAGCGCCTTCTAGGTAATCTTTCCTTTGATTTTCCTTGTGCTTTCATCCTCTTCTTCGAATTTTAGTTTAATTCACATGCCATGCTGAGATACGACATTCTGTTCGGTTCGGATTCCGACCCGAACGCATCCTCTTCTTCTTCTATTTCGCATTGGACTAGTGGGCCAAGCTGTGCTACTGGGCTTTCGAGCCGGTCCGAACGGGGATACGAATAGTCACTGACCATGTATTTATATAAACGTAGCCTTCAGCTTCCTCTCACTTTCTTTTTCTTTCACCATTTTATAGGTTCTGTTCCGAAACCCTAGGTCTCAAAAGAGGAAAACTTTTACAATTCTCGTGCGAATCTCCAAGTTAACCACCTTGGTAGGTTTAAATCCTTGATCAATTTCATGATAATTGGTTTTAATTGAAATTTATGGTCAATTCGACCGATTTGGATGTGGTTTCCACGCTACAGCATCCTCTTCCTTCGTTATCGTCATTGGTGGCTCCGTTGCTACTTTGAGGTGTTGGAAGAGGGAGTCGTAGTTTGTTCGATCATGACTGGAGTTTCAGAGATGAGATTGGGTTTAAGATTAAAGAAGAGGAAGAAGAAGAAGATCACAGGGAGTTGGTTCGGGCGATGGAGTATGGAGAATGGAGGAAAAGAAAAGGAAGAGAAATCCAGAAGGTCGGATCGGGTTGGGGCAAGCAGTTGAAGGGGGGAATGGAGCTCACCTAACTGGATCGGGTCGGACTATAGGATAAAGGAGGAGAGAGGCATGACTGCCTGATCCGACCCGAACTGTTTGGGGAATCTACTTCCGAACCGATCCGATTTTGATTCCTGGGCTTCAATGTTTGTCCGAGCCCAAGGCAGGGCTACGCCCCCGATCCGATCCCAATGACTGCGCCCGAACCAAACCGAAGAGCAGTCCAACTTTAATGCATAAAAACTCGTTTAACTGGCCCAATCAACTCTTGGCATAATCTTCAACTTAATGGACAGTTAGGATAGTGCCCTGCGAACATAAATGGACATCAAGAACTGCCTTGATCCTCATTACTTTTCCAAGATTTTGCGTTGCACTTTCAAACATTAACTTTACACTTTCCGCATACACTGTTTACACTTTAGTTTGTACACATGCACGGGGAGTTACGGGCTAATTTACTCTAACTTGTGCTATTGCTTCTTCAATAGTTTTGTGACCATGACATCCAGACGCTCCTCTAGACTAGCCGAGAAGAAGGAGGCCCCGGAGACATCCAACAAAATTACTCTTGAGGACATATCTTCTTCCTCGGATCCAGAATGGAATGACGAGGGCTCAGACTATGAGGCTGGAACTCGCGAAAGCGACAATGTGTCTTCGGAGGATGGAGTTTCCCTAGGTTGTGAAGAGGAAGAAGGGATTGGCGATGATCGAGCTCCTGATGAATTTGAGTCTGTCGTCATATTGGAATCACCCCAAGATTCCGTTGAATCGACGATCGACAACGATCGACTTATCCGAATACGACTAAACTACGGGATACCCACAGGGGATACCTTGTTGCCATCCAAATCTGACCGTCCCCACAACCCTCCAGAGGGGTATATGGCAATTACTCGGTTGATGTGCATGGTTGGGGCTATCCCTCCATTTTCTCCTTTCGTCGTCGATTTTCTAAGACAAATGCGGATTGCCCCCATGCAGCTGCATCCCAATTCTTATGCTTACTTGTACACCTTATATGTAGTGTACTGTGAGATCTTAGGCATAGAGCTCACTTTTGACGACGTTCATTTCTTCTATAACTTCAAGCATCAGACTCGAGAGACTCCTTCTTTCCGTTACTTTGAGTCTGTCCCAAAGAGGAAGATAATTCCAACACCATTCAGTAGTAAAGCTGGGGACTCCAGGCTGGAATGGTTTTATGTAAAGCAACAACCAGGGTGTGCTAGGAGGTGGACGAAATCAAGTAAAGCACTGGTTTTCTAAATCCCAACTCTGTACATACAAACCACCGCATTAATTCGCTTTTCTTTTTGTTTGCAGCTGATAACCCAAAACAAATATCAGACCAAGTATTCTTTGATCGGATGCACCAGCTCCTTAATGGTGATCAGAAGTTTTTAACTATTGATGAAGTTCTTAAGGACGAATATCTTCATCTTCATGGGTTGCTATCCATTACCCGTAGCATTGGTCATGGGACGGCTCCATATGTATATATCCCCCAGTGGACGTAATCCCTGAAACAGGCGAAGGTTCGAGAGCTCCTACAGTGCCTCTTTAGGCTTCACCCTCTCCTTCTTCTACCCAAGATGATGAATTGCCTAACATGGCCGAAAAGCATCGCGAAGGGTATACAGTTCCCGAGGATGCCATTTCTCCGGAAAGGTCAACGTCTTCCAAAGAGTCACCGATCGATGCTTCTGAGGGAGATGTCCCTAGCACTGATGACCCACTATTTCAGGGTTTGGGGGATCTCCCCTTACCTGAAACTATTTACACTTCAGAGGATTTTAGGAAGAATCCTTTATTTTTCACTTCTTCCGAAGAGACCACTCCTGCTAAGGCCAAAGAGCCCGCTCGTACTAGTCTAGCTTCGGACTCGGGTTGGTCGGGGGGAAAACACCACTTAGGACACACTTTACACAATAACATCACAACTCACTGCATCTTTCTCTTTGTGAAAATATTGATTCTGAATTTCATTTGTCTTGTTGTGCAGGCACAAGTCCCGATCTTACTATGATATCAGGAAACTCCGCCGCAGCATGTCTAATCCGCCCTATGATACTGAGTATGATCGCCGCGACGATCGCAGTAGGGAGGAGAGAAGGCCTTATGAACCTTATCGCTCGCGAACCTCGCGTTCTCGCTCTCCTGTCCGGACAAACCCAGAGTGATATAAAGGTTACCAAGGTCGTCGGGAAGAGGACAGGCCGCAATCAAAAGACTCAACCTCTTCTCAAGAAAAGCGCAGTAGGGAGAGGAGTCCGCCAAAAGATACCGAATCACGGAGCAAGCGTAAGGTCCCTGCTAAACGGCCTAGAACGGATAAAGAGGCTATTGAGTCCTCCACGCACAGGGATACTGAGCTGACAATCCCCGCCCCTCCACCGCTAGATGTTGAAACTGCAGTTAAGCGGGCATATCTGGAGGAGCAATTTCCTGATCATTACTTCGAAAACTTGACTTTTTACCTGCTTTTGAGCCTATTTCTTCAAGCTGGGCAGATGAGGCCAAAGCAAAGATAGATGCGATCGAGAAACAGTATTCAGAAATGTTCAAGTATTCGCGCAGCCTTTCCAGAATCATCCGCACTTTAATCACGAATGCTGACTCAATGCAAAAAACCGCAGAAGATGATGCAAAGGCCTTAAAAAATCTAGGAAAAGACTTGGAGGATACTCAGGCCCAGCTTGCTGTTGCTCAGCGGGATGCTAATAGCTTCAAACAACAATTTGAAGATCTGCAAAAATGCTACCATGATTTGCTTGAGTCCCATACCCAAGAGTGTTCTGAATTAAAAAAGCAAGCCGAAGATGCTAAGTCAGATGCTGCCAAAACGCGACTTGCTTACGCTGACCTTGAGCAGAAGAATGCCGAGTTATCAAGGAGGAATGCTGAATTGGAAAAGAAAAACGTTGACTTAGCTTCTAAGTTAGCGGAGGCGGAGAACAGGGCTGCCCTAGCGGAGGGAAACGTCGAATGTGCTATCAAATCCGCTGAGGAGGCCCGCAAACAACTGTCAGAGGCTGAGGGAGAGATTCAGGGTTTCGGCGAATTAATGATTGAATTCTTGGCGCATATCATCCGCCGCCGGAACATTTCTTGGATTGAAGATTATCCATCTACTCTAGTCCAAGTATGGAGTCAGATCGTTGAGTGGGAGAAAGAGGAGCTCAAGGTTGATTCCATTGATGAGGACAAGCTGATGGAGAAATATTTACGAGATGATGAGCCAGAACGCCTAGCCGAAGGGCGCCGCCTCATTGCTGCTGTTATGGACGAAGAGAGGCGGAGGGCTAAACAAAAGAACATTCCCGAGGCTGGTTCTTCCTCTACTGCCTCCGCAACTTCTGAAGTAGAGGGATATAATCCTGAAAACCCGGAGATCCCTCGGACAACTCTTTTATCCCCTATACCCGAAACGGCATCGGAGACAGCAGTTACTCCAGCCGAGAAGTCTACGGAAGGTATCTCTACATTTTCACCTCAATTCGTCAAAGCTATCTCTACCTTCCGTCACATGATTGAGCAATCGATGAAGATCCCATTATTTTCTCCTGAGTTGATAACTGTTACTTCTCACCCTGTAGGTATTGAATCGTCCGAAAAGACAGATGTGTCCCAGGGAACCGCATCTGGAGCAGAGCATACGGAGAAGGCTAAAGAGGGAAAAGACAAGGCTGCCCCCATAGATTCGGGGGTAGGAATTGAACCGTCCAAGGCTGACACTCCTCATGACGACGAAATGATAGACGCCTTAAAGGATGATGGCGGCAACGGGGGACATGAGGAAGACCCTGAGGTGTCTATAGTCGGGGAGTCGAAAAGCGCCGATGATGTTACCTTAGCTGCACTGAAAGCTGATCAAGGTAAACGCATGCAGCTTAAAGCTGAAGACTTAGACCCTGAAAGCCTTAAGCCCCTCGCAGTTGTGGATGCGGGATCAAGGTTAGTTGTTAAGCTTTCAACTAGATCTATTACAGAGGAACTTGCTAAAAAGTCTTCACTTGATTCCAGCTCTCCGTCCTCCGGGAAGAAGTCAACTGATTCCAGCACTTCAGCTTCAGGAAAGAAAAAGTCAAAGCGCATCTTGACGGAGGCCGAAAAAGAGGCGAGGGATGTGGAGAAGGCTGCTAAGAAGTCCAAGCCTCCTTCGAAGTCTAAACAATGGGATGTCTTGCGTTAATTTAGCCTTTGATTGACCCAAAATTGTTGCTGCAAGGGTGGCCCATACACCTTCTTTTCGTCTGTTTCCCTGTACAAATTCATTCATTTGTAAATAAAAAATAATTTGCTTTCTGCAATGTCTGTTAGTCATTAGTTTTGCACTTATGTAAGAATGCATGTCCTATTATAGTTGTGTAATGAAGTTATGGTGGGGGGAAATATGTGTATACATATATGCCCCCAGTCAATCTCGAAAAACTATTCAAGATTTAGTCAAGTAGTCTGAATGTCCCCGACTTTCCGACGGGATTGCATTCTCTGTGTCGTCAATGCCTGTCGTTTTTTCTGGCATTTTTTATACTCTCCTGTCTTATACTCAGGTTAGAGTTCTTACTGAGGCGGTCTCTTGTCTGTGTGCACCTTCACGCCTTAGAGGACGTCGTCTTCCCGTCCTTTATACTCTCTCTCAATTCTCGAGAGTTAGAGTTAAGATTGTCGTCTTCCCATTCTTTTATGTCTTATCGCACAAACAGTCGTTGTGCTTTTTCCTGCGTATAAACTGTTTTCAACCTTTCAGGTTTTAAATCATCTTATATTCCTTAATCGCAACAGAATAGTAGGTGAAGGCATATATAATGCAGGAAAGTAAGTGACACACGATATTTTTATAGTGGTTCAGCTAAGTCGTAGCCTACGTCCACTTTATAGTTCTTTGTTCATATCATCAGACTTTCCTAAGGCAAGTCGTGCCTTTTTACAGAGTTCATAAGAAAAACAGCAAAGAGTACAACATTTCTAATTCAAATATCGCATCAAGTGTTGGGCATTCCATGCCCTAGGTACCTCTTCGCCATCTACGGTCGTTAACTAGAAGGTTCCTGTTTCAAGTTTCCGTTGGATGACAAAGGGTCCTTCCCACTTTGGACCGAAGTGAGGAAGGGATGGAAAGACTCTCTTAAGCACCAAATCTCCTGGTTCAAAAGTCCTAAGACGAACTTTTTTGTCATAATAGCGTGCCATCTGACGTCGATGTCTTGACGCACGCAAATCTGCTTCGTCCCTTTTTTCTTTGATTTCATCAAGAGACTCAAGTAAGAGTGCCCGATTCGTCATCGGGTCATAATACGTCACCCTGTGGGAGGGAACCTCAAGCTCTACTGGAATTACTGCTTCTGAACCAAATGAGAGAGGGAAAGGGGTATGACCGGTAGCCGTCTTAAACGTTGTCCGATATGCCCACAAAGCTAAGGGCAATTCGTCAACCCATTTTGCCTTTGCGCGTTCTAACCGTTTCTTGAGGATGGATTTTATGACTTTGTTTATTGCTTCTACTTGCCCATTCAACTGCGGATAAGCGACCACAGTGTACCGTTTGTCGATCTTATATTTCTGGCAGAAATTTCTGAATTCGGCACCATCGAACTGGGTTCTGTTATCAGTTATGATGGTCCTTGGGATCCCGAAACGGCATATAATATTTATAACCATGAAGCTTATCACCTTTCTCGCCGTGATTTTGGTTAGGGGCTCAGCTTCTACCCACTTCGTAAAATAGTCCACAAAGACTATTGCATATTTCGCTCCTCCTTTAGCAATTGGCAGAACTCCGATGATATCAATTCCCCACATGGCAAAAGGCCAAGGACTTACCATCGATTTGAGTTGGGTCGACGGTGCTCTGGAGATTCTGGCGAATCTCTGACACTTGTCGCAGCGTCGTGAATAATCAGCTGCATCTTTATTAATTGTGGGCCAGAAATATCCACACCGCAATATCTTTTTCGCTAAAGTCTGACCTCCTGTATGATCTCCACACTCACCTTCGTGTACTTCTCTTAGTACACATTTGATGTCGTTGTGTGCTATACATCGTAAAGGGGCATAGAAAATCCTTGTCTATAAAGAGTATCATCTTGAAGGATGTATCTGGTGGCCTTGCAAACTATAGCCTGTCTCTCACTTTTCTTTGATGGGAGTATCCTGTTCTTAAGGAAATTCTTAATTGGGGTCATCCACGATTCCTTTTCCGGTTCTGCTTCGAGAGCGAATTCAACTTCCATCGACTCAAAACTTGGCGATTCCAGTGTTTCAATTGGAATTATTTCGGTTTCTTCCGGGTTATCGGAACTAGCTAGCTTTGCTAGCCTATCTGCCTTCTGGTTTTCGGCTCTTGGGATATGCGTTATGTTGTACCGCTCCAGGTTGCTCAACAACTTTTCCACTTTCCCGAGATAGGCGATAAGTCGAGGTCCCTGAGCCACAAACTCCTTTCGCACTTGGCAAACAATGATTTTGGAGTCGCAGAATATGTCCAATGTTTTTACTCCGAGGTCTTTAGCAAGCTTCAGCCCGGCAATCAGGGCTTCATATTCAGAGTCATTATTAGTCGCTGAAAATTCTAATTGTAGAGCGTAATATAACGACCGTCCTTCAGGAGTGACTAAGACGATTCCAGCTCCGGACCTTCGGTCGTTCTTGGCTCCGTCTGTGTACAGCTTCCATGGATCTAATTTTAACTCATCTTCTACTTTGACCACTCTATCATCGATCACTTCCTCCTCTGGGATTGTGAATTCTGCTATAAAGTCAGCCAGAGCTTGCCCCCTGATCGACCTCCGTGGCTGAAAATTTAAATCAAACTGACTTAATTCAATATTCCATTTGATCAACCGCCCCGATGCTTCGGGTCTCTGCAACACCTGCCTCAGAGGCTGGTCAGTGTATATGGTTATTGGGTGAGCTTGGAAACAGTGACGAAGTTTTCGGGAGGCAATTAGGAGGCTGTAAGCGAGCTTCTCAATCCTTGGGTAGTTGCGTTATGCAGCTGCCAATTTCTTACTTACATAATACACCGGCCTTTGCACTTTGTCTTCTTCTTGGACCAAGGCTGTGCTAACAGCGTGAGCTGAGACCGCTAAGTAAACAAACAACTCTTCATGATCCACTGGCTTTGATAAAATCGGTGGTTTTTCTAGTAATTCCAATAAATTTCAAAAGGCCTCAACACAGTCCGGAGTCCACTCGAATTTCTTCTTTCCCCATTTAATCAAATCAAAAAATGGGACGCATTTGTCCGTTGCTTTGGAGATAAACCTACTCAATGCGGCTACTTTCCCCACAAGACTTTGGACATCTTTAATTCTCCTCGGTTCTTCAATGTTTCTTATTGCTGCTATTTGGCTGGGATTGATTTCAATCCCTCGAGAGCTCACAATGAAGCCTAGAAACTTTCCCGATGCCACTCCAAATGAACACTTCAAAGGATTCAACTTCATCCGATACCTTCGTAGGATGCCAAACATTTCTGCCAAGTCTTGTGTATGGCTGGAGGAATGTTTTGATTTGACAAGCATGTCATCCACATAAACTTCCATAGTCTTCCTTATTTGGTTATAAAACATCCTGTTCACTAGGCGTTGATAAGTGGCTCCAGCATTTTTCAATCCGAACGGCATAACCACATAACAATACAATCCCAAATTTGTAATAAAGCTCGTATGTTCTTAATCTGGCACGTGCATAGGAATCTGGTTGTACTCGAAATATGCGTCCATGAAAGAAAGAAGTTCGTGTCCCGCTGTCGAGTCTACAAGCTGGTCAATTCTGGGGAGTGGGAAGCTATCTTTCGGGCAAGCTTTGTTCAAGTCTGAAAAATCAATGCAGGTCCACCACTTTCCGTTTGGCTTCTTTACTAGGACGAGATTCGATATCCAGTCGGGATATGTCGAATCTCTAATAAATTCGTTCCGTTTCAACTTCTCCACTTCTTCTTTCAGAGCTGTCGACCTCTCTGGGCCCAGCACACGTCTCTTTTGTTTCACAGGCGGGTGTTTTGGGTTTATATTTAGTGAATGGCTTATGACGGATGGCGATATCCCACACATGTCGGCGTGGGTCCAGGCAAATACGTCCAGGTTTGCCTTCAGGAAGTCAGTTAATTCTTTGGCTCGATGTGGATCCAGTTGGGACCCAATCTTCAAAACTCTTGTTGGATCAGCTTCGTCAATGGGTATGTCCACTGTCGCTTCGTTAGGAGTCGCATTTCTAGCCTCTGATTCCTCATCTTTTCTGGGATCCAAGTCTTCGGGCGTTCCTTTGGGCGACTCCTTCGGGGCTGATCCCTCTAATTGCTACGCCGAACCCTCCTTTGGAGGAGGCGAGGCACCTTTACTCTCGATGTTAAGTCCCTTCATCAACATCTTTAACTCGGCAACATAACAAGCCCGTCCGGAGACTTGATCTCCTCTCACTACTCCTATTCCGGCTTCAGTTGGGAATTTAAGCAATAAACACCAAGGGGCGATGCAAGCCCTGAACTATGCAAGGGATGGCCTTCCCAAAAATGCGTTGTAGGGCGAATCTATGTCCAACGCTACGAACTGAAGCATTCGTACTCTCCGGCGTTCCCCTTGCCCCAATGTTACGGGCAATTCTATATACCCCATCGGAGCTGTCGATACTCCGTTGAAGCCTCGAATCCAACCTTCGCATGACTTCAAATGTTTAGACTCAAGCTTCATCTGATCGAATTATTTTTTAAATAAAATATTAACAGAGCTTCCGTTGTCTACTAGCACCTTATGAACCAATGTCGGTCCAATGGTGGTGGTAATGACCAACGGATCGTCGGTGGGTGACTGGATTCTGGTATTGTCTCTTCTGCGGAATACCACATCATCTAACATTGTCCTCTATTGTTTCATAGGGGCGATATCTTCCAAATCATCACATTCATCCATATCTACGTGCTTAGCTGCATTTACGTATTGATCCATCGCTCTAAAACTGTGGATCGCTGGGTGGGGTCCACCCACTATGGTGTTGATAACAATTCCCTTGCCTTTCTGCTGCGCTGTAGGCTTGGGAGCAGATTGATTCTGGTTTGGAGCCTGTTCTCCTTGCCCCCTGTCTCTTGGCGCAGCCTTATATTCATCCAATTTTCCTTCGCGCAGCAGCTTCTCAATCAAATCTCTCAAATGTCGACATTCATTTGTTGAATGGCCATGAGTTCCATGAAACAGACAAAACTTTCCAGTTGCGATTTCTTTCTCCGTTGAGTCTCGAGGCGGCGGTCTTTTATATTGCAAAACATTGTATGTATCCAAGTAAATGTTCTCCAGAGTGTCGTTCAGCGGTGTATAATTCTCATAAGTCTGGAACCGGGGTCTTTTGTCAAGATTACCTCCTCTATTCCTATTTCTTCTGTTACCACTTGCGTTACGGTTGTTGTTGTTGCCCCCGTTTCCATTATTGTCGTTTCCACTCTTGTTTCCCACATTCACCTCAACTTTTCCTGAACTTTCTCCAGATTGCTTCACAGCGACGTTACTCTGAACAGTTTCTTTTGAAGCCGCTCCAGACTTTCTCTTTCGGTTCGCCCTTGCCCCCTCCCGTCTTAAGTGAATATCGACCTTTTCATAGAATAACTCTCTCATGGGAGGTGGCTTTCCATAAAGATAATCTCCAAACTCGGAGTCAGGATCGACTCCTTCCACCAAATCCATCAAGATGGTGGGCTCGTGCGGTTCACTGACTTCTGTCACAGCTAAGTTGAAACGGTCGAGATATGACTTCAAAGACTCACCAGGCGCTTGCTTAATTCTTGATAATTCAATAACATTTTTATACTTTCTAATATGGAGTCGGAAATGATTCATAAAACGTTCGCTTAATTCCCTAAAATTCGATATCGACCGAGGAGGGAGTCGGGTAAACCATAACAGCGCCACATCTTCTAAATAGACCGGGAAGGCTTTACACTTCACTGCATCAGGGGTAGCAGCAGCAGCATTCATGAGCCATGCATATCACATCAAATGCTGTCCCGGATCGGTTCTCCCATTGTACTTGTCCATCTGCGGCAGGTTAAAACGTCGGGGAAACTGAAAGTTGAGGATGTCGTCAGTGAAGGGAGTATGGCTTCGTTCAATGCCATAATCTTCATTGGTGTAGTTCCGGCTTTTAGACATGATCTGACGTACCATAGCCCATACATCAGCTTTGGTTAGGGGCCGTTCAGGCTCCCTTGCTCTGGTATCCGGGTTCCCTCTGGGCTCTTGATCAGGAGATGCCCTCCTTCTGATGTTTGGGTTTCCTCTGGGCTCCTGATCAGGGGATGCCCTCCTTCTTCGAGCCGCTTCTGCTCTGCTTCGTTCCGTACGCTCCCGGTCGATCTCGGGAGGAAGGGGCTGGAGCATTTGTCCCTGAGTGGGATTGGTAAGGTTAGGGTCTCTAGGTAATACATGGGACCCCTGCATCGGTAACAACATAGGCTCTCTCAAGCTTGGATCATTGGGTCCTAGTACTCGTGCAGCGTCCTCGCGGGACCCCAAAGATCCAAACGTCAGCTGCTCCAAATTCTGAGGTCGTTCGAGCGGCCTCCTTTCACGGGGCCGTTCTTCCTCGGAAGAAGAAGACTGATCCATTGGTGTGTGACGAACCGGGGATGGGGTTCTCTGTCTACGGAGTTCGCTAATTTCCCTTCTCATGATTCTCTTGTTTTCCTGCATCATGAGATTGGTGCGCTCGTGGATCTTCATAGCCTCCCTGGTACTTTCAAGCATGTCAAGTAGGCGCGAAAAATCTCCTTGAGTGATAGGCACAGACGGATTGACCTGATCATTGATCCTGGTGGCTGGAGTCGGAGCATTTGGAGGGGCTCGAGCAGAGGTTCCAACATCACCAAGCGTCGGATCGGATCGGAGCTGGGTGTTCAGGTCGGCTCGGAGCTGGGAAGCTTGTTCGGGTCGGAGCTGGGAAGCTTGTTCGGGTCGGTACAATGCGATTTTCTCGGGTCGGTTCAGGTTGGGGGAGTGCACTGCTTCAGATTCTCCTACCCGGATCGGATTGGAGCTTTCTCCTTGAGTGCGGTTCGGATTTCCTGTATCTGTCTGATCCACTCCCGAGCTCTGCCCACGAGACCTTGTCACAACTGCGTTTTGCTGATCTTCACCAACTCCATTTCCTCGACTGGTTTGAACTTCCTTGCCTTTTCCTTTGGCCATAGTTCTTCAACAATCAACCAACAAGTATTCAAGAGCGTCGAAATTTGAGGATTAACTTCTTTGAACTCAACGGTCCAAAAAGTAGAACGATAATCCGGAAAAACAGAGAATTCAACTCTTCTCAGTGAAAGCACCAAAATGTTAGACCAAAAAGTGGTTCTAACACCCAAATTGACTGAAATCAAGATAAAATAAGATCAAAAGTAAAACGGAGACACAGAATTTATAGTGGTTCGGCGTTGAAATGCCTCCACTTTGTAATCACTACTCTTGATGATATAGATGCAATTACAATGATATATTCACTCAATTTCACTCACAACTCATGTACATTCACTTAATTGTCTCGAAACAAATTTTGAATGATGATTTGGATTATCTGGGAATGCTGGAATTCGGTTTTTGAAAGTGCTTGAACTCTCAAAGTGCCAAGAAGAAGATCCCTTTAATTGTCTCTAGGCGAGGTATTTATAGGTGAAAATTTGCTCAAAATTCGATCCGGGTCGGAGCCACGTGTCTTCCATCCCATCGTCCTCGGGTTCGGATGGACTCCAGCGTTGACAACGCATCAAAGTAGAGATTATCGTGGGTAAGAACTGGTCATAACCGCTCTGAATATTCAGGCGATCGTTGGGGGAAGTGACGTGGAATATGGGTTCGGTTCGGAGGAGCGTTCAGAGGGGGTTCGGATCGGGGCATCCGATCCGACCCGACTTGAGCTGAAATTGAGTCCTTATCCATTTTACTCCGCTCCGTTTTGTTCTGGCAATGGCTCTCCGATCCGAATAGTAGCAGCTCTTCGATCCGATTAGCAGCAGCTCTCCGATCCGATCCGCCATGATGCTTTCTAAGTTCTTCAGCGCTTTACATCTCGACTTTGTGTTGCCTAGTTCACAAAGTGGGCTAACAGTAACCGAGGTCCTGATTGGGAGGCATCCCGAAATATGGATAATGAGTGGTGATCGTCCCGACATACATGGTGATCGATGGGTTTGCGAGGTATTTAGGGCCTCCGGTTTCGTTCAATCACAGAACGGACTTGTAAATGGACTGTGTGTCTGACATTGGATTTTATTCTGTGTTGATTGATCTCTATTAAATATACATCTGTTTGGCGGCGGGGAATTTATTCTTTTGCTTAACGCCCTTCTTTGAGACGCACGAGCTCAGAGGTTGTGTATTGATGGACATCAGTCGCATGGCATGAATTGCTAGTGTGGCATGCCTAAGTGGCAAATGATCAGGGCTTCTGTTGAAAAGCAAAGTCTTGTGGTGATGATCAAAGCACCGCCTGTGTGGCGTAGCTTTGTGTATAATGTGAATTCGTGAGCCTCACACCCCGGTATGAACCAGAAACAGGAGAAGGACCTCAGGGAGGGCATGCATTTCTTTCTAGCTAGGGTGGTATCAGTGACCTACCAGCCCTGACATTTATATACTTTTCACCTGTGTGGTTGTTGCTGTTGCGAGGCGCCTCGGATATATCGGTCGATCCGGGACCGATGGAGCCATTCGTTGGCTCGTTTACGCCCCATAGGGCGGAGAAACGGAGTGTTCAGGCATAATAATCCACATCGGTGGACCGGCTCTGACGATCCAAGGGCCCACCTGAGTCTGGGCCATGAGACATGGGCTAGATTGTCTCGAATTCGGTAAGAACTATCTTTTGCCTTGGTTCATGATGGAAATCCAATTTCCAAATACGTGACTGTGCGGTTTTGATTATATACCTATATATGGCGACATAGTGGTATGGGGCATTAATGCCGTCTATGATTGATAGTTATGATTGAAATTGTTTTTGAAACAAATAAACACTAGTAATAATATCAAATGCTTTTGTTTTATTGGTATCAATCATGTTTGGCCATTATAAGGTAAAAACTCTATCCTCCGGTTTGCGTTGCATTGTGTGATGGGAACTGAGTCTTATAATGGCTTCATTTCTATAAAAAGCATTGCATTGTTTAAAAGAAAGATTTGTTTTAAAGCACTGGCAATCCAATGGAGTAAACCCGTTCCACGAAAGTGGCGTGGTCCTGTGATTAGCCATATTTTGAATGTGTTGAGTAGATTTCTCATACCAGTCCCATGACTGACTCGTAGTTTGTTTCACTTTCAAACTCGGGTGCCCCCTTTTTCTACACGGGCAGCCTTGTATTCAGGTTTAGCTGGTTCTTTCTGGATAGCTGGAGCTGAAGATGGATTCTATCATTTATCTCTTTTTATGCTGTTCAGCTCCTATTGTACATTATGTTTGTTTTCCGCTGTAGACATATATGTATAGTTGAACTGTAATTGTATTAAGCAAGATCCTGAATACTGTGTAACTCTGATGATTACTTTTATCCAGTATATTCTATTGTTCATTATCTAGTGTATTTATTTAATTCTGTTCTGCTATTATCTGTTTCTATGTTATATTCCAAAGATAACCCTTGTCTTCGTCTATACGAGAAATGGGGTCGTCTCAACGTGGTATCAGAGCTTTGGTTAAGCTTAGTTCTGGAATATAACATAATAATGAACTCGTCAGAAATAGAACCAGTAGTGTTCTAGGATGGGTAACTCTATACAGATAGGATCAATAATATCCTAGTATGAGTAGCAGGATGAAATAACACCTAAATAGACACATTTACATTCAAGTATTTGTCTCTATATTTTGAAATATCTTTTCTGTTGACCTGACACTTGATCTGCTATTTGCAGAAGAACTAGAAAATGAGTGTCAGAAACAGAAGGAAAGCAGAACCGGATATTGAGGCCCTATTAATCAAATATCGAAATATGGGTGGAATACCGTTCTCTGGCGAAGAATCCATTATGAAGACACAGGCTTGGATTCGTTCGGCTGAGAAAATCTTCGAAGCATTAAAGCTGGGGGATGACCAGAAAAGATTACTGGCATCCTGGGCACTAAAAGATGAAGCTTTGTTCTGGTGGGATTCAGTTATTAAAGATAATCCCGAAGGTGATATCACCTGTGGCAGATTCAAAGTGATTTTCCTGGAAAAATTTACTCCTCCCGAAGCGACTGAGCGATTATGCGATGAATTTTCTTATCTGGTACAAGGAGATATGACAATCCCAGAATATCATAAGAAATTCAACGAACTTTCTCACTTTGCTCCTCATCTAATTCAAAACCCGAAGAGGAAGAATTTGAGATTTATCAATGGGCTTCGAAGGAAATACCAGAATAAAATAATGGAGCATGTGAAGCTTCCTTTTTCAGAAATGATTTATATGGCTTATCAGTACGAAGATCTCGACAAGAAAGGCATGTTGCGCGACGATGAGGAAGTCAGCTCTAGTAATAAAATTGAATCTGAAACTGATCGTCCCGAGGCCAGTACAACGTCTGAGGTCAGTAAGAAGCCCAGTGCTAAGAGAATATGGGCTAAATCCGAGAAGGAACCAGTAACGACTGTCATATGCAATAACTGCCATAAGCAGGGGCATTTGCAAGGAAAATGCAAATCTTTAAAGAAGCAAAAGAAGGAAGTATCTAAATCTAATAAAAGGGTTCATGAGGGCAGAGGATGCCATAAGTGCCACCAGGCCGGTCATATTGCGAAGAATTGCTGGCTGTTAAAAAAGACCAATGTGGTTCAAATAAATGAAATAGCAGAAGCTTCTGAGCCATCGGTTGTTCCAGAAAGGCCAGATGTATTAGAAGGCACGCTCACTGTCAAAGATATTCCAGTTAAATTACTGTTTGACACCGGCGCGTCGCGAAGCTTTGTTGCGAAGAATGCAGCTAAGAAGCTGGATTTGAATTTGAAGAAGCTCAAGGAACCAATTACTGTCCAGAACCCGGTTGGGGGTTCCATTGACGTCACTTGGGTTTGTGGAGTGCCGGTTTCCTTTTCTCGTTATCGATTCCCTACCATCGCGGCCGTCATGAATTTTACAGAGTTTGATCTTATCTTGGGGTTAGACTGGTTGACCAAATATGAAGCTGAGGTTAAATGCGCCGACAGAGTTGTTAAGGCGAGGATTAAATCAGGTGATTATATAACCATCCCCTGTGAAGGTCAGAATGCTGATAGAAAGGACTTCTGGGCAGCTTTGAATGTTTCTCCAGCCCAAACAGAAAATATCCCTGAAATCACAGAGAATATTCCTGATCTCATCAAAGACATTCCTATCGTCAAGAACTATGCGGATGTGTTTGAAGAAGTTGTTCGCTTACCCCCGCAGAGAGAAATAGATTTCAAGATTGCTTTGATTCCGAATGCGAGGCCGGTGGTTCACGCTATTCGAAGAATGTCCTTGAAAGAGAAAGAGGAATTAGACAATCAAACACGACAGTTAGTATGGAAGGGTCTGATCAGGCCTAGTTTCTCTGATTGGGGTGCAGCAGTGGTGTTTGTCCCAAATTCTGACGGTACTCTACGGCTATGTGTGGATTATCGTGATTTGAACATGCAGACCATAAAGAACAAATATCCATTGCCGCGAATAGATGTTTTGTTGGATCGATTAAATGGCGCACAAGTATTCTCAAGGATGGACCTAGGTACAGGTTTACATCAGTTTCGAATTGCCGAAGAGTGTGTTCCAATGACAACATTCAGAGGTCCCGACTTATTCTACGAGTGGTTAGTAATGTCGTTTGGCTTATGTAACGCTCCAGCTTACTTTGTCGATCTGATGAATAGAGTGTTCAGAGGAGTTTTGAATAAATTCGTTCTGGTTTTCATTGACGATATTCTAATCTTCTCTAAATCAAACGCCGAACATGAAAAGCATCTGGATCAGGTTCTGGAAATTCTGAGACGGAATGTATTGAAAGCCAAACTGTCCAAATGCATATTCTGGCAAGATGAAGTGAAATATCTAGGCCACATCGAATCGAAAGAAGGAATTGCTGTGGATCCAAGTAAAATCACAGCTATTCAAAACTGGAAACAGCCCAGTACCCCTACAGAAGTCCACAGTTTTCTCGGATTGGCTAGTTATTACCGGAAATTCGTTAAATACTTTTCGAAGATATCTGGTCACTTAACGAAGCTTACAAAGAAGAATTCTAAATTCAAGTGGACTCCAGAATGTGAAAAGGCTTTTGAAGAGCTAAAGTTAAGATTAACGACGGCTCCAGTGTTAACCATTATCGATGGCAATCAGGATTTGAAAGTCTGCACTGATGCTTCTAGAGAAGGCCTCGGCGCAGTGTTAATGCAGAGGGGCCAAGTGATTGCTTATGCTAGCCGTCAACTGAAGCCGCACGAGAAAAACTATGTAACTCATGATCTTGAGTTATTGGCTATCATATTCTCTTTGAAAATCTGGAGACACTATCTTCTGGGTGAGAGATTTGAACTGTTTACAGATCACCGGTCGTTAAAATATCTGTTCACCCAGAAAGACCTGAATCTGAGGCAGCAACGTTGGCTAGAGTTCCTTGCAGTATACGACTTTGAAATTATATACACCCCAGGGAAAGCCAATGTCGTGGCAGATGCGTTAAGCCGAAAGAATGTAATGATCGCCATCTTTATTATTACGACTTCTTTGATTTACAAAATATCTATTCTTCAGAAGGAGGATAATTTTATTAAGGACATGATCAAAAGGATTCAGAAAGGCGAACCCTCGTGTTTTCAAATAGATAACGACGAGACCCTGAGGTTGGAAGGAAGGATTTGTGTTCCTGACATCCCAGAGTTAAAAAGGGAAGTGTTAGACGAGTGTCACAAGTCCAAGCTTAGTATCCATCCGGGAGTAACCAAAATGTACAACGATCTCAAGCGAACATTCTGGTGGAAGGCTATGAAAAGAGACGTTTCAATATATGTTAGTCGATGCCCTACTTGCCAGCTAGTCAAAAGCGACCAACAGAAACTGGCTAGATTGTTGCAACCGCTAGACGTTCCTGGTTGGAAGTGGGAACATATTTCCATGGACTTCATTGATGGTTTTCCCAGAACCAGAAAAGGAAATGACAGTATTTGGGTGATCGTAGATCGCTTCACGACGACCGCCCATTTCATACCTGTCAGATCAAACAGAACTGCTCAGAGTCTGGCGTAGATATACTTCAGGGAAATTGTTAGACTACATGGAGTACCACTCAGTATAGTTAGTGATAGAGATACAATATTTACTAGCAAATTCTGGGAGGCATTTCAAGTAGAGCTGGGAACGAAGTTGAACTTGAGGACCGCTTATCATCCTCAGATAGACAGTCAAACTGAGAGGGTGAATCGTATACTAGAAGATCTATTGCGGGCTTGTGTTCTAGATTTCTGTGGATCATGGGAAGACCATCTACATTTGGCTGAATTCTCATATAACAACAGCTACCAGGCGAGCCTGACAATGTCACCATTCGAAGCATTATATGGTAGACCGTGCCGATCTCCTGCTTGTTGGGTCGAACCTGGTAATAGACTAGTGTAGGGGCCTGATATGATCTGAGAAGCTGCCGACAAAGTCGATTTTATTAAGAAACGATTATTGGCCGCTCAAAGCCGGCAAAAGAGCTATGCCGATAGAAGAAGAAGAGATATATCCTTTGATGTTGGCGACTATGTATATTTGAAAGTATCGCCGATGAGAGGAGTAATCCGGTTCGGTAAAACTAGGAAGTTGGGCCCAAATTCATTGGTCCGTTTCCTATTCTGGAACGGATCGGAACTCTCGCTTATGGGGTTAAATTGCCTGATTGGTTGCCTGGAGTTCATGATGTATTTCATATATCTCAACTTCGAAAGCACGTTCATGATCCAGACTTGATCGGGGAAGAAGCAGCTCAGCAGGATATTGAAATTACTCCAGGATTAGCTGTGAGACGAGAGCCGCTAAAGATCATCGGCAAAGAAACCAAAGAGCTGAGGAATAAGAAGGTTCACTTAGTCAAAGTGCAATGGAGTGGAGATCCGCGAGATTGTACTTGGGAAACTGAGGAGAGCATTCGGAAAGCTTATCCTAGATGCCGAGTGGATATCTCTGATTGACTCCGGTGCAAGGTACATTTACCATACTTTGCAATACCAATCAGTGCTCTATTATATTGTTATTTTCCTTCGATGGATGTGCTCTTTTAACTCTATAATCTGAATGACTTTAAAAGAGAATAGGAATTAATTTGTATGATTTTGAAAAGCTAAACAATTTGATTGTTTGTTGTGTTGGGTGACTGTAGATTTGATTAATTGAATTATTGAAACAATAGTTAATTTAATCAACGATAGAATTATGGCGAATTTTTTCGAAAATTCCGGGTGTTAGCCAAATTTTTGAAGAATTGGAAAATTCTCAGAAACTGAAAGGTTGGAGAATCGAAGCCAGATCCAACATAGAATTGATTAATCAAACCACTTTCGACTTTGTTCCTTTTCGGGGACGAAAAGTTTTAAGTGGGGGAGATTGTAACGACCCATAAAATCTGAACCAATTTAAAAAATTTAAATTGGCTAAAATAATGGATTTTAAATATTTAAAGTAAATATTTTAAATAATAGCGATGAAAAGTGAGTTTGAATCGACAATTGAAAACGAATATAATTAATTCTAATTGTAAACAAGGCCTGAACTGGCGCTGCAGTTTCATAAATTGAATTCAAACTTTGTCGGACTGTACCGGGTGCAAAACAAAACGGATTTGAGTGAAACCAAAAGTATTCAAATCTGTTAGTGAATACCTTTCTAAAGAATCTGAAAAATCGAATTTTCATAGCGGAAAGCAAAAGTTATGGCCAAATGAATTTTCAGAAAGGTCGCTATGGAATTTATATAGCCCGTGAAATTGGCCATTTTGCATACGACCTCGGAATTCGACGAAACCACTTTTGTTGGATCCCGGATGTGAAGTTATTGCTAGGTTTCAAATTTCATAATTTTTAAAGCTAATATGCGAGCGTGGCAAAGGAAAACGTGTTTTGGCCAATTACGGTTAAATTGGATCGACCAGAAATGGGCCTTTTGCAAACGGTCTCGGAATTCGACGAAACTAGTTTTGTTGGGACCGTATCGTCAAAACATAGCCAGATTTATTTTTCTGGAATTTTTCGAATCAGTTTGTGGCCCTCGCAAATTGAAATGTACGTTCAAATCAAATATTGAATGTTCTATATTTTAAATTGAATGGAAACTGACTGAAACAGTCGATTGGGCCTACAAAACATATCCCATTGTGTTCGGAATGGGGGTAAAACGCTAGGGACGACAGTCGTTGAGTTTGGATTGGAGGTCGTGTCAGAAAACCCCTTTTTAAACCCATCGGCCAATAGAATTATTTCTTCATAATTTAAAAAAATATATAAAAAAAACCCTCGTCTCCTTCACGATCGACGGCGGAAGCTATTCAAGACTTCCATGCCCGATCGCCGCCGCCTCCCCCACTTTCAGGCCGCGCCTTCACCAGCAATCGACGCGTCTTCCCCTCCTCTTCAAATCCGACCACGCCACGACCTCCACCATTACCTTCTCCGCCGGAATCGAGCCTCCAAAGTCTCCCACTTCCCAGCGCCGCCACGGCCAACCACGGCCACCGATTCCGACCAAACCCACCTCCGCCGACTCGCCCCTCTTCCCTCTTTCACGTCACGCCCTCTGATCGTCCCCTAGCTTCAAGGATTTCGAGAAAATCCGAAACCCTTGTTTGAACCTGCGTGAAAGGTGATTCCTTTATTTCCTTTGAACTGAAATTAACACTTTAAAGTGTTGCAAAGCTTTGAAAAATCATGTCTTTTTCATGTCTTAACGAAATTCGATGAAACAGGAGACATCGTGACCACGAAGAGCCTCTCTACATTCTAGAAGAGACCGCGGATTTTTTGGAGCTCGCCACTATTTTTAGCAAAGCGATAAACCAATGTGAGATTTCTAATTTATAAACGATATGGAAAACGATGATGTATAAATTATATAGTCAATGTATGAGTTATATAAGCGTTGTACACCTCATGTATAAGCGTTGTATAAGTTGTACGTTCGATGTATAAGTTATATATGCGTTGTAAAAATTATATATGTGTTGAAATATAAGTGAATTGCTATATATAAATATATATATATATATATATATATATACGCCCCTCGTCCACAAACCATGGACGATATTTATTGATTGTGATTGGTGTGAAAATTGATTGATAGCGAATGGTTGATTGTGATTGTTTGTGGTTGATATTGGTTAATTGTGGTTGATAAATACCCATTGGTGATTGAAATGAATTGGAAATATTTGTGGAAATAAAAATAAAACATGCCGCCTGCGTGCGAATTAGATGCATGAATCCCCATTGTCAAAAACCGCGAGATTTTAAGGTAGAGCGAGGAGCCGTACTAGGGACGGTGCCGGTTTTAACTATCCTGTCGTTATGCTGCCGAAATTTTGAATAATCCTTATGTGTTAGAATAATTTTCATATGTTGAAATTATTTTCATGCGTTGAAATTAAAGTCATATGTTGAAACTATATCCATGAGTGGAAATGTTCATGTGTTGAAAAGTGATGTGTGAAAATTAAATTCATTTGTGAATGAATGAAGTGTCTAAACAATAAAAATCACATTTTTATAATATATATGAAGTATGTAAAATATTCGCCTTATATATAAATAGTTTCAACAACAGAAATTCTATCTTTCTTATAGGAACAACATAAATAAAATATCCATGTGTGGAAATGCTCATGTGTTGAGAAGTGTGTGTAGTGGAAAAGTTCATGTGTTGAATAAAAAGATCGAACAATAAAAATTACATTTTTATTGAAACTATGAAGTGTTGAAAACATCTATTTGTCGAATAAATATTTTAAATGATAAGAATATCATTTTTATCATCTATGTGATATGCTAAAGATATGCGGACGTTGAAATAAATAATTGTGAAGAAATATTATTTTCAACATGCATAGGAACTAAAGAAAATAGTCATGTGTTGAAAAGTGTTTTAGTTCGCCAAAATTATCATCTTTAAAATGCGAAGTGTTAAAAATAGCCACTTGTTCAAATAAAATATGCATGAGTGGAAATATACATTAATTAGCTAATGATATGATTTTAGCCTATGCATGCAACATTAGAATGAATGGTGTTTTTAAACCAAAGTAAATCCAATATGAAGTTGAATGGAAAATGATAAGTGATAAAAATTGTATATATATATATATATATATATATACGTGCATATTTATTGAACAGGTTTCAGCAAAGGGGCTAGAGAAGAGGAATAAAATTTTGTGCCCGACAAATAGGTACACATTTACTGTATTGATTGGGTGATGATTTTATGAGCCTGTTGGCTAGCCGCTTGGCTTTTTCTTTTTCTTTTTGACATGAGATGCCCGTGTGGCTATTTGGGAATTTTCTCAGACCCTCCCGTACAAAGGAGGTTATGGCGAAATTTTCCAAAATTTAAAGGCGTTAGTGAAATATTTGAAGTGAAAGCGATATTGAAATTGTTGAATGAACTATATTTATACAAATATATAAATATAAATAAAATTAAAACGAAACATGGTCGTGCAGTTCGTGTTTTGAAACCGTGATTTCAAACGACTAGTGTGGGAAATCCGACCATTGGATTTTCCCAAAACCGCAACCGTTGGGTTCGCTTTGGAAATATCTTTCCAACGGCACCAACTTTGTAAAAATCCAACGGTTGGATTGTCTGGAATGTTTAATTCAAATCTGAAGAAAAATAGCGCCAGAAACGATTATATATATATATATATATATAATTATATTTAATCGAATAACGACGCTGCAGTTCGTATTTTGAAATCGAAACTTCAAATGATGATACCGGGAGATCCGACCGTCGGATTTTCCCGAAACTGGAACCGTTGGATTCGTTTTGAAAAGACCTTTCTAATGATGTAAATTTTGTGAAGATCCAATGGTTAGATTTTTAGATATGTGTAAATCAAATCTGAAGAAAAACATCGCCACGGCCGCGTTATGGCTCGAAGCGTCGTTTTGACTATATTGGCTATTTTAAAATAAATAAAAATAGCGATAAATTGTTATAAAATATCATAAACGATATGGAATGGAAATAAACTGAATTTTCTTGATTTATGTGGTTTTTGATGGTTGAATGTGTTTGGTGTGAAAAGTACATTAAAGAACAAATTGGTGTTGTCGATTGATTTAACCATTGAAATAAGTTGATTTGAAATTCTAAATATCCGTGAATTATTTGAAAAGGCCGAGTTAATTCTCATTTCAAATAATTGACCGACGATTGAAAGTCGAAGATGAAGGCGGTGGTCGAAGACCGGAGATCTTCACCTCGTTTGGATGGTAACCGAGGTCCTGATCGGGAGGCATCCCGAAATATGGATAATGAGTGGTGATCGTCCCGACGTATGTGGTGATCGATGGGTTTGCGAGGTATTTAGTGCCTCCGGTCTCGTTCAAACCTAGAACGGACTTGTAAATGGACTATGTGTCTGTCATTGGATTTTATTCTGTGTTGATTGATCTCTATTAAATATACATCTGTTTGGCGGCGGAGAATTTATTCTTTTGCTTAACGCCCTTCTCTGAGACGCACGAGCTCAGAGGTTGTGTATCGATGGACATCAGTCGCAAGGCATGAATTGCTAGTGTGGCAGGCCTAAGTGGCAAATGATCAGGGCTTCTGTTGAAAATCAAAGTCTTGTGGTGATGATCAAAGCACCGCCTGTGTGGCGTAGCTTTGTGTATAATGTGAATTCGCGAGCCTCACACCCCGGTATGAACCAGAAACGGGAGAAGGACCTCAGGGAGGGCATGCGTTTCTTTCGAGCTAGGGTGGTGTCAGTGACCTACCAGCCCTGACATTTATATACTTTTCACCTGTATGGTTGTTGCTGTTGTGATGCGCCTCAGATATATCGGTCGATCCGGGACCGATGGAGCCATTCGTTGGCTCGTTTACGCCCCATAGGGCGGAGAAACGTAGTGTTCAGGCATAATAATCCACATCGGTGGACCGGCCCTGACGATCCAAGGGCCCACCTGAGTTTGGGCCCTGAGACATGGGCTAGATTGTCTCGAATTCGGTAAGGAGTATCTTTTGCCTTGGTTCATGACGGAAATCCAATTTCCAAATACGTGACTGTGTGGTTTTGATTATATACCTATATATGGCGACATAGTGGTATGGGGCATTAATGCCGTCTATGATTGATAGTTATGATTGAAATTGTTTTTGAAACAAATAAACACTAGTAATAATATCAAATGCTTTTGTTTTATTCGTATCAATCATGTTTGGCCATTATAAAGTAAAAATTCTATCCTCCGGTTTGCGTTGCATTGTGTGATGGGAACTGAGTCTTATAATGGCTTCATTTTTATAAAAAGCACTGCGTTGTTTAAAAGAAAGATTTGTTTTAAAGCACTGGCAATCCAATGGAGTAAACCCGTTCCACGAAAGTGGCGTGGTCCTGTGATTAGCCATATTTTGAATGTGTTGAGTAGATTTCTCATACCAGTCCCATGACTGACTCGTAGTTTGTTTCACTTTCAAACTCGGGTGCCCCCTTTTTCTACACGGGCAGCCTTGAATTCAGGTTTAGCTGGTTCTTTCTGGATAGCTGGAGCTGAAGATGGATTCTATCATTTATCTCTTTTTATGCTGTTCAGCTCCTATTGTACATTATGTTTGTTTTCCGCTGTAGACATATATGTATAGTTGAACTGTAATTGTACTAAGTAAGATCCTGAATACTGTGTAACTCTGATGATTAC